>OX235264.1:20365634-21015763 GCA_944472135.2 Trichobilharzia regenti | reverse complement strand
GTCTCGTAAACCGTTAATGCCCAGCTCTTAAAATAATAATAATGTATATTCTCATATAAACATATAAATTTACATGAAAATGCATGCCATTTTTACAGGCACGATCAAGTATGATATAATATCAAATCGTAGATTGTCTACAAGTTAATAATGTTTCAACAGTTAAATATTTGATATATATATAAATACACATTGTCTGAACTAGGCTGTATAGTTATTGAATTGTACAATTGTCCTCCAGGTTGAGCGGGAAAATCGACTTCGTTTCGTTTTCATCCCGTGGTTGTCGGCATACGATAACCAACCAATATTGAGGTAAGTACAACGTTTACAAGGGATTGAAAGCTGTTTTAGAAAAGTAAAAGTGCTGAGGTGAATCATTAAATTGTAATGAAATAGGTAAGTGCAAGTATCATTAATAAATGCATTAAAAAAAAACTCCCTAGGCTGACAACGTTCATTTGCAATGTATAATGCTACACGTATATCTCGTACTATCATGATGTCCACTTTTGGTTTTAATACATTTATCCTCAGTTGTGCCAGTTGTTTTTGTTTTATACCTTTTTGTGCATTTAATGTACAACCGTACCCTTCAGAGAGTAGGAATATAATAAGTCATAAAGAGCTGTAAAATGTTAGGTTTAATGGATATAATGAGGATCAAGTAAAGACGTTATTGGAAAATGAATGAGATAAGACATTGTGAAGTGGTATTTAAAGATCAGTCAATGGACAGCAAGTTAGTTTATAAGATGCCCCATAAATCTGTGCACATCCCACATGGTCGCATCTCAACAATAGGCTGGGCGAATGGTATATATTTAGAGGTAGAAGCATGATCTGTCAAGGCGTTCATTATTATCTTTTTCAAGATAAAGATCTAAGCCCTCATAAAAATCAGAAATATCTCGAGCCTTTAATTTGTATTGCTGTTCCTGCAGAATGGGGCGATTCACCTTAGTGACCCCCACCATATCTACTGATCAGCTAACGCCACCCTCCCTCCTTTTTTGATGTTAAGCTCTGAGACTATGATTATTATGGCTACCGCAAATATATTGCTTGGTACCAGACATGTTCGTACCTCATATTCCATCTCCCTAGCTTTCTTAATGAGTGCTTCCAATAGGTCTCCGCGTACATCTTTATGAACATTATATATGTATGCATGCGTCCTAATGAACAGATTACTTTACAAGAAGTTAGAACCTTAAAGAATAAAAAGAATAGGTTTTGTGAATAGTGAAGCAAGATTCAGCAGAACAATATAGTTAGGGATCAATGTAGGTAGTATGAACTGAAGGTAAGGTCGGTTGGCAGGACTTAGTGTACTAAATTATCATGACAGTCTTATATATAGTAACATTGACATTGCAAAGTAACCTGTCTACATATTATAAAAAGATATTAACAGAACCAACAAAATTTCAGCATTTGTTTAACAATACTACAGAAGGGTAGTTAGTACTACAGGTAGTCGTAAAGTAAATCAATCTATGTATAATAAGAGCATAGTCAGTGTCATAATTCGTATTATCAAAGAATACATTAGGCTCAATAACTGAGTGTTATAAGGGAAACAAGCATGGTAAAGCAAGAGAACACTTGCCGCATAGCTATTTTAATCATTTTAAGTATTTTAATGACAATCGAATTTCAAGTATTGAACCTACATAATTACTAAGTGTTATTATATTGGTATTGGGACTAGTGTACTTTCCGTAGTTAAATATTGAAAAGCCATTGTCTCTCCACTCTACCAGCAGTTGAGATCTTTGAGGCGGGCTAGGGTGGACATGTTTATATGTTTTTCTAGGCTCCTTTTGAAACTGTCAGGCCTTTCACAGGATCTTATCTCAGAGGGTAGTTGGTTCCAAAGTTTGCAATATTTAATGGTGAAGAAGTTAGCTCTAGTGGTGAGTTTATGGGTGTTAACCTTGAGAAGGTAGTTGTGGTTGCGTAGTCCATACGATTTAGGATTAGCCCAGGTTATGGACGAGTTACTGTTACAGTGCTTTCTTATAACTTTGAATAAGAGAAATAAATTGCACTTCACTCTCCTTAACCATAAGGGCTCTAAGTCCAGTCGAATACATCTGTCAAGGTATTCTATTTGCTGACCATAGCCTAATATGCGTTTCGTAAGGAATCTTTGGACACTTTCAACTTTTTTCTGTCTGCTGATTTAAGCTACTGTATAAGTGGGCACAGTATTCAAGTTTGGGGCGAATGCATATCTTATATATGGCTAATCTGGCTTCTGGAGTGTAAAAGTTGCGTAGCACAAAGCCGGTTAGACGTTTACAATCAGATACCACCTTATTTGCATGTTCAGTAAAGGTAAGATCTGAGTATGTTATCCCGAGATCTGTGACTGTGTTTGTGTTTGAGACAAGGTCACCGTACATGTATAGACACATGCTAGGTTTCCAACGTCCGAAGTATGTTATCCCAGATTTAGCTGGATTGAACGTTAACTGCCACTTTTCACTCCAATTACATAGACTATTTAGGTCTTCTTGGATTTTACTAACAATATTCATATCATTATAGTCAAAATCATAGACAACTTTGAGGTCATCTGCAAAGAGGTATGGCTTGCCATACTTGATCATAGAGACAATATCATTTATGAATACAATGAATAGGGTAGGGCCAAGAACACTACCTTGTATCACGCCGCTGGTTATCGGTTTGGATGTTGATAAGTGATGGTTGACTTTAACTAACTGTTCTCTTCCTGTAAGAAAGGAAGTTATCCACTCAAGAAGCCTTCCACTTATTCCATAAGATAGGAGTTTCAGTATGAGTCTTTTATGTGGGACTTTATCAAAAGCTTTCCTAACATCTAGAAATAATGTTGCTGCCGAACGACCTTTGTCTACACATTCAGTAATGTGGTCGAAATAATCTAACTGGCACGTAATGCACGATCTTCTATTTAGGAAACCGTATTGGAAAGGGGATATTAAGTCATTCGAGAGCAAATACTGAACAATTTGCTTCTTTACAATCTTTTCCATCACACGTGAAACTACGGAAGTAATGTTGATGGGGCGGTAATTATCTATGTCCGCTGTAGGTCCGGTTTTGTGAATGGGTACAACGTAGGATTTCTTCCAGCTATTTGGATATGTTCCACTCCTTATCGAAGTTGAAAATATCTTGAGAAGAAGTAGATTCATGTCATTTCCACCATTTTTTAAGAGGACGGAAGACATTCCATCTGGGCCGGGAGTATTAGTAAGCTTAAGAGTTGTGATAGCTTTATCGATTTCTTGGGCGTTTAAGACTACATCGCTTAGACACTTTTCTGTTTTACGAGGGAAATCTATATCCTGGTCATTTTCTAGAGTGTACAGTTTGGCAAAGTGCGTGCTAAACACCTCACATATATCCTCAGCACTTTCGTGAGTAATGCCACCTAGGTGTATTATTTTTGGATATGTTGATTTGGAGTTAGTTAACCTACTTTTGAAGAGTTTGGCTATTTCTCCAGTGTTATGTGGCGACTGAATTGCCCGCGTTTCTTTATTCCTAAGACTTAGATTTTTTAACTCATGGATTCTAATGAGGATTGTTTTGATAGCGATTAACGACGATAAGTCGTCATGTCTATAGTAACTTAATGAATGCTTCCGCAAACTTCTTCTTAATGATATTGGAATAAAATCACCTTGAGGGATTTTGAATTTAATCAGTTTCACAGGCGCTATGACATCATTAACCGACTGTATATTGTCATAGAAGTTTTTAAGGACTTCCTCTAAGGAGTCATTGGTAAAGTAGGAATCCCAATTAGAGTATCTAATCAAGTCCTGATACAAGTCCCAATCAACCCGCGTGTATGGTCTTATAGGTGTCCGACTAACTTCGTTTCTGTGTATAGTTTCTGGGGAAATGTTAAACGAACATGCAACTATTTTATGATCGCTACCTGGGAATTCATGTCCCACATGAATTGTAGATGGTGCTACGTTGATCGTGAATATAAGATCAAGAATGTTATTGGACCTAGTGGGTACATTTATGTGTTGCGTCCATCCTCCAGTAATGATGGAATTAAGAAGATTATCATACCTCGAGGGTCCACGAAGTGTACGCCATGATATATCAGGCAAATTGAAGTCACCTCCAATTATATTATAACTGAAGGGGAGATTGGATGCAACACTAAATATGTTGCTGAGTACGTTATCGTATTCGCGGTTGGATGATGGCGGTCGGTATACGCACCCTATAAGGATAGGTTTACTTCTGAGAACTTTTATTTCGACCCACACCGAATCATTAAGTTGTGACAGAATAGGGTGACTAAAATGCGTTGCACAAATGGGTTGTTTAACGTATATGAGTGTTCCACCCCCACGACCTGTTTCCCTATCCCCTCGAAAAAGATTGTACTTATCAATTGATAAGCTACCATCCACAATGTCACTTGAGCACCAGGCTTCAGTGATCATGATCAGCGACGGATTGCATATAGAGGCTAACGTACATAATGCTAAATGTTTGTTAAGAACTGATCTAGCATTTATGAGGATGACGGATAGACTTTGACGAAGTGGTTTTAGTGTATGGGCAATATCATAATAAAATACTCTATGGTTATCAACTGAATATGTGCAGTCGTTATTGGATTCATTAATTACAACATTTTGATCACTAGAGACGGTTTCTTTAATTTGATAGTTAGGGATGGGTTGTGAAATGTCACTCGTGAGTAGTTGGTCGTTTAGATATTGCGTGCTATGGGAGATACTAGTATGATAATCTATGGTATTACTATTGGTATTAGGTGTGTATAAGATGTTTGCTATCTTTCGGGGAAGAAGCAGTTTCCCTGTTGTAAGGTGTTCGCTATACCAGCAAGGAATTGGTCTGATATCATGCGTGCTATGTGCATGATCCCAGGCGTTTCTGCCAGTTGTCGCTGGAGAAAATTTTGGTCATATGGGTTGGCTAGTGTCGTGTAATCTGCATAGTTATAACCGAAATGTGTGATCGGCGTGTTGTTGTGTGCATATGACTTAGATCCCTGTGTCTGATTAGAGTACTTCCTAGGCCATGATGAGCATTGTGCTGAAATTGGCATGTGACCCCTACTGAATGCATGAGAATTATGACAGGGCACTATACGCGTTTTTGGACTAACGTCTGTATTCTCAAACTGATGTTTCCTGTACATCATGGTTGAGGGTGCATTCGTGAGGGGTTGAGCAACTTCGTGTTTTCGAAGTGTTTGGTGAGATATGTGACGATTGTTTTTTCTTATCATAGGACTGGTAGTGGAAGTCGGAAATGATTCAGCTCCTACGGTATGTGAATTACGTCTAACTTCAGGAACATGACTAAGTTTAGATGATTGTCTATCAGTAGAATGAGCCAGTGACCCATTTGAAACTTTCCTACTTATGGGCTTTAGTGTTCCGGGTCTAACGTTTGGTTTAGCTTTATCCGTATTAGTCGGCCTGTATAATTTGGGCTGCTGGTGATTAGTAGGATTTCCTAATAAACTGGATTTCTGATGAATAGTCTCAACAGTTTTTTTGGTGTTCCTAACGGAAATAGGACGTTTATCATAACGCCTTGTATTTACACCTACCTGGGTGGCCACATGTGATTGCTGCTTCACAGTAGCCGGGCTAAGAGGTTGTGAGGTATATGACTTCCCGAGAGATTCAAAGTGTACTACTGAATTCAGCTTAGACTTTTTCGAGGGTTTGGCATTAGTGCCAGTGTGCAAGGGATGCACGTCAATACTGTGATCTGTTGACATTTCTATGTCTGAAATTTCAGTATTTCGAGCTAAGTCTTCAACAGTTGCTTGACTACTGTTAGTTTGTGTATGCGATATTATCTGGTGCTCTTGGTCATCAGGCAATACAACGAGGGAAGTATTAACATCGGTTGTCTTATTGGGGTTGTCTTCCCTCAGTTTACCTGCGCGGCAACGTCTTTGGCAAGAAGTTAAATCAGGTACAATCCTGATATTGGTGTAGGGTGTTGAGGAGCCAAGAGTTTTGCCAGACTCCAAAAATTTCTTAGCTAGGTCAATAGACTTAAATTTGAAGAGTACAGGACATGGGTGGTTTGCGGATTTCTTACGAAGACGCAGAACCTGGCAGTCAGATACTGAAATGTTGCATGCCTGTAGACAGATTGCTTTAAGTTTGATAATAGGTACATTGTCTGGTATATTATATCCTAAAACATTGTATGAGGACATGACCCTCTTTACAGCCTCTGCAGTCAAAAAGTCTAGCAGGCGCTCAGATTTGAGGAGTGAATCTAAGCAAATTTCTTGTGATGGATCACAAAGTTGGAGGAAAGGAGTGATACTTTCGAACTTATCCTGCAGGTCTGTTATGGATTTCTGAAGGATCTTTAGATCACTAGTGTTACGGGCTACGTTATCGATTAGTTCTTCCATTAAGTTTGGTACTATAACTCTCGGTGTATCAATTGATCTTAGTACAAATTCATCGTCAGGACTAATGTTTCTAGTGACCTGCTGACTATTTGATGCTAGTCTCTTAACAGTACTAACTCGTTTAATAACTTTGACCATTATGGAGGTAAAGATTATAAAAATTTCTCAAAAATTGACAAAAGTGTGTGAAATACTGTTATATTATCTAAGTAGATAAAAACAACAATAAACAGGTATGAATGTATGAAGTACGAACTAAAAATAGACCACTATCAAACGAGTTAACTCTGACAGTTATAAACAACAAAACTAAGGACTTCTCTATAGTTCTTTTGTGATAGATTGCTCTTTATTAACACGAATCTGACTGGATCCAAACAGTATTCTGGAGGTGATAAATTTGGATATTTAGCTACCGGAGGTGCAACCAATATCAGCTATAATGGTGACTCTAAAGAATAGCGGCCCAAACCGAAACGACCTTTTAACGCAAAAATGACCTTGATAGGGACGACTTCGACCAATGAGAAGGCTCAAAAAGAAAGGCGCATAATTGTAAAAAACGGTTTATATAAAAGTAATGCAATCATAATAAACAGTTACAAAGAATGGCGTTCGCGTATATGTTGCAAAAAAACCTCCCAGTTTCTCGTGGGAGTCTTCATAGTCACATGAAACCAGTTTCGGTACTTAAATTCATCCAGGTAACTGTAAATCATGGGATTTCTCGATCCATTAACCGCTCTTATACGTCTTTTTAGACGACTCCAAAAACTTTCAATGGAACTGGTGTGGTTCTATCCAAAGGATTCGGGAAACCGTCCGTATGATTAACAACATGATGAATGTACCCATGATTCGATAATTGACGGTATACGCTCCATTCACCTGTATGAATAGTCGTCCCCGGAAACACCAAACGCTTATTAATAGGCACTATTACTGCTGTACCGCGATTGGGAACACACTTTCAGCCACGTCTCGTAAACCGTTAATGCCCAGCTCTTGCTACGCTCGGGCTCACGCTGTCGCTGGGAGTTTCTCAGAAACGCTTAGTAATAACGGACGAAAAAACCAAAACACCAATTGTTGAATCGAGGATTCTTTATTGTTACACCAACATAAAAATAATGTATAACTAAGGTTTCTGACGGTTATTTACTCTTCTATCTGAACAGCGACCGATGAGACGATGACTGTCGTATTGATGCCTCCGCGAAAATTGGGGAAGTTGGTTTGAGCAAACAACCATGAATTGATCGTTCAATCTTCAACTCCATTGACACTCCCCGGCAAACGAAGGATCTATTCCTTTTTTCCATCACGACCAATACACGTTGACTTGGATGCCGTTCCGAGAACCTGGGTCACACGGACAGAGCCGAAATGGAGAACAAACAGAAAAGCCAACACACCACAAGCATACCCACAGCACAATCTCACACATCAATGACGACCTGCGCCTCCAGACAGAGACCTCCTCTTGACATCTTGCAACACAACCTCCACTTGCTAGAATGACTCTTTCAGAATGCAACGTGACCATAGCACCAACTCATGATACTCTACGCACATCCTCTTATCTACTCACTACCAATTACCACTGAAATCGCTTGTCACTCATTCTGCCTCAGTTCTAGTAGCGGTGACGCATGCGAGCCTCAGTCGTTTACACTCTTTCTCCCCGGCGTGTCGGACCTCAGCTAATAATTATCTCCGTGTGCATTTCATTCTCAGCAATAGCCTAGCCTCCCCGGCGTATACGACCCATCTGCTGTCTCTAACATCAATCAATTCATTCACGGATGTAGAAGACAAGAAACAACTTCAGAAGTAATCACGACGAAAATTTTAACAAAATTACGGAATAGAAACAAGATACGAAAACAACGAGTAAACACAATGAATCCAAAAAACATTAATTTATATGACACACCACATATATATACAAACTGTACACACAAACTCGCAAATCACATCTTGATGGAATTCCTTTGAAGAATCGCAGGACTTACAGCAGTACGCCTACAAACCTTCACAGTTTGACGATTGTAATATGTGGAATGTCCGGACACACACAAGATTAACCAACAATTACAATAATCAGAACTCACACAATTATTTAACACAAACATATGTACAGTCAATACATCAAACGTTGTGGATTCTGGCGCGACACACTACACTTGAAGAACTGTAGGACTTACAGCAGTACGCCTACATTCCTTCTCAGTTTGATGATCCAAGTGGAAGTCGTCCGGACACAAACAGAATTACCAACAGCTAGATGACAGATGATATCAGTTCAGTATGTACAATATGAACATATGTACAAAATCACACACCAAGCACATTGGACTGCTCATTGATGCGCTACCCTTTGAAGAATTGTAGGACTTACAGCAGCACGCCTACAACCCTTCTCAGGTTGACGCTCCAGGTTGGAAAATCGTCGCAGAGTTCATTTGCTAACTTCCTTCTATCAGCTATATCCTCAAATCTGAGCAATAACACGCTCATGTCATTGTATCGTAGAATATAGATGACCAAGAGGCACATGACATATCTCATCAACCAAGTGTAAAAACAGAGTAATTTACACCAAAAATAATAACATTCAAATAGTAACTTGAAACAAGAAATTCCTTTATTCATGCAAGTCAATTTAACAATTACTCTCTCGTTTACACTTGGGCTATCCTCACTAAACTGACCATTGATATTCGTCCTTTCAAACGAACTGATACTAGCACAGTCATTGCACAAGATACTTGAGTTGATGGGTGTCTGTTTCATTGTGGATGACAGCACCGACGACGACTGATTGATATCAGTTGATGAAGTTAGCCGTGGATCAAAAGCTGTTGTTGTTCGGCTTTCAGAAGTTTGTCTACCTGCAATACCACCACCACTGGTGTCTTTTACTATCAGCTCAGGTTTAGCACTAGCATCTGATGATAGGTGGGCTACATGCTGATCAATCACACTGATGGTGTCACAAGTACGCATGCCTTCTGCAACTGCATCTGCATTTATTTCTACTTCACGTTCAAGTTGTACAGAACCTTTATTTAACTTAGCGGTAGTAGGCATTCCCTCCATTTCATCATGATCAACCAAAGACAAATCTGCACTATCATGATCATTACCACAAATATTCAATTTACCGTCAAGTTCATCATTTTCAAACTCCCTAATAACAGAAGTAGACAATTTTAGTTCCTCCTCACAAATCATTAAAGGTTTTATACCTTCACTCTGACTAGTAACACCTTGTTAACTTGTGGAGTCAGAACTGCACTCTGAAGCAGTAACTCTATTCTGTGACACTCTATTCAACAATGGCTTACCAGTTGTAACTACAGACTTCTTCACCGCACCGTTATCGTCACACAATTCGGAGTCAGACCTGGAGTTTACATTTAGCTTATCACTGAACTTGCTCACTGGTTCACAGTTCACTTCTGTATACACCTCTTGAAAACGTGTAAAGCAAAGCCGTGTTTGTCTTGCATCTTGTAACTTATCTGTTGAGGATGTACTACGAAACCTGTTACACTTACTAGGTCTATATGCATTACTAGACATCATGGGGCCTTCTCGATATCCACCTCCCTGAGGCCTACTCGTCATCAATGATTGCAGTTTGCTCTCAGACTGCTCTATTCTAGGGGTGAGATGTAATAGACTAGCGAACTTGCTCATAGATTGATTGACACTAGTATTTACCAGTTTCAGGATATCATCAAACTTTGGCTCGATACCCTCACCCTCCATACGGGAGCTTATCTTCACCCACTTCCTTTGCAATCGAGTAGGTAGACGTCTTGCTATTACTTCTAGTATAAAACTCGAGTTGAGGTCACTCATGCGATTCATCGAAATCATTGCATTCTTGTAAATTAGCAAATTATCCAAAGACTCAGTGAGTGCCTGGGAGTCATCCTGTAATTGACCACCATTACCCTTAACAGCCTCGAATAATTTCCCTGCAATCATCGAAGTTCTTCCAAACCTTTGACGTAATATGCTCATAGCCTCAGCGTATCCCTGATTAGGGGGCAGGAGCTCACAGCACTGTATAGCTCTTGCAGCATCTCCAGTGCAATACCTCATCAAATACATCAACTTCAACTCATCATTTAATAAAAAACCACTCAACATGATCTCAAACTCCTTTACAAATTGTAAATAATCAGCCGGGTTTCCATCGAAACACCGTGGTTCTAATTTAGGGAGTTTGATGTTCCTATTATCCCTGGACGGCGAAACAGTAACATCAACCATATCATGCTTAACATCAGACACATCGTTACAATTAACAGACAAGTCACCATGACTTACTTTCCTGTTTGCATCCAAGACGCTCTGTCCCTTCTTTGACCCAGGCATTGTTGAACTTGACCCAATTCCAAAAGCGTTCCAGATATTGCTTGTTCTAAAAGGACTTGACCGGCACCAGGAAAGATGAACGGTGACTATCCAAACTTTCACCAACTGTCTGAATCCGCCAGAATCTGTTTTCTACCATCAGAAACTGTCGGCCACGTCTCGTAAACCGTTAATGCCCAGCTCTTGCTACGCTCGGGCCCACGCTGTTCCTTGAAGTTTCAGAAACGCTTAGTAATAACGGACGAAAAAACCAAAACACCGTTTGGCCGCTTGAGAATTCTTTATTGTTACACCAACATATAAAAATAATGATTGAATTAAGGTCTGTGAACAAATATTTCAATAATAAATCATTATATTACTTCTGATGGTTTGCTACTGACTTCTTTCTGAACAGCGACCAATGAGACGATGACTATCGTATTGATGCCTCCGCGAAAATTGGGGAAGTTGGTTTGAGCAAACAACCATGAATTGATCGTTCAATCTTCAACTCCATTGACAAAAGCATTTCTGAATGTCTTCGGGGGACAGGGTTATATCCAGCGTAGCAAGAGCTGGACATTTACAGTTTATGAGACTTGACTGACACACACAGTAGCGAAATAATAATAGAAGTGTATTTTATTCATTGAATACACTTGGCCCATATTATACTGCGCCAGTCAGTGTGAATATATATTTAATCCACTTAGAGATAACCTTTCAAGTCACCAGAATTCCTGTCTAAATATACAATCGGTGAAAGGCACATCTACATGATAATTTCTGTTCCCACAGAAGGTTCTGTCAGTATCTATAGGTGATTCCCATGTACTGATGGCATTCTTCTGTCAAGTAGTACTATTCTTCACGCGAAAACGGCCACATTTTGACGTGGTCTGCATTGAATGACACTATGTCGAAAGCTGCAGCTTCTTCATGAAGTAAACTATTTGCGTAGATGACATTAACCTCCAGCAACCCTATCTTCTTCGTTATAGCGATGTTTTGACTCATTCCGCATGAAAAACTAATCATTACAACCAATATGCTTAGAGTATGTCGCAGTCAGATTACATGACACGGACAGCAACATAACTAGCCAGGAAATGAGAATTCCTATCAATCCGGAAAACATATAACACAATTTTATTGAAAAATATTGACAAAAATATTTACCGAGAGAAATTTCAACCATGGTTGTATCTATGACGGTATGTTAATTTAAATAAATGTAAATAACTGAAGGAAATAAAACAGTTGGAAGTTATCCCCGAAATTTTCAGGCTTGCATTTTCCTGGGTGCAGCCAGTGAGTCGTGGGGAGGTTGTTGGATATTTACTAACTATGTAGTGTCCGAAACCACTAGTAGTTTAAGGGAATGTAAGCACCCTACAGTTTTTTTCTTTGTTTGGTAACACTTCACTCACTGTATGTAATGCATCATTTTCAGGTCATCCTGACTCGGAAATAAAGGACATAAAGGTCAAAATTTGTAACTAGAGGTAATAATAAGTGCAAAAGTCAGAGGTGATTGGCACAATTGTTTGACAAATATTTGGATTACGCTTGCCGATCTAAACGCCATTCCGTTAAATGTACAGCATCCATCCGATATTTTAATGCATCTCAAGTAAACTTGCCCGAGTTTGTTTTCATCTCTTCTTCCCAAACAGTCACGAAAATGTGGTATGACACTATGAATCATGAGCTGTCCCCCGTATTCTGAGAAACAGCCATAATTTTGTGTCAAGAGATGATAAGAAACCACTGTCACTGATATAAGGTTGTTCTACTAGTGAATCAATCAAGTTTCAAGCATCAGCAATAAAAGATACGCTCATGAAAGAAATGAATACAGGGTGCTCCTTCGAGTTTTATCGCTCTGGTAATGTTTCTCTAAGGATACACAAATGTAATCGAATCAGCTCGTAATAGACATTCATATATTCGGATAACGTTTAAGTAAAACCTACTGATTAATTTTCATGATAATTCACAATAAAGAGAATTTTCGCATTAATGCAAATAAACTATGGGTTCTGCAAGGAATACGGTGTATCTATGTGTGATCCTACTCGTTTGCTTACTTCACATTTCCTTAAGGTTCACGAGTCCGCACTTAACTATTTGCGGTACACGAAATCTCATAACGTATGTTGAAATAATGGAAAACTTTAATTTTTGAATAAGAAACGCATCTATATAGCAAATATTCCCCTCTGGGATTTTTCCACATTTAGTGACTGTTTATTACTGTTGAGTTTATCACATTTGATTTTAATTTGCCCATGTCAGTGGCTGTAACGGTTTTTCGAAAACCCTACTGTAGAATTGAGTTGGTCTGAAACCTGTATTATAAACCACTTGGAGATTTTATACACAGAGTACTTATATGTGCTTATAGGAAGGACATATAGTACTGATGACAGTGGAGCCACAGTTACAAGGTGGTAAGAGTCACTGGGGGAGTGGAGAGAAATATCTAAGCCATCAAATGTTACCATTCTTCTATCTCGGGCTAAGAGTGTACGTTCTATTAGAATGTCAAAATTATTTATTATAGGAAAGAACTTTAGGTTAATTAAATTAAATCGGACACCGCTTAATTGTGTAGACGCTTGCCAGACAGTTCTATAGTCTCTTAATATCTTATCTGGTAGGCTTTAATAATAATAATAATAATAATGTATATTCTCATATAAACATATAAATTCACATGAAAATGCATGCCATTTTTACAGGCACGATCAAGTATGATATAATATCAAATCGTAGATTGTCTACAAGTTAATAATGTTTCAACAGTTAAATATTTGATATATATATAAATACACATTGTCTGAACTAGGCTGTATAGTTATTGAATTGTACAATTGTCCTCCAGGTTGAGCGGGAAAATCGACTTCGTTTCGTTTTCATCCCGTGGTTGTCGGCATACGATAACCAACCAAAATTGAGGTAAGTACAACGTTTACAAGGGATTGAAAGCTGTTTTAGAAAAGTAAAAGTGCTGAGGTGAATCATTAAAGTGTAATGAAATAGGTAAGTGCAAGTATCATTAATAAATGCATTAAAAAAAGAAAACTCCCTACGCTGACAACGTTCATTTGCAATGTATAATGCTACACGTATATGTCGTACTATCATGATGTCCACTTTTGGTTTTAATACATTTATCCTCAGTTGTGCCAGTTGTTTTTGTTTTATACCTTTTTGTGGATTTAGTACACAACCGTACCCTTCAGAGAGTAGGAATATAATAAGTCATAAAGAGCTGTAAAATGTTAGGTTTAATGGGATATAATGAGGATCAAGTAAAGACGTTATTGGAAAATGAATGTGATAAGACATTGTGAAGTGGTATTTAAAGATCCGACAATGGACAGCAAGTTAGTTTATAAGATGCCCCATAAAACTGTGCACATCCCACATGGTCATATCTCAACAATAGGCTGGGTGAATGGTATATATTTAGAGGTAGAAGCATGATCTGTCAAGGCGTTCATTATTATCTTTTTCAAGATAAAGATCTAAGCCCTCATAAAAATCAGAAATATCACGAGCCTTTAATTTGTATATTGCTGTTCCTGCAGAATGGGGCGATTCACCTTAGTGACCCCCACCATATCTACTGATCAGCTAACGCCACCCTCCCTCCTTATATAACTGCTAAGGTTAAGAGGATAAAGTACTGGGAAAGAATACCCTATAAAGCATTGTTTAATTAAAATGATCACTGACGTATCTGAATTACCGTAATCACTAAGATTGACTGTTTAACTTTTAAGACGATGAGTAAACGGACAAAATGATAATAATAATAGCATATTCTCATTTTGTACATGAGAGACGCCAAAGCTCCACCGCTCACTTCGGATTAATCACCCATGAGCTTGATTCTAGAATATTTGCTCTCTGTGTCACACGACTGCTTAGCATTGTTGTCAGTCCTCACGAGGTACTGTGCGCACAAACAAAAAAAACAGTTTTTATTTGAAGAGTTTTATACTGTAATATTACAGTGCAATGCCACTGCAGATCCGTCAAACAGGGTCAACTGGCAAAATATTCAAGTTTGGGGCGAATGCATATCTTATATATGGCTAATCTGGCTTCTGGAGTGTAAAAGTTGCGTAGCACAAAGCTGGTTAGACGTTTACAATCAGATACCACCTTATTTGCATGTTCAGTAAAGGTAAGATCTGAGTATGTTATCCCGAGATCTGTGACTGTCTTTGTGTTTGAGACAAGATCACCGTACATGTATAGACACATGCTAGGTTTCCAACGTCCGAAGTATGTTATCCCAGATTTAGCTGGATTGAACGTTAACTGCCACTTTTCACTCCAATTACATATACTATTTAGGTCTTCTTGGATTTTACTAACAATATTCATATCATTATAGTCATTATGCTGACTTCATAATTGCAAACGGTCTGGAAGGAGAGAAAGGTGCCTACTGACTGGAGGAAAAATTACCTCATGAAACTACCAAAGAAGGCCAACTTAGGACTCTGCAAGAACTGGTGAGGAATCATGCTCATGTCGATGCCAAGTAAAATCCTGAGTATCATTATCCTGGAGAGAATAAAGGATGCACTGGAGACAGAATTCCGACCAGAACAAGCTGGATTCAGGAAAGTCAGGCAAATCATGTTCTGACCAAATTGCAACTCTACGCATCATCATCACAGAACAAAGCATGGAATAGCAATCAAACCTCTACCTCAACTTTATAGACTTTGAGAAGGCCTTCGACAGGCAGCGTTGACCGCGAAGTAACTTGGAAACTACTCGAGTACTACGGCGTACGGTGCCCAAATATTCATCAACCTTATTCAACAGCTGAACGACAACGGCACATGTCAAGTGATCCACGAGGGAAAACTCAGTGAGGTGTTCGGAGTGAACACAGGAGTCAGACAAGGGTGCTTATTATCACTCACTATGATATTCCTAATTGTGGTGGACTGACTGGATTATGCGTCAGAAAGTGAGTGGGAAACGAGAAGACATGGATATCCTGGACAGACAGACGTGAAGAACCTAGAAGATCAGGATTTCACGCGTGGATGATTTATGTTTGATGTCAATGTCACAAAATCGAAGACTTACAAGCGAAAACCGACCGACAAACTGGTCGAAGAAGCAGCCGGCGAAGACATGACTCCATGTGAACATAGACAAGACGGAGGTTATGAAAATAACCAACCAACCAACCAACAACGACAGCAGCAACATCCAGCCCTAATCACCATCAAACGGAGGGATTTGGAAGAGGTTAGCTACTTCATTCACTTCACTTATCTATGGAGCATTGTCTCAACTGGAGGAAGTCGGAACGGACGAGGATGTCAAATCGAGCGAGAATCGGGAAGGGAGGTGAGAAACACACTCATCAACCTGAAACCAATCTGGAAATCTTCGTCACTGAGCCACCATCAACAACAAAATTCAGTCGGATTTTCAATACAAACCACGTCACGTAAGTCATTTCTTCTATATGGATCAGAAACTTGGCGAGCGGGCGGGTCACAAAGAATATTTGCAACAGCCTGTTGCAGACCATTATCAACCAACAACTGTCTTCACTGGGTCTATACTGAAGATCAGATGGCCGGGCTGGAAAGAATCACCAACAAGAAGCTGTGGTTGAGAACAAACAAAGCAAGAACCAATCGCCAACCAACAAATATGCAGGAGAAAGTGGGGATGGATTGGACACTCGCTGAGGAGGTCGCTGGGTGACATCGCGCGTGAAGCCCTCAAGGTGAACTGGAAAGAGAAGCGGCGAGTGGGACGTCAGTGCAAGGGTGACATGGAGGAGATCGTGTGGAGAGAAGTTGAAAGAGTATGGACTAACATGGATGGATGCAGGTGAAAAGTACATCAGAAGGAAGACAGAAGCAAGTGGAGACGTGCAGTTGAAGTGCTATGTTTCCCTAGGAACCCAAGAAAACAATAATAATTATAATGGATATCGATATAGCTGCCAGCGAAATTAGTTAGTTTTTAATATATTTGATGATATCATACCCCCCATTCTTACGTATCATCTTAATTAAATGCCATTCATTTTCAATACTTCAAATGCTCCGGACTTCCATTCCTTATCTCCTGTTGGCAAAAAGACGGCAATTGATTCCCACCAGTAAGAACAACTGTTACATTTTGTATACTTGCTTTAGATTGCCGTCTAACTAAGCTGCCACTGATTTCCTGAATATTAAGAAAGTGTTCGGTAAATACTTATAAATGATTATTTATTTTAGGATGCGTCAATGGAACTCTTCAACTTGTGTACAAAAATCTTAAATATTGTTAGTTTCAGCAGCAAATCTCGATGGCAGACTCGACTCTCAACCGACGAAAACTATACACTGGAGTTTCCGACCGAGAATAATAATAATTTGCTTTATTCCAAAACAGTACTTGTGATACAGAATGGAATTCTCAGCATTTTACTACAGTATTGCATCCAATTAGTACATTAACAATAAATAAAATTCTACATAGATCATGGGTAATCTCGGTTAGTTTTGACAACAACGTATTAGCATATCAATAGCAAAGCCAAAAACTCAACAGTATTTGAAGGTGTCAGAAAAGTAGGTGTGTGGAGTCCTCAAAAATAAACTTATCCAAATTTTACTACTATGTAAATAATGAACATATTGTACACTACTTTGTTTTAACCATAAACTCTGTACTTTTGACTTTACCTCGGGTTTCGAAAAAATATATAGTTCTGCCTTCGACTCTCCGTCTTCTCCACCATCTCAACTGCCGTCGATCAATTATAATCACCTGCTTTCTATCTCAAATTTTTGCAGGAGCACCGTAGTTCTTCCTACGTACTTTGGTTGACCTCCGGCAACGTCAACATTGGAGAATTAGTACTGGAGCAGTCTTCCCGCAGCACCTGGAGTCTATTACGTTTATTGTGGACTTTGGATCTTTGTAAACCCAAGTAACCAAACTTTAATACATTCTTCCCGTAACTAAACTGATTTGGTATTTTATTTTCTATTTCAATTTGGGTAACTAAGCTAACAGAGTAAAAGGTCCACCACAGATGCTAGCGCATTTACTGGCGTAAGCGGTAACAAAAAGGTCGAGATATACAGAGTGTGAAAGAACGAAGAAGAATGTTTTAAATAGAACATGTAAGGAAGAGAGAAAAAAGCAGCACAAAACAAAAAATAGAAAAGTATAGGAAAGAAAGAAAACGTTGTACCTATAAATGATATGAGTTGGAAAGACGAGATCCAGTTGTTCTACTGACTATTTAATAAGTTACAGGTTTCACGCCTAATGCTTTCTTCATCGCACAGAACACGAGCTAAGAAGGGTATGGTTGAGTTTTTGTAATTTCTGGTGCGAGCGTATAATTTTCTATATAGACTTCTGGTTTTGCCTGATGAGATACAAGGGGAGAGTTGTGAATGAAGAGCGTGATGTGAGTTAGATAGAATGGATTGAGCCCATTTTTCACATGAGTCCATGTGCCTGTCAACCAGAATATTAGGAAGCTGGTTAAGTGGCACGTTGCTTACCCTGCTGACAACCTTCAACATCCTACGTAATAAGATGTGTACTCTTTCTTCAGTAGCCCAGGAAAAACTAAGGGGGAACAATCAAGAATAATAAGCAGGATGCAAGAGGTAACAAATCGTAAGAGTGAGGGTTGGTTGTTCCAGAATGTCTTAACTTCTTGATGTAGAAGGTAAGACGGAATATTTTCTTAGAAATCATCAAGATATGAGATGACCAGGAAGGATCAGCAGATAGAATGACACCAAGATATTTAATTTCCGACTTTGTCTCTGTTTCAGTGTCCTCCATATTGCACACCTCGTGAGTGCTAACCAGTTTGTTTAGGTCAGATTTGTGCCTAAAGATGAAAATGCCTGTTTGGCATTTAGAGGGATTTAAGGTAAGGCCGTTTTCCTTGGACCATTGGCTGACTTCTGAGAAAAAGCCGTTTAGTTTAGAGCAGTCACTTTGACATCTGACAGGCAAAGATACGGTTAGATCATCTGCATATTTGACAAAATTAATGTCATTTGAGGATGGTAGCTCATGTATAAAGAAAGAAAAGAGAAGAACAGCATCTTGGGGGACACCAGCCTCAGTGACCACAGTAGAGCAGGATTTGCCTTTGTATGCGGTATACTACATTCTGTTTGAAAAGTAGGAATGCAACCAGTTAGTGACCCAGGACTCCATTTGTGTCATGGAGAGCTTATTTAGCAAGAGACTTCTAGGTCCAGAGTCGAAAGCAGAAGTGAAGTCAAGAAACGTGCAGCGGACGTAGTTGGCACCTTTATCTAATGATGAGACGATACTATTGTGTAGGACGGCTGCAGCGTCTAAAGTGCTCCTACCCTGTCTATATGCAAATTGTTTGGGGTCTTCAAAGCTTTTAAGGGAGGGTTCGAGTTTAAGAAGTACTAGTTTTTCCATAAGCTTTAGAAACGGGGAATTGATGGCAATGGGTCTGAACTTTACGTTCTTGCTATTTCCAGGTTTAGGGGCAGGGACTATTTTAATGTCTTTCCATGGAACAGGTACAACGTTTTTGGAGAAAGAAGCATTTAGGACGTTAGCAGATGGAGAACTTAGAAATGCTAGAAACACCTTTAAGTAACGAGAAGTACAAGGGGATATTTGTGAGTCAGCGTACTTAATTCTCAGTTTTGTAGACAGCTAAAACGGTTGGTCACCTTCAGAGTGATACAAAGATATTACTTAAGGTCATGATACATACTGTTCTCAAACCTAAATTATTCCTGAAGTTTATATTTCAACATTGTGCGTTATGCCTTCTATAAAATAATGGGGTGCAAGGTTCATTATTGAAGTACTTATTTATGTAGCTACAATTATGGATGAGTTCTCCGGCCAACTAATGTCGTCAAAACAGGTTGGCGACATTCTGGAAAAAGCCATGAGATCACACTTTCATAATTTGAAAAATCGTGTACAGAGGGGTACATTGAAGGAAGGAAGTCAAGTATTACTGCGAATCGCCTACTTACTTTTATAAGACATGGTTTAATAAACATGCAGCAATCACAACATTAATTTTCATTCCTAGGCAACTAAAAAAGAAACTAGGGTACAAAACAGTGGTAGTTATATAAGTACACCTTTCTCATTGTAAATGTTAGAAAATGGAGCGAACAGACGTTTTCCTAAACTAATCTTATATTTTGCCAGTTGACCCTGTTTGACGGATCTGCAGTGGCATTGCACTGTAATATTACAGTATAAAACTCTTCAAATAAAAACTGTTTTTTTTGTTTGTGCGCACAGTACCTCGTGAGGACTGACAACAATGCTAAGCAGTCGTGTGACACAGAGAGCAAATATTCTAGAATCAAGCTCATGGGTGATTAATCCGAAGTGAGCGGTGGAGCTTTGGCGTCTCTCATGTACAAAATGAGAATATGCTATTATTATTATCATTTTGTCCGTTTACTCATCGTCTTAAAAGTTAAACAGTCAATCTTAGTGATTACGGTAATTCAGATACGTCAGTGATCATTTTAATTAAACAATGCTTTATAGGGTATTCTTTCCCAGTACTTTATCCTCTTAACCTTAGCAGTTATATAAGGAGGGAGGGTGGCGTTAGCTGATCAGTAGATATGGTGGGGGTCACTAAGGTGAATCGCCCCATTCTGCAGGAACAGCAATATACAAATTAAAGGCTCGAGATATTTCTGATTTTTATGAGGGCTTAGATCTTTATCTTGAAAAAGATAATAATGAACGCCTTGACAGATCATGCTTCTACCTCTAAATATATACCATTCACCCAGCCTATTGTTGAGATATGACCATGTGGGATGTGCACAGTTTTATGGGGCATCTTATAAACTAACTTGCTGTCCATTGTCGGATCTTTAAATACCACTTCACAATGTCTTATCACATTCATTTTCCAATAACGTCTTTACTTGATCCTCATTATATCCCATTAAACCTAACATTTTACAGCTCTTTATGACTTATTATATTCCTACTCTCTGAAGGGTACGGTTGTGTACTAAATCCACAAAAAGGTATAAAACAAAAACAACTGGCACAACTGAGGATAAATGTATTAAAACCAAAAGTGGACATCATGATAGTACGACATATACGTGTAGCATTATACATTGCAAATGAACGTTGTCAGCGTAGGGAGTTTTCTTTTTTTAATGCATTTATTAATGATACTTGCACTTACCTATTTCATTACACTTTAATGATTCACCTCAGCACTTTTACTTTTCTAAAACAGCTTTCAATCCCTTGTAAACGTTGTACTTACCTCAATTTTGGTTGGTTATCGTATGCCGACAACCACGGGATGAAAACGAAACGAAGTCGATTTTCCCGCTCAACCTGGAGGACAATTGTACAATTCAATAACTATACAGCCTAGTTCAGACAATGTGTATTTATATATATATCAAATATTTAACTGTTGAAACATTATTAACTTGTAGACAATCTACGATTTGATATTATATCATACTTGATCGTGCCTGTAAAAATGGCATGCATTTTCATGTGAATTTATATGTTTATATGAGAATATACATTATTATTATATCTGCTGTAGTCTCTGGGTCCGCTTTCAATGCTTCAGGGTGTATTCCATCTGATCCAGCCGCTTTTCCAGCTTTTTGAAGCTTGATTGCATTCAAGACTTCAGGTTTCGTTGGAGGATTGGTGTAAACTTGCAGTCGTGTGGGCACTGTTTTTGGTATTTCTGGACGGGTTGCAGGTGATGGTCAGTTCAAGAGTCCTTTGAAGTGATCCGCCCATTGTTTAATCTGTTTTCCTTCCTTGGAAATTGGGTTCCCTTGGCTGTCTTTCATAGGTTTCGCTTGTGTTGATCTCTTCCCGGATAGAGATTTGGTTATCTGATATAGTGTCCACAGGTCCCTTTTGCCTGCTGCCTTCTCAGCTTCAGTGGCCAGGTTGTCGTAGAATCGTCTTTTGTCATTCCTAGTGTGGTGAGAGCAGGCTGCTAGCCGATTGGTTGGCACTAATCTACGTTAAGGTCTAGGTCACTAATGTGGGCCGTGAGAAGATATGGACAAGGCTGAGTCAACAACCAATCACAGCAAAGTTAACGTGGCAAAATATGATTCGCAGATAGAGAACTCTGTTTGTCAAGGAATCCCGAAACAACCAATCAGAAGCCTGCGTTTGTCTACCTAAACAACCAATCAGATGACTGCGCTTGTCTATAATAATGTAGTTGAAAGATGTATAAATACGTGTTGATTTTCATAATAAAACGATCTGTTGCCTGGCCCTTGTCTTCTGTTGTTACATTTGGTGTCGCTGCCTACCGACAAATGGAAAGCCTATGCCCTGCTGTTTTTGATGGAGACATATGGATCTCCGGGCAGGACTTCAAGGCTTCTGCGCAGTTGAGTGGCGTTCAAGATCTGTCAGCGATGGAGCTGCTACTTGGGACGCTGCTGGGAGGTCGGGTGAAAGCAGCATATGAAAGTGTGAGCCGAAGTATGGACGAATGTTCGACAGGGTCAGGCAAACAGTTTCCAAAGTGGGAAGGACCATATATGGTCACTTCGAGATGGGGTTACGCAGACACAGTCGCAATGGCGAACAATAAGAGGCGCGTGAACGTCAGCGAGCTCCAGAAATGGATACAGCGAGACAAGCCAACGATGACGCCTGCACCAAGTAGATCAAGCCGACTTCAGTCGCACGTATTTGACGGGGGGACGAGTGTGGTGAGAGCAGGCTGCTAGCCGATTGGTTGGCACTAATCTACGTTAAGGTCTAGGTCACTAATGTGGGCCGTGAGAAGATATGGACAAGGCTGAGTCAACAACCAATCACAGCGAAGTTAACGTGGCAAAATATGATTCGCAGATAGAGAACTCTGTTTGTCAAGGAATCCCGAAACAACCAATCAGAAGCCTGCGTTTGTCTACCTAAACAACCAATCAGATGACTGCGCTTGTCTATAATAATGTAGTTGAAATATGTATAAATACGTGTTGATTTTCATAATAAAACGATCTGTTGCCTGGCCCTTGTCTTCTGTTGTTACACTAGCACTCTTCTTCACTTCTTTGTCCAGTGCTTTGGAAGTTGAGCTCAGCGTCTCCTTCTCCTGTCCGTCCTTGTATTGAATCACTTTATCTTTCACCATTCTCCTCTCTTCTATTAATTTTCAAGTGTCCGTTGAGAGCCATTCCTTGTTTTGTCTCTTCTTTCTTCCTAGGACCGTTGAACACATTTCGTTGAGAATCGCCTTCAGAGACTTCCAATGTTCTTCCACGCATGATTCTTCAGGAATGACACAGTGTTTCCTGCTTTGCTCTGACAGTTGCAGTGAAAGTGTCTTTTGTGGTTACGTCCTTTAGCTTCTGAGTGTTGAACTTGCATTGTGGCCTATCCCCAGCTATCCTCGAGGCTTTTAGCTTCACCTTGAAAGTTCCTTCTACTAGATAGTGGTGTGAACCCACATTTGCTCCTCTCCTCGACCTTGTGTCCAGTAGGCTCCGTCTCCACTTTCTTGAAATTGAGATGAAGTCTATTTGGTTCTTGGTGTTTCCATCTGGTGAAATCCATGTCGTCTTGTGTATATCCTTGTGTTTGAATACACTGCCACCAATCACCAAATGATTGAAGGCGCAGAAGTCTGAGAAGAGTTCACCATTGTCGTTCATTTCACCGAGGGCCTCATGACCCATGGTGAGTTCTCTTCCTGTGTTGTCTCCTCCCAGCTTCGCATTAATGTCGCGCATCAGGATTTTGATATCTCCATTTGGGACGTTGTTTGTAGTTTCCTGTAGAACGCCTCCTTCTTCTCTTGTTCTGTGACGTTTGTAGGCACACAGCATTGAATGACTGTAACTTTCCTTCCTTTTGAGTTAAACCTGGCTGTCACGATCCCGCAGGAGATTGATTCCCACTGCATGAGAGCTTTGGTTGCTGTTGGTGACATCATGATGGCCACTCCCTCGGTGTGCTCGTGGTTGTCCTCTGGGTGGCCGGAAAAGATTACTGTCTCTCCAGTATGTGGTTGGCACCTTCCAGTTCCGTTCCATCTGCTTTCGCAGATTCCCAACACTTCTATTCTATATCTCCTCGTTTCTGCGGCTATCTCGGCAGCCCTTCCAGTTTCGTACATTGTAGGAACATTCCAGGTACCCATCCTTATTTTAGCTTTCATCGAAAGAAGGCACATCGGCTGACTGGCTTCCCAAAGGCTTTCACCAGCCTGGGTCATTTCACTTCCCCGATTCCAGCGAAATGTAAGGCTATTGTTTATGTTTTTAGAATTTTCAATATATTTATTCGTTGAAGTTTCTGTAGCGATTTGGTTTTTTTACGGGGTGGAGTTGCTAGCACCACGCTCCAACCCTCCCTCTTTATCCGGGCTTGGGACCGGCTAGAAAACTAGCAAGCTAGTAATCTGGAGAGGTTTATCAATATCCATAGAGCTGTAAAAAAACTTCTGTCATTTTTCTTTGCATCCCTAAAAAATGTGTAAGACATACAAAAACAGTACTCACCCTTCCGGTCTATTACTGGGTACTGGCAAAGTGTTGTCGTTAGTATCTACATTTTAGTGCTTTGACTATAGTTTCGCAATAGCTCTACAGACTTTTGACAGTTCTCATGAGTATCCATAAAGGCGACAACAGAAGTATTCCAACTCATCATATTCTTGAAGTTGACAGTATTCAAATAATGATCATCCATCCTCAGTATACACAGGCTCAAAATAGATTAGTGTTATATTTACGTAAACTACTTCACATTGCCCAGGTGTTTGGGATAGCGACTATACAGTCATCTTTCAGCAAATGGACGACAATTAGTCTAAAGGATGTAGAATTCTTCAGATTGGAAATACGTCATCTGTAAAAATAGCTTTCTTATTACCCAATTTGGATATAAGTCAAAAATGAGTTTCGGATTTGTACACACCTAAGTTATATTGTGGAATTACTTCAAGCTTTATTTTTTCCCAAGTATTTTTATTCCATCCAAAACTTACTTGGGTTTTTTTGTTAATGCGGAGTCAATATTCCTATATTTCATGATGTGCTCCATTGAATGACTGGTTATCATATTGTTCCCACAGACCAAAGACAAAAACGTCAGCAACCATGTAATTTAACCATAAACCAAATTTATGTAATTTAAATAATGCTTATCCATGCCTGTACATTTGGTGTGTCCTACACATGTAGAAAAAAATATGTATTTTATTAAAACATTATTATTAAGTATGATTGCTAATCGTATATGTAATTTATCATATTGATGATGCCTGTAAACTGGCGTCCCTCATGTACAAAATGAGAATACATTATTATTATTCCTTTATTGTGGCACAGTGGTTAGGACTCTCGCCAACCATGCACATGGTCCGAGGTTCGATCCCCTGCCGACGCACAACTGGTATCTATGGTCGGCCTGCAAAATTTGGGCTACCGATATCCATGCTGAAAATTCCATACTTGTACCAAAAATACAGTGTGGAATCAAGCTGGAAATCAAAAATATAAAATATAAAAAAATACACCTATATCTCAAAAACTCGGCATAAACTGTCAAACAAACTGCAGTTTGACCAAGAGCACTAAATAGTTAGTAGCAGGCATTAAGACTTAACAAAACCTAGACGTTACGAAATAAAGTAGACGAAGTACATCTTAGAAATTCAAGCAACAAAACTGGCAATCAGATAGCCTTCTTCACATCACTTTTATTTAAAAGTATGAGGCAGGGGGATTAGGCTTCGGGATAGACACGCACTTGCAAACAATATTCAGATGGGATATCCAGTGTGTTTTGTTAATAAATTCCGAACATCTGAATATCCCTAAATTTCTGGATTTAAATGGTGAGATAAAACCGTCATTGAAACAACAATGTGGTCGAAAGCGAATGTTATCTTCACTTTCTATTCGATCTGTAATCTCTGATTTACCTAAAGCCATTTTGACATTATCCGGTGGATAAGACGTAAATATGGTATTCAGATACGCCATCTTTCCTTTGGTAAACTCAACGGTCTTAGTACCAGATTATTTAGGTACATGCCGCAGACCTGTACTTTTCATTCAGTAAACCTGTTCGACTTGACGCTGAGCTATGACCCACAGTTTCTTTGACATTAGAACGAGCAGGTGTGTCACATGTAAATTCTAGAACACAAAAGTTACACTCCAAACCAAATTGTCAACCAACAGAATGAAACCAACAAATCAACGAATAGGTCTCCAGATAACACATTGAAGTCATTCGTGCTTTTCAGGAAACCAGGTATGGAAATCAGAAAAGGTCATGGAAGAATAGAGTGGTAAAATAAACAAATAGGGCCAAAAAGGTTGTGAAGCACTATCACGTAATGACGAGAAGTTTGTGAATTTCAATATCACTTCCACATATGCATTTTTAAGAACTCTCCATACAGTAGTTTCCGAGGTTCCTTCTGTGTTCGGAAGTACTACTGATGATTTAAATTTCCCATTGTAGGTGTTGTCATTATCTTGTGCATGTTTCACATGGATGTTGTCATTACTATTCTTCTTGTTCTTATTATTATTAGTATTATTATTATGACTATCACTACTATGATAATTATCAATTTCACTTTCACATTTTCCCACATACTTTCCGATTGATTTATCCGAGCAATTATTAAGTTTCAAGGCTTCTCTTCTATGCCTCACTTCCTGTCATAGATTTTCCTTGGTACTATATATATATTTCTTCCTGTTTATGCAGGAACATACCAATTGTACAGGCATGGATAAGTTATTATATAAATTACACACAATTTAATGTATAATGAATTTACAGTTTGGTTGTTCTTTCTGACATTAGAGTCAGTAGGAACAGTCTGCTATAAAGTCTGTTTGTGTAGCACATAAAGAGATATAGAAATATTGTCTTCGCATTAACAAAAAACCCAGACGTCAGATGAATGTAATACAGATATCTGGGAAAAATAAAGCTTGAAGTCAATTCTCTTATATAACTTTGTTGTGAGCAGCACCCATGGCTTAAAGATTATTGATGTATTATGTTGAGATCAGTGATATATTTATTCCATTTTTTCAGCACTCTTATCGTAGTTTCATAACAGGAAAGAAATTTGATCGTGGATACGAAAACTAAATAAGGTCATGTTGGGTTGTTTTACTGCATCAAATGGTGCCGAGGTCGATTCCAGAATCCTCCATTTGCTCCATTTGTGTCTGCATGGCGGACTGTATGCGTAAGTTGAGTAAAACGTTGAAAACTGTTTGAAAACCAGTTGCTTCTTCATTTCAGATCATGAATACTCATTTACAGCATGTTCGCCAGCGTCTTCAAATGGTAGAATGGAATTTGAGTGGTTATGAGATAGACGGTTTGGAATTAATCCTCATTTCAGTTTAGATGCAGGGTTGTTCGACCTCGACCAGAAGATGAATAGGAGCAGCAAAATACCAGAAAGAGAAAGTATGTGAACATGAAAAGAACATTAATACATGATTCATTTATAAATGTTTATCTTAATTATACTTAAGTAAACATTTTTCCATATTGTATCTGCGTTTTCACGTATTTATGCAAAGTCTTAGAGTTTATTTAATGTCATAATGTGTATTAATAGTCTGAGCGTTTTTATTGTTCTAATGACTGATGCGTTTTAGAAATAAGTAATGGGTTCTGGTAGGGATAGTCTTTAGAATAAAACTGTTTACATAGCAAGCGTTTGAAGGTTACAATGAGGGATAGGTCCTATTTCTAAGGGTAGACTAATCCTGTATGTTCCGTACTATGTCTTTATGCATCCATGCTGCTAGTTTATTTATAGTTTAAAGATTGCTAAGGGTGTTGAAGTGCGTCTTTTAGGTGCTGTAGTAGATTAGTGCTTGATTCGTTCTAGGAGTAAATAGTTTATTAATATAATCTGTAGAGTGCAACAGTCTGTATAGAGAGCGTTTGAAGCTTGTAACCGAAGAGCAAGTTCTGATATCTAGGGGTAGGCTATTCCATATTTTAGAATACATGACTGTGAAGAAGTTTTCACGGAGTGTTGACTTAAAAGAATGAGTTGTCACTGTGGAAGTTTGGTTACGCAGATCGTAAGAACCTTCCTGTGCGAATTGTATGTCCCTGTTACCTGAGAAAGATATTTTGTGAAGGACCTTAAAGAAGAATATTAGGTTTATAATAAGTCGCCTTGTCCAAAGTGGGTCGAGTTTTAGGGTCATGCACCGTGAGATGTAGTCTTCCTTACAATCGTAGCCAAGCAGTTTTGAGGTAAAATATCGTTGGATACTTTCCATCCTTAGCTTGTCACGTGTGCGAGTGCTGCTTATAATAAATGGACAGTATTCTAGTAGTGGTCTGACACATGTTTTGTACAGAATTAGCTCTTGTGACCTATTACTTGCAAATCTCACGAATTCAATTTCCACTGACATAAGGTGGGATGATCGGAAGTTCAAATACCTGATTGAATATCTGGATCTCCTGTAAACACTAGTGATTAACCTCCCATCTTCTTTCCTTTTTACACTACAATCTAACATTGGAAGCTCCCCTTCCTGACCTTCTAATTCATAGGTGAATTGAAATGGCTCCACCTTTGAGGTGATTTGTTGGGAAAATGTATTTGTGTCCTGAGTTCTACGTACGGCGAATGTGTCATCTACACCGCTCCACCACACGTTTTGTGTGAGAATACTCTTTTCCAGGGCAATTTTCCCCATGTTTTTTGAATGTGTGTTTGGAGGTTTTTATATACTTCGCTTTGGAAATTATGATAAATTATTTGTTAACCTCTCGTTATGTTATTGAATACTGATTTCGTTATGAAAGTAATATTAGTGCATAATGTAAAATATGTCAGTCTATATACCAACTTAGTTACCGGTCGTCAGCATGGGGTCATTTTTGCTTTGTCAAATTGACCGATTCCTAAAGACAACAAAATCAGGTGTGAATTGTTTGATGTGATAATTTTGTAGAATTATAACAGCAGCGTGTGTTTACATAATGAAATTACTTATCACATTCGTGTTGATTTTGTCATTTCATGGGAATGGGATGTTGTCATCAGGTCAAATTCTGTTTTAGTCCATCTGTCCTAGTCAGACAATTTGGATTCCACTTGATATGAAATGTTTCTGATTATGTGAGACGTTCTCTGTGATTTCTGAAATGCTTTACCTGGATGATGATTTATCAATATTGTCAAAATCAATTTTGTGACCAGATTCTTTAGCGTGTAGACCATTACCTATGGGTGATGATTTTTCAAGCTTTTCTAGTTCAATTGTATTTCTCGGTGGTCGATCAGATGCTCTACGGTGTTAATTTCTTCTGGTTTCTCTTGATTTCTCTCTGACGATGTTTGTTCGATGTATATCGAATAACATTCGAAGCAAGCATTTTATTTGGTAGATGCAATTAGATAGAAAATCCTTAGAGGTTTGGTCTTTTAAATGGACGAGGTTGCTTCGCAGTGTGTCTGATGTTTTGAAGAGAACTCCATCCCATCTTATACTTGTTCCACAATACACTTTCTGATGTGATTCTAATTTACCTTTATTGCCTCGCTGGCTGGCTATTGTATGCTTAAATTAATTGATTTATAATTGTGCAGCCCGAAGAATTAATTGAAACCATAATTGTTCGCTCTAACTACTTTGTTCTGAGTATTTTTTGTTTTCAATAGTGGGCATGTCATGACAACTGTATTCTACCGACTGTTGATAGTGCATTAAACATGCTCTATATGTTTCCCACAATTTTTGTGGTTTTACATTTGCGACCTCATATTAACTGAGCTGTTGTCGAATTTCTCTGTTAGCATTAAATAGTGAAACGTCAATAAAAACAATATTGTTTTGTGAAATAGAACGATAATCAAAGTTTTAAATAAATATCATAAAAGTATGAAGGAGATGGAAGATAAGAAATGGTGGGGATGTGGGTAACAAAGTTTTACATCAGAGATTATCAAGAGCGATAAAACGGACTTATACTGCCGCCACCCTTAGTTTGTCATTTTTCAGCCAACCAATTTTGATTGCTCAAGTGAAAGATAAGCTACCTAGCTATGCCACTTCCATGTGTATCTATAAATGTAGTTGTCCCTGTCGAGAAAGCTATATAGAGCGAAAAAGTAGGCAGCTTAACAAACTCATTAATGAGCATCTTCCTTCATGGTTCGGAAAAGGTCAAATAAAGTCCATACGAAGTTCTATTTTGGCTCATTTGATTGATAGTGGTCACCAAGTGGACAAAAATAGTGCTTTCAAAGTCATTTACCGCATTCCATCAAGTCTTTCGAACGTAATCAGAACCCGTCTTTTACACTTAGCCGAAGCTATGGGAATTCGAGAGAACAATCCTAGTCTTTATAATAGAGGTTTTTGTATTTCCTAGGTGAATTCTATTCAAAACCCTCCCACCCCTCTTATCTTCCATCTCCTTCGTACTTTTACAATATCCTTTTGTTTTTCATTCATTGGGAGATACAAAAACCTTTATTATAATGGTGGAATACACACCACCTTTTGGTTACACACACCTTTTTTGGTTAAGAGAGAATATGACCTATTCTCAAGTGAATTGTTATCATACTTACAGGGAAGGATAAGCTAGATGAGATCGAAGTGATTACCCTCTCCGTCCATGACAGTTATTTGTCATCCCTCCCTACCTCTTTGTTCACTCATGTTTTCGTAGTAGTCTTATTTTCTATCACAGATGTGATCATAAATAATCTTAGTTAGTCGAATAGACCAATCACATCATGTGTAATTCTCCGACAAGTCAGTCAGCTTTACATTACCTATTCTTTGTAAAACTTATACGTTTGCTGATTGGTGGGTCTCAGTCTACTAACACCAATCATGTATTTCAGGATTTCATCATGAGCTGACATTAGTTAGAGAACCATTGGAAAACCTGGGAGTACTGGACAGCTGTTTCGTCCTAGTTTGGGAGTTTTCAGCAGTGCGCGCCCACTGGGATTCGAACCCAGGACCTTCCGGTTATAAGGCGAGCTCGTAGACCATTAAGCCACTGGGACCCGATCCAAAGGTCCTCGAATTCTAACTTCTGCCAATTCATGACATAGCGCGACAGCTAGCCAATGTCTTCGGCGAGTATTTGTCCTCACACCCGACCCACTACACCCTACTGGTCACGACTTCCCACTGGAACCCAGGTAACTACCTACCTGAATAGGGCCAGTCGCCAGTGGGCATCTCATTGGTATTCAAGTGTTGGCAGAAGTTAGAATTCGGGGACCATTAGATCGGGTCCCAGTGGCTCAATGGTCTACAAACTCGCCTTGTAACCAGAAGGTCCTGGGTTCGAATCCCAGTGGATGCGTACTACTGAAGAGCCCCAAACTGGGACGAAACGGCTGTCCAGTACTCCCAGGTTTTCCAATGGCTCTCCAACTAATGTCAGCTCATGATGAAATCCTGTAAACCAATCAAATCCTTACAAACCAACACTTGAATCATTTCTTTTTCTACTGGCCTTAGAGTGAGATTTTTCACTATTAACTGCACTGGTTAAGCATGCACTGCCTTTTTTCTCAGCGCTTAACGTATTATTTCAGTTACCTAACCTATTATTAAGGTTAAATAAGGGGGACAGTGACTAGCAGCGGAATCCAGAATGTGCATTTTGTCCTACTTGTGATCCATCAGCTACTGGATGTACCTGCATTCCGCAGTGAGTGATGATATTCCCACCGAGGGTGGAACCCCGTGCCTATAGTTTCAAACGCCAAAGCGTTATCCACTAGACCACTTGGGCCACGAAAGTCACCTATTTCTTGTGAACGGGTCATGTTAATTATTGAATTCAATTTTAGATTTTCCCGTCGATTGACTGGGCCGAGGTGCTTGGTTTCAGGTTAACATTAATTAAGCGTCCGATGTTCATTTTAAGCGTGATCAGCATTATTACAGTACACACACTAGGTTAATCTTATGTAGACAAAATATTCACTTAATATGAAATGGTATCACCAATGCATAGTTTACAATTAATTTGGAATTTCCAAGAGTTAAATAAGGTATAATTATATTTCAAAAGTTAACACACGCTGATTAGTTTTTGTTTTTTGGTAATATTTCGAGCAAAATTACTTCCCGTGATCACACCAACTGTTGGAATTGTTTTGTTTTTAATTCACAGATTTACGATTTGTACTCATATATAAAGTTCATATTTTTGTTCATTCATTTTTGCTTATTCCAAATTACCAAGTATTGGTTTTGTACGGATTTTTATGTGATTGCTTGGAGGGTTTCATCATGAGCTGACATCAGTTAGATAACCACTGGAAAACCTGGGGGTACTGGACAGATGTTTCGTCCTATTTTGGGACTCTTCGCCAGTACTCACCCACCGGCGTTCGAACTCAGGACCTTCTGGTTACAAGGCGAGTTCGTAGACCATTGAGCCACTGGGACCCGATCCCAGCTGTCCAGTACTCCCAGGTTTTCCGGTGGTTCTCTAACTGATATTCGGAATTATATCCCAAGTTGCTGGCAATTTTCCCGAGTCACCCTTGTTAAATGTATCCACCCGGTGTGACCTTGAGGAATATAGATTCCGTTATAAGTCTCTCTTTCCATTTGTTCATTTTAGTTTTCAGAATACAAACATTGTCTAAATCAATATTGTGGTTTTTGTCCCATGCGGGTGTAGCTAAAGATGAATTTTTTCTAAGTTCTTCTAGGCTTGTGTTCGTGTCGGTCGATCTTTAGTTAAGTGTTTAGGTTCATTCACCTTCATTCTGATGAGTGATCTGGACTTTTAAGCCACATATTTAGTCGGACACTCAGCACAAGATATATTGTTGATGTAGTCGATGCTGCCACAGCAATTCAAAACAGTTGATTTGAAATGTTCTGCACTGTCATATGAGATTACGACCAGATCATTCGTTTGACTAATCAAATTCTTGAATTCTATTTCGGGGTCCGATTCGTTTACTCTTGGTGATGCATCATAAAATTTTGGTCCAGGCGACAAGAGTTGCATTTGAATCGGTGAAAGTGAGGGCTGAAATTATCCGTCACTTATCAAGGTCATTGGTGGAGTGAGACGCTCGAAGGTCATTTTCGTCCATTTTAGTCGGCCATGTTGGATCGCGGTTCCGTAGCTGTTCGTTGACGCGTTTGTTGTTCCGTTTATCCTGCCGTTATACACGACTTATCTTGTTGCGTATCGTTCACAAATGTTGCGTTTCACCTCATTTTTTGTTTCCGTTGCTGTTAAAATGAATTATTTCTTTGGTTTCGAAAGTTTTCACTACCAGGCCAGTGCATTCATTTCGGTGTAAGTGTTTTCATACCTTGCATTCATGCGGCTTTCAGTGTTTTAGTTGGTTTTCAGCTGTTAGTGAATTAGTACTGTGTAGAGGGTTTTGAAATTGTGCACATGAAGATGTTTGGCTGTCAGAAGCAGTTGTTTCCAGTCCATTAGTTGGTTGCCGTTACTATTGTTGGTTCAGTTACTTGCATAACATGTAGAAATCTGGAAAAAGAGTGTCTTTTTCGTTCATGTTTGCAGCATACAACAATCTGCGAGTGAATCTGTTGAAGAGAGCACCATCAGAGTTGGTATTAGCAAGGTTTTCGAAGAACAAATTAAACCCAGAGAATTTAGAACCTGGGTTGAAGTTGAAAATGCTTTGAAGCTTTTTGAGAATGTGAATATACCATCCGTGTGTCTGCTATCATTTAAAAAAATATATTGTGAGAGAATCTAAGCCAAATAAGGTTGAGCCGCATGAAAAGTATGAATCTGTTGTGCTTGTGTATATTTTGGGGGAACTGAAAGAACCTGGAATCCCTAAGGGTAAGTGTTACTTATGCTTATTATTGCTTGATGTACTAGATCGCAATAAATGAACTAGGACTACCCGTAATAGAGCCAGTGTTAACATCCATTCGATGGGTTGCAAAACGGTTTTCAAAGCGGATAAAATACGGTGATCTGGTGAGTGTACAAACAATCCCAGTTAAAGGTAAGACATTAATTAGGAAGAATAACGTTTCGGGTTGTAGTCTACGATTGGTGGTTTCCTCGAAGTTGTGATTCTTCCGTGACTATAGACACATATGTTCACGATCCTAAAAAAAACTAAATAAATTATCCTTGAACCAGTAGTCTTCTTTTCTTCGGCGAAACATCCGTTAATACGACTATACGATTAGGTAGCGAAGTAAGATGTTATGTGACTGAGAATCGTGGTTGTTGTGTTTCTGACTAATTTCGCACATCTGACTTATAACCGCATGGAGATAGCGTTTTCCTCATGGTACATTATGATATCTAGAAATCATAAGCACGCTGCCATCGGTAAATTTATTTTTACTTTTTAAATGGCTGCAAATAGTGAGTCGTTTGCGGTGATAGGATGAATACCTCTGAACGTTTTTTTGGAGACTAGGGTATATTTAATTTTTTCGAGTAAGGGACGATCTTTTTACCAAGAAAGTTCTCGGAATTTTCGTTATTCAAAGATAACGCTAAGTTGCCCACTAAGGTGGTAACTATAGGAGATAACCTTCAGCGGAAACTATATTAATGTAGTTTTAGGTAATGCGTCATAGAAGTAAGCATCGTAGGTTAATTGTGTCTAAATGTATTAAACGTTGTATAACTGATCAAACCATAGTTCTTACGTGCGAGTTAGTTCTATAAATAATGAATGTACCGTACAAGCGTCTACCGTGATTTGCATACCTAGCTCATAAACATTATGCCTGCATGTGGCATACATTTAGGGCCAACACGCTGCGATGAATCAGTCCGAGATACTTAAAGTCAGACTTCATTTCCATATCACTATTATCAATTTTGCAACGGTCATAGGAATTAACACCTTCAACTAACTTTCGTTTACATCGGAAACTGAAAATAACAGTCTGACATTTCGAAGGATTTAGTTTAAGAGCATTTTCCCACTCCTAATAGAGAGCTGTTCATCTTAGTACAGTGTAGCTGGCAGTTAACAGACATTGAAGTAGTTAGATCGTCCGCGTGTTTGAAAAAGTTCTTCTCGTATGCATTCGTACAATAAGTTCATCAAACAAAAATACAATTGGTAATGGACGACTTCCCCCTGACCTACAGTGTACTGCTTTCTCCCTGATAAATAAGAATGAAGCCATCTAACAATCCAATACTCAGTTTGAGTTTCAGCAAGCTTATCTAACAGAATATCTCTAGGTAGTGAGTCGAAAGCAGATGTGTACTCTAGGAAGGTGCAGCGAATTTAGCCCCATTGTCTATACTGGAGAAAATGTTGTGAAGCAAGACTGCAGCTGCATCTAAAGTACGTCTACTGTGTTTATAGGAGAACTGTTTGGGATCGTTAAAGGCTCTGAGTGAGGGTTAAAGATTAAGTAAGAGTAACTTTCCCTTAGTTCGTATATACCTCATTTGATTTGAAACAAAGGAAGCAGGTCTTAATAACGCTTGTAACACTAGAAAGTTTGGCATTTATGGGAGAATTTATGAAAGACTTGTTTAGTTTACACACACCAAATGAATAGGGAATACTGGAGGTAATTAGATGCATACAGGCGTAGGTTATTTAACATCTATAAAGTAGACATGCAAATACCGCAGTTTTTGATCACAGAAATGATGGATACTAGATAACATCCTATGATTCAACGGCATATTAAAATAAATAAAAATTGTTTCTTAGCTGATCGTCAAGTGAACAGTCTATTTGATGATGTCACTGCATATTAACAGATTAGTGAAGTAGATATCAAGCCTAAGTTACTACATTTACTTGTACTACATACTTGGCGTTTAACAGTATACAGACTTTCAACTGGCTAGATAAGGCGACTTTAGAGTATCAAACAGTACAGAATTATTATTCAACTTGCTAAATCCCACTTAGCTTTTACAATGTGCTATTGTGTAGAAACAGACACGAAATCCTACTAATGACTAAAGTAACATTCTCATAATACTACAGTAAATCTCCATCCCACTAACTAAGCTTAGCGTTTATTATTCCTAATTCACTTATTACAAAAGCACACAGTATAGCGAGGAATTGAAGAAGTCTACAGGAAGAAGTAATCAAGAGTATATTAAACACTTGATTAATTTACAAAAGAAAATTCTGATGAAGGGTAATAAAGTTAGTTTGACCGAATGATGTTTCCGCTGATTTCATATTCGACAACCTCCGTATACCTGGAAAAAATAAAGTACATGTTAGAACTAGCATAACATGAAGTTAACAAGAGATAATTCTACATATTAGCATACAATATGAATACAATCATTCTGTTAAAACTAAGTATTATCTCAAGGAGATAAATGTATTCGTAGTCTACAGCTGATATTTATGTTGACGCCGTATACATAAATATACATCATATGTTTTCCTGCATTTGAGGACTATATGCAAATTTCAAGGCAATCTCCGAAACATTCATACTATTGAGGCGTCATTCTCTCATCAAGCTTACTTGCAGATCAACTTCACACTAAACACTTTTACATGAAATGAAGTATTGCAAGTGTATAACTTAGAAGTTAATCCACAATCTCAGTAATGTCTAGTCCACAAGGTTTTGTGAATCCTACAGAAATCACATTTTCATATTTAGGAGACTATAGGCATCAAATATAAGCTGAACATGCCTCAACTCTAGACAGCTATGCACAGTGCTAACAACATAGTGAAACACTTAAACTATTCTAAAGTACACAGACCTGTTGTGTTGATGAGGATAATAATGTCATATAATGCAAACTAGAAAATTCAATCGTCATAGAGCATCTGTACTGCTTTGTCTAAATGGAAATCTCAGGAGAAATTCATCTCCACTATTGGTGATCAAAAATATTGTAGCATTAAGTATACAGTCAGTGGAAATTGTAAAAGAGAATAAATTCATATTGATGATAATAAAGCTGAATAGATTCAGTTCTAGTAATCACCACGACTCATGCGTATAATCATACCGCGTAATGATTTAGTGCATTAATTGGAACAACAAGGAAACTTAAACGAGTAATTGCCTTCTCCACTGCACTGTACTTGCAATAATCGTGACAACCACCTTCGTTTGTTATCCTATCAGTCAGCTTAGTACACAATGGCACAATATTATTATAGTTGAGATATTTTTGTACATTTAATTAACATAACCCATAGCACACTGCATCAACCAGTGCCAATATATATGAAATCCATTTAGAGATAACCTTTCAACTTACCATAATTCCTGTCCAACCACAGATAGAGTGAAAAGCACATCTAAATGACAACTTAGGTTCCCACCAACGATTCTGATAACATTTGCAGGTGATTTCCAAGTATTGAGAGAATTATTTTGTCAAAAAAGACTGTTCTTCACACGAAAATAGGCTGTACTGATATCCTGAGACATGAAGTCTTCATTGAATGATACTATGCCGAAAGATGCAGCTTCTACATGGAGTAAATGAGTGGTGTAAATGGCATTACCCTCTAACTATCCTATCTCCCTCATTACACCGACATTTTGATACATTCCATCTGAAACACTAATCATTGCAACCAATATGCTAAAAGTGTGTCGCAGTCAGATCACATGAGGCGGACACCAACATAACCAGCCAAAAAGTGGGAATTTCCCTCAATCTAGATAACATATAATACAATTTTATTAAAAATTATTGGCAAAAAAAATTCCAAACGTAACTTCTAGAGTACGTGACGAATAAGTCCAGCCGAAAGTGAGACATCAGAAAAATTGAATATAGATATATTTCTCGGGACAAAACGGCAAAGCTGTTTCCTTGGTGACGGACTTTAGGCTTTGGTTAAGTTTCATGATGATATTTTCCTTTCTTTTTTGCTGAAATTCTATCGACGTAGTTTTCGAATGACTCACTTTCATCAACAGTCAAATCGTAAAGAACGTGGGTACTCATTGAGACGTTTTTTCCAGTTCAGCTAATCTGGATTGGATGGCATCAATGTGATTATGGGTGTGACTTCTGAACGTGCGTGATTTAGGAGATATATGATTTCGTCACCAAGGGAACAGCTTTCCGGTATTATTCCGAGAAATATGTATTCAAGTTTTCTGATATCTTACTTTCACTGATTCAAATGTAACTCTTGTCGCCTGGACCAAAATTTTGTAATGCATTATCAAAACTAAACAAACTGAACACCATAGTAGAATTCGAGAATTTCATTAGTCAGAGGAATGATCTGGTCGTAATCTCATATGACAGTGCAGAACATTTCAAATCAACTGTTTTAAATTGACGCCGCGACTACATCAACAAAACAATCTAGAGTTAGTGATATGCTCTCAAACGAACATCGAAAGCAACTCCATTATTTTTATTGCATTTTTATATTTTTTTGTTATTGTTCCCTTGGGTTCCTAGCGGAACATAAGGCTTCAACTGCACGTCTCCATTTGCTTCTGCCTTCCTTCTGATGTACTTTTCACCTGCATCCATCCATGTTAGTCCATACTCTTTCAACTCGTCTTCAAACGATCTCCTCCATGTCACCCTTGCACTGACGTCCCATTCACCGCTTCTCTTTCGGCATGGTTCCACTCGAGTAATGACCTGACCCGCGCACGATGTCACCCAGCGACCTCCTCAGCGAGTGTCCAATCCATCCCCACTTTCTCCTGCATATTTGTTGGTTGGCAATTGGTTCTTGCTTTGTTTGTTCTCAACCACAGCTTCTTGTTGGTGATTCTTTCCAGCCCGGCCATCTGATCTTCAGTATAGATCCAGTGAAGACAGTTGTTGGTTGATAAAGGTCTGCAACAGGCTGTTGCAAATATTCTTTGTGACCCGCCCGCTCGCCAAGTTTCTGATCCATATAGAAGAAATGACTTACGTGACGTGGTTTGTATTGAAAATCCGACTGAATTTTGTTGTTGATGGTGGCTCAGTGACGAAGATTTCCAGATTGGTTTCAGGTTGATGAGTGTGTTTCTCACCTCCCTTCCCGATTCTCGCTCGATTTGACATCCTCGTCCGTTCCGACTTCCTCCAGTTGAGACAATGCTCCATAGATAAGTGAAGTGAATGAAGTAGCTAACCTCTTTCAAATCCATCCCGTTGATGGTGATTGGAGCTGGATGTTGCTGCTGTCGTTGTTGGTTGGTTGGTTGGTTATTTTCATAACCTCCGTCTTGTCTATGTTCACATGGAGTCATGTCTTCGCCGGCTGCTTCTTCGACCAGTTTGTCGGTCGGTTTTCGCTTGTAAGTCTTCGATTTTGTGACATTGACATCAAACATAAATCATCCACGCGTGAAATCCTGATCTTCTAGGTTCTTCACGTCTGTCTGTCCAGGATATCCCTGTCTTCTCGTTTCCCACTCACTTTCTGACGCATAATCCAGTCAGTTCACCACAATTAGGAATACCATTGCATTTTTTAGTTAATTAATTCTATTTTTCATTAGATGTAAGGATTAGATTCGTTTTTCGAGTTTGACCACGGATAGATTTCAGTTCGAGAACCGTTGAAAACAAGCTGGGAGTACTGGGGAGCTGTTTAACCCAATTTGGAAATCATCAGTAAAAACATATCAAATGCTTACAACTCAACTCTTGAAAATTAATCTAGGATCCATCCAGTTGAGAGTGAGAATGGATTTCCCGCCGATGACATTTGTTGGTGTTCACGCTAAAATCACGAACTCGGAGAGCTTAGAATTCATGAATTGGCTACTGAATCAGGTCCCAGTGGCTGAATGGTATACGAGCTAGCTTTCCTTGTAACTGGAAGGTCTTGAGTTGAAACCCCAGGGGGGTGGATACTGCCGATGATTCCCAAATCTAGGAATAAACAGCTGTCCAGCACTCCCAACTGGTTTTCAATGGTTCTCTAATTGATATCAATCCATAGTTTAGAATTGTTGTAAGCTTGGGGCGTAATATCAAATACAGTCAAAAACATGAAGAAGAAGGGTTCATTGACAGTAAATACCTATCTGCTAGCGTAAAAGGCTGAGAAAACCAGACCAAACGACTAACTAGGTTGACACTAGAGTTACTCAGGACCAGGTTCTCTGTCTTTTAGTCCTGCAAGCACTTCAGAGAGCATAGCAAGAGCTCACAGGACAGTGTGAGCATATTCCAGTACACAGAAACATAATTAACTTAGTGCAACACCGAATAATCGAAAGGTAAATCACTCATCCTGGGGGATTAAATTCAGAGTCTTGCTAGTAAATGACGACTAGTTACCAAGGATCAAAGACAAGATTAAGGACCATTTCGTAACGGCAGCCTATGAGAAAAGAAGGAATTTTTTTGCTTATGAGTGGCAGTCTGTTTCACATGAATAGCTTGGTCCATACAATCTGCTAACTGAAGTATGCAAACCTCCCCCGAACTTCTATAAAGCCTTCTGAGGTGTTTCATCACTCGTAGTTTTTAGACGTTCGTACACAAGAGTCAGGCCTGACAGGTCAAGAACGGTTGGATCAAATGTCCCTGCAGCAGACCTAAGTTATCGCCTCCCACTACAGTCGTCGTCTTAAGAGTTTTCGAGCTGTTAATCAACAGCTTTGGATATAAACACACACGGGACATCCCACAGTGTAAACCACTATCGTCATAGATACGATTTAGCGAGTTGAAGGCAGACGCCATCTGCAGGCTCCCACTCTGTGTCCACCTTATGAAAAACAGCGCACCACGATTCCTCACAGCAAAGTTCAGATCCTTAGAGATATTGCTTAGAATTGTATACCAGTATTATGCCGATTGTATAAGATTAGTGAAAACGTAGGCTACTGCGGCAGCTGAAAACAAAGCTTTGGAGACAATAAACTTATAACATTATGCACCCACAAACCTCAACTGCACTGCAGTTGTGGCACACGGAATTCGTAGGAAACCATGATAGTCCAGACGTCTTGTTGATAACGGAGGTGAAATTCAACAACAGGTCAGTTTTACTGGCCGATTGATTGTAACACCGATTCTCCGCTATGCACTGATAACCACCTCGCTGGCAACAGAAGCAATAATACTCAAAGCTAAGTGCTTATTCAGTGACAAGAGGAGGCTGAGAAGGGAATTGGCAGAATTAAGGTCTTTAAATGCCCACCTAGGTTCCAAGATAAGTTTCCTGATGGTAACATGGTTGATTTCCACCATGGCCAACAAACAGGCCGATATAATGAGTAAGTATTTTTTTGGATGAGACGAGGATCATAGGGAAGGAGACAGAGTTGTTCCATACATTAGTCATGTACAAGTGGGCTGCGGTCTGTTATCCACCAAACTCCTGGACTAGATACGATGCAACTTCACAGACAGCCGGGCCAAGATCCTAATGGTTGGTGTCTGTCGAAAACCAGCATGGTGAACAAAAACGAGTCGAATATTAAACCGCATTATATCTACAGTACTTAATATGGTGCTAATCAGATCACCATAAACAGGGACTTTAACTTTCGAATGAGGGTTGGGGACCTCAACTACAGACAGCAGTTTTTGATAGAAACATAGCAAATGCCAAGAGATTGGTTGGATGAGAACATACGTGGTAATCATCGGAAGCAGTACTATTTTGGAGTCATCAGTACTAAACTAAACTCTTGTTACAGACGACATCCATACTGAGTAGTGGTGGTAAGATAATCATAACGTTTGAACTATTATTTAGCTGGGATTTAGCGGGGGGAGGGTACTTACCTATGTCCTTTATAACAAAGAGTATCAAAAATGATATGTTATTTGTCTGATACTCATAGGTACTCACCGTTGGGATACCGTCGTCGATCAGTGAACAGGGAGTATTAGGGAGGGGTATCACTACACAGTTATTTCTGCCATAGCCACTTTAGTAACTGCACTCTCCAAATCATCCTTCCAGTTAAAAGAAGACTCTTGACGTATCCTGCAGTTTAAGCAAAAATGTGTCATAAATGGAGACTTTTTAGTAAGCTTACTGATAACAGGATCTACGCGGTAACAATGAACGACATGAATATTAGAATTCAGGTGGGGGATAGGATACGGTTAATAGCCAGACGTCCCAAGAAACACCCAGTGAGTCCTAAGAACTTATACGGATTCTTGCCTAAAACAAAAATATATTAAAACAACAGTTTTGTTGTGAGAGGCCTTAAATGAAAAAACTGAAACCTTTAATTCTATCTTTTATGAATTACTGAAAAGTACAGTAACCTTCCATTCAGGTCAGTTGGATGTCCCAGTGAACCATTAAATTGAGTCCACATGGGTTTTCTAAAAATTTAGAAACAAAAAACTATAAATGTTTGTAAACAACTAACTATTGAAATAAAATCAATATCGAATGACCTTGGCGGCCTGTTTGAACATTTAGGGCTACCACATTCCATGTACATCATGCATCTATTTACTCGTATTTTATTAGTGTTTACATATCACATTATGCATTCTAATCGTATTATCCACTCCTGGGATTTTATAAAACGTTTTAAACCCAAAAACTTTCATATTTGCATTAAACTCAAGAAAAAGCACCATGGAGGTTGGCAGCGTTCCTTAAAATCTACGCCTATACATCACACCAATGTTCCAGTTATCATTAGTACCAACTGCCGGTCCATTCCTAACAAAATTCTGGATTTTCAGTCCCTGTTGTTGTCAGGAATCTACCACAATACTGGTATTGTCACTCTACAAGAAACCTGGCACCATGACTCATATGATGACACTATTGTGTCTTAAAACAATTTTAATGTATTCCGACAAGACCGTGTTTGTTCCAAGAAAAAATGTGGCGGAGGTGTTTGTTATAACGGTAGGGAATTAAATGAGGACGTTGTCGCCTTGTTCTGTCTGGGCGCGCGCTTTGAAAAAGGAGAGTGGCATTTTTTACGTTGTGAAGTAAATTCTGCTTTTGTTGTTTAAACCACATCAGAAGCTTTTAGTTCACTTTAACTGATTTATTTAGTTCAAGTGTTGTCTATTTTATTCACATTTTGTGTTTTGGTTGGTATTTACCTAGCCGTCACACGTATATATAAGTGTGTATTTGTTTGGCATTAACCTCACTGTTTTGACGTATATATAACTGTATAGTTGTAACAAATTAAAATTATGGCCCCAACTAACAATTGTGGTCGACCGGACTGCCACTTTCCGGTGGATGATGGGATGCAGTGTGACAACTGCAGCCTTTGGTTCCACAAAGTTTGCACTGGTTTAACACCAGTAGCCTATAAGAGATGTTGCAAGCCATCATCTCCATGGCTGTGCAAATTTTGCAGCAACCCGTTAGATGTCCTCATCCAAGAGGCAGTAGGACTCTTGATGTCCAAGAAATTGTCGAAAGACATAGTTGTAAAGCCTGTACCAGAAACCTTCGCCAAGGATGGCGGTTCAGGACATAGTTGTAAGATTCAGGGTGCATCACCTCCTGAAGTCTCAGAAGCGAAAGAAGCACAAAATGCCCAGACATCTGTTGCTGCAAAGCGCAAAAGGCAACGGAAATCCAGAAGGGCAAGTAGTGCCAGCATGGCAAAACCAGCCTGTGAAATAGCAACGCCAAAGCGCAGCGTGTCTAGTGCACGAATGGCTTCTAGTCGCGGCGAAAACAGAGTGGGAGAAACGGACTCCACTTGGTTGCTGCCGAAAGGTAAGAAGCTAAACAAAACTAGGAAAGAAACAGTAGCCGAGTTTACCAACAAGGTCTCGACGACTGTTAGTTCCAGCAAAACTCAGAAACCCACGGACTCTAGTTACAGTATAATCATCTGGAACTTGGAGGAATCTAAGAACACAGATCCAGCTGCCCGACATGCAGATGATCTGAAGGCGATCAGCTCCATATTCCGGGAAATACTTCCCGAAAAAACAACTGGAGTACACGTACGAAAGGCTATCAGGATCGGAAAACGAAACCCTGATGCTACAGGAACTCCTCGACGACTACTTAAGGTAGTTTTAGGGAACGAAACAGAGAGGAGGACCATCCTCGACAACGCGTTCAAAGTCAACGACAAAAGTCTAAAAATAAGGCCTGATTGGCCTTTGGAAGATAGAATCAAAAGAAGAGAAGCCGTGGCTGAACTAAAGGCCAGGCTAGAGAAAGGCGAGAAGGACCTCAAACTATTGGGTTTTCGGGTGGTGAGGTCTCGGAAACCGATGCTGCCGAGACCTCTCTTCATAAGCCGGGTGAACACGTAGGTGTTTCGGTGTGCTATACGAACGCATGTAGTCTTAGGAATAAGCTCGCCGAATTAGGAGAGTTATCTGAAAGACTACAACCTGATGTAATTGCTATCACTGAGACGTGGTTGTTAGTGGGTGTAGACTTAACTCCACTCATACCTGGGTATATCTGCATACGAGCAGACAGAGTAAGTAGTCGGAAAGGTGGGGGGGTTGCTCTTTACATCCGGGATGACATAGGGATCAGGTCAACGTTGTCAGAAGCTCATGACAGCGGCACCAGTGAAGCCGCAAGTTGCATCATTAACTTAAACAAAGGCACTTTAACGATCGGAGTTATCTACAGAAGTCCTGCTAGCCAAGCTGATGACTTCGTTCTAAATCACTTGAGGGCGTGGGGTAGTAGAAATAGGTGTCTGATTGTTGGCGACTTTAACGCTCCACATATTAATTGGGGGGAATTAAACTCCACTAGTTTGTATACCTGTTTCAATAGGGAGCTCACATTGACAGTGCTTGAATGTGCACTCGTGCAACATATGCATGCACCAACACGGTATCACCCTGAACATGATCCATCTACTCTAGACTTGGTATTGACACACCAGAAGGAGGACGTTGGTAACATTAGGTGCCTCCCGCCGCTTGGCAGCAGTGACCACATAGTCATTGCTTTTACGTTTAGGATTCATTCTCTCATGCACAGGCCAAAATCTGCTCGTCCAAACATTTGGAAAGCGGATATACAAGGAATCCGGAACGCAGCAACTGTGGTTGACTGGTCAGTTGATACAAGTCAGACTGTCGAGGAAGCTTGGGTAGGATTTAGGAATACACTAGATCGTGTCACTTCACCTTTTATACCTTGGTACACTCCTCGAAAGCCGTCGCATGAACCTCCTTGGATCACTAGTGAAATAAGGAGGTTATTAAGACGGCGAAAGAACTTATGGGACCAATTTGTTATGACAGGAAGGGAAAACTTCCAGAAAGACTACCGCAAAATTCGAAACCTCTGTAAGTATGCGATTAACAAGAGTCGTATAGAGTACGAGAGACGATTAGTACTAGATTGCGTTCATTACCCAAAAAGGTTTTACTCGTATATTAAACGTAGGACTAAAACTAGCAGTGGTATACCGTCACTCATAACCATTAGTGGAGAAGCGGCTGAGTCAGACGAAGGGAAGGCTGAAAACCTCTCTGAATACTTCTGTGACGTCTTCTCGTCTGATAGTACCACCCAGGGATATGGCGAGGTCACTGCCATCGCCACTCAGATGCCCTCAATTGTGGTAGAGCACACAAAGGTTCTGAAACTACTGTCTAAACTGAAGCCAGGTAAATCACCTGGGCCGGATGGACTCCACCCTAAGTTGTTACTTTCCTTGGCGGATATAATATATATTCCGCTTACGGAGATTTTCCAAATGTCTCTGACGCAGGCTAAGCTACCCAGGGACTGGAAGGATGCCATTATAAGCCCTATCTTCAAGGACGGGGATAGGCAATTGGTATCTAACTACAGGCCGGTAAGTCTGACATGCATTATTGCAAAGGTACTGGAAACTATTATAAGGGATCAACTATTAGCTTATGTTGAAACACATGGCTTGTTGGCTGTGGAACAGCATGGATTCCGACCAGGACGATCCTGCTTGACAAACCTACTATTGGCTAGGGAAGACTGGGTTGAGGCCAGAGATAGGGACCATCTGTTGGACGTGGTTTTTATTGATCTTAGCAAGGCGTTCGACAAAGTATCCCACTTAGGTCTCCTTAGTAAACTGAAAGGTTTCGGACTAGACCAATGCCTATGTGAGTGGTTTAGAGATTACTTAATGGATAGAAGGCAGAAGGTTAGAGTTAATGGTGTACTATCAGGATGGAAAGCAGTATCCAGTGGAGTGCCCCAGGGAACTGTATTAGGTCCATTGCTATTCCTATTATACGTTAACGAATTACCAGGGATTCTTTCTTCATCTTCATTATTATTTGCAGATGACATTAAGGTATGGAAAACTGTAAACAATAACGAGGATAGGTTGGCCCTACAAAATGACTTAGATAAATTAGCTGAGTGGTCAAGCCTATGGAGTTTGGAAATGAATGCTAGGAAAAGCGCGGTAATGCACTTAGGTCAGAAGTCTTATACGTCGTACTCCCTAGGGGATGCAGAACTACCTGATGTTAAAGAACAGAAGGACCTAGGAATCATTGTCAGCAACGATTTGAAAACAACTGCAAATTGCAATGCAGCCGCAGCTAAAGCTTTTCGAATGCTATGGGCAATTCGAAGGGCTTTCAAACGATTAGACGAGGGCATGTTCCAAATACTCTACGCAACATATGTCAGGCCTCATCTAGAATACTGCATACAAGCGACGAGTCCATGCTTCAAAAAGGAGGCACATATTCTGGAAAGAGTACAGAGAGTAGGAACAAAATTAGTTAGTGGTATCTCACACCTTCCTTATGATAAGAGGATGGAGCATTTAAATCTCTTCCCGTTATCATACCGAAGGAAGAGAGGCGACTTAATTTTGGCATACCGTATACTTAAGGGTGATTTAGGAACTGACCTTTCTAACCTTTTCTCCCCTTCTAGGATACATTTACGGGGTCACCGCAAAAAGGTGCTCAAACCAAGGACGATTAAAATACGTGCAGAATTTAGATTCTCTCACAGAGTGGTCAACGATTGGAACTCCTTACCTGATTCAGTAGTATCAGCTCCATCGGTGAACGCTTTCAAAGAGAAGTTAGATCTCTGCAGAGATATACTTTGCAAGGATTAACACAGGCCACAAGAGCCTTCTATCCTTATCATCTGAATCTGAATCTGAATCTGAATCTGAATCTGTCTGCGCCTGACTAATATGCCTATCTGCTTGTGGTACCTTCCGATTCAGTGAAGCACGCAAATATCAAAAGACAAAGGCTGGCCTGTGAACTGTATATTGTAGTACACAACAACAACTACTACAAGAAAGTTATGGTATTTATACATTTTTACAACAATATAGACAGCTAACAGCATTTGAAATAATTGATCATAATAGTCAATAACAAAGTGCGTGAGAAATGATGATATACCATTTACGCGAGATTAACCTACCATTGTCCTCAGGAATTGTGCTGATATTTTGTGTTACCCTCTTACTAACATTTTTAATGCTTCTTTTCCCGGTAACGTTCTACCTTTTGCATGGAAAAACATCAAAATTATCCCCATACCAAAACCATCTTCTGGTACTGATATTAAATTTAGGTCTATTGCAGTTACTTCTCCTTTTTTAAAATTGATGGGGAAATTACTTTTACTTCGTCTTGAACCTCCATTGAAATCTTTAAATATTCCCATTTATAATATTAGAACAAGACATATAAGCGAACAATATTGTTTTCAATTAGATCTTCTTCAGGCTTTACTCTAATTTACATAGACTTATATATATAAAATTTTAACCAATGACGGTGATTTAGTGGATCAAATAATAATAGTAATCATAATAATAATAATCATAATAATAATAGTAATAATAATGTGGTAAATGTTTTGAAAGAAGTTAATAGCGATGATTATAATAATAACAAAATATTGTTAATAAGGCTTATATAGGTGATCAGATTAACAAAGTTGGTATATGCATATATGTAGACAATTCAATAAATAAATAAATTAGGTCAAATCAAATGGAACGATAATCAGAGTTTAAATAAATATCATAAAAGTACGAAGGAGAGGGATGATAAGAAAGGGTGGAAGGGTTTTGAATAGAATTCACCTAGGCCAAGGGAGAGACAAAGGTAGAACAAATTTCTTTTGTATACAAAGACTAGGATTGTTCTCTCGAATTCCCATAGCTTCGGCTAAGTGTAAAAGACGGGTTCTGATTCCGTTCGAAAGACTTGATGGAATGCGGTAAATGACTTTGAAAGCACTATTTTTGTCCACTTGGTGACCACTATCAATCAAATGAGCCAAAATAGAACTTCGTATGGACTTTATTTGACCTTTTCCGAACCATGAAGGAAGATGCTCATTAATGCGTTTGTTAAGCTGTCTAGTTCGGCCTATATAGCTTTCTCCACAGGAGCAACTAAATTTATAGATACACATGGAAGTGTCACAACTAGGTAACTTATCTTTCACTTGAGCAATCAAAATTGGCCGGCTGGAAAATGACTTCGTTCAAAACATTTACCACATTATTATTATTATTATTATTATTACTATTATTGTTTGATCCACTAAATCACCGTCATTGGTTAAAATTTTATATATATAAGTCTATGTAAATTAGAGTAAAGCCTGAAGAAGATCTAATTGAAAACAATATTGTTCGCTTATATGTCTTCTCCATTGAAATCTTGAAACCTCATATCGCTGTGTGTGGGGGAGACATAGGTGCATAGTTCTGAAGACCTCAGGACTGGCAAGAAATCGCTGTCCAGTACCCTCTGGTTTTCGGTGGATCACTAAGTGATTTCAATGCGTGATTTAACTTGAAATCGGAGTTCCCACAGAACAAGACTTGGAAGGTAAACGTAATAGTAAATTAGAAGTTAATTGATGAATGGTGACTAGCAGTGGAATCCAGGACAACGCGCATTTCATTCTATTTGGGACTCGTCATCTGTATGCATGTATTTAGGTTCAACAAATCTGTTATATCCTTGAAACTACCAGTGAGATTTCACATCGCGTTCTTTAACAGTTTACAATAAATTTATAAATGGTCTGAGTCTAACGGTCTTAAACTGAATCCTTCTAAATGTCAAACTGTCAATTTCAGCTTAAGATGTAAAAGGCAGTTAGAAGAAGCCATCAATTCTCATGACAGTTGTAAAATTGACCACAGGGATATAGGAATTAAATAAGAAATTGAGTATCTTGGAATTATTCTCTCTTCTGATCTCTCCTGGTCTTCCCATATCTTAGCCATCTCCAGTAAAATATTCCGCATGACATTTTACATTTAGAAGTTAAGACACTCCGGTATAACTCAACCCCTCCCCTTACAGTTCATAAATTCTTGTATCCTACCTGTTCTTCTTTATTGTTCACAATTATTCTTTCCTGGTTTGTTTAAAAAGGCCTATGTTACGATTCGTAGAATGCTGAAGACGGTCAGTAGGGTGAGTGGTGTCCCAGTGGACCACATAGCTAAATTCTTTGTCTTGGACAAAAAAGGCCGCGAGGATACCGTCAGCATTGACCGTCTGAAACCGGCTTACTTGGAGGGTAATCCTATTAGCATAAAGCTCAACGTACCCCAAAATCCACAAGTAATCGAAGATCGTTTAGACCTAAATGAAGTCACTGGCACAGCGACAGCTACCGAACCTTCTGTCGAGCCCCCTAATAAAACCCGTTCTGGACGTACCGTAAGGTACATAACGAAGTCGTGTGATTCACCTAACTCATTCGTTTATGGTACTAACTATTTTTTTTAGACGTATCGTTTTTTTTATATACAGTATCACTAAACACAAGTAAATTTATTTTCTTCAACAGTACATGTAACATGCACAAAAAAATAATTAGATGTATTTTTTTTCGATGTTCTGAACTTAGCATTATTTTACAGTACAGAAAATGCACATAATTTTTTTTAACCAAAAAGCTCATTTCGTACATTTTCCTCGACATGGTTCTTAGCGTTCTTGTTTTCTTTTCCAGGTGCGACAGGCACTGGACAAGAAACAAACGAAGCGCGGAATCCAACGAACAACAACAAGGAAGCTATGTACAAACACCCTATTAGCATAGGCAGACAAACCAGTAGGCATACCACAAAGCCGCTCGGAAGATTTTTTTCACCCGAAAGGGAACCATCGAGCTTTTTTACTTCCGGCTGGTTCTGTCTTAGGGTCCTCACGACCCCACTAGGGGAGGAGTGAGCTGTAGCGGTAAATAATTCCCCAAAATTATTGACCATAGCAATCACTCATCGGATGCTGACCACCACTGTTTAAGTCGACTTGTTTAGCTGAAGGCTTCCGGTCAAGCATCCCCGCCATTTGGTACCCCGTCGTGTCACGTGCACGATCACTAGCCAGCTAATCGTTCGTCTGACGGCTTGTTTTGGTCCCGAAATATATCACGTAGTTTGAACGATCAAATATTGGCTTTTGCTTTGCCTTTGGTACGCGAGAATTAATAGGTTAGAAGTTGAGTATAGGAACCTGCGTAAATATACATTCGTACTGTTCGCGAACGTCTATACCGTCAACCTCTAAACTGTGTATGCTCGCACATCTAAGTATAAAAATTCTATGATACCATACTTGGAACGTATTTTATGTGATGAAAATAGTGTCAGGGAACAATTAGCTAACCTTTCTTTTCATTTAGTAAATAAACAATTTCCTCCATCCATCCATATATACCTTCAAGTTTTACTTTTATTATTTCTATTATATTTATGGTCCTGTCGCTTCTTTGTTTTTCTCTCATAATTGCAAACACCAACTTATCTCTATGACTGTCTGTCTGTTTGTCTGTTTTCGACATAGAACTTTGCACAAATGTGCGGAAGTTCAAGTCGCCACATTCCGTGTAGCACGCGAAGCAAGAGAAGAAAGTACAAGAAAAGCATAATAGAAACAGTGAGCAGAGGTGTGAGACAAAGGAGTAATAAAGAAATACAAAACAGTTTCATTGAAGATCATAAGTCACAGGGAGTGGATGCATCTGCGCCACTGAGAACGATTTTGAGCCATGTCACCAATTGTTTCCAACCATAGATTTTTACCGTCCCGAGGACCCCAGCCTGGAAGTCTACACCTTTCTACGTGGCTTAGACCAACTGTTGTGGATTTCATTGACTGGTGCCAAGTTTTTGTTTGACCGCCGCTAGCTTTTTTCCAGCCTGACCCTATATCCGCTAACATTGCTCGTCGAGGGAGGCGATGGCTTGGCATACGTAACACATGTCCTAACCATCTCAGTCTTTGTAGCTTCACGACTTCGTCGATTGATTTCCCCTGTTTACCTAGAACTCTACGCCTAACCTCCATGTTGCTCACCTTATTATGCCACTTTACACGGGAAATAGAACGCAGGCACCTATGATCAAAGACAGCTAGTCTTTTCATGTCTTCCACTCTCAGTGGCCAGGTCTCACAACCATAAAGGAGGACGGAGCGGACTGATGAGCAGTACACCCGCCCTTTGGTCGATAGTCGAACATCTCGTCTACGCCAGAGTCGGCGTAAACTAACAAATGCGAAACGAGCCCCTTGTATTCGTGCTGAGATTTCGTCAGAGATCAGCCCGTTGGGGCTGATGGTACTTCCCAAATAAGTGAAGCGGTCAACGTGCTCTACCACTTCACTTCCTATTTTTAAACTAGGCGTCGATGTAGTCCAGTCCTGTAACATCATCTTGCATTTGGCGGGAGCGAATCGCATGCCAAACATTCGTAGATTGCGGCTCAAGGTGTTTAGAAGACTCTGCATTTCGTCAGCGTCTTCGCCTAGAAGGACTATATCGTCTGCATATTCCAAGTCAACGAGATTATTCCCGGTAGCAAGTCAATCCCTGAGTCGCTGAAGTCACCTAGGGTTAAGTCCATTAACACATCTATGATGAAGTTGAATAGAAAAGGAGATAATGGGCATCCTTGACGGACACCACTGGTCGTCATCAGTTCAGATGACAGCTCGCCGTAAGCCCTCACCTGGCTGTATGAGTACGAATAGAGTGCCTTAATCAGTGCAATATATTTTCTTGGAATTCCCTTTACAGCCAAGCATCTCCAGAGAACTTCCCGATCGACAGAGTCGAATGCTGCCTTTAGGTCAAGAAATATAATGACTGTTGGACGCCGGTAGGAATGCCTATGTTCTAGAATCTGTCGGAGGGTGAAGATATGATCAATACACCCTCTTCCTGGTCTAAAGCCTGCCTGGCTCTCTCGTGTTTGTGCTTCCCGAGCACCACTCAGTCTACGCATGATTATTGAGCCTAAGACTTTAGATACTATATTAGTCAAGCTAATCCCTCTGTGATTATCACAGGAAGACTTGTCTCCCTTCTTGTATATGGGGATAATCAGTGACTTACACCAACCCGATGGGACTTCTTCTGATTCCCAGACGCTGCCTAGTACCTCAGTTAATCCGGACAGTAAGCTGTCTCCACCGTACTTAAATACCTCTGGAGCATTCCATCAGGTCCCGCTGCTTTGCCTAGTTTCAGATTGGTGACAGCTTTAGTAACCTCAGTTAGTGACGGAGGACCTGTGTCTATATCCCATTCAGGGAGGTGTTGGATGCTCGGAAGGTTGAGCGTGGCTGTGGGCAAATTAAACTGCTCCTCATAATGCTCTTTCCAACGATCCAGTCGTCTATCCTGGAGCTAATTATAGTGCCATTTTTTTCCGAGATTGTCTCACTAATGATTTGTCTTCTCCCACCCGTTTCCCTGATGAGTCCAAAGAGTTGCCTGGTGTTGCCTATCCTCAAAGCTTTCTCCATCTCTTTAGCTTTTGTCGCCCACCACTGTTCACGGTCCTTGCGGAGACTTTTCGTAAGTTTCCTCTTGTGCAGCTTTCGCTCCTCATTGAATTCGGAGCTCGCGGGAATAAGTCTTCTAGCATCTATCAGTTCGGATGAGGCGGTGGAGATCCAGTGGTTTTTACTCACCTTTGGGTTTACCTTATTCACAGCTTTTACAGCTGTATCTATGGCTGCCTGGATATTTTTCCAAGCTTCTTCAGGGTGAGCACAGCTGTCGAACACAGGTATGTGTTCTGTAATCTTTGTTTTTCCCCTCACCATATCATGTAAAGAGAACATTATATTCGATATTTTTAAACATGCTAGGATTTCCATACCGCATTGACAACAGCCCTCGGCATTTTTCACTTGTATTCATATTATTATCACCCTAGCTGTTATCATTATTATTATTTCCGTTTTATATGCTGCATGTTTTTGACGCTACCTCTATTGTAAATGTGAAAAATTTTCTGTGTGATCAATTTCACTTATAATTTGAAGAAATTAGATGCAATATTGTGATTAATGCTGAAAATTCCATTCTGTATCACATGTACTGCTTTTGGAATAAAGTAAATCATTATTATTATTATCAATTAATTCATACACTTTTATAAATTATTTTCATGTGAGGAAAAAATATATATGTATAGATTTACATTTTAGAGTGAATGATGTCTTCAATCTGGCTGTATATTAAAGACAGTTTCATTCTAACTGTCCCTATTATTGCCTACTGTCTCCTCAATCTGATTATCAGTATTCGACTGTATTTATTTCCTATCTATAAAAGTCTGAAGAACGAGGTGATCTTGATAACTGGTAAGTTTTTCCTGGAGTATTTTCGTTTGTCTTCTAAGCATTACTATTTCAGGATTTCATCATTAGCTGACATCAGTTGAGGGAACCATTGGAAAACCTACAGGGAGTACTGGACCACTGTTTCCCCTATCCTAGTTTAGGAATCTTCATCAGTACGCACCCATCACCGCCGTTCGAACCCAGGACCTATTGGATACAAGACGAGCTGGCTCGTAGACCATTGAGTCACTAGGACCTGATCCAATGGCCAGCTCATGAACTCCAACTTCTGCGAATTCACGACATAACGCGAAACCTAGCCTAGGTTCGACCCCCGGCGGGTGCATACTGATGAACAGTCCCAAACTAGGACGAAAAAGCTGGCCGTCCAGTACTCCCTGCAGGTTTTCCAATGGTTCTGTAACTAATGTCAACTCATGATGAAATCCTGTAACCAGTCAGCCATACCCCTAGAAAACAACACTTGAACATTACTATTTCAATTTTCTGTTGTTATTGTTATATAGGTGCTGGGAATGGATTGGGTCGATATTTATGCGTAGAATTTTCAAAATACTGTCCAAGTATTCTAGCCTTGGATATTGATGAAAAAGGATTACATGAAACCGCTGAATTAGTGTCCACTGTCACTGGATGCTCAATAAAAACGTATACGTGTGATTTGAAGTAAGTTTTTATACATTCATAGCCGAATTAGTTCGGAAATAACACCACTTTTTAAAGAGATAAACAAGCAGTTGATAAAATCACTGAATTGATCATTCAGCAATATGGTGGAATCACAGTGCTAGTAAATAATGCTGGTATTCTCAAAGGAGGACCATTTCTAAAAGGTACTATGGAAGATTTTGAAGATATGCTCAAGGTGAATACACTTGCTCATTATCAGGTTCGTTAGCTAGTCGGTTTTTTGTTTTTTTCCTTGTTCATTGAAATAAGTGTGATTCTCTCTATTATTTTAATGCTTAACATGTAATTAGAAGTCAATTGGTGAATGGTGACTAGCAGTGGAATCTAGGACAAGGCGCATTTCGTCTTATTTGGGACTCATCAGCGACTAGATGTACCTTCGTTCCCCAGTGAGTGTTGATGTTCGAGCCTCGATGGGACCACCAATATCCCCTATCGTAGCAGATATATATTTATGGACAGCTCGGAAAACACTGCTCTTAATACATTTAATCCTACTCGAAAAATATGGTGGGTATATGTGGTTGACACTTTTCCACACAGTGTTAAATACACAACATATGTCTCTCTCTCTCTAGCTTGTTGTCTCATTTAAACTCACTAGTAGAGGGAATAAAATTCACATTCGAATCGGAAAATGAACAAGGAGAATTAGCTGTGATGTTAGATTGTAAAATCAAACGAATAGAAGAAGGTAAACTGCACACTAGCGTTCATAAAAAGCTAACGCATTCTGCTAATAGATATTTAGACTTTAATTCATCTCATCCGTTAACTGTTAAGGCAGGCTTAGTTAAGTGTCCAACAAACCGAGCAGTAGTACTAAGTAGTGCAAGAAAAGACCTAAATGGTGAAATAAAACAGATAGAAGACGCGTTGCTGTTAGATAACTAAGTATTCTATAAAATTCATTAGAAAGGTCAAAAAAGGTCACAAGCAAGATAAAAATAATCGTGAAACTAGTAATGATAACATTAATAAGAAAGAATATAAGTCATCCACTGTTATACCACATAAGGAGGGACATCTGAGAACCTACGTAGTAGGATTCTCAATAAAGCAGGAATTGGAGTGGCATTCAAACCTACAAACTCACTCAGGTAGGACAAGCTCTGTAGGCTAAAAGACCCTGTCGATTGACCCAACTAAACAAAATGATATAATTTACAAAATATCTTGCAATGACTGTGATTGACGTCAACTATATAGGTCAAACTAGTAGGTCTTGGGTAGTCAGATTGTCTGTGGGAACATAAGAATTTAGCTAAGATAAGAATGGTTGATCCCACCCGAGAAAATGATTAGTTTAAAAAAAGCTCAGCACTGCATTCCACTGCATGCATTAACACAAATCCACAAAATAGAATGGGAGAGGGTTAAAATTCTAAGAAGTAATCTGATCTATGTAGGTGGAGACAGAGAGAGAGATTGATTACTGAATTCTTGTTCATCGAATCTACACCTAACACGTGCAATAGGAATGACTCAACAGATATCAAAGATATTATTACCAATCAAATAATATTAAAATTTTATTTCAATTCACGTACAGCACAATATTCTAACAAGCTACTTATTATGACTATAAAAACACTCGTCTTATTTGTCACCTGATTGTATTTGATTGATGACCCAGTACTATTTACGAATGTACTTAATCTTATACTAATTTTTATTCAAATGTCTAATCATCAATTTCACTGATTTTTATAAATGAAGCAAGAAAGTTGTGTGAGTGAGTGACTTGATATGATTATGAGTGGCAATAATTTGTGCTCGAAACGTGGACGTCATCAGTTAATATTACTGCTGTATAACAACACTGTGTAATATATCAAAATAAAATCTTGTCCCTAATGGAGTTATACTCTACCCACACAGTGACAAAGTTTTATACTTATATCAATTAAATAACTAAACGTGTAGTTCATGTTTTTGTAGGAAAATAGTTTTTTACAAGAGAGTTAGTGTATGAAAATATTCTTCTTCATCACTAATGTAAGTCTGTAGTTGTTGAGTTCGTTGGTTAGTTAGTTAGTTTGTATTATTTATTGGTGAATACTGCCGTTTAAAGTTTTGTAGCAGTTTATAACTAAGCGCTTAATTGTAGCAATGTGCTTTTTTGTCAGCTTGTCTTTTTTTGTTTTTAAAATATGCGTTCAACTGGTGGTAAAAACAGAAGGATACATTTTTGTTATTGTTGTTGTTACTGTTGATAGAATGGTGTCTTTTCCAGCTAAACTTGTGGTATAACAACAGCAATTATTTGACGTTTCACTACTCCTGACAACATTTCCGATTATGTTTTTATGAGTTGATCACGGATTGATATCAGTTAGAGAACCACTGAAGACCAGGGAGTACTGGACAGCTGTTTCATCCCACTAGTTTGGGAATCATTGGCAGTATGCAACTACCGGGGTTCGAAACCAGGACCTTCTGGTTACCATGCCGCCACTGGAACCAGATTCAATAGCCAATTCATGAATTCTAACTTCTACCGATTTGTGATTTAGCGCGACTTCAACAAGTGTCCTTGGTGGGATGAAACAGTAGCTGTCCAGTACTCCCTTGGTTTTCAATGTTTCTCTAACTGATATCACTCCATGATCAACTCGTAAAAACATAACTAACCCTTACAAAGCAAACTATAGAAAATTTCTATTTATTGCTATGATTATTGCTTATTTCTATTCTCCTTATCAATATACAATGCTATAATTGGTGATAAAAACTGGAAGTGTTTTTGAAGTGGATCCCGAGTGATTATTTGTAAGGAGTATTAGTTTATTTCTGGCAATATTTTATTTAGTTTATCAGTCTTAATTGACCAAGGCAAGAACAATACACTACAAAGGATAGAATAATGTCATCGTATTTCTTAGTTAATTCTTTCTATCTATGTAAAACGAAGAACAGTTTAATATCAGTACGCCAAATATTTAAATGAGGTCACTGAGTTTCTTCACTTATCTAGGAAGCATCGTTTCAACCGCAGACATTCGTAACGGATGGAAAGGCAAGATACACCTTCATCAACCTGAAACCAGTTTGAAAAATCTTCTGGACTGCACTCTGCCAGCATAAAGAACCAGATTCAAATTTTCAACACAAATGTCGGAGTCAGTTCTTCTATACGGGTCACGTAAAGCATTTCGATTATCAACAGATGCCATCTTCGCTGGTTGCATATTGAAGATCAAATAGCCAGCAGGTTGGTCAGAAAGAATTAGCAACAAGAAACTATAAGGACTAACTGACCAGGAACCTATCGTAGAAGAAAAGTGGAGATGGAGTGGACACACACTGAGGAGACCGTGGAATGACATCGTGCGGAATGCAGACCATCGCTTCAGTGGTGGAATCCCAATGGTAGACGGCAGGTAAGTCATCCGGCGGTGACATGGAGGCGATCGTGTGGAGAGAAGGAGATGGCAGATCATAAGAAGTCGTGGGTTCAGTTAAAGAAGACAGCATGACACAAAACAAAGTGGAGATGTGCTGTTGAAGGCATATGTTCCTCTCAGAACCTAAGGAAACAATAATAATAATAAGTATTCAAATACTTTTCCAGAAATACCTACAACAGCACGAACACAACTGAAAGTTGACACCAATCCTCCAACGAAACCTGAAGTTTTGAATGCAGTCAAGCTTCTGAAAGCTGGAAAAGCGGCTGGACCAGATGGAATACACCCTGAAGCATTGAAAGCGGACCCAGAGACTACAGCAGATATGCTGACTTCATTATTGCAAACGGTCTGGAAGGAGAGAAAGGTGCCTACTGACTGGAGGAAAAATTACCTCATGAAACTACCAAAGAAGGCCAACTTAGGACTCTGCAAGAACTGGCGAGGAATCATGCTCCTATCGACGCCAAGTAAAATCCTGAGTCGCATCATCTTGGAGAGAATACAGAATGCACTGGATACATAATTCCGACCAGAACAAGCTGGATTCAGGAAAGTCAGGCAAATCATGTTCTGACCAAATTGCAACTCTACGCATCATCATCACAGGACAAAGCATGGAATAGCAATCAAACCTCTACCTCAACTTTATAGACTTTGAGAAGGCCTTCGACAGGCAGCGTTGACCGCGAAGTAACTTGGAAACTACTCGAGTACTACGGCGTACGGTGCCCAAATATTCATCAACCTTATTCAACAGCTGAACGACAACGGCACATGTCAAGTGATCCACAAGGGAAAACTCAGTGAGGTGTTCGGAGTGAACACAGGAGTCAGAAAAGGTAGCTTATTATCACTCACTATGATATTCCTAATTGTGGTGGACTGACTGGATTATGCGTCAGAAAGTGAGTGGGAAACGAGAAGACAGGGATATCCTGGACAGACAGACGTGAAGAACCTAGAAGATCAGGATTTCACGCGTGGATGATTTATGTTTGATGTCAATGTCACAAAATCGAAGACTTACAAGCGAAAACCGACCGACAAACTGGTCGAAGAAGCAGCCGGCGAAGACATGACTCCATGTGAACATAGACAAGACGGAGGTTATGAAAATAACCAACCAACCAACCAACAACGACAGCAGAAACATCCAGCTCCAATCACCATCAACGGGATGGATTTGAAAGAGGTTAGCTACTTCATTCACTTCACTTATCTATGGAGCATTGTCTCAACTGGAGGAAGTCGGAACGGACGAGGATGTCAAATCGAGCGAGAATCGGGAAGGGAGGTGAGAAACACACTCATCAACCTGAAACCAATCTGGAAATCTTCGTCACTGAGCCACCATCAACAACAAAATTCAGTCGGATTTTCAATACAAACCACGTCACGTAAGTCATTTCTTCTATATGGATCAGAAACTTGGCGAGCGGGCGGGTCACAAAGAATATTTGCAACAGCCTGTTGCAGACCTTTATCAACCAACAACTGTCTTCACTGGATCTATACTGAAGATCAGATGGCCGGGCTGGGAAGAATCACCAACAAGAAACTATGGTTGAGAACAAACAAAGCAAGAACCAATTGCCAACCAACAAATATGCAGGAGAAAGTGGGGATGGATTGGACACTCGCTGAGTGAGGAGGCCGGTCAGTGACATCGCGCGCGCGTCAGGCCATTTCTCGAGTGGAACCAGGCCGAAAGAGAAGTGGTGAGTGGGACGTCAGTGCAAGGGTGACATGTAGGCGATCGTGTGAAGAGGAGTTGAAAGAGTATGGACTAACATGGATGGATGCAGGTGAAAAGTACAGCAGAAGGCAGAAGCAAATGGAGACGTGCAGTTGAAGCCTTATATTCCATTAGGAACCCAAGGCAACAATAATAATAATAGGTATTCAAATGCTTTAATTGATATCATTCAACCTGCTTATTTAATCTTACTTTAGTTTCTAAGCAATTTGTTACCTAAAACTTACAATTCTAATAAATACTTTAATTATTGATCATAAATTTGACGGATAATAATGTCATGTGATTAAGCAGAATAATGAAATGGAGTAAAAGCCTCCGTTTGTGTAAAAATTATTGAGTTACGAACGAATATTTCACAGTGAATAAGCGGGGCATGTGTGGTGGGGTAAAATCGACAGTCACTAATGCAAGAGCTAAATAATCTACTTGAACAGAGGACAGAGAAAACAGATCGATCTGGTCAAGAATGTAGATCAAGACAAAATTAGACGAGGCGATTATATAGTTAGAACAAAATTAACAAAAGCAATTAAATAATGTTAAGTGTATTCACCAAGGTAAATCAAGACTGACAACAGTTTCATTTTGAATGGATAAATTTGGTTTCAGTCTTCCAGTGGGAATCGCTTCTGTGATGCGTATCACCCTGGAACTGTCTTAAACAACTTTACTGGTCTTAAAGGCTTCTAATGCATCGATTTCACAACAGATGGTGAACAATTGCACTACTAGGTACTTTTGTATCTTTCACATGCAAGTTTACAGGATTATTCTAAGATTATTCTAAGTGCGTCGGTGGCACAGTGGTTAGGGCTCTCGCCGACCATGCACATGGTCCGGGGTTCGAGCCCACGCCGGCGCATACCTGATATCTATGGTCGGCCTGCGAAATTTGGGCTACCGATATCCATGCTGAAAATTCCATACTTGTACCAAAAATACGGTGTGGAATCAAGCTGTAAATCAAAAATAAAAAAATAAAATAAAAAATATGCAGTCAAAAATCCAAGGCTGAGGAAGGCTGATCTTTTCTACTGTATCAAATATAGATTTTATATTTAGTAGCCTCTTGTGTTTATGAGTGAATTTTTGAGGATATCCATAGTCAAGTATTGGTTTTGTAGGGAATTTGGTTTGATTGGTTGGAGGATTTCATCATGAGCTGACATCAGTTAGAGAACCGCTGGAAAACCTGCAGGGAGTACTGGACAGCTCTTATGTCATGGTTTCGACAGGGTCTGAACTCAGGACCTTCTGGTTACGAGGCTAGAGAGCTCGTAGACCACTGAGTCACTGGGACCCGATCCAATGGCCAGCTCATGAATTCTAACTTCTACCAATTCATGACATTACGCGACCACTTCGTAATGTCTTCTTCAATAAGTTACTGCCTCACCTTCAACCTGCTGTACTCTACTGGTCACGGCTTTCCACTAGAATCCCAGTTAACTGCCTGGATAGGGTAGGTTGCTAGTAAGCATTAGTTGTCAGCTCATGATGAAATCCTCCAACCGATACCCATTATCTCATAAACACTCTTCACCGATAGAGAGCTCATCACCAGGTCTTTCTTTCAAACAAAGTTTCTCAATGCAGTATAGTGATGTCCTCACCAGACATTTCTTGTAGCTTATTGGATGAAAACTATAGTCCTTCCCAGAATTCTTAAATTATATCGACATATAGACTTTAGTGTATGTATGCTGGAAATATAGACTGTATTTAGATTGCATAATTTCAGCAAATCTGTATAATTATCATAAATGTGAACATTTATTGATAAATTCTTCTGAGTGACTGATTTAATCGAATATGTCCTGTGGAATTTTCTTCATAATTACATTTCTGATGCAAGAGACAGTTACACACCATGCAGTGGATTTTTAATTCCATGTTTGATCAGGAAGCGGTGAAAATCAGGTAGTATTAGGTAGCTGTTTCGTCCCTGTTTGGGGCTCTTTGGGAGTATGCAGCCATGACCCCAATATCAGGGATCAAAAGTAAGACCTTCAGGTTTTGAAATAATAGAGGAGATTTGTAACTCAGGTAGATGATTTGCAATTCATAGTGTTTTCCCAGTAACCATCTTTACATATGTATTGGCCATTTTCTATTGACTTGGATTTTAAACTTTCTCCTCATATGATTTACTTTTTATTGGTTGGTATATTTGGTCTATATTAACGTGTTTGTTAGTTGCATATTCGTTTAAGTACCAGACGTTTAGGAATTCCCTGACTGCACTTTTGGTGTTTCCTCTGTCTAAGATTTCGACATTATCCCAGTAGATTGATGTCTATAATTGTCTATGTGCATTGATATGAAAGAATATATATATCGTATCCTTTCACGGTTGATTTGTGTTCTTGGATGAGGGTTCGAAGGTGACGCCCCTTTGATCGATGTAATGCCTGTTATAGTTCATACAATTTATTTTGTAAATGGTATTAATTTTATCTCCTTTTTCTGTTGGATCTTTCCGTTTGCACAATATCGAATGAAGTGATTGTGTTGACTGACTGGCTTGTATGCCATATCTATATCAAACGGTTTCAGAATTCTAGCTGTTAAATTCAGAGAGATTATTCATATGCGCTAGGATGAATTTTCTTGTGGTCTTTAGTGATGGTTTCTTGTTGGTGTTGTGTTTCGATTTTAAACACTCTTCGATGAAATTTTGTAGATAACCATTCTTCTTGAAGACCGTTTGTAGGTATTTTTCTTCCATTCTTTTCAACTCTGGAGTGTTACTGTGTGTTTGAATTCTTTTAAACTATGTCTGCATACAGCTTCTTTTGTGAGTGAGTAATTGGATTATTGGTAGTATAGTTGAGTATTTGATCTGTGTGCGTTGATTTTCTATATACTTGAGTTTGCAAATTTCCTGTGTTGGTTCAGGGTACACGGTGAGCTTATAAACCATTCAGTGATTGGAATGGAGTCAGCAGTGCATTCAGTCTAACTCCTGGTAATTCGGGATATATATATATATATATATATATATATATATATATATATATATATATATATATATATTTATATTCGTGGAAGGCTCCTGTTAGTGTATAAAGAAAATAAAAACTAATGATTCAGGGCAGAGACGTTTTTCAACAAATTTATTATCAAACTGTACAATCGAATATATATATGTATGGTTATTAGTAAATTATTTCCGGTCAAAGGTGTGAATACATGAAATAATAATAGAATGAAATGCAACTGAAATATCTGTGATTATAATCAAAGTGAGCTTTCATTTCCGCGATTTAAATTTATCAAGAAGAATCAATGGAACTATGAAGAGATCGATTTGTAGAAAGCTGTCATGGAATGGTAAACTGACAGATTTTTACACTTGGCCGTTCATTGGTCGAAAACGAAACATGATCCGGTCATTTGTCACTCGCATTCGGCGCATATATAGTCCTGATGTTGCAAAGGAAGAGTTAAATCTTCTAAGGGAAATCCTAATGGAAAATGGATTTCCGCAACGTTTTATGGGCGAAAATATACACTCAAAACCTTTGAAATATGACCTTTGAAATATATAACGTGTCTAACCAAGAGAACGCTGTACATGAGCCTTGAATTCTCAAAGGTGACTTAGCTGGTGACATCATTAAAATAAAGGGGTCTCACAGTGTCCCTGGAAATGACATTCTCTGTTGCATCACTGAGAATAGCGTTTTCTGGTTAGCCATTACTGTTCAGTAATATGAAGGGCAAGAGCCTGCAGTTGACTCTGGTCGAATGGAGATGGACATATCAGTCGTTCGACTCTACTTTTGTTTAAGAGAGTCAAAGAAAACTATCCTGCATGGTTACGAAGAGGTGGAAATGGAGCTTTAAGAAGCTCAGTCATTGAACATCTGGGCGATATTGATCACCCTATCTTCACAGCCCCCACCTTTAAAGTCATCTCCAAGGCGTAAAGTAATTTGCCCAAAACACGATGTTTCCTACTCATCTGCATTGATGAAGCCATCTTTGGACATCGAAGCAGAAAAGCAAGATCTCAGTATACAGAAAAGTTTCGTTCAACCCTTCCGACATTCAAGGTTTAAATGTTTATGCTAAAGTATGGTGATCCCTATTCACATTTTGCCTCTATTTGTTTTTCTTTTCGTTTATTCACTTTGTATACTCTTCTATAATTAAAAGAAATTCGTTGAAAAGAGTCTCCGCTGAAACACTTGTTTTAATTATATAAAAAGTATATATATACAATAACTAGTGCTCTCGTGGGTATAAATGTTCCTTTTTAAAAAATAACCTTTTTGCAGCTAATCAAAGCATTTTTGCCATCTATGTTGGGCAGTGGAGATAATTGGCAGTTCAGCGAACAACATCGAAAGACGCCACATGGTCATATTGTTTGTATATCATCTGTTTCTGCTGTAATGCCTTTTCGTGGTTTACCTCTTTATGGTTCTTCGAAGGCTGCAGCCTTATCACTGATGGAGTCATTAGAACTGGAGCTTGCAAGTGTGGGGATTACAGATCAAATTTGTATAACAAAAGTATTACCCTATCTGATCAATACTAGTTTGATTGGTGGAATAATTGGAAGGTGAGTTCTATCGTTTTCCCAGTGGACTTGTTTAACACTGAATTAGGAGGAATTTTTCCCGAAATCCTTATATTTAAATGCGTTTAAACTGTTCACAGTGGCATTCCTTTTGTATAAGTATAAAACTTGGTCAATGTGGTAGATAGAGTATAACTCCGTTATGGATAAGATTTTATCTTGATAAACCACACAGTGTTTCACAGTAATATTAATTATTTTTTTTTTGACCACATTTCAAGCACAAATTATTGCTGCTCATAATCATATCAAGTGCGTCGGTGGCACAATGGTAGAATGCTGTGCGACCACGTATATGGTTCCGAGTTCGATCCGCTGCCGACGCAGTCTTTTGCGTCGGTGGCATAGTGGTTAGGATGCTCGCCGACCATGCACATAGTCCAAGGTTCGATACCCCGGTCGACGAGGCACACATTTACCTCGCTAAGCCAGAAATAATCCTGGTTATGAGGAAAGGTTGGGCATGAGGCTAGCAACCATATCCTGTTAAATAAACACTGCTACAGAAACTTCAGGCCACTACCTTGAAGCCAACCTATGTTCCACTGGGGAACGTGAAGGAAAAAAAATAATTATATCAAGTCACGGCTCACACAACTTTTTCTTTCACTTATATACATGAGTAAATCAAAATTGATTACACATTTGGATGAAATAAATATAAGAAAAAGTACATTCGTAAATAGTACTGTGTCATCAATCAAATACAATCAGGTGACAAATAAGACGAGTGTTTTTATGGTCATAATAAGTAGCTTGTTAGAATATTGTGCTGTACGTGAATTGAAATAAAATTTTAATATTATTTGACTGGTAATAATATCTTTGATATCTGTTGAGTCATTCCTATTGCACGTGTTAGGTGTAGATTCGATGAACAAGAATTCAGTAATCAATCTCTCTCTCTGTCTCCACCTACATAGATCAGATTACTTCTTAGAATTTTAACCCTCTCCCATTCTATTTTGTGGATTTGTGTTAATGCATGCGGTGGAATGCAGTGCTGAGCTTTTTTTAAATTAATCATTTTCTCGGGTGGGATCAACCATTCTTATCTTAGCTAAATTCTTATGTTCCCACAGACAATCTGACTACCCCAGACCTACTAGTTTGACCTATATAGTTGACGTCAATCACAGTCATTGCAAGATATTTTGTAAATTATATCATTTTGTTTTGGTGCAAGGAGGTTCAACATACTGAAGTTTCTTTAGCAATTTTTGTTTAGTTGGGTCAATCGACAGGGTCTTTTAGCCTACAGAGCTTGTCCTACCTGAGTGAGTTTGTAGGTTTGAATGCCACTCCAATTCCTGCTTTATTGAGAATCCTACTACGTAGGTTCTCAGATGTCCCCTCCTTATGTGGTATAACAGTGGATGACTTATATTCTTTCTTATTTATGTTATCATTACTAGTTTCACGATTATTTTTATCTTGCTTGTGACCTTTTTTCACCTTCCTAATGAATTTTATAGAATACTTAGTTATTTAACAGCAACGCGTCTTCTATCTGTTTTATTTCACCATTTAGGTCTTTTCTTGCACTACTTAGTACTACTGCTCGGTTTGTTGAACACTTAACTAAGCCTGCCTTAACAGTTAACGGATGAGATGAATTAAAGTCTAAATATCTATTAGCAGAATGCGTTAGCTTTTTATAAACGCTAGTGTGCAGTTTACCTTCTTCTATTCGTTTGATTTTACAATCTAACATCACAGCTAATTCTCCTTGTTCATTTTCCGATTCGAATGTGAATTTTATTCCCTCTACTAGTGAGTTTAAATGAGACAACAAGCTAGAGAGAGAGACATATGTTGTGTATTTAACACTGTGTGGAAAAGTGTCAGCCACATATACCCACCATATTTTTGGAGTAGGATTAAATGTATTAAGAGCAGTGTTTTCCGAGCTGTCCATAAATATATATCTGCTACGATAGGGGATATTGGTGGTCCCATCGAGGCTCGAACATCAACACTCACTGGGGAACGAAGGTACATCTAGTCGCTGATGAGTCCCAAATAAGACGAAATGCGCCTTATCCTAGATTCCACTGCTAGTCACCATTCACCAATTGACTTCTAATTACATGTTAAGCATAAAATTAATAGAGAGAATCACACTTATTTCAATGAACAAGGAAAAAAACAAAAAACCGACTAGCTAACGAACCTGATAATGAGCAAGTGTATTCACCTTGAGCATATCTTCAAAATCTTCCATAGTACCTTTTAGAAATGGTCCTCCTTTGAGAATACCAGCATTATTTACTAGCACTGTGATTCCACCATATTGCTGAATGATCAATTCAATGATTTTATCAACTGCTTGTTTATCTCTTTAAAAAGTGGTGTTATTTCCGAACTAATTCGGCTATGAATGTATAAAAACTTACTTCAAATCACACGTATACGTTTTTATTGAGCATCCAGTGACAGTGGACACTAATTCAGCGGTTCCATGTAATCCTTTTTCATCAATATCCAAGGCTAGATCTGACCTTCTTGGTTGTACCCGTTCCTGTTGCCCCTTGGTCCAAGCTTCCTTGTCCCACTGAATCCACTTCTGCAGATGGCTGATGTTAACCCATTTCTGCTTATTTCCTCTTTTGGTGGTCTATATGGGACCATGTCTCTCAGTGACAGTGTGTAGCCCTTCCTACTTCTGAAGTAGTTTCCGTGAACCTGGCTCATGTCTAGTCGTGTCCTTCCCTTCCCTGCACTTTACTTGATCGCCAACTTCAAAGGTTCTGCAACCCACTTTTTCTCCCTGTTCAGATTTCGCAGTGTCTTTATTCTGTTTACGCTTTACATTCCTGATGGTTTCTTTCCGTTCCGTTCGCAGCCTCGTTATATTCCACTCTTGATGGAGGGGACAGGTTGTGCTTTGTATTGGTAGTCGTGGTTCACTCTTCCATATATCAAATGAAATTGTGACTTTTTCATTGTTTCTTGGGTGGACGCACGATGTACTAGTAGAATCATTGGAAGGTCTGTTTCCCAATTACCTCTGTTCGAAGCCAACCACTCCTTCGGTGTACGCTTATTTCTCTTTGTCAGATCATTCGTTCGCAGATGATACGGTGTTGTTCTGATCCTCTTGATACGCAGTTGTTGCAAACGGGAGGTGAATTCTTCGCTTTCAAAACAAGGGCCCGGATCTGTCAGTATCGTCTTTGGTACACAATAGTCTGCAACGATGTCTCTAACTACTGTGTCAGTCATGGTTTTCTCGCATAGATCAGCGATGGTGACTGCGTCTACTCATCATGTAACGTGTTCAGTCATCACCAGGAGGCACTGATTGCCAGTAGATGTCTGAGGAAACGAAAACATTTCATCAACGGACCATAAGTCACCTACTGCCGTAACTAGAATCGGCTTCAAAGGCGGTCCTATGCACTGATCTTTTTTCATCAGCTGACACTCAGGACATCCAAGTTCATATTTTGCCATATCTTCTCTTACATCTCGCTAGTGCATACTTATCTCAGGAGGTCGGTTTTTCTGGAGTCTTCTGTATGAGCGAGCTGGTGACATTCTTGAATCATCTTGTGGCATAGGGAATAAGGCATTACAGCCAACCAGCTTCCATCGTTCTGTCACCAAGTTAGAGTTCCGTAAAATTTCACTCTTAATCGATCGTTCTATATGAGTAGCGTAGTCAGATACTTACTTCCCGTATGTTGATTCACTTCCATTCCGTTAGTGATGACTTCTATTACTCTATTAAGGGTAGGGTCTGGTTTGTGACAATGGGCCAGTCTTCATGGGCCTTGTTCTAATGCATGCACTCCATAAACAGTCTCCGGTAACTCAACTTTTCTTCCAGTCTAGGTAAAAAGTTGGCCAAAAAATTTTCTTTACCAGGGAAATGTGAGACCGTGAAGATATACTGCTGCAGGGGCAAAATTCATCGCGATAATTTCCCACGTGCGTCTCTCGCTGTCATCTTAAAATGTAGTGGCTTGTGATCGTTTCGGCTTGGAAACGTTGGCTGAGTTAATGCAGTCTCCATTTGTCTACCGCCTATATTACTGCTAAACATTCCTTCTCTATAGGCGAATACTTATGTTCTGTGTGTCTTCTGTCTTCTGTGTGTCGCTCCTCATTGAATTCGGAGCTCGTCGGAATAAGTATTCTAGCATCTATCAGTTCGGATGAGGCAGTCGAAATCCAGTGGATTTTACTCACCTTTGGATTCGCCTTATTCACAGCTTTTACAGCTGTATCTATAGCTGACTGAATATTCTTCCAGGCTTCTCCAGGGTGAGCACAGCTGTCGAACTCAGATATGCGTGTAGCTAGTTCTTCCTCAAATAGGGATTTAGTTTCCTGATCGAGCTGGGGACGTGATGGTTTTACCGCCAGCTGTTTCCTACGTCCGTTCAGTCGTAAGCACACACGAGCACGGACCAGTGCGTGGTCGGTATCTACACACGTGTTCCAGAAGGAGCGACAATCTCCTACCGACCCACGCCAACGATAGCTTATTGCTATGTGGTCTATTTGTGTCCAGCGTTGGTTTGATGATGGGGGTCGCCAGGTTAAACAGTGTCTCTCCTTGTGTTTAAAGTTAGTGCTTACGAGAAACAAATGATTATCTGAACAGAACTGTAGACGGTCACCGTTGCCGGTTCGCTGGCACGGGACTCCATAGGTGCCACCGATAACCTTCTCAGATTGACACAATTTCCCTACTTGAGCATTAAAGTCACCAGCTAGAACGACTATATCTGAGCGTTTAGCCTTTCTCACCAAACTAGACAGCTTTTGGTAGAACTCATCCTTCGTTTCATCCGAACTGCAGTCAGTGGGGGCGTAGGCGGAGATTACGAAAAGGCATCGGCGAGTAGTGCAGTCCTTTCTCCTTCTTACTGATCCGTTCAGACGGACAGCACACATTCGGCTATCTACCGGGATCCAGTCAAGCAATGTCTTTTCTGCCCTAGTACTCAAAGCTATCCCTACGCCAGCTAATCCTCGTGAACTAGCTGTGGCATCTCCTGACACCCTCAACGTGAATTTCGCAGATTCAACCTGTTGGCCAGGTGGAGTTAGGTGAATAACCACACTTGGGTCTTGTATGCGTGTTTCTGAAACACAGCATACATCAATGGCTCGTGATGCCAGGGTCTTGGCTAGTGATGCTTGTTGTCCTATTTGGCAATGTGTCTAGTGTCAAACGAATTGGATGACTTGCAAGCGAAAACAAACAACCTGGCCGAAGAAGCAGAAGACACAGGACTTCAAGTGATCTTAGGGAAGACGGAAATGAGGAGAATAATTAATCAACACCACCACCACCAAATATCAGCCAATACCAACATAATAACTGTGAAAGAGATGACTTCCTTCACTTATCTAAGCGGCGGCGTCGTTTCAACTACGCGCTGCGGTACTCATGAGGGTGTTCAAACCAGAATCACAGAGGCAAGACAAAACTTGATCACTCTGCCATAAGTTTGGAGAGCTGCTGCATCGGGTGCAGAGAACTAAATTCAGATTTTCGACACCAACGTTAAGCCACTTCTTCTGTATGGGTCTCACGTTTGGGTATATCAGAAAAAGCCTTTCCAGCAGGCTGCAGACTTTCATCAACAGCTGCGTTAAATGGCTACATAATGAAGATCAGAATGCCAGAAAGAGTTAGCAACACGTCGAGGAGACCTCGAGTGACAGCGCGCGCAGTGCATGCCATTGGTCGAGTGGAACTTGTGTGGGAATCGACGAGCTGCTCGTCCAAGTGTGACATGGAGGAGATCGTGTGGAGAGGAAGAGTTGAGAGATATTGGACAGTCATGAGCCCAGATGCAGAGGTCTTCAGAGAACAGGAGAAAATGGAGATGTGCTGTTGAAGACCTATATTCCGCTCTGAACCCACTGGAGTAATAAAATAGCAATACAAACCTCACATCCTTTTTTAATAGTATTGATTGAAACAACTAAGATTCTCTTTCCTATTTTAATTGAAATGGTCAGTTAACAACAATTAAGGTGTTCATCTTTGCTCAATACTCAGCAAATACTTCCTTTCACTGTTGGGAAAAAATTGCTTGATACTATATAATTTACTACTACAACCAAGGGTTTTAATTAAGTCTCTACAATGATTCCTGAAATAGTTTCTGAACCTGAACTGACTGCTGAATGCATAATAGGCTTTCACAAGTACTATTCCCACTGTTTCATCAAACGGAGGTTAAAAATACCTCTCTTCTTGTGAAATTTAACATTTTTAAATTATGTATATTAACATATTTTGAAGTATTCTATTTTTAGAAAGACTTGTGACGCAACCTGAGTGAGTATTGTCTGATTGGTATATATGTAACAACAAAAGACAAGAGCCAGGCAACAAATCGTTTTATTACGGAAATCAACACGTATTTATTTAAATTTCGCATACATTATTATAGCCTAGTCAAGTAGACAAACGCAGTCTTCTGATTGGTTGTTTGCGAGTTCCGCGGAAAGTGGAGCCATCTATCTGCGAATCACATTTGCTCACGTTTAAGTTTGCTGTGATTGGTTGTTGAAACAGCCTTGTTCATATTTTCTCACGGCCCATATTAGTGACCTAGACATTGACGTAGATTAATGTCAACCAATTGGCTAGCAGGCTGCTCTCACCATATATATATATATATATATATATATATCATCTGGATCTGCTTGCACTCAGAGTAAGTGACCATTGGGGCTAGAACCCAGCACTCATAGCATTAGACATCGAAATATTATCCACTAAGCTGTTGAATCACTAATCACCTATTCTGGGAATGGATGTTAGTTATTTATTGAGGTGATTGAACCCAGATGTGAAGTCTCTGTTGATATCTCGCCCTCACTGCTGGTCATCATGAACTAAGTAACATCATGCCAACCTTCGAGGATCTTCAGAACATCCATATCAGGAGCCAATATGTTAACGGGAATTGAATCTTTACATCGAATATAATCCGTCAATCGGGAATTCAAGGCGATATTGATAATTTCTCGGTGAACCGTACTGTAACTAATGGTTGCTTTTGTTGAACGCAGTTTTAATTCAGTTTTCATTCTCCCAATGATTGACTTGACCGAAATATTCGGTATATTTGGGTATTGCAGGTACACCCAATAGCAGAGGAGTCTCAAATATAACGACATGCGTCTCCTAGATTCCACTGCTATTTATGATCCACCAAATTAATTCACAGTATACCTTTGTATGTTTAAGCAGATTCCCTTGAGTGACTCAAGCAAAGTAAGTTTTTCTTGCAAACAATGTAATTCTAGTCTGTCAGTTTGATGATATAATTTCAATCTCTTGAATGCAGCTTTTCGTTGTCGTTTAAACGCCTTCATCGATGAAATTAAATAGTCTCGGAGTACACAGAAATTGAGCTGACAGTTAACTACACCGGGAATTGATTGTCCTACATTTTATTATCTTCAACGAATCTGTTTTTAAAAATACATTTATTGCTTATGTATTTCTGTTTTTTAGCCGTTCCAATATATTTCCTATCAATGATACTGTTTGGTGTGCAAAGCGGATTGTTGAAGGTGTTTTAAAAAATGAACGAGTCATTTACATTGGGAGTTGTATGCGTTTCTTTGCAATACTGAAACTGTGAGTGAATTTTGATACGAATTTTAATATTCTTAGGCAGTATGATTATTTTTTTTCTATATGTTAACTCAGTGAGATTAAAGCTGTTATTGGTTAGATAACCATTGAAAAACCTGAGAGTATTTGAGAGCCGTTTCGTCCTAGTTTGGGACTCTTCACATTACGCATCCAACATTAGGCCATTAGGTAGAGTCCCAGTGGCTCAATGGTCTACGAGCTAGCTTGCCTTGTAACCAGAAGGTCCTGGGTTCGAGCCTTGACGGTGGATGTGTACTGCTGAAGAGTTACGAATAGGAAGAAACAGCTGACTGTCCAAGTACTCCCAGGTTTTTCAATGGTTCTGTAACTGATATCACCTCATTCTGAAATTCTCCAACCAATCAAGCAAATCACTACAAACCACCAGCACTTGTTATTATTATTCCCTGGGGTTCCAGGTGGAACATATGGCTTCAAGAGCATATTTCCATTCCATCGTGTTGTCTGCAGTCCCTTCTAGCTGGCTCCATTATTGATTACAAGTTTTCATCTTCTCCTGAAACTATCTCCTACATATCATCCCTCGATTCATACCTAACTCGTCGTTTCGCATTCAAGAGCCACTTGAGGGCCTGGCACGTGATGCCATTCAATGGTCTTTCTTTAGCATGTGTCAAGTCTATCCCCATTTTATTCCTCATATTTGTTGGGCGATAGGTTTTTGGTTGGTTCATTGCACTAACACAGTTCCTCGTTGCTGATCCTTTCCCAGAAGCCATCTAATCTTCTTATTATATAGTCAGAAAATGCAACTGTTGATGGAAGTCTGCAGAGAGCTGTTGGAAGTACCTTACTTTTATAAAGTGCGCAAAATATCTGATCCATATTGAAGCAGTGACTGACATGACATCGGTGTTGAAAATCTAGATCACGTCCCTTATGCTGAATGCAGTAGATTTCCACACTCATTTACAAAGTAGTGAAAATCTCTCTCTCTCTCTCTCTCTTGCTTTCCATATCAAGTCTGGCTTTGAAATTCATATCCACGGCATTTTATAGTTCAAACGATACTAATGCAGGCGTATATAGATCATATTTTGTACTGGTGCCCTACCATATTGTTAGTGGGTATCTGTAATACCCAGAACGTCAATGATAGATACTTCTGTGATATATAATCAGGTTTCTTTATGCAATACAATAAAACATGTTATTAAGCAATTGTTCACAATATGGTTGGTTCATTTCACGATTCATTTATTATTATTATTATTATTATTATTATTTTTCACACCATTTGGCAACTAACTACTAAAAACAGTAGTTTCATTCTCCATGTAGAATAGATGGATGGAAAACTAAGCTGTAAGTCGTCTGTCTTTGTGTTAACTGCCCGTCAGATGAAAAAATCGCTTAGCGCTTTATGCATGCACACGCGTGAACATGTACCTGTATGGTTGAGTAAAGGGGTAACCAAATGCGTAAATAGTGCAGTCTTAGCCTATTTGGTAGGTACTGGACACCCACACCGATAAAACTTAATCAGGCGTTTTCAGTTATTTATCGTGTTCCTAGTAATCTATCTAGAGGAGCTCGACTACGTCTTCTATCCGTAGCTGAAGCGGTTGCAATTAATACCAGAGGATCAATTCTTTGTATACAGAAGAAGAAGTATGTTCAACTGCTGTGTCTACCTTGGCCTGCAATAAAGCTAACAAATCCTCCTTAAATATTAGCACTTTATATTCCTATCACAATTTTCTTTTTTTTTCTTTTCTTCTTCTATTCCATTGTTTGATTGACAAACGTTAATTTCCGACTTTTATGATTTCACCACCTTTCTTATGATTTCTGTTACCTTAGGTTTATGTAGTGCTTTTCTAACTTGTTATCGTATCTACAAAATCCTGTTCATTCCACTCCATTATATTCATTATTATTATTATGATTATTATTATTTGACAATCATTCCCCAACAGTACTTTTACAGCAAATCATTATTACTGTCGTTATTCTTACCCTTGAACTTACGTCTAGTCTGCCCCATTTGTTGGTTTATTTTCTCATTGACCATGGATATTAAAAAACTAACTGACTATTGTTTCATCCCATCTTACTTTTACTTGTTCCACAATACACTTTCTGATATGATTCTAATTTGCCTTTACTGGCTGGCTGACTATTGGATGCTTAAATTAAATTAATGGATTTATAATTTGTAGAGTCTAAGGAAGAAGAATTTATTGAAAGCATAATTGTTCGCTCGAACTATTTTGGTTCTGAATTAATTATGGGAATATTCAATTTATTGAATGAGTTATTTGTGAACCAGGCATAATATTCACGTTCACAGTTATTCACCACATTTATCTGACTCACAGTAAATCAATGTTATTATCAAAGCTGATCATACTGTATTGTGATAGGAACATAAAGTGCTAATATTTAAGGAGGATTTGTTAGCTTTATTGCAGGCCAAGGTAGACACAGCAGTTGAACATACTTCTTCTTCTGTATACAAAGAATTGATCCTCTGGTATTAATTGCAACCGCTTCAGCTACGGATAGAAGACGTAGTCGAGCTCCTCTAGATAGATTGCTAGGAACGCGATAAATAACTGAAAACGCCTGATTAAGTTTTATCGGTGTGGGTGTCCAGTACCTACCAAATAGGCTAAGACTGCACTATTTACGCATTTGGTTACCCCTTTACTCAACCATACAGGTACATGTTCACGCGTGTGCATGCATAAAGCGCTAAGCGATTTTTTCATCTGACGGGCAGTTAACACAAAGACAGACGACTTACAGCTTAGTTTTCCATCCATCTATTCTACATGGAGAATGAAACTACTGTTTTTAGTAGTTAGTTGCCAAATGGTGTGAAAAATAATAATAATAATAAATGAATCGTGAAATGAACCAACCATATTGTGAACAATTGCTTAATAACATGTTTTATTGTATTGCATAAAGAAACCTGATTATATATATTGCAGAAGTATCTTCCTAATGAATTTTACAGGATAGTTATTTAACATCAACCTGCTCTTCTTCTATCTGTTTCATTTCATCACGTAGATCTTTTCTTGTGCTACTTAGTGCCACTGCTCGGTTTCTTAGACACTTAACTAAGCCAGCCTTAACAGTTGAAGGATGAATTGATGAATTAATGTCCAAATATCTAAGAGCGGAATGCGTTGGTTTGTTTTATAAACTCTAGTGTGCAGTTTACCTTCTTCTATTCGTTTGATTTTACAATCTAACATCACAGCTAATTCTCCTTGTTCATTTTCCGATTCGAATGTGAATTTTATTCCCTCTACTAGTGAGTTTAAATGAGACAACAAGCTAGAGAGAGAGAGAGATATGTTGTGTTTTTAACACTGTGTGGAAAAGTTTCACACACATATACCCACCATATTTTTGGAGTAGGATTAAATGTATTAAGAGCAGTGTTTTCCGAGCTGTCCATAAATATATATCTGCTACGATAATGGATATTGATGACACGGGTAGAATAAGCTTTGGTATCAAATAACTATGCGAAAAAGATGCAAAACGAAGATCAGAAAAGACCAAAAGGAAGGTAAAAATAATGGGAAAACTAATAATGATGACATAAATAAGAGAGAATATAAGGCATTTACTGTTTTACCATAATAAGGAGGGGATATCTGAGAAGCTACGTAGTAGGCTTCTTAACAAAGCAGGAATCAGGGTAGCATTCAAGCCTTCAAACTCATTCAGGTAGGACAAGCTCTGTATGTTAAGAGACTCTGTCGGTTGACCTAATTAGACAAAACAATGTAGTTTACAAAATACCTTGCAGTGAGTGTAAATTAAGTCAACTACATAGGTCAAACTATTAGATCGGGTGTATTCAGATTGTCGGAACATAAGAATTTAGCTAAGGTAAGAATGGTTGATCCTACTCGAGAAGATATGTAATTTAGAAAAAAGCTCAGCACTACATTTCACAGCATGCATTAACACACAATCACACACAAGGGTGGCAGAGGGTTAAAATTCTAAGAAGTAATATAGGTTGGTGGAGGGATAGTTTGATTACTGAATTCTGCCTGGTTCATTGAGTCTACACTCAACACAACACATGCAACAGAAATGACTCAATGCAAATACCAGAAATATGGAAAATACTACTACCAATCAAATCAAGCGATGGCAGATAATGGAATTATATAAACGAAGTAAGAAAGTTTTGTGAGGGGTCCCTTGATATCATTATGAGCAGCAATAAATTGTGCTCGAAACGTCGTCATCAGTAAACTTAACTACGTAATACTGTGAGACTTTATCAAAATAAATTTTACCCATAATTGAACTTAATTTGCAGCTATAATAATAGGATGTCAGGCAAAAAGAAGGGGATGAGCTTCGTTCAAGGTAATACCTTATCGTATACATCTCTGAAGAAGAGAAATTCTAATCTTCTGAAGGAGACTTTTTCGAAACCCGAAAAATTCTCTTTCATATAACCGTTTTATCTGCTCATATGTGGTTAGATGTACACGGAATTATATAGAGCACACTTTCAAAACAAGTCAAAAGATACTACTCACCTCCTCTGTAGATAAGCAGAAATGTTTCTAGCGTAAGTGCTATAGTGGAAAAGTTAACGGTTGTTTATCATGACACTTGAACAAAACGCATCATTCGAATTCTATTTACACTAATGCTTAAAAGGTTTTACCTAAGGTATTTGATAGAAATAAAGTTACGCTGGCCAACGTACAGGCCTACAAAGAAGTTCATCAGTTCAGCCTGTCAAGTTTCATAACGAAAAATGGATATAAAATAGAAAAAGTCATTAGAAATGTTGAAGTTGTGGAGTTGGTTATATATGAGGATATTATTCCTTTGGGCTCGGAGTGGAACACAGGAACACATCAACTGCACAACTAAACTTTGTTCTGTTCTCTGCAGACCTCTTCAACTGGACCCACAACTGCCAAAAGAGTCTGACTTCCTCATCGAGCTTTGCTACTGTCGTACAGAGTCTTTAACTGTTGGTCTTAGTAACTTATGAACTTCATTCAGACCGTTTATATATGCGGCTTAGACCAGAGCAAAATTTTGACGATGTGCTTTTCGAAGACTTGTAAATCAAGATTAGAGTGACAGTTGTTTAATGGGACACCAGTAATGTAATATCCGCTTCAATGGTTGGTAAACAGCCATGTGAGACGTCCGACACTCATTGTCGGCTGATGCAAAATTAAAAGTCTTCTAGTTTACCATCACTTATCAACTCTGTTAAAGAGGGAAGGTTGATAGTAAGGCTGGTGGTAATTCACTCCTGTGAAAACAATGCTACGAATATTGAAAATATGAAAGCTTGAAACCCTCACTTATTTTCAGAAGTCAAGGAACCAAATGGAAACATTTGGCGGTGATTATTTTTTTTATCGATAAGCCAGATAGATGATGTGTGCGTCGATGGCACAGTGATAAGGACTGTCGCCGACCATGCACATGGTCCGCGGCTTGATCCCTTGCCGACGCACACCTGATATCAATGGTCAGCCTGAAAAATCTGGGCTACCGATGTCACATGCTGAAAAAAGTACTGTGCGGAATCAAGCTGTAATCAAAAAATAAAAAATTGAAAAACTCTGGAAAGTTGTCTGATCTCCAAACAAAATATGAATATTGAAAATTGTGAAGCAGCGGTTGTTTTTTTGTTGTTTCAAGTATCAAAGACTTTGATAGGTCCACATGGTCACTGGATTAAACAGCCATTCGAAGAGAAATCTTATTTTCCATGAATTCTAACCTATGTCTATTGACGGTTGAAGTGCAACTGTAACAACAGAAGACAAAGGGCCAGGCAACAGATCCTTTAGACGCTTTAGACGCTGCAGCCGTCTTACACAACAGTATTATCTCATCATTAGACAAAGGTGCCAAATATGTCCGCTGCACGTTTCTTGACTTTACTTCTGCTTTCGACTCTGTACCTAGAAGTCTCTTGCTAAATAAGCTCTCCATGACACAAACCGAGTCCTGGGTCACTAACTGGTTGCATTCCTACTTTTCAAACAGAATGCAGTACACCGTATACAAAGGCCAATCCTCTGCTGTGCTCACAGAAGCTGGTGTCCCCCAAGGTGCTGTACTCTCCCCACTTCTCTTTTCTTTCTTTCTACATGACCTACCGTCTTCAAATGACATTAACTTTGTCAAATATGCTGATGACCTAACTGTGTCTTTACCTGTCAAATGTCAAAGTGACTGCTCTAAACTAAATGGCTTCTTATCGGAAATTAGCCAATGGTCCAAGGAAAACGGTCTAACCTTAAACCCCTCCAAATGCCAAACAGTTAATTTCACCCTTAGGCATAAATCTGACCTAAACAAACTGGTTAGCACTCACGAGGTGTGCAACATAGATGGCAGTGAAATAGAAACCAAGTCGGAAATTAAATACCTAGGCGTCACTCTATCTTCTGATCTTTCCTGGTCGTCTCATATCTTGACGATTTCCAAGAAAATATACCGTCTTACCTTCTACATCAAGAAGTTAAGACATTCTGGTGTAACCCAACCCTTACTCCTACAATTTGTTAACTCCCGTATTCTGCCTATTATTCTCTATTGCTCCCCCTTAGTCTTTCCTGGGCTATTGAAGAAAGACTATACCTTATTACGTAGGATGTTAAAGGTTGTCAGCAGGGTAAGCAGCTTGCCACTTAGCCAGCTAGTTAATATTCTGGTGGACAGGCATATGGACTCATGTGAAAAATGGGCGAAATCCATTTTATCTGACTCACAACACCCTCTACATTCACAACTCTCCCCATGTATCTCTTCAGGGAAAACAAGAAGCCTATATAGGAAACTATATGCCCGCACTAGTAAGTACAAAAACTCATCCATACCCTACTTAGCTCGTGTTCTGTGCGATAAAGAATGCATCAGGCATGAAACCTTTAACTTATTAAATAGTCAGTAGAACCAATGGATCTTGTCTTTCCAACTCACATCATTTATAGGTACAACGTTTTCTCGCTCTTCATTCTGTATTTATTTTTGTTATGTGCTGTTTTGTTTCTCTCTTCCTTGCAAACTCTACTTAAAACATTCTTGTTCGTTCTTTCACACTCTGTACATCTCGAAAATTTTGCTATCGCTTACGCCAGTAAATATGCTAGTAGTATCTACTTTTCTAACACCTTCAAACACTTTAATTTTGGCTTTGCTACCGACATACTAATATGTTGTTGAGATAACTTTAAACTATGTAGAACTTTATTTATTGTTAATGTAGAAAACTGGATGCAATATTGTAGTAAAATGCTGAGAATTCCATTCTGTATCACAAGTACTGATTTGGAATAAAGCTTATCTTATGTTATGTTTATTGAGGAAATCAACACATATTTATAGATTTCCATGTACATTATTATAGATTATTGTTAGCAGAAAAACACAGTCTTCTGATTGGTTGTTTCTCACAGAAAGTTAACCTTGTATCTCTTTGTGACTGTTTCTTGAATGTCAGGTCATCTATATGTTAAGTGTATCTGCCTATGCAAAGCCTTTGTTTGCATTTTTCTCACGACCAAGATTGGGGACGTAAACATTGACGTAATTTTTTTCTTTTTATTTCCTTCACGTTCCCAGTTGAACATAGGGCCTCAAGCTGGAGGCTTGAAGTTTCTGTAGCAGTATTGATTTTTACAGGATGAGGTTGCTTGCTTCATGCCCAACCTTCTCTCATTACCAGTATTATTACTGGATAAGTGAGGCAGAGGAGTGTGCCGGCCGGTGATCGAATCCCGGACCATGTGAATGTTCCGAGAGCATGCTAACCGGTGTGCCACCGACGAACTTTGACGTAAATTACTGTCTATCAATTTGGCTAGCAGTCAGCTCTCACCACACGATCACCAGCCAATATTGTCGGTGAGCATTTGTCATCACATCCAACCAAGTTGGGCCTACATGTTACCGCCTTTCACTAGAAGTGCAGACATCTTCGTCCTGCAGCCTATCAGCAGTGAGTATCCGAATAACTTACAAGAGTTAATTTGTAGAGATTTGGTTTGAATCAAGTTTGATCAAGGAACTATTTCAGTTTGGAAACTCTAGTATCTCTTTGTTTGTGAATGAATCTTTCGCCTTTCACCAAGCATTTTTGTGTGGGGTTGTACAATCCAATGAGTTCTAGTGGGAAGTTTTAACCGGTAGAGTCCACCAAGTTGTGTGTCAGGAGAAGTCCTCATCGATGAGAACGTCTGAACGGTCGCGATAAAATTGTGAATTGACACAGGATATGGATTACCTAATATTTCAAAAATAAAACGAAACAATGCGCACTAACACTAGCTTGGCATTTCCAATCTTATTCTGAAATACATTCTAAAGTGACAGTACCTGGTGGAAATCTGAATTGTGTACAGTGACGATGAAATTTCTAATGAGGATCACGATGATGTGCACTGATTACTAAGATCAATTACAATAAGTCAGGCCCCGTCGATTCGATATAATCAGACTAGTGAAACATAAAAATTTAGTTAAGTGTAGAATGAATAACTCTGAAAGACAAAGAGGTTAGAGGGAAAAATAGGCACTTAACACAGTGTATACACTGACATACAGTTACACATGAAGGTGGAACAGAGCTATAGTTCTAGAGGTTGATCAGTGAATCTTTGTTCCCTCGAGTCTACCTAGCATGTGCAATAGGAATGGCGTAACACCAATAACAAAGATATGGAAAATATTACTATCAATTAAATCAAAAAATAACTGACCAATCAGTCAAACAAAATTCAGTACAAAACCAGTACTTGAAAATAGATCTGATGCTCACTAGTGACTGGCTCTATTCAGGCAGTGAACTGGGATTCTAGTGGGAAACTGTGACCAGTAGGGTTCAGCAGGTTAAAGGTGAAGCAGTAACTCGTCGAAGAAGACATTACCCAGTGATCACGCTATATAATGAATTGGCAGAAGTTAGAATTCATGAGCTGGCAGTTTTATCGGGCCCCATTGACTTAATGGTCTCCGAGCTAGCTCGCAAGCGTTGTAACCAGAAGGTCCTGGGTTCGAACACCGGTGATGGGTGTGTACTGTGAAGAGTCCCAAAATAGGACGAAACAGCCGGCTGTCCAGTACTTCATGTAGGTTTTCCAATGGTTCTGTTAAGTGATGTCAGCTCATGATGAAATCCTCCAACCAATCAAAGAAAATTCTCTACAAAACCAATACTTGAAAAATAAGAAATACTAGAATTATATTAGCGAAGTTTGAAAGCTATATGAGTGTCCTGATATGATTATGAGCGGTAAATTGTGCTCGAAGCGTCATTAGCAAGTATGTTTTTATCAAGCATATTTATTCCATTTGCTGAGTTTGCACAGAAATGCAACAGTTCAAGTTGCCGAAATCCACCTAACACACAACAGTAGAGAAAAGAGAGATCCACAAAACCATAGTGAGCAGAAATGTGCGAGAGAAGAAATGGTAATATGAAAACAATGTGGATCTAAGGGAGCATGAAGAGCATATAAAATCCAACCTATTGAGGACGATTTTGAGCCATATCACTTAGGTCATTCCAATGATCATATCTCGGGGTGCCGGTGAACCCACTCAAGCAGTCTACACCTCCTTTCGTGGCTCATACCGATAGTCAAAGTTTTTACAGACTGACTCCATGCTCTGGTTTGACGACAGATAACTCCTTTTCAATTGCTCGGCTAGAAGGGTGATGTTTGGGTATAAGTGACACTTGTCATAGTCATCTGAATCAATGGAAATCAACAATCTCATCGAATAAGTTTCCTTCCTTACCCAGCACAAGAAGGACTAATGCACGTGACATTTACGCCAGAGATGCCATAAGTTTTTACAGATGCGAAGAGCCTTTTGTTTCCATGCAAAGATTTTGCCAGAAATCTGTCAGTTATCCAGAGCTGAAGTGAAGTGGTCAACATGCTTTATCAGTTCACTGCTTATCTTTAGGCTAGAAACCAGTGTAGTCCAGCCGTGCAGCATCATCTTATATTTGACAAGAGCAAGTTGTATGTCCAACATTCGACAACTCCTGCTCAAGGTGTTCAGAAGATGTCTTCACCGCATACGACAATATATCATATATGTCCAAACCAAGTTCACTTTCAACAGTTGGCGAATATCTAGGCATTGGGTATAAAATATTTATTTAAATTAAGGATTTTGTATTTCCCAATGAATTAAAAACAAAACGATATTGTCGAGTGTTTACTGATGTTTCACTATTTAATGCTGCTGCTAACAACAGCCTTATCAAAGTATTATTAAACCAGAATTTACAAAGTCTCAGCCCACATATACAGCTAACTAATCATCGTTCTTCAGCATGGATCATTTTTCCGTTGTCAAGTTGGCCAATTGGTGAAGATAACAAAACCAGGTGCAGATAAATTCTGGATTTGATAAGTGACTAAAGTTATAAAAACACCATGTACTTACATAATGAAATTGCTTCTCACATTCGTGTGTTGATTTTGTCACTTCATGGGGGAGAGCAGTGGGGTGTTGTAACCATGTTAAATTCTGTTTTACTTCATCATTCCTATTCAGACAATTGGGATTCCACTTGATATGAAGTGCTTCTGATTGGTATCAGACGTTGTTTGTGATTTCTGAAATCCTCCTTCTAGATGATAATTTCAATATTATTAAAATCAATTTTGTGACCTGATTCTATAGCGTGTAGACCACCACCTATGGCTGATGATTTTTCAAGCTTTTCTAGTCCAACTGGATTTCTCATTGGCCAAACAGAGTCGGCTCTATGGTGTTCATTTCTTCTGATTTTGATTTCTCACTAGCAATGTTTGTTCGATGTATATCGCATCACATTCCAATAGTCACTGGATGAATAAATTCAAAGATAACATCTTTTGAAGCATACTCACTCCTGAAATATTGTTAAGATATGTAGATGATAATTTTGTAGTGCTTAAACGAGATCTATACAATTCATTCCTGGAGAAAATAAACTGTGTATCTCCCAGAATCCAGTTCACTTCGGAAGCAGAATCAGACATCGGTGAACTACCATTACTAGACTGCCTTGCTAGTTAAGAGAAAGGAAAACGGACATTTTAGTATATCCATATTCAGGAAGAAAACCCACTCCAATAAATATTTAGACTTCAAATCATCACACCCCATCCCATCAGCGCAATAATTTCAGTTGTTTCAAGTCTTCTTAGACGAGCACAATCTTTGATATTACAGGGGTGAAAAAGAAAATGGAGAAGAAATGTCAGACACTACTGAGACTCTCAAGCAAAACAATTATCCAAAGAAATTCATCAACAAAATCAACACTGACATTAAGTACGGTCGAAAACGCATTCCGAAAACATGGACGTCAACAGTTGTCATTCCACATAGAGTGGAGACGTCAGACGGTATCAGAAGAGTACTCAATCAGCTCGACATTAGGGTTTTCTCCAAAACATCAGACACACACACACTGCAAAGCAACCTTGTCCATATAAAACACCGAATCCTTAAAGATTCCCCATATAACTATGTGTTTAAAAAAAGGGGGTAAGATAAGATAAGATAAGATGATAAGATAAGATGAACGCCATACTGGAAGACCGCTCCAAGTTTCAAAAGTTAGGTAATAGTAAAGATTCGAATGAAGCAACAGAACGTCAGTTTGTTAAAACTTTGAAGTCTCTAAAAAATGAAAATCTAATTGATAGTTCCATCTTTGACGCTATTAAGCCCACCGGAACTCATACACCTAGACTTTATGGCTTACCCAAGATACATAAGCAGGGAATCCCCCTACGACCAATCCTAGACATGTCGAACTCACCCTTCCATTTAACTGCCAAATGGTTGGTAAAACTGTTAGAACCGTTACACCGCCAGTTGGTCAAATATAGTGTAAAAGATGTCTTTAACTTTGTTGAAAATATTAAAGATATGAAAATAACAGAAAAAACCATGTTATCGCTGGACGTAACATCACTATTTACCAACGTCCCCCTTGTAGAAACTGTCGACTACATATGTGAACAACTCGTAGAAAAGAATATAGAAATTGGAATCACACCAAGAAAATTGAAAGAGTTATTACTAAAATGCACTATGAATGTCCAATTTGTATTTAATAAAGAGTACTACCGCCAAATAGATGGGGTTGCTATGGGCTCTCCCCTTGGTTCCTTATTAGCCGACATATTTCTATCCAAATTGGAAAATGGTCCTTTAAAAGAGATACTAAACCAACTCGATTATTATTGTCGATATGTTGACGACACCTTTATCATTTGTAACAATAATTTGGATAAACAACATCTGCTGCAAGTCTTCAATAAGGTACACCCAGCTATTAAATTCACTTGTGAAGAGGAACTACAAGGTAGTATTCCATTTCTCGATGTTCTTCTCACAAAAAGATCAGACGGTACCTTGAAAAGAAACATCTATAGGAAAGCGACGTGGAACGGACAATACACCCACTTCCATAGCTTCATACCTATACAATATAAGCGCAACCTAATTCGCTGTCTTAGTCATAGAATTAGACGCATATGTACCGAGGATTGTATTGAAGATGAAATAAAAAATCTTACAAACGCCTTGCTACAAAATGACTACCCTACCAACTTTGTAAAGAAGTATATCTACGAAACTACACATAATACCAAGCGAGACACAGTAAGTAAGAAAAAGCTTTACTTAAATGTACAATTCAAAGGTGATATAGCCAGTGATATATTAAACCGTAGATTAACAAGATCAATTGAAAGAACTTTTAGTGCCGCAAAACTGTATGTCAGTTTCTCAACCAAACCGATATTGACACCGTGCATTAAAGATAGATTGCCCAAAATGGCGACATCAATGTGTGTATATAAATTTAGCTGCTCCTGTGGAGCTAGTTATATAGGTCGTACCCAGAGGAATTTATCTCTACGCACTCGTGAACATATTCCTGTTTGGCTTGGGAAAAGAACAACCAAATCAATTAATAGTGCAATTCTGTCTCATCTAGTGGATAGCGAACACAGCATCAAAGTAGATGAGTCATTTACAGTTGCGTATCGGGTACCGAACAATCTCCCCAAAGGCACACGATTACGCCTCCTAGCCATAGCTGAGGCTTTAGAGATTAATAGAGAAAGACCAGATCTATGTGTACAGAAAAAACTTATTCACTCTCTTTGTCTACCCTGGCCCACTATAAGGTCACCAGGATCATAATCTTTTCGTACTATTATTATCATTATTATTATTTTGTGATATCATGTCTTTATTATCCATTTCTCCACCCAGTTTATTTCACCTCATTGTTACCCTTACTTTGTCAACCTTTATGATTTTATACTAAACCTACCAATTCTGTAGCATTTTATTACAATTTACAATTTAGCCCCTTTATTTTATCATTAGACATTATCGGTCAGCCCTCATATCCAGTGCCTCATTTTTTAACGTGTCTTTACATGTATTTTGTGGTTATCGCATTTTCTCACCCCAAGGACACTTGTATTCTGTTAACTATAAAACTACACTATATCACCTAATTGTTCATTCACACTTCATCACATTTTTCTGACTAAACACCCTATACACATTTAATTGACTATGCTAACTAATGGACTATCACCTCAACTTACACATGCACCCCAATACAGTTTCTGATATTATTTTCATTTGCCTTTACTGGCTATATGTACTCTATTATTCATGGATTTATAACTGTAGAGCCTGAAGAAGAAGTTATCGAAAACAATTGTTCGCTCAAAATCTTGTTTTGATTTCAATATGGGGATTTTTCATTTACTGAAATCTTGTGAGCATCCCGTTGCACTGAAGGCACTCAACGAGTATCTGAAGTATAGTGCAAAGCTCGCTGAAGCGAAAACTAATGTGGATTTTATCCGAAACTGTATTGAGAATAACCAATATCCTAAATCATTCTCTAAATCTCTTCGTCGATGTAAAGTGCGCCCAAACACGAAATCTCTCAAGCGATTCGCTCTTAATCAGATTGAATCTCTCCAAGGACATATTAGCACATTAGAAAGAAATATTCCACAGAGACAGTATGCTGTCGATGAACTCCCCACACATTTAAAGGAATTATTCTTAAAATACGTCCACGATGTTTCTAAAACTAGAGAAACTAAAAAAAGAATCCAGCTTACAAAAGGATTAGATACGGAAATACCAGAATCTCACTTTCCCAAGGACCCTGAAAGGTACGTCTTCAACTTTTCCAGTGTGACTTTAGATAAGACTGCTATGGAAGTGTTGTCACTAGGCCCTAAATTTTGTGATAAAAGAGTTAATATTGACCAATTACATACAGAAGTACAGTTTGAAAACCTCTTCATTCAGACACTTGACCTAACGCCGTCCTCCCAACATGAGTTAGACAGATTTAAAAGTACCTTGGTTGATTGTTGTTACCAATACAATAATGCCAAGATTGACAAGAAAAGTATATTAACTAAAAAGCATAGAGAATGCCTCAGAAAACTAATGTCGGATGACAGCATTATTATCACAAAACCAGACAAGGGATCAGGTACAGTAATTTTAAACAAACGCGACTATATTGATAAGATGAACGCCATACTGGAAGACCGTTCCAAGTTTCAAAAGTTAGGTAATAGTAAAGATTCGAATGAAGCAACAGAACGTCAGTTTGTTAAAACTTTGAAGTCTCTAAAAAATGAAAATCTAATTGATAGTTCCATCTTTGACGCTATTAAGCCCACCGGAACTCATACACCTAGACTTTATGGCTTACCCAAGATACATAAGCAGGGAATCCCCCTACGACCAATCCTAGACATGTCGAACTCACCCTTCCATTTAACTGCCAAATGGTTGGTAAAACTGTTAGAACCGTTACACCGCCAGTTGGTCAAATATAGTGTAAAAGATGTCTTTAACTTTGTTGAAAATATTAAAGATATGAAAATAACAGAAAAAACCATGTTATCGCTGGACGTAACATCACTATTTACCAACGTCCCCCTTGTAGAAACTGTCGACTACATATGTGAACAACTCGTAGAAAAGAATATAGAAATTGGAATCACACCAAGAAAATTGAAAGAGTTATTACTAAAATGCACTATGAATGTCCAATTTGTATTTAATAAAGAGTACTACCGCCAAATAGATGGGGTTGCTATGGGCTCTCCCCTTGGTTCCTTATTAGCCGACATATTTCTATCCAAATTGGAAAATGGTCCTTTAAAAGAGATACTAAACCAACTCGATTATTATTGTCGATATGTTGACGACACCTTTATCATTTGTAACAATAATTTGGATAAACAACATCTGCTGCAAGTCTTCAATAAGGTACACCCAGCTATTAAATTCACTTGTGAAGAGGAACTACAAGGTAGTATTCCATTTCTCGATGTTCTTCTCACAAAAAGATCAGACGGTACCTTGAAAAGAAACATCTATAGGAAAGCGACGTGGAACGGACAATACACCCACTTCCATAGCTTCATACCTATACAATATAAGCGCAACCTAATTCGCTGTCTTAGTCATAGAATTAGACGCATATGTACCGAGGATTGTATTGAAGATGAAATAAAAAATCTTACAAACGCCTTGCTACAAAATGACTACCCTACCAACTTTGTAAAGAAGTATATCTACGAAACTACACATAATACCAAGCGAGACACAGTAAGTAAGAAAAAGCTTTACTTAAATGTACAATTCAAAGGTGATATAGCCAGTGATATATTAAACCGTAGATTAACAAGATCAATTGAAAGAACTTTTAGTGCCGCAAAACTGTATGTCAGTTTCTCAACCAAACCGATATTGACACCGTGCATTAAAGATAGATTGCCCAAAATGGCGACATCAATGTGTGTATATAAATTTAGCTGCTCCTGTGGAGCTAGTTATATAGGTCGTACCCAGAGGAATTTATCTCTACGCACTCGTGAACATATTCCTGTTTGGCTTGGGAAAAGAACAACCAAATCAATTAATAGTGCAATTCTGTCTCATCTAGTGGATAGCGAACACAGCATCAAAGTAGATGAGTCATTTACAGTTGCGTATCGGGTACCGAACAATCTCCCCAAAGGCACACGATTACGCCTCCTAGCCATAGCTGAGGCTTTAGAGATTAATAGAGAAAGACCAGATCTATGTGTACAGAAAAAACTTATTCACTCTCTTTGTCTACCCTGGCCCACTATAAGGTCACCAGGATCATAATCTTTTCGTACTATTATTATCATTATTATTATTTTGTGATATCATGTCTTTATTATCCATTTCTCCACCCAGTTTATTTCACCTCATTGTTACCCTTACTTTGTCAACCTTTATGATTTTATACTAAACCTACCAATTCTGTAGCATTTTATTACAATTTACAATTTAGCCCCTTTATTTTATCATTAGACATTATCGGTCAGCCCTCATATCCAGTGCCTCATTTTTTAACGTGTCTTTACATGTATTTTGTGGTTATCGCATTTTCTCACCCCAAGGACACTTGTATTCTGTTAACTATAAAACTACACTATATCACCTAATTGTTCATTCACACTTCATCACATTTTTCTGACTAAACACCCTATACACATTTAATTGACTATGCTAACTAATGGACTATCACCTCAACTTACACATGCACCCCAATACAGTTTCTGATATTATTTTCATTTGCCTTTACTGGCTATATGTACTCTATTATTCATGGATTTATAACTGTAGAGCCTGAAGAAGAAGTTATCGAAAACAATTGTTCGCTCAAAATCTTGTTTTGCTTGGAATTCGATGTGATATACATCGAACAAACATTGCTAGTGAGAAATCAAAATCAGAAGAAATGAACACCATAGAGCCGACTCTGTTTGGCCAACGAGAAATCCAGTTGGACTAGAAAAGCTTGAAAAATCATCAGCCATAGGTGGTGGTCTACACGCTATAGAATCAGGTCACAAAATTGATTTTAATAATATTGAAATTATCATCTAGAAGGAGGATTTCAGAAATCACAAACAACGTCTGATACCAATCAGAAGCACTTCATATCAAGTGGAATCCCAATTGTCTGAATAGGAATGATGGAGTAAAACAGAATTTAACATGGTTACAACACCCCACTGCTCTCCCCCATGAAGTGACAAAATCAACACACGAATGTGAGAAGCAATTTCATTATGTAAGTACATGGTGTTTTTATAACTTTAGTCACTTATCAAATCCAGGATTTATCTGCACCTGGTTTTGTTATCTTCACCAATTGGCCAACTTGACAACGGAAAAATGATCCATGCTGAAGAACGATGATTAGTTAGCTGTATATGTGGGCTGAGACTTTGTAAATTCTGGTTTAATAATACTTTGATAAGGCTGTTGTTAGCAGCAGCATTAAATGGCGATACGTCAGTAAAAACAGCAAGTGCCATTTTAGTTATTCATTCATTCATTCACTCACTGGGAAATACAAAACACCTTAATTATAGTGAACAATATATCATCTGCATATTCTGAGTTTAGAAGGGAGATCTCTGGTGACAAATGTATCTTTAGTATCTGAAGTCAGTCAAGGTGAATTCCATTCGTCATTTATTTTATCATGGAACTGTAATTTACCACAGTATCTAATTCCTACTCTTCTATCAAGTGATTAGTGTAATTTAAAACTAAACATGTAAACATATCAAATATGAACACGTGCGGTTACAAACGTATTTATTGACAAGAAACTTATCATTGTGAAGTGAAACCTCACTTTCTTTTCTGTTTTGCTAAAGTAAAACAGATTGAACATTTTTTTTACTGACGGCTTACTTACATGAGAAATTATTCTAATCTATTCGGTATATAGGCATATACACGTCTCCAACTTTTTCATTTTGTTATTGAAACAATGAATAATGTGATGGTGTATAAAACTATTTAGTTTTCTAATAAAGGCAACCAAATCACGTCATTGCATGTAGTACAATCTAACGCTTACTGTGATTGTATTCTAAAAATTTATATATATATATATATATACATATATATATTATTAATATTTCAGAGAGAAAGCTAGATTACATTTCTATCACACAAAATGTGCAAGTTTTACCCTATTTTGTGTCACTTGTTCCGTGGTGGGACACTCGTCAACCATGTAATGTGGTTTGAGGTTCGACCCCCAGCCGACGCACTTGCTTACATTGTTTAACGAGTAGTACACTCAGCAAAGAAAGGAGGTTAGGTATGAGGCTAGCAAAAAGACTGCTTAAAAACAAGACAAAAACATTATTGATATAAGTGGAAAACTTGGGCACTGTGGTGGTAGAGTATAACTCAATTATGGATAAGATTTTATTTTGATAAATCACACAGTGTTGTGATACAGTAATATTAACTGATGACAACCACGCCTCGAGCACAAACTATCGCTGCCACTCATAATCATATCAAATCACTCACTCACTCACTCACACAACTTTTTCTTCCTTCATTTATATACATGAGTGAAACAGATGATTAGACATTTGAATAAAAATCAACCAATATAGGATAATATACATACAGAAATAGTAATATGAGTGCGTCGGTAGCACAGTGGTTAGGACTCTCGCTGACCATGCACATGGTCGGGGATTCGATCCCCTCACGACGCACACCTAATATCTATGATCGGCCTGCAAAATTTGGTCTACTCATATCACATGCTGAAAATTCCATACTTGTACCAAAAATACGGTGCGACATCAAGCTGTAATTAAAATTAAAAAAAATAAAAATAAAAAAATTGATCAATAACAATCAGATGGGAAATAAGACGAGTGTTTTCATAGTCAAAATAAATAAGTAACTTGTTAGAATATTATGATGTGCTTGAAATGAAATAGAATTTTGAGATTATTTATTATCCTCCTCTGATTTGACTGACTGGCGGTGATAATACCTTTCATATCTCTGGTATTTGCATTGAGTTATTCCTTTTGCACATGTTGAGTGTAGACTCAATGAATCATGCAGGATTTAGTATTCAACCAATGTCTCTCTCCACCTATCTATATTACTTCTTAGAATTTTAACCCTTTCTCACCATCCTACTGTGTGGTTGTGTGTTGATGCATGAAGTGCTGAACTTTTTTATCATTTACTCATCTTCTTGGGGTCATGCACTCTTGGCTTAGCTCAATTCTTATGTTCCGACAATCTGACTACCCGAGACCGGCTAACTAATCATCGTTCTTCAGCATGGATCATTTTTCCGTTGTCAAGTTGGCCAATTGGTGAAGATAACAAAACCAGGTGCAGATAAATTCTGGATTTGATAAGTGACTAAAGTTATAAAAACAGCGTGTACTTACATGATGAAATTGCTTCTCACATTCGTGTGTTGATTTTGTCACTTCATGGGGGAGAGCAGTGGGGTGTTGTAACCATGTTAAATTCTGTTTTACTCCATCATTCCTATTCAGACAATTGGGATTCCACTTGATATGAAGTGCTTCTGATTGGTATCAGACGTTGTTTGTGATTTCTGAAATCCTCCTTCTAGATGATAATTTCAATATTATTAAAATCAATTTTGTGACCTGATTCTATAGCGTGTAGACCACCACCTATGGCTGATGATTTTTCAAGCTTTTCTAGTCCAACTGGATTTCTCGTTGGCCAAACAGAGTCGGCTCTATGGTGTTCATTTCTTCTGATTTTGATTTCTCACTAGCAATGTTTGTTCGATGTATATCACATCGAATTCCAAGCACCCCCTTTTTTTAAACACATAGTTATATGGGGAATCTTTAAGGATTCGGTGTTTTATATGGACAAGGTTGCTTTGCAGTGTGTGTGTGTCTGATGTTTTGGAGAAAACCCTAATGTCGAGCTGATTGAGTACTCTTCTGATACCGTCTGACGTCTCCACTCTATGTGGAATGACAACTGTTGACGTCCATGTTTTCGGAATGCGTTTTCGACCGTACTTAATGTCAGTGTTGATTTTGTTGATGAATTTCTTTGGATAATTGTTTTGCTTGAGAGTCTCAGTAGTGTCTGACATTTCTTCTCCATTTTCTTTTTCACCCCTGTAATATCAAAGATTGTGCTCGTCTAAGAAGACTTGAAACAACTGAAATTATTGCGCTGATGGGATGGGGTGTGATGATTTGAAGTCTAAATATTTATTGGAGTGGGTTTTCTTCCTGAATATGGATATACTAAAATGTCCGTTTTCCTTTCTCTTAACTAGCAAGGCAGTCTAGTAATGGTAGTTCACCGATGTCTGATTCTGCTTCCGAAGTGAACTGGATTCTGGGAGATACACAGTTTATTTTCTCCAGGAATGAATTGTGTAGATTTTGAAGATACAGGGTAATTCAGTAGCAGGGAATTCTCTTTTTTACCTCACTCCTAAGACGTTGAGTTAATATCTCGCTGATGTTATCTCCGAGGAACTGAATTTGTAAGAATAAGACCTTTTCAGGAACTGTAGATATTTTGGGCTGCCTTGATTTTAAAATCATATTCTTATCAGTAAATTTGTATGGATAACTGTTTTCACTCAGCAACCGTTTAAAAATATTAAGCTCTCCCTCCATTAAGGCATTCATCCAAGTAGATTACTCTTGCTCTGTGAAGTAAACATTTTATCAGATTATATATATCAAAGTATTGGTTTGCTTTGTATGACTGGAAGGCTTTTGGATTCGAACTGTGATGGACGTGTGCCTCTGAAGAGTGCCAAAGTAGCACGAAACAACTTTACAGTAACCCTAGGTTTTCTGCTGCTTCTCTAATTGATGTCAGAGTAAACGATGCCTTCTTATTTTATTCTCCAAATGTTATCCAGTTAATTAGTATTGTAATATTATGCGTTTTATCAGATAACGTTATCTAGTTTGGATTTACTCTCCAGTAAACTGTTCATATCTCGTTTATACATCTGAAGGTATGTATGAGTAAAGCTATGATTTGATCGGTGAAGTCACTTATTCTACTCACAGCTATCTGATGACCTGAACCTAGGTTTAGTCAGCATGGTGTACCCGCAGAGATGAAGGAGTTGATTTCCCCTTGCAGAGCTCAGTAATCCAGTCATAGTCTTTGCAATTGAGCTATTCGGCCTCATTAGTGATCTGGTTTACGACTGTGTCTGGTTCTTATCGTTGATCGCGACTAATTTCGATCAGTTAAACTATGCAATTCCCTATCTTGCTTCACTTTGAATTACAGTCCTCATGGGAGGCCAATTTGTGAGTTCGATTAGCTCACTGGTAACTTTTCTGAATTCATATCTCCACTGACGTATCAATTACTTCAGGATCACAGCTACCCGCTGGTTAACGAATAGCATTAAACAAGCCTAGGCCCAGAACTTCTGGCAAATTGCCCCCAGTGGTATAATATCAATTTCAAAACTTACTACTTCGGTGAGTTACCTGGCATGTTGATCATATTGCAAATCTGACCAGGAGGAAGGTTTCATCAGAACCAATACTAAGGTCAAGACACATGATATGGGTCACTTTATGTTGACAAATAAGTATATTGCGATTGTTTTGAATGTGCTATGTACAATTCGCTGGGTAGAAAATACTTCTTAGTGGATAAACTGTCCATTTAATTTCACCGAAATGAAATAAGTCACTCATAACCCTCTAATTCTGTATAAAATTTCAAACTAGTGTTGACTCAGTGTAGCACGTTTGCTTTCTTCTTTGACGAGAAGTAGCCTGGAATAGAGCTCGTAGACCATTCAGCCAGGGGGATAGAATCTAATGACCTATGAAATCTAACTTCTTTTGATATTTTTGATTGGAGACTAGTCAGTTACGAGTGTAATGTGTCTAGTCATTTCTTCGGTGGAGACTGAATTCTATCGGCCAAGCTTGCGATGTGGTCACTATGCTAGGTGGCTCGCCATTACGGTGCACTGTGAGGTGTCAGTATTAGGTGGTCGGAGGCAATCGACAGGAAACCTTGAACCTAGGTTTCGTGCTAGTTGGCACTCGCCAGTCAGCAAGGCGTATCTGCAACCTTGAAGGAACTCATGTCCCTTCTGAGTGCTGATGAGTGCCAACTAGCACGAAACCTAGGTCCAAGGCTTCCTGCTGACTGCCTCCAACCATCTGATAACAACACTTCACAGTGCGCTGTAATGGCGAGCCACCTAGCATGGTGGCCACATTGCAAGCTTGACTGATAGAATTTAGTCTCCACCGAAGAAATGACTAGACACATTACACTCGTTACTGACTAGTCTCCAATCAAAAATATTGCAAATTGTCAGAAGTTGGAATGCGTGAATTGTATCTCAATGGCTAAACAGTCTATGAGGTCGTCGTGTAACTGAGACTTCCTGGGTTAGAAACTTGGTGGTGTGTACCGTTGAAGAGCCTAAAGCAAGGATGAAACAACTATCCATCGATCCATGGTTTTCTAATGTTTTTATAACTCGTATCAGCTCAGGGTCAAAGCTGTTAGCTGTCGTTGTTAAATTTAGAAATGTTCAACAAAGTGTTTGTACAATTAAATAAATAAGGTTGATAGATAGCTAAATTAGTCTTTTCATCCCTGTGATTACAGCACTGAAGTCTAAACCTGAAGGGACTTGAAAGAAATAAAGTGAATAAAGAGACAAATGAGACTGTCGAGTAATTTGATGGTGGGGATGACGATCTAAGTGTATATTCTTAGATGTTCTATAATGCTTTATCTTAAAGTCTACACCAATCAAAAGTGGCGTAAAACTGTCCCAACGGATAACACGTATCAGTGGTTTGTTCACTTTAAACTAACCCGAATTTATGTTATCCAGCCAATGATATTGTAGATTCAAGGGTTTCTTAACACTTACGTAAGGAGGCGAGTCCTATAGATAACAATGCATTAAGGTCTCTCTCTCTCTCTGTGTTTTATTCATCCCTTAAATTCAGAGTAGAATAAGGTGTCTGTAGGCTTTTGATGTTTCGATAGCAGTGACCTTGTTTTGAGAGAGTTAGATCGTCAACTATACGCCTAATCTTTAGACTTTTCTGGGATTATTACGGGACAGTCAACTAGGCAAGGTTCACAGAGTGAATCGGTTGGGAATGGAACCTGGTAGGTATGAGTCGTTAGAGAGCAATATACCGCTGGACTACTTACTGATGCACAAGGTCTATAATCACAGAGCAATTTTGTGAAGTCATTTCAAAGAATAACCTGTTAAGTTTATTCATTTGAGTGTTTTACGTAGTAGCGAAACATTTTTTTACGACGTCTAGCAGTCGATTAGAAACAGATAGATGCTTTACCTAACTTTGAGAGTGAAATGTGTTCATCCAATATCAAAGTCGAACAGAGTGCAAATACACACCTGTAATTTACCACAGTATCTAATTCCTACTCTTCTATCAAGTGATTAGTGTAATTTAAAACTAAACTTGTAAACATATCAGATATGAACACGTGCGGTTACAAACGTATTTATTGACAAGAAACTTATCATTGTGAAGTGAAACCTCACTTTCTTTTCTGTTTTGCTAAAATAAAACAGATTGAACATTTTTTTTACTGACGGCTTACTTACATGAGAAATTATTCTAATCTATTCGGTATATAGGCATATACACGTCTCCAACTTTTTCATTTTGTTATTGAAACAATGAATAATGTGATGCTGTATAAAACTATTTAGTTTTCTAATAAAAGCAACCAAATCACGTCATTGCATGTAGTACAATCTAACGCTTACTGTGATTGTATTCTAAAATTTTATATACATATATACATATATATATTACTAATATTTCAGAGAGAAAGCTAGATTACATTTCTATCACACAAAATGTGCAAGTTTTACCCTATTTTGTGTCACTTGTTCCGTGGTGGGACACTCGTCAACCATGTAATGTGGTTTGAGGTTCGACCCCCAGTCGACGCACTTGCTTACATTGTTTAACGAGTAGTACACTCAGCAAAGAAAGGAGGTTAGGTATGAGGCTAGCAAAAAGACTGCTTAAAAACAAGACAAAAACATCATTGATATAAGTGGAAAACTTGGGCACTGTGGTGGTAGAGTATAACTCAATTATGGATAAGATTTTATTTTGATAAATCACACAGTGTTGTGATACAGTAATATTAACTGATGACAACCACGCCTCGAGCACAAACTATCGCTGCCACTCATAATCATATCAAATCACTCACTCACTCACTCACACAACTTTTTCTTCCTTCATTTATATACATGAGTGAAACAGATGATTAGACATTTGAATAAAAATCAACCAATATAGGATAATGTACATTCAGAAATAGTAGTATGAGTGCGTCGGTAGCACAGTGGTTAGGACTCTTGCCGACCATGCACATGATCGGGGATTCGATGCCCTGACGACGGACACCTAATATCTATGATCGGCCTGCAAAATTTGGTCCACTCATATCACATGCTGAAATTTCCATACTTGTACCAAAAATACGGTGTGGCATCAAGCTGTAATTAAAATTAAAGAAAAATAAAAGTAAAAAAATTGATCAATAACAATCAGATGGGATATAAGACGAGTGTTTTCATAGTCAAAATAAATAAGTAACTTGTTAGAATATTATGATGTGCTTGAAATGAAATAGAATTTTGAGATTATTTATTATCCTCCTCTGATTTGACTGACTGGCGGTGATAATACCTTTCATATCTCTGGTATTTGCATTGAGTCATTCCTTTTGCACATGTTGAGTGTAGACTCAATGAATCATGCAGGATTCAGTATTCAACCAATGTCTCTCTCCACCTATCTAGATTACTTCTTAGAATTTTAACCCTTTCCCACCATCCTACTGTGTGGTTGTGTGTTGATGCACGAAGTGCTGAGCTTTTTTATAATTTATTCATCTTCTCGGGGTCATGCACTCTTGGCTTAGCTCAATTCTTATGTTCCGACAATCTGACTACCCCAGACCGGCTAGTTTGATCTATGTAGTTCACTTCACTCACAGTCATTCCAAAGTATTTTGTGAATTATATTATTTCGTCTAATTGGGTTCACCGGGTCTTTTAGCCTACATTTCTTGTCCCTGAATGAGTTCGTAGGTTTGAATGTCACCACCCTAATTCCAGCTTTATTAAGAACCCTACTATGCAGGATCTCAGATGTCCCCTTCTTATATGGTAAGACTACTGTAGATGACTTATATTCTCTCCTATTATTGTTATCCCTACCAGTTTCACAATTATTTTTATTTTGCTTTTGGCTTCTGATCTCTTCTGCTGAAACTTTAGAGCTTAAAGCTTGAATCCGTATGTTCCACTCGGAACTAAGAGGAATAAAAAAATAATAAAAATGGCTTATTTTTTTGAAATAGAAGTGGCAATAGTAGTAGTAGTAGTAAACTCTTTTACTTTATACGCTGAACAATGATTCAAAGTGAACGACACGTATACAATCTGAAGGCTAACTGCATAAAAACATACTCTTCAGTCTCGTTTTACTTTAACAACCAAATGTTCAATCAAGATATATTGGTATTCCAGTGTTTTCGACAACATCATCATTGAGATGACTTTTTCAAAAGCGATTTATTAATCTAGAGAAAATATCCATTTAGACATCTATGAGAAACAAAATGATTGAGCAAAAAATATTCTTTTTGATAATTTACTGTTCTGCCTCTACAATTATATATATAATTTTATGTATAGAATATTCTGGAATACCAGTCTTTAGCAATATTAGTGTTTTTCAGATGATATCGATTTGTAAAGTAAGATCACAATGGAATCACAGTTCATTGAAGATGCTTAAAGTGAAATAATAATATAAAAAATATAATAGCAAATAGAATATTAACTAAAATCAGGAAAATTCCATAAAAATTGAGGATCATTCAAACCTAGATGGCCAAAGTAAGGACATTGTCTAAAATAGCTTCTTTTCGCCGCATAAATTAGAGTTCTTAATGTGGATCCCAACGGCCAGCCTCAGCAATATATAGTAGACGAACTCTTAAGGCAAAATTAAGATATGTTGGTATTTGGTAGATGACTGTGAAAGCCGCCTCCCTCGTTAACATCAATCTTGTGTTCTGTATCCACGAGATGAATGAGATAGAATATCACTCCGGATAGATTTTGTTTATCCTTTGCTTAACCACTTTGCAGAGTGATGTTCGGAAATTCGACGATAAACACGCCTAATTGTTAGGCGTATGTAAATGGCTCGTTCCACAGTAGCAGCAGTTAGATTGGTGGATACACATGGAAGAAGCGAAATTAAACTGTTTATGTTTTACTCCCGAACGGAAAAGAGGAGTGATTTTGAAGATACAGCGTAATTCAGCAGTAGGGAATTCTCTTTTTTACCTCACTCCTAAGACGTTGAGTTAATATCTCGCTGATGTTATCTCCGAGGAACTGAATTTGTAAGAATAAGACCTTTTCAGGAACTGTAGATATTTTGGGCTGCCTTGATTTTAAAATCATATTCTTATCAGTAAATTTGTATGGATAACTGTTTTCACTCAGCAACCGTTTAAAAATATTAAGCTCTCCCTCCATTAAGGCATTCATCCAAGTAGATTACTCTTGCTCTGTGAAGTAAACATTTTATCAGATTATATATATCAAAGTATTGGTTTGCTTTGTATGACTGGAAGGCTTTTGGATTCGAACTGTGATGGACGTGTGCCTCTGAAGAGTGCCAAAGTAGCACGAAACAACTTTACAGTAACCCTAGGTTTTCTGCTGCTTCTCTAATTGATGTCAGAGTAAACGATGCCTTCTTATTTTATTCTCCAAATGTTATCCAGTTAATTAGTATTGTAATATTATGCGTTTTATCAGATAACGTTATCTAGTTTGGATTTACTCTCCAGTAAACTGTTCATATCTCGTTTATACATCTGAAGGTATGTATGAGTAAAGCTATGATTTGATCGGTGAAGTCACTTATTCTACTCACAGCTATCTGATGACTTGAACCTAGGTTTAGTCAGCATGGTGTACCCGCAGAGATGAAGGAGTTGATTTCCCCTTGCAGAGCTCAGTAATCCAGTCATAGTCTTTGCAACTGAGCTATTCGGCCTCATTAGTGATCTGGTTTACGACTGTGTCTGGTTCTTATCGTTGATCGCGACTAATTTCGATCAGTTAAACTATGCAATTCCCTATCTTGCTTCACTTTGAATTACAGTCCTCATGGGAGGCCAATTTGTGAGTTCGATTAGCTCACTGGTAACTTTTCTGAATTCATATCTCCACTGACGTATCAATTACTTCAGGATCACAGCTACCCGCTGGTTAACGAATAGCATTAAACAAGCCTAGGCCCAGAACTTCTGGCAAATTGCCTCCAGTGGTATAATATCAATTTCAAAACTTACTACTTTGGTGAGTTACCTGGCATGTTGATCATATTGCAAATCTGACCAGGAGGAAGGTTTCATCAGAACCAATACTAAGGTCAAGACACATGATATGGGTCACTTTATGTTGACAAATAAGTATATTGCGATTGTTTTGAATGTGCTATGTACAATTCGCTGGGTAGAAAATACTTCTTAGTGGATAAACTGTCGATTTAATTTCATCGAAATGAAATAAGTCACTCATAACCCTCTAATTCTGTATAAATTTTCAAACTAGTGTTGACTCAGTGTAGCACGTTTGCTTTCTTCTTTGACGAGAAGTAGCCTGGAATAGAGCTCGTAGACCATTCAGCCAGGGGGATAGAATCTAATGACCTATGAAATCTAACTTCTTTTGATATTTTTGATTGGAGACTAGTCAGTTACGAGTGTAATGTGTCTAGTCATTTCTTCGGTGGAGACTGAATTCTATCGGCCAAGCTTGCGATGTGGTCACTATGCTAGGTGGCTCGCCATTACGGTGCACTGTGAGGTGTCAGTATTAGATGGTCGGAGGCAATCGACCTAGGTTTCGTGCTAGTTGGCACTCGCCAGTCAGCAAGGCGTATCTGCAACCTTGAAGGAACTCATGTCCCTTCTGAGTGCTGATGAGTGCCAACTAGCACGAAACCTAGGTCCAAGGCTTCCTGCTGACTGCCTCCAACCATCTGATAACAACACTTCACAGTGCGCTGTAATGGCGAGCCACCTAGCATGGTGGCCACATTGCAAGCTTGACTGATAGAATTTAGTCTCCACCGAAGAAATGACTAGACACATTACACTCGTTACTGACTAGTCTCCAATCAAAAATATTGCAAATTGTCAGAAGTTGGAATGCGTGAATTGTATCTCAATGGCTAAACAGTCTATGAGGTCGTCGTGTAACTGAGACTTCCTGGGTTAGAAACTTGGTGGTGTGTACCGTTGAAGAGCCTAAAGCAAGGATGAAACAACTATCCATCGATCCATGGTTTTCTAATGTTTTTATAACTCGTATCAGCTCAGGGTCAAAGCTGTTAGCTATCGTTGTTAAATTTAGAAATGTTCAACAAAGTGTTTGTACAATTAAATAAATAAGGTTGATAGATAGCTAAATTAGTCTTTTCATCCCTGTGATTACAGCACTGAAGTCTAAACCTGAAGGGACTTGAAAGAAATAAAGTGAATAAAGAGACAAATGGACTGTCGAGTAATTTGATGGTGGGGATGACGATCTAAGTGTATATTCTTGGATGTTCTATAATGCTTTATCTTAAAGTCTACACCAATCAAAAGTGGCGTAAAACTGTCCCAACGGATAACACGTATCAGTGGTTTGTTCACTTTAAACTAACCTGAATTTATGTTATCCAGCCAATGATACTGTAGATTCAAGGGTTTCTTAACACTTACGTAAGGAGGCGAGTCCTATAGATAACAATGCATTAAGGTCTCTCTCTCTCTCTGTGTTTTATTCATCCCTTAAATTCAGAGTAGAATAAGGTGTCTGTAGGCTTTTGATGTTTCGATAGCAGTGACCTTGTTTTAAGAGAGTTAGATCGTCAACTATACGCCTAATCTTTAGACTTTTCTGGGATTATTACGGGACAGTCAACTAGGCAAGGTTCACAGAGTGAATCGGTTGGGAATGGAACCTGGTAGGTATGAGTCGTTAGAGAGCAATATACCGCTGGACTACTTACTGATGCACAAGGTCTATAATCACAGAGCAATTTTGTGAAGTCATTTCAAAGAATAACCTGTTAAGTTTATTCATTTGAGTGTTTTACGTAGTAGCGAAACATTTTTTACGACGTCTAGCAATCGATTAGAAACAGATAGATGCTTTACCTCACTTTGAGAGTGAAATGTTTTTATCCAATATCAAAGCCGAACAGAGTGCAAATACACACCTATCACATCTGACCGAGTAACACAGAATCACAAATAATTTTTGTATTATTCTCTTGCATTCCGAGTAGAACATAGGACTTCAGAGGCACGTCTCCACTTCACTCTGTAGTCTGCAGTCGTTTCAGTTAGTTCAGCAACTGACTATTGACTTTCGTCTCCTTCTCTCATTGTCTCTTCCATGTCACCTTTTGATGAATGCCCACCTTCTGGTTTCCCATTCGGATTCCATTCAAAGGCACGTGAAGTCAATCAACGATTACTCGAAAGTAGCGTGTATCTGATCTGTCTCTATTTCCTTCGGTACATATGTTCGTCAGCAGGCTGTTAGCTGGTTCGTGTCCAGAGCTGCATGTTTTTTATCCATTCTGGTCAACTATTTGAACTTCAGTATCCAGAAAGGGTATCTGTTGATGAAAGTCTGCAGTAGTCTACTGGAAGTGATTTCTGCGATGCGCCAAATGAAAGCTTTGAATAACTTGTCGTTAGTGTTAAAAAAATCGGGATCTTGTTGCCCTTTTCTGAGTGCAGTAGACTTCTGCACTGATTTCAGAGTTGTGAATGTCTGCTTCCTTTTTCTGATCCGCGCTGCATGTACTTGATACGATCCTATTCAAATAAGCAAAAGAAGCAACCTCTCTTACATCTCATCCATTGATGTTGTTGATTATATTATCTCGTAACACATAAATACACCATGGTCTCATGTCGGCATTAAGAACGGGTCCACTTTCTATATGTCACATTATACAGCTTTGTAAAAAGATTATTATGCTTGTGTTTTGCTCTGTATATTATTACAGCCAACGAGATGATCGGACAATTCTTAATTCCAAACAACTGTGTATGCGCACTGATAGAAAGTCTCAAATCGGCGCGAAACAGCTGTCTAGTCCTTCTACGTTTTCCAATGGTTTTCTAACCAATGTCAGTTCATGATGAAATCCTGTAACCAATCAAATCCCTACAAACCAACACTTGAATATTGATGAGATGCTGACTAGCGACTTGCCTTATTAAGGTAGTTAGTTACCTGGGGTTCTAGTGAGAAGTCATGACCAGTAGGGTGCAGCGGGTCGGGTTTGAGGAAAAATACTCGCCGAAGACATTGGCTAGTGTTTGGGAATTGGCAGAAGTTAGAATTCATGAGCCATTGGATCGAGTCCCAGTGGCTTAATAGTCTATGAGCTCGCCTTGTAGACAAGGTCGAGGGTTCGAGCTTAGGTGGCTGCGTACTGCTGAAGAGTCCCAAATTAGGCTGATGAAACAGCTGTCCAGTACTCCCAGGTCTTCCAGTGGTTCTGTTAATGACATCAGCTCATGATGAAATCCTGTAACCAATTATAACCAGTCATTTTCTGTTTATTCTTCAGGTTATCACCAATGTATGCATACCGTTATGTGAACAAAGTAATGTCTGCCAGTGTTATCTATGCAAAGAAACCATGCAACAACTGAAAGGAACATATATTCTCCATGAATGGGAAAATCGCGTTTTGGAGAGCCTGTCTCCACGAAGAGTCTCCACTGATGCCGCGTACTTCATTATATCGGTGTGATACTACTTAAATCGGCTCTGTTTATCTATTTATTTAACATTTTCCTTGACATATCTTTCACACACACACACACACTAGACAATAACCTTTTAGAGCATATCCAGTATACATTATATACTTATTTTTGGCTGTGAAATATTGACTATATTTTAAATGATTAAATCAGTTTGTTGCCTTTTTTCCAGAGTGATCTATTGATGTAGTGCTAAGTTGTGCATCCTTTGGATATCTTCTTTTTAGAGTCAGAGTTTCTATTTCATTTCAAAATCTATAGTAAAATCAGTGTTCTTAATTTCACTTTTATTCCAATTCACTAGACAGAGTATATACTATTTTCCATACAGTTCAAATAATAATAATAATAATAATTGTGGCTTAAAAATCCCCATTGAGTCATATGAAAAAGAGGAGACGTTCAGTGAAGAGACTCTTTTCGGCTGCGAATTCATTCACATAGCTGTACAATCGAATTTATTCCCAATTATTTTTGTGTCGATGTGTGTACATGAGGTTTGTCAAGTTTAGATAACTATTCAGGTAATACAAGAATGACCTAATGTAAAAACAAGGTTATTTAGACCGCAACTAAAGTAGGATTGAGTTAGAAAGTTAGATGACGTAATATAATTGACTAAAATGCTTCATATCAGGTTAGGATAGCAACAGAAGTAATTACAGGTGGAGACTAAGTAGCATACGACTCAGACTGCAGAAGCAATGGCAATTCACTTGCTAAGTCCTGAACTCCGCATACCGAAGAAGTTCGTTCAATCACTAGCGTCTGGCCCTGTTCAGGTAGGTAGTTACCTGGGGTTCTAGTGAGCAGTCATGATCAGTAGGGTGCAGAAGGTCTGTTGTGAGCACAAATACTCTCCGAAGACATTGGCTAGTGGTTGCGCTAAGTCGTGCATCGGTAGAAGTTAGAATTCATGCGCTGGCCATTTAATCGGCTCCCAGTGGCTTAATGGTCTATGAGCTCGCCTTATAACCAGAAGGCCAAGGGCTCGAACCCTGATTGGGTGCGTACTGCTGAAGAGTCCTTAACTGGGACGACACAGCTGTCCAGTACTCCCAGGTTTCCCAATGGTTTTCTAACTAATGTCAGCTCATGATGAAAATCCTACAAACAATCTTACTTTAGTTGCTGTCTAGATAGCCTTGTTTCTATATTGGATAACTAACTCTTGTATTATTTGATCAATTGATTACGGAATCCTTGTTCATCAAGTCTACACCCGACACATGCAACAGTAGTGAGTCAATGCAAATACCAGAAATATGGAGGATATCATTACTGCCGGTCAAATCAGAAGAGGATAATAAATAATCTCAAAATTCTATTTCAATTCAAACACATCATAACACTCTAATAAGTAACTTATTATGACTATTAAAACGCTCGTCTTATTTCCCATCTGATTGTAATTGACCAATAACACTCACATTATTATTATTATTTCTGAATGTACATTATCTCATATTGAATCTTATTCCAATATCTAATCGATTCCACTCATGTATATAAATGAAGCGAGAAAGTTGTGTGAGTGAGAGACCTGATGTGATTATGAGCGGCAATAGTTTGTGCTCGAAATGTGGTAATCAGTTAATGTTACTGTATAACAACATTGTGTGATTTATCAAAATAAAATCTTATCCATAACGGAGTTATACTCTACTACCACGGCGCCAAAGTTTTATGCTTATATCTGTAATATTTTACATTTTCAACTTTCCTGTACTTTACTCCCACCCCATTTAATTTCTACACTTCATTACCACATGGTTACTGACTTGACCAACGCTCAATTTCTAGACATTTATACTATGTCATCTAATTTATTCGCTCAATTTTAGTCCTAATCTAAATGGCATTATTCTCTTCCTGTAATTACATCTGTTGCAATCCTGACCTAGGTTGAAACATTTTAGTCATTTATATCACGTCATGTAACTTTCTAACTCAATCTTACTTTAGTTGCTGTCTAATTAACCTTGTTTCCACATTAGATCATTCTTGTATTGCGTGATTAATTATCTAAACTTGACAAACCTCACGTACACACACACACACACAAATAATTATATATAAACGTGATTGTACAGCCATGTGAATGAATTCACCGAATAATAATTGTCTGTGAATTACTGAAATTAATGTTTCTGTATACTGACTAATATAATGGAGAACTAAAATAAACGTAACCGGCTATAAAATGTGCTACGGCATACATGAAAACACTGTGGACTTTGGAGGCCACTGTACTGTACGTGCATTTTGAGTTGAAGAGAGGTCTTCAGAAGCACATCTCCATTTCACCCTGTTTTCTGCAGTCTGTTTTAGCTGGCTAAAAACATTTCCCATTATCTTATATTTGTTCCTCAAAAGATCTCCTTCATGTGACCGTTTAACCTTCGCTCAACTCGTCGTTTCCTCTCCGTGATCTACTTGATATGTATCCATATAATATGTGTGTTTGTTTGACAGTCTGATATATTTTGCTATGTATATATGGATCGATATTCCATTATAATTAGCCAATCATGTTAAGACTGTCTATTGATTTGTTCATTTTGAATATTCGCTCACACACTTGTGTTCACACACTTGTTCGGACATTCTTATATTGTTTGCTCTCACACTCTTGTGGGACACATTGATTCTCCTGGTGTTTTGGGAAATAGAAGTATCATCGCAAACCTAGTGGTCTTCTGATTTCCGTCTTTCTTGCGTCAGGACTATTAAATTCTCGACCAGTACATAACACAACTAGAAGGCCTAGAACGTTATATCACCCAACGGTTATCTCAACATAGTCTGTGTTACATACACTTAGTTTTCTCCTCACTCATTTCTTGGGCAACAGGTTGTCGATTGGTTGGTTCGTTGGTTTCCAAAGTACCTTCTTGTTAATTCTCAATGGTCGATAATCTGAACTTCAGTATGGAACGGAGACATCAGCTATTGAGGAAAGTCTTCAGACTTTTGTCGATGTCTTTCTGTAACTTGCTCTCTATGTCCCGGGACCATATAGAAGCACTAACCGACTGAACATTCGTATTGAAAATTCAAATCATTTTCCTTATTCAAAGCACAACAGATTTCCACACCGATTTCAGATTCATGGAGATCTGTCTTACTTTTCTGATCCTGTTTTTGACATCGCCACCCTTGCAGCCTGTAGTTGAAATTAGATATAGATCATCAAGGAAGTTCAGACTTTATAGAGTTTTGCTGTCAGGCCGACCTATTCATGTTATCTTGCTCCTCACAGCCTGAGGTATGATCTAGTTCACTACAATCAAAAATATGATCGATGATAGTAGACGGCCTCACATCATCACTACAGAAGGCTCACTGAGCTCTTCTTTGTGAATCTCTTGACATGTGTAATCATCATAAAGCTGTTGAGTGAAACTTATAAATGTTTCGCGTGCTCGATAGTGCTGAAGAAGTTTCCTGGTTACCTCAAAGTCGACTCTGTTGCAGGCCTTTTTTAAGTCGATAACCACCACTGCCATTCTGTCCTCTGTCGCAATTTGGTCCGCACATGACTTGCTATCACTGAATCCATCTTGTTCCTGACATAGATTTGGAATCTCCAGGATGGTGCGATTTGTTATTCGGATTTTGGTGATAGCAGCATAATTGTACCCTTCCTTGGTAGTTTGATGGTATAGCCTTCTTCGATTCGCTAGGTACCTTTCCTGCCTTCCTTCCACACCTTCTGTTATAGTGACGTCAGCGCATACATAGACGTCTCTGGATCTGTTTTCATAGTACTAATTATTACAATATAATTAACTGGAATATTTTGTGAAGGTTTTCACAATGAAAATAACCAGCGGGCAACAACAACAGCAACATCCAACGCCAATAACCACCAACGGGAGGGATTTGAAAGAGGTTACTTCATTCACTCACTTATCTAGGGAGCATTGTCTCAACTGCAGGAAGTCGGAACGGACGAGGATGTCAAATCGAGAGAGAATCGGGAAGGCGAGAAACACATTCATCAACCTGAAACAACCAATCTGGAAATCTTCGTCACTCAGCCACCATCAACAACAAAATTCAGTCGAATTTTCAATACAAACGTCGAGTAAGTCAGTTCTTCTATAGGGATCAGAAACTTGGCGGGCGGGCGGGTCACAAAGAATATTTCCTACAACAGCCTGTTGCAGACCATTATCAACCAACAACTGTCTTCACTGGATCTATACTGAAGATCAGATGGCGTGGCCGGAAAGAATCACCAACAAGAAACTATGGCTGGGAAGAAAGGAAACAAGAACCAATCGTCAACCAACAAATATGCAGGAGAAAGTGGAGATGGATTGGGCACTCACTGAGGAGGTCGCTGGGTGACATCGCACCCTCGAGTGGAACCAGGCCGAAAGGGAAGCGGGGAGTGTGACATCAGTGCAAGGGTGACATGGAGGAGTATGGACTAACTAACATGGATGCAGGTGAAAAGTACATCAGAAGGAAGACAGAAGCAAGTGGAGACGTGCAGTTGAAGTCCTATGTTCCACTAGGAACCCAAGGGAACAATGATAATAATAATAATAGTATATTTTGTGACATCTTTCAGTAAAAAGCAATGACAGAATTTCCAGAATTTGTAAAGCTAATGTTCGGATTCACTGAATACATTCATTCATATAATTCGGAATAGAATCAGATAAACCACATAAAATAAAGAACCACTTACCATCATTAGTATAGAATAGCTGATAAGATTAGCAAGTAATTGAAGAATGAATCCAAGAAATTGTAATTCACTGCGAACAAGACCTCTGCTCTAACTCCGTCTGTATTACTTGCTCTCCGTAAGGAAAGTTAATGTGGTGCAGAGTCGTAAAAATGCCCATCTGTGTTGCATACATATGAGTGATAGAGTGGCATGTATCAATAATTTAAGCAATATATATATAATCTGTTGCCAACTTCTCCTCATTAACTGTCTTGATTTTGGTAATCAATTGTTTTGACAGCTCCTACATACTTAGACTGATCAATTCTATTGATTGTCATGACCATATGATTAGTGGTGATGTAAAGCTATGCATGTATTAGTGTAGAGCTAATGATAAGGGACTGTTTGAAAATGCAGCAATCATCTTTGCTCAATTTGTTGTCGCTTTTCTAAATCATAAAATAATTGAGCAAAGAATATCCTTCTTTCGATAATTTCCTCTTTGGGGTCTACAATCATGTATACAATTTTACATACATAGAATATTCTAGATCAGTAGTCAATAGGAATATTAGTGTTTTTAAATTATATCGATTCGTAAAATAAGATCAATGGAATAACAGGTCATGAAAGATGCTCAAATTATAATAATAATAATAATAAAGATATAATAGCAAATAGAATATCAAGTAAAATTAGGAAAATTCCACAAAAATTGAGGATCAGACGAACCTAGCTTCTTATGGACACATAAATTAGGTTTCTTAATGTGGATCTCAACGACCTCAGAAATATGTAGTAACGGAGCTCTTAAAGTGGTATGTGGTAGATAACTGTGAAAGCCGCCTCCCTCGTTAACATCAATCTTGTGTTCTGTATCCACGAGATGAATGAGATAGAATAGCGCTCCGGATAGATTTTGTTTATCCTTTGCTTAACCACTTTGCAGTGTGATATTCGGAAATCCGACGAGAAACACGCCTAATTGTAGAGCCTATGTAACTGGTTCGTTCCACAGTAACAGCAGTTAGATTGGTGGATACACATGGCTGTTTGTCTAAATGTATGGATGGAATATTTTAGACCATACGTGTGTCTGTTTCTTCTTTTTCTTAGTTGTACTTTTGTCAACCAAGTGTTAAATAGTTGTTTTCTAACAGTGATCTAACATCAAATCGACATCGTCGAATAGGGAACAGAGTGGTTGTGGTAGTGGTGGTTATCGACTTTCAAAAGACCTTCGACAGCGTCGACTTTGAAGTAACTAGGAAATTGCTTCAGCACTATGTAGTGCCGCAAACATTTATAAGTCTCACTCAACAGCTTTATGATGGTTACAAGTGTCACATCTCAAGAGATTCACAAAGAAAAGCTCAGTGAGGCTTCTGTAGTGATGATGTGAGGCCGTCTACTATCATCGATCATATTTTTGATTGTAGTGAACTAGATCATACCTCAGGCTGTGAGGAGCAAGATAACATGAATAGGTCGGCCTGACAGCAAAACTCTATAAAGTCTGAACTTCTTTGATGATCTATATCTAATTTCAACTACAGGCTGCAAGGGTGGCGATTTCAAAAACAGGATCAGGAAAGTAAGACAGATCTCCATGAATCTGAAATCGGTGTGGAAATCTGTTGTGCTTTGAATAAGGAAAATGATTTGAATTTTCAATACGAATGTTCAGTCGGTTAGTGCTTCTATATGGTCCCGGGGCATAGAGAGCACGTTACAGAAAGACATCGACAAAAGTCTGAAGACTTTCATCAATAGCTGCCGTCTCCGTTCCATACTGAAGTTCAGATTATCGTTCATAGAGAATTAACAGGTAGGTACTTTGGAAACCAACAACCTGTTGCCCAAGAAATGAGTGAGGAGAAGAGGAAATACACGCAATATCTACAAAACAGGAAAGGTTCGGCGTGGAGGCTATCAACCTCACATTGGCCGTAACCAAAGGATGCTTTCCACCGGATAGGATAACATATTCAAACATGGTTTTACAAAGGAGAAAGGAAGAAATTGGGAAGCTCTATTCCATAACACCTGATCAACTCTTGTCACTCTACCAACCCTGACCATTTTTTTAAGACCATCTACTGAATCCATGCTAACTTGCCAAGTTTTCTTCGTTCTGAATATCTAAAGACAGCTGAGGTCTTGGCCATTCATGAATCTAAGACAAACCTTTTTGTAGAAAAAGAAGTATGTACAATCCCTACTTGAGCCTTGACCGTAGAACGATAGACATTTATTTATTTTGTTTATTTGGTTATTCTACGCACTTTTCTCTTATTACTACGATTATCGTTATTATTATTACTTTTCTCACTTTGAATGGTTTCCGCCTGTCCCACTTGTCATTCTAAATCCAAAACATTTTTTCCTTACAATACTGAATTCTATCTCATAGAATTTCACACCATGTCATATAACATTTTATATTCGCCAACTAATCCTATAATTATACACCCCTTTCCAACACCTATACACTTTATGATTTATTCTATATACGATACTACTTGCCTTGCTACTTCACATTTAACTATGAATATAACCACAGACATTTTAATTTCGCTTCATATAGTTATTATTAATTCATGTATTCACATCTATGATTCAATTCACTCACCGGATTTAATTTATTAAAAGCCATTATTTTTATTATTTGTTATTTTATGCTTTAGTTCCTAGAGGAACATAGGGCTTCAGATGCGCACCTCCATTGCTTTCTGTTTTCTGCCAACTTTTTCACCCTGCTCCAAGTCTTCCCACACGCTTTCATCTACTCCTCGCATGACCTCCTCAAAGTCACCCTTGCACTGACCACCAAGTCGCCGCTTCCCTTTCGGGTTGCACTCGAGCTATGTCTTGTCTAGTGATGTCACTTGATGGTTTCCTCAGGGTATGGCTAATCCATCTCCACTTCTTCCTGCCTATTTGTTTCACAGTAGGTTCCTGCTGGGTTGGTTCGCTCATTGCCAGAGATCCTTACTGCTGGTCTTTTCTGGCCGGCCATCTGATCTTGAGTAATACTGAGAGAAGACAACTGTTGATGAAGGTCTGGAGTTTGTTTGATATGCTCTTTATGACTCGCCAAGTCTCTGATCCGTATAGAAGCACTGATTTTACATTGGAGTTGAAAATCCGGATCTCATTTTCGTCTTCATGCTGAGTGCTGTTGACTTCCACACAGACTTGAGAGTAATGAAAGCTTGTCTTGCTTTCCTCGTCAGTTCCACCTGCCTGTAGTTGAAACGATGCTTCCCAGATAGGGAGGTGAAAGAGGTTGTTTCTTCCAGGTTCCTCCCATTTATGCTGATTGTTGTCTGTTGTTGTTGTTGCTGATGGCGTTGGCCAGAAATCTTCATCACCTCTGTTTTATCTATGTTCACTTGAAGTCCTATCTTTGATGCTTCTTCTGCCAGTTTGTTGGTTTCCACTTGCATATGTTCCAGTTTGTGGGAAATCAGACATATGGCATCATCGGCGAAGTCCAGATCCTCCATGTATTTAGTGTGAGTCCATCTTATGCCTGTTTCCTCATTGCCTGTTTTCTGTCGCATTATCCAATCTACTGCAATCAAGAATATTATTGGCGATAGTAGACAGCCTTCCCTCACTCCGATCGTCACTTCGAAGGATTCCGTGAGTTTCGCGTTGTGGATTACTTGGCATGCAGCATTGTCGTATTACTGTTGGATGAGATGTATAATTGTCGATGGGACTCTGAAGTAGCGAAGTAGTTCCCAAATCACCTGTCGATCGACGCTGTCGAAGGCCTTTTCAAAGTCGATGAAGTTGAGTGAGGTGGAGAGGTGACTGTCATTCTAAGCTTTGTTCAATGATGATCCGTAGTGTGGCGATTTGATCAATACATGATTTGTTTCTCCTGAATCCGGCCTGTTCCGGACGAAGTTTTTCATCTAGGGCTTTTTCGATTCTCTCCAGGATGATGCGGCTTAGTATTTGGCTTGGAATGAACAGGAGCATAATTCCGCGCTAGATTTTGCATTGACTCAAGTCTCCTTTCTTTGGTAGTTTGAATAAGTATCCTTTCTTCAAGTCATCGGTTACTTTCCCCTTTTCCCACACCTTCTCCAGTAATGGCGTCATCAAGTCCGTTGTTGTCTTTGGGTTTATTTTCAATGCTTCTGCTGGGATTCCGTCTGGTCCTGCTGATTTTCCAGCTTTTAGCATCTTGATTGCCTTCAGGACTTCTGATTTCATCGGGGGATTGATGTTCACTGGTAGTTCTGCTTCCGTTGTTGGTATTGTTGGGCGCGTTCTAGGTGGTGGTCGATTTAGAAGTCTTTCTAAGTGTTCAGCCCAGTGTTTTCTTTGTTCCACCTCGTTGGTGATTGACTTTCCATTATCATCCTTTACTGGCTTAAGTTGTGTCTAACGTTTGCCCGATAGGCGCCTAGTTGCTTGGTAGAGTGTGGCGAGGTCTCCTTTGCCTGCACTGCGGCTTGTTCTGCTTCACTTGACATGGCTTCATGATATTTTCTTTTGCCTTCCCTGGCACTCTTCTTCACTCTTTTGCTCAGTGAATTATAATTTGCATTCAACTCCTGTTTTTGTTGCTCGTCGGTGCACTGGATACTCTTTTGTTTCACCATCTTTCTCTCTTCTATTAGTTTCCAGGTGTCCGTAATGAGCCGCAGTTTGTCCTGTCTCTTCTTTCTGCCTGGAACATCCATGCAGGTTTGACTCCACACCGTTTTCAAGTTGTTTCAGTGCTTTTCGACGCCGACCTCTCCGCTGGTTTTGATTTGTGTCTCAACTTTGTCCTCTATGCTTGCAATGAAGATGTCCTTTGTAGCCTGGTCCTTCAGCTTTTGAGAGTTAAACTTGGCTTGTGGTCCATCTGCAGCTCCTGTTTCCCTGAAAGCTTTTAATTTGATTTGGATTGTCCCTTGTACGAGATAGTGGTCTGAGCCAACGTCTGCTCCTCTTCTTGCTTTTGTGTCCAGTAGGCTGCGCCTCCACTTCCTTGAGATTGAGATGAAGTCAACTTGGCTTTTGGTTTGCCCATCTGATGACACACATGTAGCCTTGTGGGTAGCCTTGTGCTTGTATACGCCGCCACCAATCACTAGTTCGTTGAAGGCGCAGAAGTCGGTGGAGAGTTCTCCATTTTCATTCATTTCTCTGACAGATTCTTTACGGATGATGAGTTCCCTTCCTGAGTTGTCTGGTCCCAGTTTGGCGTTCATGTCTCCCATTAGTATTTTAATGTCGCCAGCTGGAGTATTGTCCATTGCTGCCTGTAGTTATCTGTAGAATTCTTCTTTTTTTTCGAGGTCTGCGTTGCTTGTGGGTGCATAACATTGTATAATTGACACTTTCCTTCCTCTGGAGTTGAATCTGGCGGTCATTATCCTGGACGAGATCGCCTCCCATTGCATCAAGGCCTTTGTTGCCGTTGGTGACATCATGATAGCCACGCCCTCGGTGTGCGTGTGGTTATCTTCTGGGTGACCGGAGTAGATCACTGACTCACCTGTTGACAATTTGGTGAGTCCAATCCCATTCCATCTGCTTTCACATATTCCCAGCACTTGGATTCCGTATCTTTTCATCTCATCTGCGATCTGGGCAGCTTTCCCAGTCTCATACATAGTGCGGACGTTCCATATCCCCACACAGACTTTTTCTTTTGGTGCAAAGAGGTCCATCATGCTGAAGTTTCTGTAGCAATTTGTTTACAGGGTGGGATTGCTAGCCTCACGCCTGAGAAAGTAATGGTTACGTTACGATAAAATTTAGAGAGAAGCGACCTTTTGGGTTGCTCCCCTTAAAATTAGATAACAAGGGATAAAATAATCAGAACAACACCAACAAAAGGAAAACAAGTCACATCAAAAAGGGCAAAGTGCGACAACAACGATACAATAAAACAACATGCAACATAGTTCAGCACAGTTAACTAAAATGATACGAAAATCTTGGACTCACTGACTTGGGCCAACTTGAACATATAAATCCAATAATATGTACAATTTTACATATGAGTTATTGTTAAAGGATACAAATGTCCAAAAACTTTGTTATAGGTATTAGTAGTCAATAATAGTATATCCAGGGTTTAAGCGTTCGAAAGTTAACGGAATTCAATAATTTCCAGAACTTCGTGGTGAGCAATAACAAAGAAATGAGAGTTTTATATATTACAGTTATACAGATATACAATTGTACAACTTGATAATAAATTCCCTGAAAAGATTCTCTTCACTGAATAGTGTGTTCTTAATGGTACAATAGGAATGGTTAAACTATTGTTAAAAATAATAATAATAATAATGGTCATTTTCTTTCAAAAGTAGTACTCAAAATACAGCATTACATTTTCAACAGTTGTCGCAGTACTGCATCTTATCTACTCAAAAAATACGTAAAGTTAACCACATCAGCTTTTCCACATTTACAGTAGGAATAATGTGAAAAGTGTGCAGAGTATAAAGTGAGAATACTAACTGATATTGCAATAATAGTAGCGGTAATACTAACAATAAGTTTCTCCCAAACATTAATGCCGACAGCTTTCGGAAATCGTAGCATCTTGTTCTATTGACACACCATGGTGATGGAAACAACTAAAAACATAACAATTACTACATGGGATTCAATGGTGTTTAAACTTAAGAAAAAAACAAAACAAAAGCGGGAGAACTGTAAATATAACAGAAATAATAACAGTAGGATTTGATGGTATAAGGATAGAGATAATTGTTCATTTACTGGTGGAAGCGACAGAATAAGCGAAATTTCAGAAATTCACTCATTCTGCAACACCGTGTTACAGTTGCCATCCTTGAAATACTAACAGTCGTTAGTTGAAGGGTCTATACAAAACAGTTCATGGTCGTCAACGAGCTCAAGCATGTATTCACTCCTCGTCTTCTTCAAAATCCAGATTCTTACAACTCTGAGGAATTTGAAATATGCACAGAAAGTTCTACCTAGTCACGTGGTTTATTCTCTCTATTCACGAAATTTGTCGCTTTAGAGGCATTGACAGCAAATATGTGTTGAATTAGAACTGGTGTAGTTTTCATAAACACAGCGGCAGATTCGAAATCGACCAAACCACATGCGTAAAGTAGGTGATAACAAGCTCTACAAAACAGGAAAGGTTCGGCATGAGGAAAGCAGTCTCACTTTTAGAGGTTGACGGATATCTCGTTCAGCAACTTCTAATTAATTTATTCTCGCGTACCAAAGACAAAGCAAAAGCCAATAATTGATCGTCCAAACTTCGTAATGTATTTCGGAACCAGAACAAGCCGTTAGACGAACGCTTAGCTAGCTAGTGATCGTGCACGTGACACGACGGGGTACCAAATGGCGGGGATGCTTGACCGGAAGCCTTCATCTAAACAAGTAGACTTAAACAGTGGTGGTCAGCATCCAATGAGTGATTCCTGTGGTCAATAATTTTGGGGAATTATTTACCGCTACACACTTCATGAAAACAAAATCTCCGTTAATGAAACGTCAACGTTGTCTTTCACTCACATTGAAGAGGATTAAAATTAAATCGCTTTCAAAAATATCTCCGTCTACTAATGTGATCCCGAAGGTTTCCTAGCTTATGAATGTCCTTAATTTTCGATGAACAGTGAGAATGATCAGAGGCGGAAATTCTCGAGCTGTTTAAATCTAACGCTTATAATGTTTGAGTGGCTACTTCCAATCACATGTTGCCTAATGATCTTCTCATATGGAGTTGACGGTGGTTACACCTATAAACTGCACACAACACGATATCGTCATATTTAGTGATAAAATTTGTTAGCAATAATGACTATCAAGTTGGCTTATCGATCACAATCGAAAATGGCCTTTTGATACTATCATAGGAAATCTTGCGCTTTACACTTCCAGATGAAGATCAGACATATAGTAAGAATAAGCAAAAATGAATTCTGCGAACACATCAGTCAACAACCTGTCGACTAACAAATATGAAGTAAGAAATGGAGATGGAATGGATATCAGCTTAAGCGGGAGTTTAGCGAAATTGTGCTCCAGGGAACCTCACAGTTGTAACCTGAATATGAAACGGCTCGGTTTTAAGCGTGAGTGGCAAGATTCGTGTATTCAGATGCAAGTACATTTCATATTGTAATATTGATTACACCTAAACTGAGTTTGAAATACCTACCAAATATAATATTATTAAAAAGGTTCGATTTCACAAATCGGAATGTCTCCACAAATGCCATCCATAATCAATCATCACATCGCCTTCTTCGTATATTTTCATATGAAAATGTGAACAAATACCAAATTAATCTTTTTTATTGTTCTCCAGAAGAATAGCATAGAATTATTCACAACAACTCAAAAATGAAACAATCATTGAGAAATTCAGAATAACCTGACTAAATGTCACGCACTGTCAGAATATATCGAGAAATTCAAAGAATCATTGATTTTGATGTGCACTTTGAAGGATCTTTCCCTACAGTGAAATAAAATTTCACTGAATTGACCACAAACAACAAAAGAAAAATGGCGTGTAAGATGAGCGATGCCAAACAGTAGTCTGGATCTATTGTCCGTAGTCCAGGTTGACCTAATGTCTTTTGACCAGATATGATCACCAGCTGTAAAGGAAAGCATAAACCATGGTTGAAGTGACATTTCATTAGACATATATACATGTATACCTTTAAAATGTTCATTCTCTCCGTCGATTTGTTATCCTCAGTTATAGTCGGAAATGGTACACACACATTATGTGTGCTTGATTCAGAAACATGAAAACAGTTTTCACATCAGGCGCCTATCACCTGGAATCTGCATCATTCTAAGATAGATTAACATCTTGAGGTTAATTCTGTCAATCGACTTTTAGTATGCGTTGAATACCTTGCTGCTGTCCATTTTATTTTGTCCTTGTATCTTAGCTTGATCGAATAGTTCGCCATTGTTTCATTCCACCGTCTCTACGGAGTATACTCTACTGAAGGATAATGTAATCTTCGAAACCGAAAACGTTTATAGTGTTCAACAGCTAATCTCCTCTTTCGATTGTATTTACTATCGAAATGACAGTCTGAATTGCTGAGACGAAATTAGTGTAAGCAGTAATTGACCAGTAATGTGCACATTTCGAAGGCAACACATCATTATTCGTTGTCAGTGTAGCTTTCAATAATGCATTCATTTGAATTTTTTTTATCACCTTGTTAACTGCTTTATTTATTCATTTATTTTCTTTTCCTTTTAATTGAATCACTGATTTCATGTATTTGCAACTGTCATATAGGCTTTTAAAATTTGTTTTTATGTGTTGGCTAGGGACAGCAGATATGTGAGAAATTGTCATAACCGACTATTCATAGTGAACTGGTACATCAGCCTTTGAAAGCAGTAGCATGGTCAAAAGCATTTAGCAAAATAGTCTGTGTAGTTCGTCTTACTTGTGTGTCGGTGACACAGCGGTTAGGACTCTCGCCGACCATGCACATGGTCCGAGGTTCGACCCCCTGCAGACGCACACCTGATATCTATGGTCGGCCTGCAAAATTTGGGCTACTCATATCACATGCTGAAAATTCCATACTTGTACCAAAAATACGGTGTGGAATCAAGCTGTAATAAGAAAATAAAGGAAGCTCTATGTTCCACTAAGAACTTAGTGGATCTAAAGTAATAAAAAAATAACAAATGTAGACATCTCAGCCGACTCAGGTCTTCAATTTATGAACTGGCTTCTCTCCCTTAACCAACAGTCTTCGCCTACCCTCACTACTTCTTACCATACTACATCGCTCAACACACGAGATAGGAGGCAGATATCTGTGGTCAAAGACAGCTAGCTGACTCATATATATATATATATATATATATATATATATATATTCCTTTCAATGGCCATAACTGAGTCATATAAGTAGACAGGGAGGATTGGTGTGTAGCATAGAGAAGAAAGAATTCATCCATGCTGCCAATTCTACAATGTGAAATATCATTTCCGCTGAGAATACTTCACCACACAAATAGTATATGAGACTATCTCAATCTGATGCAGTTACATGGTTCCAGAGTCCGAAGTGAACAACCTTCACATTCTTGCCAATTCCCAATGAGCTCATGAATTCATGTGTACGTTTTGATAACAAGCAGACAGGAGTAACGAAGAAATGCTTTCATTTTTAGAACTACTGAACACGCTTTTAGGAGTGTACTACTTACAAGTTCATTTGCATTCAAAAATATCATAACTCGTCACCTAAGTGATACACGATAAGATATCACAATCAACAGACGAAACATCCCACAACTCATTCGAATTCCTTTGAAAGTCTCCATCAGAACAATTCAAACTGATTTAAGCTTTCAAAAACAGACTATTACTGCTCTCATAAGGACTGACTGTCGCAATTCAACTATTCAAGATTAAACTTTGCTTTTATCATGCTACTTTATGATGTCTACATCAGTCTACCAATTATTTATCTTAGGCAAGCGAAGGACGGCATGTATTCACATATTACACATAAACATCTTCCCTAAATACTTAAAAATGTGTCACTTCTGAATGATCTCCGTCATCTAACAATGAGTCTGCCCAATAAAACATCAGGCACTCTCAATGTCAGTCATAAGTCGATGAATCAGATGTCTTCGTAAATTCATCTGTATGATGGCCCGACGTGTTTATGTGGACACTGGTATCAATGTTTCAAGTTAACTCACATCGACCAGAATGTATTCGTTCCATACTACACTATGAATCAATCACTTATTCCCTAATCCATTCCCCTTATCATCCAATACTAGTCAACATCACTCACTATGAGAACTAACAGAAAATAGTACTAATACCAGCATCAAATTAAGTTTTATGAACAATGAGTGGCCATCAAATAGGTATTCAATGAGTTTTATAGGGCCACCAATTAACCCATTCATATTACATAACTGATTACGTACATATTTTTTGTTTTCTATGGAATGAAACGGAATAGTCTTCCAGAGTAGAATGGCTATTTGTCTTTTCCTTGAAGATGTACAACACCTGTGATGAATACAGTTGAACACCATCAAAGCAAAGCGTTTTGTGAGTGAGTGCCTTGATTTGATTAGGAGTGGAAGTAATTTGTGCTCAAAACGTCACGAGTTATTATTACTGTACAATACTGTGTGATTAATCAAAGTGAAATATTACCCCTAATGGAGTTATACTCTACTACAATGCCTAAGTTTCATACTTTTTTCATCCCTTCACTGAACTTCATCAAGAATCATCCATTGATTACTAGAGATATCAGCGAGTGTCTTGCATCTTGACTATGATTTATTGCAGACATAATTTTGTTGATGAATTTTCACAGTGTGTCAGTAAAAGTATTGATCACCGTCCTACAGGTCTAACTGTGATCCCAAATAACTCACTCAAAACGCGTCTTACTACAGCACTGATCGACTCAAGCTCGAATTTCAGAGTGGATATAAATTTCTTCAAGACTGTAGCTGATTGGAGCATTCCAATAGCAATGAAGCCTTAATGGATGTCTTCCCACTGATTGCTTCTAGTCACACAACATCAAAGTACACTATCCTATGTGAATCTTTACAAACACTTATTACATTTACTTATTTCCACATTTTTCATATGGTTTTAAAATAATGAGAGGGAAAAATACTCGAATCACAACTTACAATCACTATTATGACAGCCATACCTCCACCAAATACAATCATTGCTGACTGAAAAGAATAAAGTTGCACAAGTTGACGAGGAATATACATGGAGTAGCATTCATTAAAACATCATTTGTTGAGTGTTTTGAAATAAAAGACAAATGTGTATGCGTATCACGATCTGATGACCAACAGAAGCCGATCACGTCGTCATACTACACACTACTGACTCAGTGACTTGTCATTTTGATTCAGGAAAGATGTACAAAGAGATAGAGTAACAAGTGATACACATCAGTTAAGGCTCTTGTGTTTTGGCCCAGGTGCCTTTTGAATGACACAATCACGTTTGAAACTTAGTTTGATTGATTCAAGTCTCAATGAGAATGCTTTTCTACCTTTAACTGCAGATGATCAGAGTGAAACGAATAATTTAACTCTACATATGGCCATGATGTATCACAATATATTATCAATATATTTCACTAATAAATATTTAATATACAAATAAATTCTATTAATAAATATAATAATAAATTATTTCTCTGAAAATGTTGAAAATGTATAAGCTTCGAAGTGTTAAGTAACGGAGTTTGTAATAATATATGCCTCAACTAAGTTTACACTCAACAGTGTGAACAGATGAAGGCGTCGGATATTTGAAAGTCACTGTCATTAGGGTTTAGGTATTACCCAGTGAATGGAAAACAAAACGACAATGATTTTACTGACGTTTCGCTATTTAACGTAGCTAATAGCTTTGTTATTAATGTTAATATTGGACCATCATTGACGAAATCTCAGCTGAAACACAGTTTATTGATCACAGTTATTTGTCGTGAGGTAATTTTTACTATACATCTCCAACAAATTCTTGAATGATACCAGCATCGCCAAAAGCAATTTTATGACCTAATTCTCTGGTATGTTGACTCACGACTTACTATTTATCAAGCTTTACTGATTTTACCGGATTTCTCAGTGGTCGAATAGATGCTCTACAGTGTGTATTTCTTCTCATCTCAAATTCTCACAAGGTTCGTTCTACGTGTATTGCAACACATTCTCAGAAATATATCTCATAGAAACAACCAGATTGTCAATACTCCGGAACACTGTCTCTCATGCACACAAATACATTCTAATTGGGCCCATGTTTCGAATAAAACCATGGTGTCACATTTATTCACGACACTTTTCATATCACCTCACATGTCTAATCCATGAAAAATAACAACTATCAAGTGCAATGTTTTCAGAATACGATTTCGACCACGTATAATGTTGTTGATGATTTTGTCAACAAAGTCCTTTGAATGATTACAATTTTGATGAATTTCAGTAATATTTGATATTTCATCTTCTTCTTCTCCCTTTTGTCCCACATCTCTTCTCATACAGTGTGCTCATTCGTGAAGATGGAACCGACTGAATGCACAACTAGGTATCTTTTATGCATAAATATCCACTTAAATACGTATAAATTTCAAACGAAATCACAAAGTAATACCTACCATCAAATGTTCTAATGCATATAACACCACTCTGGCGATTAATGTCACAATGAATTCAGAAGCGAAGAGTGACAGTAGTGAGCGCCAGTAATCCATCAAATTCACCCGAACAGATGCTCCACCCACTGTAGTAGAAAAGAATAATATCACGGTTGTTCCCCAACTCGCTGACTCCCAGAGGATATTCATACATGCAAACGGTAATCCCACTACGATAGATGCGGATATTGTCTAAGGGGCACATGGGAACAAGGTAAATAAAAACACGTGAGTTGTACTCATTATTTATTGAATGAAAGGCACTTAAATGCTCATATTGGTCACTATTGAAGAATATTGCGATATAAAGCTGCAGATGGATGGAGAGCACACGTTAAGATCGATGGTCACAGATACTTCACGCAGACTATTAGCCCAATTCGAAACCTGCGCAGAATCATGCAGTTTATCGTTAGGCTCTTAAGTCTGAACAAACAGAAATTCACTTGAACTGATTCTCAAGTCAATTCAGCAGGTTAAGTTATTCCCCCAGAAACATACATTCGATATTCAATCATGTATTCATTTTATGAGATTGATAGAAGCCCAGGTCAGACACTAACTGAATAAATAGTGCACCTTGTCAAAAATGAAATAATGTGAGGATGTGTTAACTTCATACTGAACAAAAGAAATATCTAAATCAATACGCACCGGTATTTTGATTTCATTTGCGTTCGTGGTATGTGTAGTATTTCATCGACATTACACAACCCACATCCTACTTTCAGTTGTTCCACTTCAAGAAGTCCTCCTTATACAGAAATGGACCTGAAGAAGGATTTAGAATAAATGAAATATTCGGTAGATGGTGACTGTGACAGTGGGATATGGAATGAGTATTTCGTCATGTTTGGGATTCATTATCTGGATGTTCCTGCAACTGCCTCTGAATGATGAAGCTATTACTGAGGCTTGTTGTTACATTCAGCTGATGTCCACCAAATAAGGGAGTCCATATCCTAAATTCCATTACATGTCACCATCTGTCAGGCAACTTCTTGTCAATCATTAGACGTCGTCTTGTCATCCGTCCCAGCAGCTAACGTGTCAAAAGCTATGCAAATTATCGGTCAAATGTAAACAGTCATATAAGGAAACCGAAATGAAATTGAATGGAATTTCACTCAAAATGTTATTAAGATTATCAATGATAATTTATCTCAAAATTAAACAATTCTTACGTATACACTGAGAATGATCATGTTGAGTGGGAGTAGAAGTCTGATTTTCGGTACAGCGAGAAGTACTAGTGCTGATATATCCGCTATCATTCTGAAAAGTAATGAGTACAACAAACAATGGTAGTTAAACAATGCACACAGTTGTGTCCTTTTCTATTACAGGATACTTTAGCTTACTTTATACTCATAAACATGCATAGAAGTAATTTGTACAGTGAAGTTTACTTCGGTTCAATATAATTGGTATTAATTATTAACTACTTCATAACATGACTACACTTGAGAGAAATGTATATTGTCAATTTTTTTCTGTTCAAGGATGAGTTAGAAACATCAATGAACAGCTAACGTTTAGCGATCATTTGTTACCATCAGTGTGTCTTGTGATGTTATCCACTAATGTTTCGCTAAGGTGACATTGTATCAAGTGCATTTCTGAATAGAATCTCTCGGACTGTCGACGGCTTCAAACCATGCTTCCATGGGGAGTTGAACACCGTGTTTTTATAGTGGACAGAATTCCGGAGTCAAAAAATCAATTCATGAAGAAGCGCAATACCACTTGCATATTGCGGTTTTCAAGTCATTCATGATTAACTCCTTCCTGACAGATTTCCACTCAATTAAAAAACTCGACAGTAACTTCAATGAAAACGAAAGAACTTTTGATAGTGTTGACTGTGAATTGATTTAGGAGCTGATGCAATGCTAGGTAGTACCTCAAAATTTGATTCGACATTCCGAGTGAGTGGTTCAAAACGGAAACTCAGTGAAGTATTCGAAGTGAGGAGAGAAGTTATTCAGTCCTGACTATCATCAACCAGAATTCATCTGATTGTGGTTGACTGGATCATTCGAAACGACAACAGGTAGATGGAAGACAGGCATACGTCACCCCGAGGAAAACACACTGAGAAATCTGAACTTCGTGGATGATTTATGTCTGAGTAGATCTACAGTAGAAAACCAACAAGTAGGTTTAAGAGGTAGGAGGCCGAGTTGGGTATTCAAGGGAATACAGAAAAGAATGTTGCAATACCGATAAAGGACCAACAACAATAAGCACCATCAATGGAAAAAATCTGAATGAGTTCAGCTCTGTAACCTATTTCAACAATATACTTCCAACCACACAACGAGTGTCACAGATAAGGATGTCAGAGACAACCTCCGTTGTTCTGAGGTCAGTCACGAAATCTGGTTCATTCAATATGAGTCAGGAGATTCGGATTTTCAACAGTCATGTCAACCTATTCAGCACTTATATATGGTTCAGAGACTTGGTTCAAACCTCAACAAAAGCAAATCCAACAGCATTTTCCGGACTACTATCAACATCCGGCTTGGCTTCACACTTAAGATCAGATGGCCAGCCAGAAATGATAGGCAAGAAGGAACTATGCCATTGCGGAATACCAACCATAAGTCTATCATCCGACAAATATGGAGAAGAAAATAGTGATCTCATGAACGATCATGAAGCCATCTTAAAATGACAGTAGAGAAGACAGTGAAGGGAAGATGTGTTATCGAAGCACTGTGTTCCGATCGGAACCCAAAAGCATTGTAGTTATAATGATAACACAATCTGATCGAAATGGATTCGTAAACATGCTACAGTGTAAAATTCAGGCATCAAGGTAATACTACTAACTTAGGAATTTAAAAACTAAGTAGAATAAAATTTAAATAACACCTCAATGAAGACTGTTATACAACAATCAATGGATAAGAATACTAGAGAGTGTCTCATGTTTCCATGGTTATGGAAAATAAAGATTTGAAATCCACGATAAAGAAAATCTTGACTCACGTGAATATGAGTGTGAGTATTATGATATATTTGAGCATATCCTGTATATAGTATTCTCTATAGAACAATGCACGTAATTAATTTTGATAAATGACATACAGTGCTGACACGGACAATGTGACCACTATGCTCACCAATATTTCGATTCCCACCAACAACATTACCTAAATGTGATGCATCAGAAGACAACGGAATATCCACCCTTCTCGTGTATCACAATCGTCTTTGTGAGACACCAGGGAGATGGCTTAGATTTAAACTGATTTCCATCTTCTCCATACTTCACAACCAGCAGACAGAGTTGGTGAAATCTGCTCGAATACGTGATCTGTTAACTAATGTGAGCGTGTATGTAGAGAAGTACTCAATACCAATCAAATACAAATTATATATAGTCATTGTTATGATTCTGATTACAATAGGCGTTTGTAAACAAATCAAACTAATGAATGGAATTCCACATTCATGGAACTTTGAATTCAGTTCACTGAGCTAAAGCAGAATCATAACACTTGAACTGTTTATTTCCTTCGTTTTGTTTAACCAATTTAGGTGCTGATTTGCAATGCACAAGTAATCGTCTGACCTTTGAGCAATAAACAGAGAGAGATGTCAAACAATTATAGAGACTTTGATTACAACAGCAACACTACTGTGACGGAATAACTGTTTGTTTGCAAAATCCGTTTTGATCGACCTAATTACAACATTCACATTTTGTAACTATTGTCCACTTTTCTCCTGGACTGTATATCACTGTTCTGATATTTGCCAACCACATGTTGTCTTGGCGCGTGTTATTTGTCATCGTCTTTGCCTAATCTCTCATTTTAACGCTCGTCTTTGTCGTTGTGAGATACACTGATATTGAGTTGTTCAACAATGTAATTTTTCTCTAGTGAGTGAAGTTCACACTATCCTTGGAATGTGTGAGGGAAGCGTTGGTGTGTGATTATTGTGGACAGAGTTTTCATCCCACCTTCTTCTAGCGAATATCACCCTTGATTCTAAGGTACTTCTTCTTTCTGTCGAATTTCGACTGACATATTTTGTTCTATAGTATTTGTTTGGTACTTAGATACTCGCCTTGTCTGTGTAGCTGTTATTATCAGTAAAAGTAGTAATCGTAGGAGTATTTGAGCAATGCCAAATCGACTACTCATTGTGATGTAAACACAGGCAACCAATCTCTGAGTTCTACTGTATAGGTCGGAAAACTTCCTTGAGACAGACAGGTGTAGTCACAAAACGTTCCACTGACATTAAAATGATGTTTATTGGTCGATGGATATGTGTGATTCTATTCAACAACATTAGACACCAAAATCTCAGAATTAACTGAGAGGTGTTAAAGGACAGCTGTACAGACGAGGCGAGTATCTAAGTACATAACAAATACTATGAGACTATTGCCTGTGTTTACATCACAATGAGTAGTCGATTGTTCTATAGAGAATACTATATACAGGATATGCTCAAATATATCATAATACTCACACTCATATTCACGTGAGTCAAGATTTTCTTTATCGTGGATTTCAAATCTTTATTTTCCATAACCATGGAAACATGAGACACTCTCTAGTATTCTTATCCATTGATTGTTGTATAACAGTCTTCATTGAGGTGTTATTTAAATTTTATTCTACTTAGTTTTTAAATTCCTAAGTTAGTAGTATTACCTTGATGCCTGAATTTTACACTGTAGCATGTTTACGAATCCATTTCGATCAGATTGTGTTATCATTATAACTACAATGCTTTTGGGTTCCGATCGGAACACAGTGCTTCGATAACACATCTTCCCTTCACTGTCTTCTCTACTGTCATTTTAAGATGGCTTCATGATCGTTCATGAGATCACTATTTTCTTCTCCATATTTGTCGGATGATAGACTTATGGTTGGTATTCCGCAATGGCATAGTTCCTTCTTGCCTATCATTTCTGGCTGGCCATCTGATCTTAAGTGTGAAGCCAAGCCGGATGTTGATAGTAGTCCGGAAAATGCTGTTGGATTTGCTTTTGTTGAGGTTTGAACCAAGTCTCTGAACCATATATAAGTGCTGAATAGGTTGACATGACTGTTGAAAATCCGAATCTCCTGACTCATATTGAATGAACCAGATTTCGTGACTGACCTCAGAACAACGGAGGTTGTCTCTGACATCCTTATCTGTGACACTCGTTGTGTGGTTGGAAGTATATTGTTGAAATAGGTTACAGAGCTGAACTCATTCAGATTTTTTCCATTGATGGTGCTTATTGTTGTTGGTCCTTTATCGGTATTGCAACATTCTTTTCTGTATTCCCTTGAATACCCAACTCGGCCTCCTACCTCTTAAACCTACTTGTTGGTTTTCTACTGTAGATCTACTCAGACATAAATCATCCACGAAGTTCAGATTTCTCAGTGTGTTTTCCTCGGGGTGACGTATGCCTGTCTTCCATCTACCTGTTGTCGTTTCGAATGATCCAGTCAACCACAATCAGATGAATTCTGGTTGATGATAGTCAGGACTGAATAACTTCTCTCCTCACTTCGAATACTTCACTGAGTTTCCGTTTTGAACCACTCACTCGGAATGTCGAATCAAATTTTGAGGTACTACCTAGCATTGCATCAGCTCCTAAATCAATTCACAGTCAACACTATCAAAAGTTCTTTCGTTTTCATTGAAGTTACTGTCGAGTTTTTTAATTGAGTGGAAATCTGTCAGGAAGGAGTTAATCATGAATGACTTGAAAACCGCAATATGCAAGTGGTATTGCGCTTCTTCATGAATTGATTTTTTTGACTCCGGAATTCTGTCCACTATAAAAACACGGTGTTCAACTCCCCATGGAAGCATGGTTTGAAGCCGTCGACAGTCCGAGAGATTCTATTCAGAAATGCACTTGATACAATGTCACCTTAGCGAAACATTAGTGGATAACATCACAAGACACACTGATGGTAACAAATGATCGCTAAACGTTAGCTGTTCATTGATGTTTCTAACTCATCCTTGAACAGAAAAAAATTGACAATATACATTTTCTCTCAAGTGTAGTCATGTTATGAAGTAGTTAATAATTAATACCAATTATATTGAACCGAAGTAAACTTCACTGTACAAATTACTTCTATGCATGTTTATGAGTATAAAGTAAGCTAAAGTATCCTGTAATAGAAAAGGACACAACTGTGTGCATTGTTTAACTACCATTGTTTGTTGTACTCATTACTTTTCAGAATGATAGCGGATATATCAGCACTAGTACTTCTCGCTGTACCGAAAATCAGACTTCTACTCCCACTCAACATGATCATTCTCAGTGTATACGTAAGAATTGTTTAATTTTGAGATAAATTATCATTGATAATCTTAATAACATTTTGAGTGAAATTCCATTCAATTTCATTTCGGTTTCCTTATATGACTGTTTACATTTGACCGATAATTTGCATAGCTTTTGACACGTTAGCTGCTGGGACGGATGACAAGACGACGTCTAATGATTGACAAGAAGTTGCCTGACAGATGGTGACATGTAATGGAATTTAGGATATGGACTCCCTTATTTGGTGGACATCAGCTGAATGTAACAACAAGCCTCAGTAATAGCTTCATCATTCAGAGGCAGTTGCAGGAACATCCAGATAATGAATCCCAAACATGACGAAATACTCATTCCATATCCCACTGTCACAGTCACCATCTACCGAATATTTCATTTATTCTAAATCCTTCTTCAGGTCCATTTCTGTATAAGGAGGACTTCTTGAAGTGGAACAACTGAAAGTAGGATGTGGGTTGTGTAATGTCGATGAAATACTACACATACCACGAACGCAAATGAAATCAAAATACCGGTGCGTATTGATTTAGATATTTCTTTTGTTCAGTATGAAGTTAACACATCCTCACATTATTTCATTTTTGACAAGGTGCACTATTTATTCAGTTAGTGTCTGACCTGGGCTTCTATCAATCTCATAAAATGAATACATGATTGAAGATAGGAATGAATGTAAAGTAAGGTCATGAATCGTGTTATACAACAAGGACACGACTAGTTGCATTATTTAACCACGATTGTTTGTTTTACTCATTATTTTTCAGGGTGATAGCTGGTATGTCAGCTCTACTACCTCTCGCTGTTCCGAAAATCAGTCTTCTAATCCCACTCAATGTGATCCTTCTCAGTGTATACGTAAGAATTCTTTTATTTTTTGGTCAATTATACTGATAACCTTAATAACATTTTGAGTGAAATTCCATTCAATTTCATTTCGATTTTGTTTATTTGACTGAAAAGTTTCGTCGCTTTCGACACGTCAGCTGCTGGAAAGGACGAAATACGACATCTATGGATTAACCTGAAGTAAGCTGACAGACGGTGAATTGAAGTAGACGACCCCATATTTGGTGGGAGTCAGCTGAATGTAAATACAAGCCTCAGTAAGAACTTCATCATTCATTTTTTTTTTTTTGATTTACAGCTTGATTCCACACTGTATTTTTGGTACAAGTATGGAATTATCAGCATGGATATCGGTAGCCCAAGTTTCGCAGGCCGACCATAGATATCAGGTGTGCGTCGGCGTGGGCTCGAACCCCGGACCATGTGCATGGTGGGCGAGAGTCCTAACCACTGTGCCACCGACGCACATGTGCAATTGCAGGAACATCCAGATGATGAATCCCAAATACCATGAAATACTCATCCCAGATTCTATTGATAGTCAATATCTACCGTATATTTCATTCATTTCAGATCCTTCTTCAGGTGCATTTCTGTATAAGGAGGACTTCTTGAAGTGGAACAATTGGAAGTAAGGTGTGCGTTGTGTAATGTCGATGTAATACTACAAATACCGCAAATGCAATTGACATCAAAATACCGATGAGTCTTGATCCAGAGTTTTACTCTCTTCAGTAACAAGTTTTACCTCCTCACATTAGTTCAGTTTTCACGAGGTCCACGAGATATTTCGTAAATGGATGACCCGGATCACTATAAATCTCATGAAATGTATACATGATTGGAGATCGGATATGTGGTTCTAAGGGGATAATCTAACCTAATAAATAGACTTGAGAATCACTGTGAGTGAATTTCTGTTTGTCCAGCTTTTACAGCTGTCGAATACTTATCTTAAACTGCATGATTCTGCCTTAGGAGGCTTCGAATTATGCTAAGTGTCTGCGTGAAGTAGCTGTGGCCATCGATCTTAACGTGTGCTCTCCATCCATCTGCAGCTTTATATCGCAATATTCTTCAATAGTGACCAATATGAGCATTTAAGTGCCTTTCATTCAATAAATAATGAGTACAACTCACGTGTTTTTATTTACCTTGTTCCCATGTGCCCCTTAGACAATATCCACATCTATCGTAGTGGGATTACCGTTTGCGTGTATGAATATCCTCTGGGAGTTAACAAGTTGGCAAACAACCTTGATATTATTCCTCTCTACTGTAGTGAGTGGGGCATCTATCCGGGTGGATTTAATGGATTACTGGCGCTCACTATTATCATTCCTTGTTTCTGAGTTCATTGTGACACTAACCACTAGCGTGGTGTTATATGCCTTTGCATATTTGAAAGTAACTATTATTTGGTGATTTCGTTTGAAATTTATACTATTTTATTTTATTATTTTTGATTACAGCTTGATTCCACACTGTATTTTTGGTACAAGTATGGAATTTTCATCACGGATATTGGTAGCCCAAATTTGCAGGCCGACCATAAATATCGTGTGTGCGCCGGCAGGGGATCGAACCTCGAACCATGTGCATTGTCGGCGAGAGTCCTAACCACTGTGCCACCGACGCACTTAAGACCTGGGAGTACTGGACAGCTGTTTCGTCCTAGTTTGGGGCTCTTAAGCAGTGCGCACCCACAGGGGTTCGAACCCAGGACCTTCTGGTTACAAGGCGAGCTCGTAGACCATTGAGCCACTGGGATCAAGTGGATATTTCTGCATAAAAGATACCTAGTTGTGCATTCAGTCGGTTCTATCGTCATTGTCTGAAGTCTTGCTGAATGATCACACTGTGTGAGAACAGATGTGGGAGAAAAGGAAGACGAAGATGAAATATAAAGTATTACCGAAATTCACAAAACGAGTAATCTTCCAAAGGAATTTGTTGACAAAATGAGCGTCAAAAATAAACATAATCGAAACCGGATTCCGAAAACGCGGAGATTACCAGTTGTTATTTCGCATCTATCAGACATATGAGGCAATATGAGAAGAGTACTGAGATAATGCGACACCAGAATTTTATTCTTTACATGAAACAGACTAGAAAGTATTTGTGTGTGTATTTGAAAGACAGTGTTCTAAATATATTCATAATCTAATTGTGTCTCTGAGATGAAATGCTTAGTATGTGACGGAATACACACCGACCGAACGTCGCGAGAAATCAATTTGAGGAGAAATGAATACCGTAGAGCATCTACTCAACCATGGAAAATTCCGGTAGTGTTTCGAAACACTCGACAAGTGATAATTTAATGAATGCTAGTCCATATATATTCCTCATCAGCGTGTGCAACCTTATTCTTTTCAGTCGGCAATGATTGTATTTGATGGAGGTATGGCTGTCATAATAATGATTGGAAGTTGTGGTTCAAGTCTATTTCTTTCTCATTTTATTGTTACCATATATAGAATGTGGAAATAAGTAAATGTAATAAGTGTTTGTGAAGATTCATTTTGTGACAGCACACTTCGATGCTGGATGCTTAGAAGAAATCAGTGGGAAGTCTTTCATCCTGGCTGAACCCTTGCTGACCCTCACCAATCAGGAAACCGTATCTACAATCTTGGAGAAATTCATCTTCACTGTGAAATTCTAGCTCGTGGTGCACAGTACTGTAATAAGAGACATTACCACTGAGCTATTAGAGCCCAGAGTCGACATCCTGTTGGACTGTAATAAATACTCATATTGGTCACTAAATGGCAACAAATGCCACGAGCACCCTGTGAAACGTCATTGACAAAATTATGCCTGCATCAATTCAGGGACTAGACACATAGTATTGGCTTTAAGTTCTAGTAATCAATCAATGTTTGGTATACTTTAATAACTTTGGCAGTTGAATTAATCATTCATGTTTTGTTCACAAATTGTAGCTGACTCTTGATAAACTTCAGGGAGGACATGGAAAAAGTAATGAAACTTGGGCACTGTGGTGGTAGAGTATAACTCCATTATGGATAAGATCTCATTTTGATCTGTCACGCAGTGACGTTTCGAGCACGAATTAAAGCCAGTCATAATCATTTCAAGTTACTCACTCACACAACGCTTTGCTTTGGTGGTGGTGTTTAACTGTATTCATTACAGGTGTTGTACATCTTCAAGGAAAATGATTGTTTCGAATATGAGCACGCATTCTACTGTGGAAGAATATTTGATTTCATTCCATAGAATATATCACATATGCACGTTATCAGTTATGAAATGCGTATGGGTTAATTAGTGGCCCTATAAGACTCATTGAATACCTATTTGATGGCCAATCATTGTTCATAAAACTTAATTTGATGCTGGTATTAGTACTATTTTCTGTTAGTTCTCATAGTGAGTGATGTTGACTAGTATTGGATGATAAGGGGAATGGATTAGGGAATAATTGACTGATTCATGCTGTAGTATGGAACGAATACATTCTGGTCGATGTGAGTTAACTTGAAACATTGATACCAGTGTCCACATAAACACGTCGGGCCATCATACAGATGAATTTACGAAGATATCTGATTCATCGACTTATGACTGACATTGAGAGTGCCTGATATTTTATTGGGAAGACTCATTGTTAGATGACGGAGATCATTCAGAAGTGACACATTTTTAAGTATTTAGGGAAGATGTTTATGTGTAATATATGAATACATGCCGTCCTTCGCTTGCCTAAGATAAATAATTGGTAGACTGATGTAGACATCATTTTTTTAATTTTTTTTTGATTTACAGCTTGATTCCACACTGTATTTTTGGTACGAGTATGGAATTTTCAGCATGTATATCGGTAGCCCAAATTTCGCAGGCCGACCATAGATATCAGGTGTGCGCCGGCGTGGGCTCGAACCCCGGACCATGTGCATGGTGGGCGAGAGTCCTGACCACTGTGCCACCGACGCACATCATAAAGTAGCATGATAAAAGCAAAGTTTAATTTTGAACAGTTACATTGCGCACTGAGTTCTTACAAGAGCACTAGTAGTCTGTTTTTGAAGGCCTGCATTGCTTGACGTCCTTGTGATGGAGACATCTGAACGGATTCGAAGTGGTGTGGGATTTTTTGTCTGTGGATTGTGATTTCTTGTTGTGTATCACTTAGGTGACGAGTTATGATATTGTTGAATTACGATGAACTTGTAAGGAGTATACTCCTCAAAACATGTTCAGCAGTCCTATTGATGAATAAGTATTTCTTCGTTACTCCTGTCTGCTTGTTATCAAAACGTACACATGAATTCATGAGGTCATCGTGAGTGGGAAAGAATGTGAAGTTCGTTCGCTTTGAGCTCTGGAACCACGTGACTGTATCAGATGTGGATAGTCTCAGATATTATTTGTGTGGGGCAGTATTCTTAGAGGAAGTCATATTTCACGTTGTAGAATTGGCAGCATGGATGAATTCTTTCTTCTCTATATTACACAGCGATCCTCCGTGTCTACTTATATGACTCAGTTATGGCCAGTGAAGAGGAAATATATGAGTCAGGTAGCTGTCTTTGACCACAGGTTTACGCCTCCTATCTCGTGTATTGAGTGGCGTAGTATGGTGAGAAGTAGTGAGGGTAGGCGAAGACTGTTGTTTAAGGGAGAGAGAAGCCAGTTCATACGATTAAGGAGCTGTGTCGACTAAGATGTATAATTCTGTTGTGAACCTCGAGCATTCGTCGACGAGCAGTGTTAGATGAGATTAGCGTAGGTTAGACCAGTCGACGAAGTCTTCCACAATTGGTTTCAGCAAAGTGGAAACTCTCTGTGATATAGTACAAAGTCGCAACAGATGAGCAAATGCATCCACCCTCTATGATCTCCGATATCTACTGAAACCCACAGATTCTTCCATGTCAATGTTCAACCCTTCAGAATTTCTTTTTCACTTATCTATATGAATTTATGCGTTACTTGAAGCACAGCGAGTTGTGCTGCTACATTTCTATGCAGTTATATTTTGAAACGCAGTCTGTAGAGAAGATGCTGTATCGCTACTCATTATGGAGCAGTCCATATGGTGATCAGATAAAATCAAACGAAGGCATCTTCGAAAGCTACACTGACAACGAATAATGATGTGTTGCTTTCGAAATGTGCACATTACTGATCGATTAATGATGACGCTAATTTCGTTCCATCAATCCAGACTGTCATTTTTTTAGTAAATAAATCCGAATAAAGGGAATATCAGTTGAACACTATAAAAGTTTTGATTTCAAAGATTACGTTGTCGTCCAGTAGAGTATACTCCGTAGAGACGGTGGAATGAAACAATGGGGAACGATTTGGTCAGACTTACATGCAAGAGCAAATGAAATGGACAGGAGCAGGTTATTCAACGAATACTTTAAGTCGATTGACAGAATTTACCTCAAGGTATTACAATTTCTTGAAATGATGCAGTTTCCAGGTGATAGTGGCCTAATGTTAAATCTTCTGCCGTTTTTCTGAATCAGGCACTCATAATGTTTGTGTACCATTTCCGATTATGATCAAGCAGAACAAATCTACGGAGAGAATGAACATTTTAAAGGTTAACCTGTATATACGTTTAATGAAATGTCACTTCAACCATGGTTTATGCTTTCCTTTACAGCTGGCGATCATATCTGGTCAAAAGACATTTGGTCAACCTGGACTACGGACAATAGATCCAGACTACTGTTTGGCATCGCTCATCTTATACGCCATTTTTCTTTTGTTGTTTGTGGTCAATTCAGTGGAATTTTATTACACTGTAGGGAGAGATCCTTCAAAGTGCACATCAAAATCAATGATTCTGTGAATTTCTCGATATATTCAGACAGTGCGTGACATTTAGTCAGTTATTCTGAACTTCTCAATGACTGTTTCATTTTTGAGTTGTTGTGAATAATTCTATGCTATTCTTCTGGAGAACAATAAAAAAGATTAATTTGGTATTTGTTCACATTTTCATTTGAAAATATACGAAGAAGGCGATGTGATGATTGATTATGGATGGCATTTGTGGAGACTTTCGGAATTGTGAACTCGAAACTTTGAATAATATTCTATTTGGTGGGTATTTCAGTTTCAATTTAGGTGTAATCAGTATTACAATATGAAATGTACTTGTATCTGAATATGCACCAATGATCTTCCTGATTGCAATTGATTGGATAATGCGACAGACAACGGCAACCAACAAGGGAACAGGCATAAAATGGACTGACTCAAAGGACTTGGAGGATCTGGATTTCGCCGATGATATATGTCTGATTTCCCATAAACTGGAAGATATGCAAGTGAAAAGTAACAAGTTGGCAGAAGAAGCATCAAAGATAGGACTTCACGTGAACATAGATAAAACAGAGATAATGAAGATTCCTAGCCAACATCAACAACACCAACAGACCACAATAAGCATAAATGGGAAGAACCTGAAAGAAACAACCTCCTTCACCTACCTGGGAAGCATCGTCTCAACTACAGGCGGAACTGACGAGGACATCAAAGTCAGAATCGGAAAAGCAAGACAAGCTTTCATTACTCTCAAATCTGTGTGGAGGTCAACAGCAATCAGCATCAAAAATAAGATCCGGATTTTCAACTCCAATGTGAAGTCAGTGCTACTATACGGATCAGAGACTTGGCGAGTCATAAAGAGCATCTCAAACAAACTTCAAACCTTCATTAACAACTGTCTCCGCTCAATACTCAAGATCAGATGGCCAGAAAAGATCAGCAACAGGGATCTCTGGAGCGAACCAATCAGGAACCGATTGTGAAACAAATAGTCAGGAAGAAATGGAGATGGATTGGCCATACGCTGAGGAAACCATCAAGTGACATCACTAGACAAGCCCTCGAGTGGAACCCGAAAGGGAGGCGGCGAGTTGGTCGTCCAAGGGTGACTTGGAGGAGGTCATGCGAGGAGGAGATGAAAGCATGTGGACAGACCTGGAGCAGGGTGAAAAAGTTGTCAGAAAACCGAAGTCAATGGAGGTGCGCAGCTGAAGCCCTATGTTCCTCTAGGAACTAAAGGATACAATAATAATAATAATATAATGCAACGGGCATACTTAGCGACCAGTGAAGCTAATTTTGATTTGAACTCAAATATCCTACAATGAAATTGGGAGTTATTGAATATGATGGAACGAATGATTATCCTTGTTCCCTTGGGTTATGAGTGGAGTATGTGTTTTTGGGAATATATCTTCGTGACATCTGCCTGTCAGCTTTAGTCTTGTCCCCACTTAATCTCAGATGTGTAGTCTTCCCACACACGCTTAACTAGCCATTTCGTATTCAGGTTGCAATAGTTGGGTTCCCTGGAGCACAACTTTGCTAAACTCCCGCTTAAACTGATATCCATTCCATCTCCATTTCTTACTTCATATTTGTTAGTCGACAGGTTGTTGGCTGATGTCTTCGCAGAATTCATTTTTGCTTATTCTTACTATATGTCTGATCTTCATCTGGAAGTGTAATGTGCAAGATTTCCCATGATAGTATCAAAGGCCATTTTCGATTGTGATGGATAAGCCAACTTGATAGTCATTATTGCTAACAAATTTTATCACTAAATATGACGATATCGTGTTGTGTGCAGTTTATAGGTGTAACTACCGTCAGCTCCATATGAGAAGATCATTAGGCAACATGTGATTAGAGGTAGCCATTGAAACGTCAGATAGGTTAGATTTAAACAGCTCGGGAATTCATACCTCTGACCATCCCCACTTTTCATGATAATTAAGGATATTCATCAACGAGAAAACCTTTGGATATATTTTTAAAAGCGATTCAATTTTTGTTCCTTGTAATGTGAGTGAAAGACAACTATGAAGTTTCAATAATGGATATTTGTTTTCTAGGGAGCGAGACTGATGGCCTCCTAGTCGAACCTTCCCTGTTTTGTAGAGCTTGTTATCACCTACTTTACGCATGTGATTTGGTCGATTTCGAACCCGAGTATCTCGCTGTGCTGGAGGAAACGAGTCCAGTGCGAATTCAACACAGATTTATTGTCAATGTCTCTACACCAACAAAATTCGTGAATATACAGACTGAATCACATGACTAGGTTGAGCTTTTAATGCATATTTCGATTTCCTCAAGTGTGTTAGAATTTGAATGTTGAAGAAGACCAGGAGTGAATACACGCTTAAGTTTGTGGACGACCATGAACTGTTTTGTATAGATCCTTCAACTAACAACTAGTATTTCAAGAATGCCAACTGTGATACGAGGTAATTGCAGAATGAGTGAATTTTTGAAATTTCGCTTATACAGTCACTTCCACCAGTAAATGAACAATTTTGCTCCCTCCAGCATATCTTACTGTTATTATTGCTGTTATGTTTATAGTTATTGTTTTTTCATGAGTGTACACCCTATTTAATCCCATGAAGTTATTTTTGCGTTTCTTTGTTTATTCCCTCACTACGGTGTGTCAATAGAACATTAGATTCAATATTCTGTAAGATACTACGATTTCCGAATGTTGTCGGCATTCATGTTTGTAAAAAACAAACTGTTACTATTATCAGCACTGTTATTATAATAACAGTTATTTTCTCACTTCTCGCTCTGAGCATTTTTCACATTATTCCTACTGTAAATGTGGAAATGCCGCAGTGGTTAACTTCAATTATATTTTGAATAGGTCAGACGCAGTACTGCGACAACTGTGGAAAATTCGATGCTTTATTTTGAGTACTACTTTTGAAAGAAGGCAAAAGATTATTATAATTATAATAATAATTTAATCATTCCTATTGTATCATTAAGAACACACTATTCAGCGAAGAGATTCTTTCCAGGGAATTTATTACCAAGCTGTACAATCGTTTACCTATATGGCTTTTAATAAATTAAATCCAGTGAGGGAATTGAATCATAGATGTGAATGCATAAAATAATGATAATTGTATGAAATACAATTAAAATGTTTTTGATTATAATCAAAGTTAAATGTCAAGTAGCAGGACAAGTAGTATTTTATATAGAATAATTCATAAGATGCATTGTTGTTGGAAAGGGGTGCATAATTATAAGATTAGTAGGCTGATATAAAATTTTACATAACACGGTGTGAAATTCGATGAACAGAATTCAGTATTGTAAGGAAAAAATGTTTTGCATTTAGAATGACAAGTGGGACAGGCGGAAACCATTCAAAGTGAGAAAAGTAATAATAATAATCGTAGTAATAAAGGAAAGGTACTTAGATTAACTAAATAGACAAAATAAATAAATAAATAAACGTCCATCCTTCTACGGTCAAGACAGAAGTAGCGATTGTACATACTTCTCGTGTATATTAAAGTCTGACTTAAATTCATGAATGGCCAAGGCCTCCAATGTCTTTAGAAGTCTTTGATGAAGAAAACGGGTAGATGATTTTAAAATCATAGTCAGTGTTGGTGGTGTGACTGGAGTGGGTCAGGTGCTCTAGAATAGAGCTTCGCATACTCCTTCTTTCTCCACTGTGAAAATTATGCTTGATTATTTTCTCGTATCCTTGTGAAAGCGTCCTCTGGCTACCGTCAATGTATCTTTCTCCACAAGAGCAGGTGAGCTGATAGATGCACATGGAGATGATTAAACAGGGAGCTAATATTTGACAGAGATGGGGAAAACCTTGCGGCTGGTGAACGTCATTTGTTATACTGCGGCAAAGAACGTCTTACTGACTGATTCAGAGAGATAGTTTTGAGCATATGTAAAGCTTAACAACCTTTGGATTCTAAGTTCATAATTAAGGCTTTCTTTGGAACTGAGTTGGTGATCAGTTTTGACTGCTTATCTTTCGTGTTTCTGTCAATAAATTTTTTCGACTCATCGTTTTCTACGAGAGTGGCTTTTAAGAAGTCAAGTTCTGAGTCAATGCATCAAAACTGCGAATGTTCTCATCTTAAAGGGGAACGAATGAACTAGGTTCCTTTTCCTGGAGATAGGCATTCAACTGAAGAAATAAGCTGGTTGTCCATTACCTGTGTGTTTCCGGTGGATGGATCTTCTGAGGGATCCGTCATTGCATCTACTTAGGCACACATCAAGAATGGGTGTCCTTTTCTATAGTGAATTGTTAAGAAGGAAGGCAGTTGTTGAATGCAAACAAGACATGGTTTGATCAAGATGAGAGTTTTCAAACTGTGTCATAAAAAATCAACCAGCAGTGGCAAAGCTGATTTGTTGATTATGCATGAAGTAGACCTTCGTTCATTAGATCGAGGATCCTTGAAGTAGTATACCATCGATTCTTAAAATTTATAATTATCCTTGTACAACCTCATACCTTGAACTTGATCACATCTTAAACACAACGTATCATGCCATAATACCGACACCGGAAGATATTTGATGAACAGAAAATACTCTCGAGAGATGTCGTACATGTATGGAAATATATAGATGCTGTTTGGTGAGTGCATAACTGACAACACAAATTCGTCACCCATTCGTCTCCGTTTAAATGAATGGATAGAACAGACACGGGGAATTATGATTTGAATTTCCTAAGGTATTTAGTTTCATTTGACTTCGCATTAAGTGTTTCGTGGGATGCTTTGATGATCACATCATATATAACGTTTAGCTGAATGGAAGGTTTTTTATCGATTTTATCAGACAGCTGGATTATCCACCGATATCTTATATCTTGCATCAAATTGTTCAAAGGTCAAACACTTATTTGAGTATATTAACACTGGACAAAGTCAGACAGCGTTTAGCTTAAATGAACAAAAATAAAACAAACAGTACAGAGTGTTATGATCTTTCTTTAGTTCATTGAACTGAAATCAAAGTTCAGTGTATTGATAATTTGATTCATTGGTTTGATATGATTTAATTTGAAACGCCTATTGAAATCAGAATCATAACAATGACTATATATATAATTTGTATTTGATTCGTATTGAGTACATCTCTCTACACATACACTCACATCAGTTAACAATTTAGGTATTCGGCTGGATTTCACCGACTCTGTCTGCTGGTTGGAAGTATGGAGAAGACGCAAATCTGTGCAAATCTAAACCGTCTCCCTGGTGACTCACAAAGACGATTATCATACACGAGAATGGTAGATATTCGTTGTCGTCTGATGCATCTCATTTAGGTAATGTTGTTGGTGGGAATCGAAATATTGGTGAGTATAGTGGTCACATTGTCCGTGTCAGCACTGTATGTCATCACATCAAAATTGATTGCATGCATTGTTCCATAGATCAAACTATATACAGGATATACTCAAATGCATCAAAATATTAACAATTATATCTGTGTGAGTCTAGTTTTTCGTTAGTGTGAATTTCAAATCTTCTCTTGATCATGACCATGGACACATGGGGCATCCTCCAGTTTAATTATTAATAATTTGTTGTACAATATTGTTCAATCACACGTGAGTGCAGTGTCGTTCTTAATAGTTTTTTGATCTTGCAATGAGGTCAATTCTTCGATGACTGGATTTTCCACGGTAACATGTTAACGAATCGATTCCAAGCACATTGTGTTATCATGATCAATACAATGATTTTGGCTCCTGGTGGAACACAGTGACTACTTCAGCAAGACATCTTTACTTGATTCTCTTCTCTGATGGTATACTAAGATGGCTTTACGGTCGTCCATTTAATCTTCATCTTGTTCTCTATATTTGTAGGATGATGCGCTTTTGGTTGGTACGCTAATCATCTGAAGTTAGATGTTGATAATAGTCTGCAAGAAGCTGTTGGAAGTGCTTTTGTTGAGGTGTGTGCAAAGTCCCTAAACCACATACAACCACTGAATACACCGACATTATTGCTGAAAATCCGAATCTCCTTACTCACATCGAATGTACCAGATTTCGAAACCGATCCCAGAATAACTGAGGCTGTTTCTGTAATCCTCATCCGTGACGATGTGTGTAGTTGGAATTATATTGGCGAAATAAGTGAGGGAGTGAACTTATTCAGGTTTCTTCCAGTGATGGTGTTTATTGTTGTTGTTAGTTTGTTCACGCCATTAAGCCTCTCTATATCCTGTATTCACTTGAAATCCCACATTCGTGGCCTACCTATTGCACATAACCCAGGTGGGTGAGTACTGCTCAACAGTCCCAAACTAGGGTGACGAAACAGCTCTGCAGTACTCCCAGATGGTTTTCCAATGGTTCTCTAACCAATGTCAGCTAGTGATGAAATCCTGTAACCAATCAACCAAATCCCTACAAACCAATACTTGAATTAATGGTATTAATTATTAACTACTTTACAACATGGCTACACTACAGAGGAAATGTTTGTCGTCAATTTGTTCTGTTCAAGGATGAGTTAGAAACATCAATGAACAGCTAACGTTTAGCGATCATTTGTTACCATCAGTGTGTCTTGTGATGTTATCCAATTGTGTTTCATTTAGGCCACATTGTAGAAGTACATCTCAGTTTGGCATCTGTCAGACTGTCGATGGCTTCAAACCATGCTTCCATGGAGAGTTTAACATCATGTTTTGATAGTGGACGGAGTTCCGAAGTCAGTCAGTTGAATTCACGAAAAAGCATAATACCAATTGCATAGTGAGGTATCCATGTCATTCATGAGTAACTCTTTTCTGATCGATTTTCATTCTGATGTGAATCTCCACATTAAGTTCAACTACTTTGGAAGCGCCTTCCATATTGTCACTGTGAATGGATTTGGAAACTGCTGCAAGACTACAGAGTTCATGTAAATAATGACAATAATATTCAACCGAAGTAAACTTCACTGTACAAATTACTGCTATGCTTGTTTATGAATATAAAGTAAGCTCACGCATCCTGTTATAGACAACGACACAACTAGGCGCATTATCTAACCACGATTGTTTGTTGTACTCATTATTTTTCAGAGTGATAGCTGATATGTCAGCTTTACTACTTCTCGCTGTTCCGAAAATCAGACTTCTACTACCACTTAACTTGATCATTCTCATTGTATACGTAAGAATTCTTTAATTTTGAGATAAATTATCATTGATAATCTTAGTATTTTTTGAAAGCGTAATTTCACTCAGTTTCATATTGCGTATCTGGTTGATTTGGTTTTACTTTACTTTACCGAAGATTTCGGTTGCTTTTGAAATAACAGCTAAAAATAAGGACGCTTCAGCGATGTGTGAAGGATTAATACGATATTAGCTGATAGATGGTGAGTTTCCGTGGAAAGTATGTTACGGGCTTCACCCATCTGGAGGGAGTCAGCTGAATGTAACTGGCATTAATAGTGTGGACACCATCATTAAAGGTACATTCAGGTGAGGAGTACAAAAACAGAGGAATTGTCAATCCAGGATTCCATTGATAGTCACCGTCTACTGGAGTTATGATTTATTCAGAATCCTTTGCTGGGTTCATTTCTCGATATAGACGTTCTGTGTTCAGTTAGTTGTGTTCTCTGGGCTGATTGGTTTAATTGCGAAGCTTTCGTTGTCCCTCATGAAAACATCTTTAGCTCAAGTTTTAGTATAAAATGAACAGATTTAAGTTCTGCATGATTGATAGAAGTGCGTCTCCTGGTGACCATCTTCGTGATTGGTAGTCGATTTTCATCCCCGCTGATCACTTTCTATTGACTTGAATTTTGAAATTTCTTGTCTTTACTTTTACTTTTATTAGTTGGTAGATTTGGTCTATATTAACATTTTTGTTAGTTGCATATTCGTTTGAGTACCGGGCTTCTAGAATTCCCTGCGACTTTTGGTATTTCCTCTGTTTAAAATTTCTACATTATCCTAATCCTCAAAATGCGTGTCCATAATTATCTGCATGCATTGATATGAAAATAATATATATCGTGTCTTTTCACGGCCGATTTGTGTTCTTGGATTCTGATTCGAAGAGGACGCCCACTTTAGCCGATGTAATGCCTGTTACAGTTCATACATGCAATTTATTTTTTAAATGGTACTAATTTTATCTTCTTTTTCTGTTGGATATTCCGGTTTGCAAAATACCGAATGTAGTGGTTGTCTTGGCTGGCTGGCTGGCTGGCTTTTATGCTCTTTCTATTTTAAACTGTCTCAGTATTCTAGCTGTTATTTCATAGATATTTTTTATATTTGGTAGAATGAATTTTCTTGTAGTATTTGGTGATGGTTTCTTGTTAGGTTTGTCACTCGATTTTAAACACGTCTTTTGTATATTTTGTAATTCAAACTAAGATGTACGTTATAAAATACCAATAAAATATTACATACACAATAACGAATTCCTCCAAAATACCTGTGCCCGCTGTAACAGAGCTTTCTTGTCTTCAGTGTCAAGATATTTCTTCCTCACTTCAGTCTAACATTTACTAGATGTACGATATCTTTAGTAAGCGCTTGACAGTCTGTATGGAACAGGTTGGACAGTTGCTATTGTCTATGCTTTCCTTCCATCTGAGTGCGTCGGTGGCACAGTGGTTAGGACTCTCGCCGACCATGAACATGGTCCGGGGTTCGGGCCCACGCCGGCGCACACCTGATATCTACGGTCGGCCTGCAAAATTTGGGCTACCGATATCCATGCTGAAAATTCCATACTTGTACCAAAAATACATTGTGGAATCAAGCTGTAAATCAAAAAAAAATAAAAATAAAATCTGCAAATTTAGACCACAGTGTTCAACTATGATGACCAATATGAACAACTGCATATATATACATATATATATATATATATAATTCAATAAAAAAGAAATATAACCCACATGTTTCTTAATTTCCTTGCTTTAATGTAACTCTTAGACAATATCCGCGTCTTTCATGGCAGGATTACCGTTTGCCTGTATGAGTATCCCCTGGGAGTTAGCAAGTTGGGGAACGACGTTGCTGTTATTCTTCTCTACTGTGGTAGGTGGGGCATTTATTCGGGTGAATTTGATGGGTTACTGGCTCTCAATATTTTTATTCCTCGTTTTTGAGTTCATTGCGGTATTAGTCACTACCATTGTTTTATATACCTTAGTGGAATTTGAAGTAAGTATCATTTTGTGGTTTTATTTGAAATTAATATTTATGCTCACTTATACGTTAACGAATAAATATTCAAACATTCGACATATTTTTTTAAGTCAGATTCTCAGGTTTGTAAATGAGTTGATAATTGGTGAAGTTCCAGGGGATTATTTCACCACAGTTTACCTTAGAGATCAAGTTTACTGTAAACGTAAAATGAGATCTGATTGATACGACAAATGATAATGAAGAAGGCGAACACAAATGCGTGACATTCTATTATAATTGTTCCCTTGGGTTCCTAGTGGAACATAGGGCTTCAACTGCACGTCTCCACTTGCTTCTGTCTTCTGCTGTACTTTTCACTTGCATCCATGTTACTCCATACTGTTTCAACTCCTCTTCACACGATCTACTCCATGTCACCCTCACTCACCACTTCCCTTTCGGCCTGGTTCCACTCGAGAAATGGCCTGACGCGCGCACGATGTCACCCAATGGCGGCCTCCTAAGAGAATGTCCAATCCATCTCCACTTTCTCCTGCACATTTGTTGGTTGGCGATTGGTTCTTGCTTTGTTTGTCCCCAACCATAGTTTCTTGTTGGTGATTCTTTCTGGCCACGCCATCTGATCTTCATTATAGAGTGAAAACAGTTGTTGGTTGATGAAGGTCTGCAACAGACTGTTGGAAATATTCTTTGTGACCCGCCCGCCCGCCAACTTCCTGATCCGTATAGAAGAACTGACTGACTTGACGCTTGTATTGAAAATTAGACTGAATTTTGTTGTTGATGGTGGCTGAGTGACGAAGATTTCCAGATTGGTTGTTTCAGGTTGATGAATGTGTTTCTCGCCTTCCCGATTCTCGCTCGATTTGACATCCTCGTCCGTTCTGACTTCCTATAGTTGAGACAATGCTTCCTAGATAAGTTAAGTGAACGAAGTAACCTATTTCAAATCCCTCCCGTTGATGGTGATTGGCGCTTGATATTTCTGTTGTTGTTGTTTGTTGATTATTTTCATAACCTCCGTCTTGTCTATGCTCACCTGGAGTCCTGTCTTCGCCGGCTGCTTCTTTGACCAGTTTGTCGGTTTTCACTTGTAAGTCTTCGATTTTGTGTGACATCAAACATAAACCATTCACGCGCGAAATCCAAGTCTTCTAGGTTCTTCCCGTCTGTCTGTCCAGGATATCCCTGTCTTCTCGTTTCCCACTGTCTGACACATAATCCAGTCCACCACAATCAGGAATATCATTGGTGATACTCTATGCTATCGATTAACTGTGATGAGTAATCCTATAAAGGTAACATCAACAAGTAATTCAAGCCTGAGAATTTACGCATTTAGCCAGCCATAAATCGGTTTGTTTCGACTATCTGAGCTGATACACTTTGGACTAGCTCGACCCCGAACGAGCGAGAAGTCCATCCAGCATTTCATTCACTTTGATCTGGCTAGCAAGTAATACTGGTCGATAGGAGTAGTGTACAAAATTCATGTCAAACAATCGATGATATGTTGATTGAATGCATTCCCCGGCAGTTAACAATCCTAAATGTATGATTTGTAAACACGTTTTTTATATTTTTATATTTATATTTTTGATTACAGCTTGATTCCACACTGTATTTTTGGTACAAGTATGGAATTTTCAGCATGTGATATCGTTAGCCCAAATTTCGCAGTCCGACCATAGATATCAGGTGTGCGTTGACAGGGGATCGAACCTCGGACCATGCGGATGGTCGACGAGAGTCCTAACCACTGTGCCTCCGACGTACCAGAATTAATAATGAATATATATTTATAAGGTAATTTGTTATATGATCACCAAAGGTAGAATCCAAGTTATGCCTTTCAGTTTTGTCTAACCTCTTAAGCCACATTCACTTACATCTAAGTGAAGAACAGTGCACTCAATGAAACTTGAATTCACTTGACTAAATTTCCAACTGGAATGCGTTATCCACTAGGGAAATCAGCCAAAACACGAAAGCGTTTTACAACGGATATGGGTTGTTATGTTTTGAGGCGCTGCAATTTGATTTTGTTCATTATTTATAGGTGGAATTCATTGGCCACCTTGCATATCTTTCCTGGAATGAAATAAAGGGTCACTCAATCACCGGTATGCAGCATCATGCTGCTACTGATCTCTGCAGACCTTTAGCTCATAAAATAGATACTATTCTGTTGTCTTTCATTTTGAAAGTTTCATCAAATACTGTTTCCAGGAATAGCCCTTCACATATTCCTCGTCACTGCGTTCACATTTATTCTTTTCAGATAGCAATGACTGTATTTGGAGGCGGAATGGCTGTAATGATGATCATTGTAAGTTGTGATTCAACTCTTTTTTCTCCCTCATTGTATTACTGATATATTTAGAATGTGAAAATAAATAAATGCAATAAGTGTTTGCCTAGATTCACTTAGGACTGTGTACTTTGATGTTAGATGATTGGAGGCAATCAGTAGAAAGCTCTCCGACAAGGTTTCATCCTTGTTGACACTCTTGAGTCAGCAAACTGTATCTGCAAGTTTGAAGGAATTCACGTCCACTCTGAAATTCTCACTCGCGTCACCAAGCGCTGTAGTAAGAGACATAACCGCTGAGCTTTTCGAGAATAAACGAATGAGGGGAAAAGCAGGTAAATACTATAAAAATGTTTTTGTTCACAAAGATTACGTTGTCATCCGCAAAATTATGCTGTCCATATAGGGTGCAGTGAATCAACTATGAAGGATTTGATCAGGCTTAGATGCAAGAAAAAATGAAATGGACAGAAAGAAGAAATTCAACGAATACGAAAAGTTGATCGACAGAATCAACCTCAAGATGTTAAAATATCTTGAAATGATGCAGATTCCAGGTGGTAGTCACCTGATGTGAAAAATGTTGGCAAGATTCTCAACCAAGTACACATGATGTTCGTATGCGATTTCCGACGATAATAAAGCTAATACAGAATGTAATACAGAATGGAATTCTTAGCATTTGTCACAATATTGCATCTGATTCACTCAAAATATAAATAAAATAAAACAAAATTAACCAGAGGAATTTGTTCACATTTACGGTATGAAGTCAAAAATATTCGAAGTAAAAAATGTGAATAATACTACTGATAACAGTGGGTTTGTTTCAAACAGTATTGTCGATTCAGTTTGGAAATTTTATCTTGTTATAGATTATTGAATCTAATCTTCAGCTGATACAGTATAGTGAGGGGAAATGCAGACATTAACAGTTATAAAATAGCTTAAATTATACTCACACTTATGAAAAAATAAAAAAAATTGCAACAAAAAGTTGAGAGGATTATAAATATAACAATAAAGCTTGATGTTATAAGGGTGGAGAAAATGGTTTATTTAGTAGTGCAAAGAAGGTTAGTTAGTTCATGCTTGACACTACTTTTATCACATAAAGTACTTGCCAAATACGGTATAGTGGAATTTTTATACTTAGACGTACGTCCATGAAGTCTTCTGAAAAGACTTCTTGTTTTATCTGAGGAGATACAAGGCTGGAGCTGTGGGTAAAGTGGATGCTCAGAGTCTGACAAAATTCCTTTAGCAAATTCGTTGTATGAAATCAAGTGCTCATCAATGACGATGTCAACGATATGGCCCAATGGGATATCACTCGCAATACTGACAGTCTTTAGAGTTCAACGAAGTATGACATAGTCTTTTTTTAAGCAATCCAGGAAACAATAAGCAGGGGTGAACAGTAAAGAAGAATAGGTAAAAAACACGAGTTGACAAACTGTAAGAGGAGGAGAGGTTGAGTTATGCCTGAGTGCCTTAACTTCTCAATGTAAAAAGTCAGACGAAATATTCTTTTAGAAATCACTAAGACATGGGAAGATCAGGATAGGTCAGAAGAAAGAATTAATCCAAGGTGCTTAACTTCACACTTGATTTCTACGTCAATATCATCAATTTTGCAAAGATCACAGGAACCAACAGTTTCATTTAACTTTCATTTACAACGGAAACTGAAATTAGCAGTCTGACACTTGGAATGATTTAGTTTAAGACCATAAGATGAAGATGATTTGCTAACTCCTGATAGAAAGCTGTTCATCTAAGTACAGTCTAGCTGGGAGTTAACAGGAAGTGAAATAGTTATATCGTCGGCGTACTTCACAAAGTTCATTCCATCAGAGTGCGAGATGAAAGAAAACAGAAAAGGATAAAGGACAGTGCCGTGTGGGACACTAGTCTCAGTAAGCAATGAAGTGGATGACTTCCCCTTAAATACAGTGTACTGCTTTCTTCCTGAGAAATACGAATGCTGCCATTTGACAACACAACAGTGAGTTTGAGTTTCAGCAAGCTTGTTCAACAAAATGTCCCTAGGTACTGAGTCGAAAGCAGATATATAATCTAGAAAGGTGCAGCAAACGAATTTAGCCTCCTTGTCCAAGCTGGAGACAATGTTATGATACAAGACTGCAGCCGCATCTAAAGTATTTCTACTATGCTTTGTAGGCGAATTGTTTGGGATCTTTAAAGGCTTTAAGTGAAGGTTGAAGATTAATTAAGACTAACGTTTTCATAGGATTAAAAAAAGGAGAGGTAATAGCAATAGGTCTAAGTTTAAAACATGTTCCAGTAGACGACTTAGGTACGGGTTCAATTATAATGTCCTTCCAAACGGCTAACAAAGATTCATTGCATATGTCCATAAGAGGATAACACAGGATATCTGTACATTTTTAAGAATAAGGCTAGGCAAACGCACTAGACGCACTCCTTTACCTCACTAAGTCAGTAATAGAACTAGCAAAGAGGGAAGGTTGGGCATGAGGCTAGCAAGCCCATCATGTAAAAATAAACACTGCTACAGAAACTTCAAGTCTCTAGTTTGAAGCCGACCTGTATTCCACTGGGAACGTGAAGGAATAAAAAAAACTATCTGGACAAGGAGGGTGGAAAAAAATAACATTTTGAAGATTTTTATAAATGTGTTAAATTAAATGTCACTTCGACCGTGGTTTATGCTTTCTTTTTCAGCTAGCTATCATCTCTGGTCAAATGACATTTGGTCGACCTGGACTACGGACAATAGATCCAGACTACTGTTTAGCATCACTTATCTTACACGCTATTTTACTTTTGTTGTTTGTGGTCAGTTCTGTGGAATTCTATTTCACTTTAGGCGCAGATCCTTCAAAGTGCACAAACAACATCAGTGGTTTTTTTCATTTTGTCAACACTAGATTTGTATGTCATTCCGTCATTGAATGGTTGACTGTAGTCAGGTATTTATTTTAAATTTCGAGTGCCTGGGATTAAAACCGTACTTCAAAAAAAATTACGATTTTAATTCATTTTCTCTTGTATAAGTGATTGTGCATGAAAATGTAATAATAATAATAATAATAATAATGATAATTTGCTTTATTCCAAAAACAGTACTAATGATACAGCAAGGAATTTTCAGCATTTCAGTACAATATTGCATCTAATTTACTCAAAAACGACAAAAATTTAAAAATACACATTACATAATAGTAATATAATGAAACGATTTTCATAGCAGCTACATAGCAAAATACTGCATGCAATACGGTGAAAAATATGCATAAAGTATAAAATTGTAGTAATAATAGTAATACCAACTAAAACAAAATAGCAGAGTTATAATTAAACGATAGAAAGTGTGACACCATAAAATGAAAGGGTCGATTCACTGTGCTAATTACATAGTAATTTATGTGTTTCACGTCTAACAGAGTCTTCGTCACATAAAGTACGGCTAAATAGGGTATTGTAGAATTTCTATACTTAGTGGTACGAGCATATAACTTTTTATATTGACTTCTCGTCCTACCTGATGAGATACAAGGGGACAGGTGTGAATAAAGGGGGTGCAGAGGGTCTGACAGTATAGCCTTTGCCCATTTCGTACAGGAATTTATATGCCTCTCGACTATAGTATTAGCGAGCTCATGCAGTGGCAGACCACAAGCTCTACTCACAGCATTTAATACTCTTCGTAATATGATATAATCTTTTTTGAAAAGCCCAGGAAAGATTAATGGAGAGCAGTAGAGTACAATAGGTAAAATACAGGAGTTTAAAAATTGCAAAACTAAAGGTTGGTTGATACCTGATTGTCTTAACTTTTTAATGTAGAAGGTAAGACGAAACATTTTCTTAGAGATAGATAAGATGTGAGATGACCATGAAAGGTCAGAGGAAAGAACTAATCCAAGGTATTTAATGCTTGATTTGGTTTCAATTTCCGTGCCATCTATGCTACAGGGATCATGTGAACTAACTAGTTCAAGTAAGTCACGTCGATGCTTGAAAGTAAAGTCAAGTGCCTGACATTTGGAAGGATTTAATATAAGACCATTTGACTTGGACCAGTTGTTGATGTCCAACAGAAAGCTATTAAGTTTGGAGCTGTCAGACTCGGAAGTGATAGGCAGTGATACAGTCAGATCATCTGCATATTTGACAAAGTTAGTTTCGTTTGAATGAGGCAGGTCATGTAGGAAGAAAGAAAAAAGAAAAGGAGAGAGGACAGCACCTTGTGGAACACCGGATTTTGTAAGCGAGGTAGAAGATTTGCCGTTATATACAGTATACTGCATTCTATCAGAAAAATAGGAATGCAACCAACTCTTAGCCCAGGATCCTGTTTGTGTCAACGATAGCTTATTTAACAAAAGCCCCTAGGTACAGAGTCAAAAGCAGATGTGTAGTCTAAGAAAGCACTACGAACATATTTAGCACCTTTGTCTAAACAAGAGACAACATTGTGATATAAGACAACCGCAGCATCCAAGGTACTTCTACCATGTTTGTATGCAAATTGTTTAGGATCATTAAAAGGTTTCAATGAAGGTTCAAGACGAAGTAAAAGTAATTTTTCCATCAATTTTAAAAAGGGGGAAGTAATTGCAATAGGCCGAAATTTAATATCAGAACCAGAAGATGGTTTTGGTATAGGGATAATTTTAATGTTTTTCCATGCAAAAGGTAGAACGTTACCGGAAAAAGAAGCATTAAAAATGTTAGTAAGAGGATAACACAAAATATCAGCACAATTCCTGAGGACAATGGCAGGTATGCCGTCAGGACCAAGGCTTTGAGAAGGCTTAAGAGACCGGAGACATTTAAGCACATCAAGGGTATTAAAACCACTAAAGTTATTGTCAATATGATTTGTATCATTAGGAAGGGTATCAACAGAAGAGCGTATGAAAGATTTATTGAGAGTGTCGACATTAAGAGATGGGACAGAAGTACATCGCTTACCGCTAGTAATTTCTTTGAAAAGTTTCCACAAATTAGAAGGACACACAGTGATTGTATTTAGGATATACGAAGACTTTCATATTTATGTAATATAAGCCTTTAATAACTTTATAGATGGCATTTTCATTTCAGTTTGAATGTAGTGAATATTTCGTAGTGATATATACTGAAATATACTTCAATAAGCACGGTAACAAGTGAATGTATTTGTGATTTCAACTAAAACATCCTGAATTTTTTAAATTTTTTTAAGTTCTCAGCGGAACATAGGGCTTCAAGCTGGAGGCTTGAAGTTTCGGTAGCAGTGGCGTTTATTTTTACGGGATTAGGCTGATGATCATTAATATTTACAATAGTTATCACTAAATAGGACAACATCGTGCTGTTTCCAGTTTGAAAGCGTGTCTTTAGTTAACGACACTCCAGAAGTCTAGTAAAGAATCAATGCGTCAGTGTAGCCATTCAAACCTTCAACAGATTAGATTCGGATATCTCGTGAATTTTCGTCTCTGGTGATTCCCGCCGTTCATTAAAAAATTGAGAACATTCAACTTGTAGAGACACGCTGATATGAAATTGGGTGTGTGGGGGGTCGAATACAGATACTTTCGAAATAATTTTCAAGTACTGGTTTTGTAGGGATTTTATTTGATCGATTAGCTGGGGGATTTCATCATCAGGTGACATCAGTCAGAGAACCATGGGAAAACCTGGGAGTGCTGGATGGCTGTTAAGCCGTAGTTTGGGACTCTTCATCAGTCCACACATACAAAGGCTCGGGCTTAGAACCTTCTGGTTACAAGGCTTGCTCATAAACCATTAAGCCACTGGCAGTGTAACGACAGAAGACAAGGAAAGACAATAGATCGTTTATTTATGAAATCAACAGATGTTTATAGATTTTCATGTGCATTATTATACATCATTATAATCAGACAAACACAATCTTCTGATTGGTGGTTTCTCGTTGAACGCTAATGTTTTATCTCGGAGGCACAGTAGTTAGGACTTTCGCCGACCATCCGCATGGTTCGAGGTTCGATCCCCTGCCAACGCACACCTGATATCTATGGTCGGACTGCGAAATTTGGGCTAACGATATCACATGCTGAAAATTCCATATTTGTACCAAAAATACAGTGTGGAATCAAGCTGTAATCAAAATCTTTGTGGCTGTTTCTTGAAGTTCAGATTATCTACCTGCAAATTGTATCCGCCAAAGCAAAGTCTGCTGTGACTGGTTGTTGAGTCAATCTTTGTTCTTATTTTTCTCATGACCGAAATTCGGCACTTAAACATTGACGTAAATTACTGTCTATCAATTTCGTCTAGCAGCCAGCTCTTACCACAACAGAAGTTAGAGTTCATAGGCCATTATATCGAGTTCTAGTGGCTTAACAGGCTGTGAGCTCGTCTTGTGGCGAGAACGTCGGGGGTTCGATCCTTAGGAGTGGGTGCGTACCCCTGATGATTCTCAAACTAGGATGGAACAGCTGTCCAGCTGTCTCTAACTGGTGTCAGCTCATGATGAAATCCTCCAACTTTTGAAACAGGTTCATTTTCATTCCCTTTGCCTCCCAAATGAAATATAGGGCTTCATGGGATTATTTTTAAGAGATGGAATTGATAGATCCACGCCGAGACTTTCCCGTTTTCTCTGGATTTACTGCAGTCCAGGAGTAGTTTAGAAGTGGGTTGGCAAGGAATCGAATGCAGAGTCAGTAGGTGGATGCCAAGGATACTACCAGTGAACCCTACTATGTATTTTTATTTTTCGTCTAACTTATTTTCAATTCTTTGTTCTCTATGAATTATTTTCAAATGACTATTTACCACCTAACTAAGTAGTTGCGAGCTCTCTCTCTCTCATTCACGTAGGGTTATTTTCTAATCTTCTCACTTTGATTTATTTTTGTCCTTAATAAATAATAATTTTTCCTTCACGTTCCCCAGTGGAACATGGGGCTTCAAGCTAGTGGCTTGAAGTTTCTGTAGCAGTGTTTATTTTTTACAGGATGGGGTTGCTAGCCTCACGCCCAACCTTTCCTCTTACCAGTCTCATTACTGGTTTAGCGAGGTAAAGGAGTGCGTCAGCCGAGGATCGAACCCCGGACCATGTGCATGGTCGGTGAGCGTCCTAACCACTGTACCACCGACGCATTTTTGTCCTTAACTGGCAGTAATCTCAAAAGTGCATCCCAACTGCTGTGCGTCGGCGGCACAGAGGTTGGGATGCTCACCGACCATGCACATTGTCCGGGCTCCGATCCTCGGCCGACGCACTCCTTTACCTCGCTAAACCAGAAATAATGTTGGTAAAGAGGAAAGGTCGGGCATAAGGCTAGCAACCTCATCCTGCAAAATTAAACACTGCTATAGAAACTTCATGTAGCCCTATGTTCCACTGGGGAACGTAAAGGAAAGAAATCTCAAAATTTATTGATTGTCAGTGAACACTGTATACATAACCGCGCCCTAGAAAAAAATCTCATCGCTGACTAAAATCTTGTGTTCTTAACATCCTCTCACACAGTCAACTCGTTCAAGATTTCCTCTAAGCATTTGGTTATTGTGTCAAGAGACTTTCAGCTTCAAAGTGAGATGTATATTGTCATCTATGGATACAACAATTTTCAAACTCATACAACTGATAAGTATGGACTGTTTTATCATCGACCTAGTGTCAGTGGGTCTACATTTCCGTCTGATTAAGCTGCAGACCATTTTTCGCCCTCTGCTAGTTTTACGTTGAGCCTTCACTGTTTCCACGCTTACTATTAGCTGGCTATGGTGTTCGCCTTAGACGAGAATCAAAGTAGAACCTCTTGTCTAGCTGGCGAGCAATCTGTCATTTTGATCCATTCAACACATCTATTGTTGAGTTTTACTTGACAACAGATTTCGTCAAAAGATGGGCTAGGTGGTGTAACCAAGCAGAACTTTGCTTCCATATTCACTGCTTTAAGGAGGACAGAGAATTGAGCAAAGAAATATATGCCTGAATTTCCCCTATCATACGGTTATTTCCCTCGTGGTAATCTATGAAGGAATTTTTTTTTATTACAGCTTGATTCCACACCGTATTTTTGGTACAAGTATGGAATTTTCAGCGTGGATATCGTTAGCCCAAATTTTGCAGGTCGACCATAGATATCAGGTGTGCGCCGGCGTGGGCTCGAACCCCGGACCTTGTGCATGGTTGGCGAGAGTCCTAACCACTGTGCCACCGTATCGCAGAACGAAGAATCTAGTGCGTTCCCACATCTTCTCGCTCTCAGCCTGTCGGCTTTGGGACTCTTCACTAGCAACTGTTACTACTACACCTTCCGAGGAATGCTTTGGGTGGAAGCAGGATAATCATGAGGTGATGAAAAGATTGTGTCCACATGGATTACCCCCTTAAAATTCACATACTGATTTCTTTTAATGACTGTCGTCAGAACTTGTCCTTTATCCCTCCCAGTGAAACATATTTTCTAAACAGTTCCTGCCCTTTACTTTTCAGTATCGAATAGTTCTGGGCATCATTTGTCACCATTTATAGATCGTTTAATGGAGCCCCATGTGATTGACTGTGATTAGTCGGTATACATATTGCATTAAGGAAATCCAAACGGCTTCAGTTTTGTTTCAAGTGAACTTTTATTCATGAGACAGTCATACTATTGGCTAATACAGCATCAAGTTGTGCACGACTGTTACCATCAGTGTAGTGGAATTCATTTGCAAATCATCAGCTCCTGTGGATTTTAAACAAAGTCTAGGTGACAACGGGAAGTAGGTTGTGGTAGTTTTCTAGTCATCGCTCGTAGTCGTGTGGTTGATAAGATGATGTCAGCTAACGAAAACCATGTACTAGAAAATAATATCGGATTCCATGGTAGTTGTTCAAGCATGTTGTGATTGTAGACGGACCTACCTGAGGAATCGCAACTTGAAATGATCAAGTCACTCATTTTGGATTGCATACATCTAATGTATTTAGATAATAAGACATTAATATCCCTTTGACAGGGTTTTGTAGCCTACTGAGAAAACAGAATGGATGTCAGGGCGCTTACGGACATATGTGGCGACCTACAACTAATTAGGGTCCGCATTCAGTCTGGCTTTCAGATGAAGTGTTAGTCATTCACTGAGGTGGGTCAATGCATAGCTACAAAATGTAGAATGTTTCCACTATGTTTGAGTGATGTCGTACTCAGAAACACTCCACCATAACCCCTGTACTTGAAATTCAAAAGACAATCTTGAAATGCTACCGCTAGTATTTTTAAATGGCAGTCAAAAATATCTTAGTAACATTTTGCTGCATTATTAGAAGTGTTACAGTAGTGAACCTATTCTCTACTATATCCGTGTTGTAAATCATATAACTGACGACGTTGATTACTATGGACTCTTGATAGGATCCCGTGCATTTCCTTTATATTCCTGCATTGGTCGTATGAAGTCGTCCGTTAACTTTTGCGGGTTCTGTAGCAAAGCAATTAGCTCAGCCTTATTTCGAGCAAGTGTAACTTGCTGTGATCACAACGATTATTTCATCCGACTATTCATATCCAGTAGTGCGGAGATATTCTGGTGCTTAACGTTCGGTTACCTTCTGGGTGTTTTTATCAATACGATTTTCAAATGTGTAGCAATTCCTACGCTAAATTTTGATGTAATCATCGCATTACTACATATTTCTGCATAAATGTGCTGCTGATTAGACACTATGAATTTCGGCTTGGTACTTAGACTGCAGGAACGTATGAGATGTAGCTCGCCTCTGTTTTCTGAAAGTCAAAGTCTTGTTAATTCTGAATTTCCCCCATATGAGGCTGTGAATAAGTCCAGCATTGTGACTGAAAGTTGTAATGAACAAAACCACCAATCCTTGCTTTTACAGTTTGAAAGGCTACTTCGAAAAGGGTTTGAATAAGAAGGTAAATTAGGTAATGTAACTTTAAAAATCATGTTCTATGCAGTCAATAATAATAATAATAATAACCGTTTATTTCTAGACACTTAGAATAAACATCTGGGGAATGAGAAGTGGTTCTTATATAAGTAAACCTTTAGAAATGTAACTGTTGACTTCCATATGAGCGTATGATTTCCTCAAATGATTTTAAATTTTCATTTTGTTTTCAGGGCGCTTCTTATCTTACCATACTTGAATTATTTACGGTAAGGTTGTGTACACACTTTCAATTTTGAAATAAAATTTTAGGAATAATAAACGATAAAAATTCTTAATTTATACCGAATGGTGTTCACAAATGTTAGCAATATCATGTATGATTTTACAAGCTCATGGTTCTCACTATGCTGATGCTAAACACAGAATGCGTTAAAAAGGATATTCAGTGCAGGAATCGGGCTGGTAATTGCTGAACTAATCGATGAAGCGTGAAAACAGTTGAATAATAATATGAACCTAAGGCAATTATGGTTCCCTACTGCATGCATTGGATTACATTCACATGGGCTTCAACAACACAAGACGTGATTATTATTGTTACATTTGTAACCCTGTGCACTGATAACTGATTGTAATTCACAAATATATGAGTAAACGCATATGTGAATGGTTGACAGTGTAGTTAAAGGGCAATATAGGCATTGTCAATGATGTATTTAATATTAGAGTCGTATAAGTTAATTATAGACCTATCGCTGAACATCTATAAACTCCAGAATTTGTCTCTGTTTTCTGTTATGCCACACATACTTAGGTTTAGGTTAAAATATAATACCAAACCTGTTCCTCACTGACATCTATTTATTTCAAATTGGTTATGAGAGAAGTTCATTTCACCTGAAATTCAGTTATAAATACGCCGATATAAACTTGAGACCTCAACACATACTCTTTTATTCTGAGACATAAAAGTATAATCCAAAATGTGATGATATTGTTTTGAATACTGGGTGCTATCTCACGTTGATACTGATGGCTATTTGAATCTTCATAGATAAAATAATACCAGAATCAGAATGATGAAGAGTCCCGCTGACTTCGGAGACGATAGGGAGACAGCTCTGATTCACACTGATTACCGTCTCTCTGCTATACACTTTCGGAGAGATTTCAAACAGTTAAGAGGGCGTATGACACCAGATATAAAAGACTGCAGATAACAAGTATTATTATTATTAATTCCTAGCAGAACATAGGGTTTCAGCCGCGCACCTCCATTTCGTTTGGTTCTCTGCTAGACTTTTCAATGTGCTGAGTTGAACTCAAATCATAGAAACAAGAGACAAGCAAAATTACAGATTATAAAAGGAGGATGATGTTAAAGACAAAGATTACGTAATTAGATGAGAGAAAAATGACATCCAGTTACCAAGGCAAGGAAAGACTAATAACTGCTTCTTTCTGAACACATAGATCTGGTTCCAAGCGTTTGATAGAAATTGCTTCGGCAAACTTGAAGAGAATGAAACTCCTTTGTCTATTGATAATTTTGAAGGATTTCTCGATTTCCACCTCGTGACCCGTGTCGAGGAGATGTCTGGTAATAGCACTGTTATAAGAGTTTGTTCCCTTGAGACGTAGGCTTTTCAGCACATGTTCAGAAAGTCGGATGTGTGCCCTTCTTTTTGTGCTCCCAATGTAACTGCTCCCACAGATACACGTAAATTTGTATACACAGTTGGAGTTAACATGAGAAGGGTATCTATTGACCTTTGACTGTACCAAAGAGCATGTTGTTCGATGGACGGGAACCAACTTAGCTGCAGTATAGGCTCTGGCTAGTGACATCCTCAGTGATCTGTTGACCATTTCTGCAATGTCTTCACCGTTAAAATCCAGTTGAATGAAGACAGACTTTTTTCAACTGTGATTTGTTTGGTATTTGAGCCTTCACATCTTCCATATTTGTTAATGAATTTTTGAAGATAGCTGTTGTTTTTCAGCACCTTTTCGAGATTCGTAAATTCTTCCTTCAATAGATAAAGGAGCTCCATTCTCCTCAAGTTTGCCGAAGCAATTTCTATCAAACGCTTGAAACCAGATCTATGTGTTCAGAAAGAAGCAGTTATTAGTCTTTCCTTGCCTTGGTAACTGGATGTCTTTTTATTTTCTCTCATCTGACTGCGTAATCTTTGTCTTTAACCTCATCCTCCTTTTATAATCTGTAATTTTGCTTGTCTCTTGTTTCTATGATTCGAGTTCAGCTCAGCACATTGTTACCTAACTTATTAGTCACTATGCATCTAACGCACATCTCATCTTTATTATGCAACTCCCTTGCCATTATATGCATACATTTATTTTGTTTTAACTTGAACTGCTTGTGTAAAAACTTTATAAGCGCAATTTTCTGAGCACTGTATACTAATTGTGGAACTTTCTGTCAACTGACAACATGTACAATTTGCAAGTATGTTAAAACGTTTCTGTACTTAAACCTCAAAATTTATTTAGGCTGTAAGCAGATGATGAGAAGCCAACGAAATAAATGATGGTACCATGTTATTCTGCACAAATCACTGTTGTTCTCGCTTTATTCAGATGTATAATTGTCGGTGGGACCCCGTAGTAGGATAATAGTTTTTTAATCACCTCTTGATCAACGCTGTCGAAATCCGTTTCAAAGTGGATGAAGTTGAGATAGATAGGTGACTGCAATTCCAAGCTTTGTTCAATGATGATCCGTAGTGTGACGATTCAATCAATACATGACTTGTTTTTCCTGAATCCAGCCTGTTTCGGTTGAAGTTTTTCATCCAGGGTGACGTGTTTGATTCTCTCCAGGATGATGCGGCTTAGTATTTTGCTTGGGATGGATAGGAGTGTAATTCCGCGCCAGTTTTTTGCATTGGCTTAAGTCTCCTTTCTTTGGTAGTTTGAATAAGTATCCTTTCTTCCAATCCTTGGGTACCGTGCCTACAGATAACAAGGTGAGACGAAAATCTATCCATTGGAAGTCAAGAGAACAATACTAAGAATGTGTTCCATTCACTATTCGCTATTTCACCATTTCACTATCAGATATTTCAGTTGAAGTTATAAATAACTTTACTGGTCATTATTTATGCTTTATATATCATTCATTATATGCAAATACATTTCTCTAAGTAATACCTATTACACTCATATTGAAGTTAAAGCGCCACTTATAGTATTGTTAAAAGTTTAGATAACACAAATCTGAAAGTTTTAACATAGATGTCACATTTAGTCATTGTATTTCCTCTTCGATATGTTTTCAAACACAAATATCAGGACATAGAAAAAATGAATTATCATTATTATCATTATTACTGTCGAATTGTTCACAGAAACTAAGAGTTTAAAAAACAACTTGCCTAAATGTAATGTACCAACTGAATAGTATACAAATCTAATGTTGAGAAATTCAGAAAATCTTCGATAGTAAATGACACCTTTTAGGGGTGTTTGGCAGAGTGAAATAAAATTCTAATGAACTGATAATAAATAGTAAAAGTGAAACAGCGTGTAGGATAATTGATGCCAGACAGTAGTCAGGAGATACTGTACGTTGTCCATGTTGATTAAATGTTATCTGACCAGAAATGAGAGCCAGCTAAAGAAGAAGAAATTTTAAAAGCGTGACAAAGTAGACAATTAAATGTATATATGTGCATATATCTTCGAAATTTTAATTTAGATTTAATAAATTTTTTGTTGTTTAATTTGTATCGTCAAGAGATTCTATCTCAATACGATTATCATCTGAAGTCGACAACATTGAAAGATGAAAACATTTATTTCCCTAAACGAATTTAATACAAGCCAATCACCATCAACGGGAGGGATTTGAAAGAGGTTACTTCATTCATTCACTCATCTAGGGAGCATTGTCTCAAATACAGACAGTCAGAACGGACGAGGATGTCAAAGCGAGCGAGAATCGGGAAGGCGAGAAACACACTCATCAACATGAAACCAATCTAGAAATCTTCATCACTCAGCCACCATCAACAACAACAAAATTCGGTTGGATTTTCAATACAAACAACGTCAAGTCAGTCAGCTCTTCTATACGGATCAGAAACTTGGCGGGCGGGCGGGTGACAAAGAATATTTCCAACAGCCTGTTGCAGATCTTTATCAACCAACAACTGTCTTTGCTGGCTCTATACTGAAGATCAGATGGCCGGGCTGGAAAGAATCACCAACAAGAAACTATGGCTGGGAAGAAACAAAACAAGAACCAGTCGCCATCCAACTAATATGCAGGGAAAGGTGAAAAGATGGATTGGACACTCGCTGAGTGAGGAGGCTGCTGGGTGACATCGGGCGCGCGTCAGGCCATTTCTCGAGTGGAACCAGGCCGAAAGGGAAGCGGCGAGTGGGACGTCAGTTCAAGGGTAACATGGAGTAGATCGTGTGAAGAGGAGTTGAAACAGTATGGAGTAACATGGATGCAAGTGAAAAGTACAGCAGAAGACAGAAGTAAGTGGAGACGTGCAGTTGAAGCCCTATGTTCCAGTAGGAACCCATGGGAACAATAATAAATATTCATAATAAAGTTTAATTAAGCAGGATTTAATGAATTCATCAAATTTCGGTAGAACTCGTCAGCTGAATACTCTACATACATGGATATATATACTTTTGAAATTACATTGTTCAATTCGAGTTTATAAGCCAGGTCTCTGTGTACAAAAACAAGATGGTCGTGACTCTGAATCTACCATGGTAATACGTTTTGCTTATTATTCTCCCTATTATTATTCTTGATTCATCCTAAACAATCCTTTATCAGTAGGATTATCTGCACTCACTTCAACACTATTATTATTTTTGTAATTATAACCATTACTATCGATATTACTCTGTTTGCAATCCTTGTTATATTCTCCAATGACTAACTGTTTATCTAAGTGATGTAATTGAAGCGTAATGCAATTTATCATATTTGTGATCTCTCATACTCTCTCTCCCCTTATCTATTTGAACTTGAACTGGAAAACATTCGCACCGGCCTTTCTGCATGACTAATTCAATGTAGTTGATCTGCTTATCAGTCTTATATCTACCATTTTAATTTCAAAAGTATATATATCCATGTGTGTAGAGTTTTCAGCTGACAAGTCCTACGGAAATTTGATGAATTCATTAAATCCTGCTTTATTAACCTTTATTGCTTGTTTTGAATTTCAACATGAAATAGAATTCTATTGTTGGCACATGCATAATACATTTTTGGTTATAAATAATGAGGATGAAGCAAAGAACACTCTGGAAAAAAATTAACGATGTTCATCCTGGAATAAATTTTACCAGTGAGAAAGGAAAAAAGACGTTCAGATGACCAGAAAAGAGGATGGCTCAATAATAAGAGGAAGTGTATATAGAAAACCTACATCAACTGACTGTCAGTATACTCATTTTTTTCGCTTCGTGCCTTTGAAATACAAACGCAATATGTTAATGTGCTTGGTCTATAGAACGGGAGCAATGTGATCTGATGAATGTCTTATGGAAGAGTTCAATAGGATTAAACAGTTGCTGAGTAAGAACCGTTACCTAGAAAATTACAAACTCATAAGAATTTGAATAAAAAATCAAGGCAGCTCAAGATACTAACAGTTCCGAAAAAAGCCTTATTCTTACAAATCCAATTCCTTGGGGATAACATCAGCGGATTGTTAACACAACGCCTTAGGAATGCGGTAAAAGGAGCATTCACTGCTGCTGAATTATGCTATGCCTTTAAAATAACCCCTATTTTGGGTTCGAGAGTAAAAGACAAACTGTCTAATTTCGTCTCTTATATGCGGATGTATCTACTAATTTAATTATTCCTGTGGAGTGAGCCAGTTCCATCGGCCATACAATCAGGCGTGTTTATTGTCGCATTCTGAACATCATACTGCAAAGGGTTAAGTAAAGGACAAACAAAATCCATTCTTAGAGCATTCTACCTCATCTTGTGGATACAGAACACACGATTAACGTGAACGAGGCGTCTTTAAAAGTTATTAACCGCATATAAACTAATCTTAACTTTACCTTAAGAATTCATCTACTAAATATTACCGAGGCTGCTGAAGCCAACATTGAGAAACCAAACTTATGTATCCAAAATAATTTATTTGCTTCAGACACTTTCCTTGACCATCATGGTTATAATGATCTCAGTTGGTTGCTGAAATTTCCTTAGATTGATTTTTAATATTCTATGCTACTACATTTTTATGCCTATTATAATTTATGCATCTTCAAAGAACTGTGTAAACAGTGCATCGGTGGCACAGTGGTAGAATTCTCACCAACCGTGCAGGTGGTTCGGGTTCGATTCCCGGCCATCGACGCACTCCTTTACCTCACTGCGCATTAATCACTGGTAAAAAAAGTGAAAGTTTGAGGCTTGCAACCCCACCCGGTAAAGATAAATACCAATGCTACCGAAACTTCAAGCCTCTAACTTGAAGCCCTATGTCCTACTGGGAACGTAAACAAATGTAAAAAGAAGTGAACTGTAGTTCCATTGATCTTATTTAACTAATCAATAATATTTAAAACCACCAATATTGGTAAAGACGACTATTCTAGAATATTCTATGTATATAAACATATATATATATATAATTGTAGAGCGAGAAGAGGAAATTATCAAAAAATAATATTCTTTGCTCAATTTTTTTGTTTTTTCTAGATGTCTGAATGTATATTTTCTCTATAGTTAAATATCCTGGCACCAGTTTTGTTTGTAGTTAATTCAGAGTAACTTCTGCATAACTTGTTTCGGTTCATTTTATTCGTTCGTGCATCTAAAGCGATCAGTTGGATGACAACCCGTGTGATTTTCTGAGTTTTATTTATGAAAGTTTCTTTTATCTGAATCAACTTTTAAACAAAAACGTTTCTAGCTGATGAGTCTCAAATGGGACGAAATGCGCATTCTGAATTCAACTGCACTAATCACCATCCATCAATTAGTTTCTAATATCCATTTTTGCATTTCGCCTTATTCGGTCATTGTGACAGGCCTTATATCTGAAACGAAATTATTCTCAATATATATTGGCCATTAAAAGGGACAATTTGAAAACAAGACATCTATACAGTGACGTCAGTCAGTGTATTATTTGTAAATACCTGTGTATGGCTTTCTTTGAACTGCAGATTGAAGTTGTAATATTGACTATCCTCGATGTATTTTTTGCACTATCTGAGTTTCAGCATAAATATTCTTACAGAAGTGTAGCAGTCCAAGTTCCCACACTTCTTGAAGCACACAGAGGTGGGAAAAATAAAGAAGAGGTCCAAAAGAACTATAATTAGTGCAGATGTACTGATGAAAGAAAAGTAACACAAAGAAGCAAAGAATTGTCACAAAGAGTGAACGTATTTGTGCCAGAGACAATAGTCTTGGGTTATATTAAAAATGCTATCTAGCCATCGGTTCTGAGCATCTTGAAAACCTCAGCCAGGTAATCTGCATTACACCCCCCTGTGGCTAAAACCAGTCGTCAAAGACTTTGTGGACTGATATCAGGTTGTGGTCTGACTAACTTTAACTTTTATTCAGTTAGATTCATTGTCAGCTTATCTTGCTCTTTGAGGAAGGCAGTGACTCAGAATGCTGTAGCCATCCCAGTCAATGTAACATCTCAACATTAATCATTAACTTACCTCCCTTACCTAGGAGTCTACACGCAACCTCACTATTGTTCACCATATTAAGTAGCTTAACACGGCAGACAGAACGAATACATCTGCGGTTAAAGACAGATGGTCACTTCCACTTTCAACGGTCACATATCATATCCCCTAAAGTGAATTGTCGATTACTATAAAGGAGAATGAATTCATCCATGTTTCCAAATTTACAACATGTAATTCCATGTACACCGAGAATAATTTCCCACAAAGACAGTATTTGAGATTATCCTAATTTGATATAGTTACACGGTTCCGGAGTTCGAAGTGGACCAACTTCGGATTCTCGGTACCTCAAAATGAGTTTATGAATTCATGTATACATGTGATAGCAAGTACACGAGAATAACAGAGAGATGGCTCTTTCTTAAGACTGTTATACATATTCTTAGGTTTACACCACTTACAAGTTCATTTGCATTTAACAGCATGATAGTTGGTAACAAGCTGATACACGACACGACACCAGCATTAAGAGACAAAGCATCTTAGGATTACTTCGAATTCTTGAAGCTGCCGACATCAGAAGAGTAAAACTGGATTTATTTATTCGAAAAAAGACTTTTGCCACTTTGATAAGCGCTGAAACTCACTCGTCAACTGTTCACAATTTCATTTAGTTTTCATGATGCCACTTAGTGTCTACATCCATCTGCGAATTGTATATTTTAGCTAAGCGAAAGAGTGGATCACATTAAAGATTTTAAATCAACACATCCACAGAAGTGTTATTTCTGTGTGAACTTGGTAACCTGAAAATGAGTCTATATATAAAATGTTACTCAATATCTATGTGAGTCATAAATTGATAAATGAGATGTCTCTCATCATTTTATCTGTACGACATTAGATGATTGGAGGCGACTGACAGGAAGCCCGCCAATTAGGTTCCTTACAAGTTGGCACTTTCCAGTCAGCAAGGAATATCTGCAACTTTGAAGGAACTCATGTCCCTTCTGAGACCCCAGTCCTTGTCACCCACTATTGAAGTCAGAGACGTTACCACTGAGATATTAGGGCTAGCAACTGACGTCCTGTAAGACTGTAATGTTTCTAGTTCTATCTTCGGTGCAGATTGAATTCTATCGCTAAGGTTTGCAATGTAGCCACCATTCTAGGTGGCTTGCCATCATGGTCCACTTTTAATTATTGATATTTAAATGGTTTGAGGCAGTCTGCAGGAAGCCTTGGACCTAGGTTTCATGCCAGTTGGCAATCGTCAGCCGCGTCAACCAGTGCTGCAGTCAGAAACGTTACCATTGAGCTGTTTTCAGTCTCAAAAGGGATATGAGTTCCTTCAAGGTTCGGAATGCACTTTGCTGACTAATGAGTGTCAGCAAGCACAAATCCTGAATGGAGGGCTTCCTACTGATTTCCTCTAATCATCCAACATCAAAGTATGCTGTGTCAATTGAATTATCACAAACACTTATTGCATTTATTTATTTTCACATTCTGTATATATATTAATCATAAAATGAGAGAGAGAAAGACTTGAACAACAACTTACAATAATTATTAGAACAGCCATGCCTCCACCAAAAATAATCATTGCTATCTGAAACGAATAAAAATGAATGCGTTGATGAGGAATATCTGGAGGACAATTCATGAAACACTATTTGACGAGACTCTCAAAATGAAAGACACTTGCTAAGTACCTGTTTTATGAAATAATGGTCAACAGAGATCGATAACTACGTGACGCTACATACCGACTGATTGAGAAAAGATATACAAAGTGATGGATAATTTTCCACCAGAACTGAAAAGCAGATTTAAACATTTGCAATTAATAGTGTTCTCCGAGCTGGTTGGGTTAGTTGCGGAGCCTTCCTCATCCACCTTTCTGAACAACATCTACAGCGCAATATTTAGCATAAAGAGAAATGATTTTTATTTCTTCACGAGTGGTGATATAATTGCGTCTTCCGGTAACCATCTTTACATAAGTATTGATCATTTTCTACTGACTTGGATTTTAAACTTTCTGGTCCCATAATTTGCTTTTTATTAGTTGGCATATTTGCTCTATATTAACGTGTTTGTTGATTGCATATTCGTTTGAGTACCAGGCTTCTAGGAATTCCCTGGCTAGAGTTTTGGTGTTTCCTATGTCTAAGATTTCGACATTATCCCAGTTATCAAACTGATGTCCATAATTGTCTATATGCATTGATATGAAACAGGAATATACATCATGTCTTTTTACGGTTAATTTGTGTTCTTGGATTCTAATTCGAAGGGGGAGCCCACTTTGGCCGATGTAATGCCTGTTACAGTTCATACAGTTTATTTTGTAAATGGTATTAATTTTGTCTCCTTTTTCTGTTGGATCTTTCAGTTTGCATACCAGGATTATTAGTTGAAGTCGTCATACAAAGATTAGAATTAATAGCTCTACCTATAATTAAACCGAAAATCTGGGTACGTTACGTTGATGATACATTTGTAATAATTAAGAGAAATGATTTAGAATATACCCATAAACTAATAAACAACATATTTGAAGACATCAAATTCACCACAAGAGAAGAAGAATTAGATAACAAAATCCCATTTTTAGTTGCCTCAATCAGGAGAACCAACACAGGAAATTTGAAACAGAAGTATATAGAAAATCAATACACACAGATCAAATACTCAACTATACCAGCAATAATCCAATTACTCACTCACAAAAGAAACTGTGTACAGACATTGTTTAAAAGAGTTCAAACACATTGTAACACTCCAGAGTCGAAAAGAATGGAAGAAAAATACCTACAAACGGTCTTCAAAAAGAATGGATATCCACGAAATTTCATTGAAGAGTGTTTAAAATCGGATCACAACACCAACGAGAAACCATCATCAAAGACGACGAAAAAATTCATTCTACCATACATGAGAAATATCTCTGAAATGACAGCTAGAATACTGAAACCGTCTGATATACATATAGCACACAAGCCAGTCAAATCGCTTAATTCGATATTATGCAAACCGAAAGACCCAACCAACAGAAAAAAGAGATAAAATTAATACCATTTACAAAATAAATTGTATGAACTGTAACAGTCATTACATCGGCCGAAGTGGGCATCCCCTTCGAATTCGAATCCAGGAACACAAATCAGCTGTGAAAAGACATGATATATATTCTTTCATATCAATGCATATTGACAATTATGGACATCAGTTTGATAACTGGGATAATGTCGAAATCTTGGACAGAGGCAAGACCAAAAGTACTCAGACGAATATGCAATTAACAAACACGTTAATATAGAGCAAGTATACCATTTAATATAAAGTGAATCATGTGACCAGAAAGTTTAAAATCCAAGTCAGTAGAAAATGGTCAATATATATGTGAAGATGGTTACTGAGAGACGCAATTATATCACCACTCGTGAAGAAATAAAAATCATTTCTCTTTATGCTAAATATTGCGCTGTAGATGTTGTCCAGCAGGGGGATGACGAAAGCTCCACAACTGAAGCTTCCAGCTTAGAGAACACTAATAATTGCAAATCACCCACCTGAGCTACAAATCTTTGCGACTATTTCAATATTGAAACATAAATGTCTCGTAAGATGATAAGTGGCACCTACTGAGCAACATTTTCACTTTTTGATTAATGTGCTTGTCTGATAATATAGTCACGACAGAAACTTAGTTTGATTGATTCAAGTTTCACTCAGAACACCATTCTTCATTTAGACATAGATGAATGCGGCCTATGATCTCAGAATAAAATGAAGTAGATACAACGAATTCTATCTTGGGTTATGACACATATCAAATTATATTGTAGATATATTTTGTTGAAAATTTCCTCTGAGTATATTGAAAATTCATACGGAGGATATAATCATATTTGTCAAAAGTAGTTTTATATTCAACGGTTTGAGGAAATTTAGGCATACAGTATATGATACTCACTATTGTAGGGGTTTGTGTATCGCTCAGGGAATTCAAAACAAAACGACAGTGTTTGTACTGACGTTTCGCTATTTAACGCAGCTAATAGCTTTAATATTGATATTAGTCGTAGCCCAGAATTGACAAAATCTCAGCTGATATACAGCTGCTCGGTCACAGTTCTTCATTGCGAGGTAATTTTTACTTTCTCAAGTTGCTGAGTTGATGAAGATGACAAACATTGTGCACACTCTTACATATGACCAGTGTATGAAATTACAAAGACATCATTAGCTTACATAACAAAACTACTTTATGTATATTTAAGTTGATTTTATCACTTCATGGAGAGTGGTAGGTGTTACAACCGGATCAAATTCTATCTAAATCCATAATTTCTTTCCACGCAGCTGGATTCGATTTGATAAGAAGTGCTTATGATTCGAGATGTTCTTTATGATTTCTGAAATTTTTCCGGATAATTTCAAAATTATTAAAGTCACTTTTGTGGCCTGATTCTGCGGCTATCCTATTGTGGTGATGCCATACAGATAATGTGTGCCAATGGAATATTATTCTCGAATATTCCCTCAGTTGATTTCGGCTTTAGCAACAGAATACTGTGTATAAACAGCGGTTTGATCAATGAAAAACAAACCATGGTTTCAGTGTCTTGCCTTCTGTTGTAACACTGTGACTGACTATTTTGTAAGCTTTGCCAGTTCCATTGTATTTCAAAGCGGTCGAATAGATGCTGTACAGTGTTCATTTATTGTGACATTACTTTCTCATGGGATGCATGTGTATGCATTACACATCATATTCTAAGCAGTCTATTTTATAAAAAGAGATTGCAAGTTCTTTGGAATTCAATCTTCTAAAGGGAGCAGGATTGACCTATAGTGTATCAGATGTTTTGAAGAAAAAAAAGTACGGTATCGCATTGATTAAGTACTCTTCTGATATTTTTTAGACCTGTCAAATCTATATCGAATAGCAGCTGTGAAGGTCCATGTTTTCAGAACACGATATCGGTTATGCTTATAGTGTTTTCGTTGATTTTGTTAACAAAGTTCTTGGGATGGTTATTCTTGATATACGTATTAGGCTTGAACACTGTGGTAGAGTATAACTCCGATATAGATAGGATTTTATTTTGATAAATCACACAGTGTTGCTATACAGTAATATTAACTGATGACGTCCACGTTTCGAGCACAAACTATTGCCACTCATAATCATATCAAGTCACTCACTCACTCACACAACTTTCTCGCTTCATTTATATACATGAGTAGAATTGATGATTAGACATTTGAATAAAAATCAACCAATATATGATAATGTACATTCAGAAATAATAATAATAATATGAGTGTTATCAATCAAGTACAATCAGATGACAAATAAGACGAGTGTTTTTATAGTCAAAATAAGTAACTTGTTAGAATGTTGTGATGTATGTGAATTGAATTGAAATAGAATTTCGAGATTATTTATTATCCTTCTCTGATTTGACTGACTGGTGATAATAACATCTTCCATATCTCTGGTATTTGCGTTAGGTCATTTCTGTTGCATGTGTTGTTTTGGGTGTAGACTCAATGAACCAGGCAGGATTCAGTAATCAATCTCTCCCTCTCTCCACCTACCTAGATTACTTTTGAGAATTTCAACCCTCTTCCACCCTACTGTGTGGTCGTATGTTAATGCATACAGTGCACTGTAGTGCTGAGCTTTTTCCTAAATTACTTATCTTCTCGGGGTCAACCATTCTTCCCTTAGCTAAATTCTTATGTTCCAACAATCTGATTACCCTCGATCTACTAGTTTCACCTATGTAGTTGACCTCACAGTCATTGCAGGGCATTTTGCAAATGGTATTATTTTGTTTAAGTGGGTCCACCGGGTCTTTTAGCCTACAGAGCTTGTTTCTGAGTGAGTTTGTAGGTTTGAATGCCACCCTAATTCCTGCTTGATTAAGAATCCTACGTAGGGTCTCAGATGTCCCCTTCTTATATGGTATAACAGTAAATGACTTATATTCTTTCTTATTTATGTTATCGCTACCAGTTTCACAATCATTTTTATTTGGGTGGTATTGAGTCTACACCCAACACATGCAACAGAAATTCCTCCATGCAAATACCGGAGATATGGAAGATGTTATTATCACCAGTCAGTCAAATCAGAAGAGGATAATAAATAATCTCAAAATTCTATTTCAATTCAAGCACATCACAACATTCTAACAAGTCACTTATTTATTTTGACTATGAAAACACTTGTCTTATTTCCCATCTGATTGTATTCGATGAATAGCACTCATATTATTATTATTATTTCTGAATGTACATTATCCTAAATTGGTTGATTTTTATTCAGATGTCTAATCGATTCCACACATGTACATAAACGAAGGAAAAAAAATTGTGTGAGTAACTTGATATGATTATGACTGGCAATAGTTTGTGCTCGAAACGTGGACGTCATCAGTTTATATTACTGTATAACAGCACTGTGTGATTTATCAAAATAAAGTCGTATACATTATGGTTAGTCTCTTGTGAAGTTTGCTAATATTTGATTTTTCGTCTTCTTCTTCTTCTTCCGTTTCCTTTCCATATGTGCTCACAGAATGTGCTCATTTACGACGACTTCAGACAATGATGAGAATAAAGGTTGGGTGGAAAACAATATATACACATATATGCGTGTGTAACTATAATTTTCAAATGAAATCATAAAATAGTGCTTACTTCTAAATGTCCCAAGGCAGATAACACAATGGTGGTGATTAATGTCACAATGAATTCAGAAACGACAACTGATAACAATGTGAGCCAATGATCCAACAGTTTCACCCGAATATATGCCCCACCTACTATTGTGGAGAAGAATGCCACCAAGGTTGTTCCCCAACTTGCTAACGTCCAGAGAATATTCATACAGGCAAACGGAAATCCGGCTACGAAAGACGCGGATATTGTCTAAGCGGCACATGGGGTAAAAAAGACAAATGTAAACACACAAGCAATTAGATTCTTTACTTATTGAATACGATATGTATATATATATATATATATATATAATTTTTCATATCGGTGTTCATTTTTGAAAACAAGAAGCCTATATAGGAAACTATATGCCCGCACTAGTAAGTACAAAAACTCATCCATACCCTACCTAGCCCGTGTTCTGTGCGATAAAGAATGCATCAGGCGTGAAACCTTTAACTTATTAAATAGTCAGTAGAACCAATGGATCTCGTCTTTCCAACTCACATCATTTATAGGTACAACGTTTTCTCGCTCTTCATTCTGTATTTATTTTTGTTATGTGCTGTTTTGTTTCTCTCTTCCTTGCAAACTCTACTTAAAACATTCTTGTTCGTTCTTTCACACTCTGTACATCTCGAAAATTTTGCTATCGCTTACGCCAGTAAATATGCTAGTAGTATCTACTTTTCTAACACCTTCAAACACTTTAATTTTGGCTTTGCTACCGACATACTAATATGTTGTTGAGATAACTTTAATCTATGTAGAACTTTATTTATTGTTAATGTAAAAAACTGGATGCAATATTGTAGTAAAATGCTGAGAATTCCATTCTGTATCACAAGTACTGATTTGGAATAAAGCTTATGTTATGTTATGTTATGTTAAATATTGTGATGGAAACCTGCATACGTAGGGACAGATCATCCCAGTTAATTTATGTAGACTGTTAGACTAATTCAAAAACTGAAACTGTTCAAAAATACTCTAAACTCATCAATGAGCATCTTCCTTCATGGTTCGGAAAAGGTCAAATAAAATCCATACGAAGTTCTATTTTGGCTCATTTTGATTGATAGCGGTCACCAAGTGGACAAAAATAGTGCCTTCAAATTATCTATCGCATACTATCGAGTCTTTCGAACGTAATCAGAACCCGTCTTTTACACTTAGCCGAAACTGTGGGAATTAATTCGAGAGAACAATCCTTGTCTTTGTGTACAAAAGAAGTTTGTTCTACCTCTGTCTCTCCCTTGCTAGCCTAGGTGAATTCTATTCAAAACCCTCCCACCCTTTCTTATAATCCATCTCTTTCTTACTTTTATGATATTTATTTAAACTCTGATTATATGTCCACTTCACCTTTTAAGATTTGACCTAATTTATTTATTTATTGAACTATCTACATATACACATATATACATATACTACCTTTGTTATTCTTATCACCTGCATAAACTTTATTATCAATATTTTGTTATCATTATAATCATCGTTATTAACTACGTTCAAAACATTCACCATATTATTATTATTTGATCCACAAAATCACCGTCATTGGTTGAAAATATTTATATATAAATCAATGTAAATTAGAGTAAAGCCTGAAGAAGATCTAATTGAAAGCAACAGTATTGTTGGCTTATATGTCATGTTCTAATATTAAAAATGGGAATATTTAAAGATATAGTGATATATATTTCCATATAATATGTGTGTTTGTTTGACAGCCTGATCTTGGTGACATGTATCCATATAAATTGTGTGTTTGTTTGACAATCTGATATATTTTGCTATGTATATATGGATCGATATTCCATTATAATTAGCCAATCATGTTAAGACTGTCTATTGATTTGTTCATTTTGAATATTCGCTCACACACTTGTGTTCACACACTTTTTCAGACATTCATATATTTTTGCTCTCACACTCTTGTGGGACACATTGATTCTCCTTGTGTTTGGAAAATAGAAGTATCATCGCAAACCTAGTGGTCTTCTGATTTCCGTCTTTCTTGCGTCAGGACTATTAAATTCTCGACCAGTACATAACAATAATTTGGCAACGAGTACATAATATATAGGTTCAACAACTATAAATGCTCAGGCGAGTCGAAGTTCACTCACACCGATTTCGCAACATAAAACCATCACATAGGGTTTGGAAGAATATATTCTGTTCATCTAATGAGATTATAAGGTGCCTAGGTGATGAATTTATTGAATGTGACGTGCGTCTAGTAAAGTTGAACTAACGTGAGGAAGGTATAAGTTGATACTGAAAAGACATAAGCTGTGAATAAAGAGAGATTGGTATTTTGAAATCATTTAAAGCTGAGCACCGCACAATGTATATTTTAAATTTAATTGTTCCACTTATAGGCAGACAGCTTCTTGATCTATAAACTTACACGAAGAAGGATTGTGAATAAATGAAATTTTTAGTAGATGGTGACTATCAGTGGAGTCCAGAATGCTTATTTCCTCCAGACCAGAAATCTTCAGCTGGGTCTCCCACTTGATTGAAGATGATTCCGCTGAAGATTGCAGGTAAATCAGGTTGAAGAGTCTCCAGTAGGATGAAATGCACATCCTGGATTTCACTGTTGATCACCATCTACCAAATAACTTTACGCTAATCCTTAGAAATTGCCAAGAGAGACTAAACATTTAGGTCTCGTATAATCGATTGAAAATTCATTGAAAATTTTCAAACAAAAATGTCAGATTTGAATAAGGCATTAAGAAGATAAATTTCGCGAGATGATATCATCATTTCGTAGTTTCTTTACAACCACTTTACAACTAACATGGTTAACAATGATAAAATAAAGATCATGACAATTACTCAGTTAAATAAATTACAAAAGTAAATACTAATGACCAATCACATTTAGATAGGTCATGTAGTCTAGGGTAGGCGAAGATTGAAGTCTATTTTTTTTGTACACACAGTTTAGGCTGTGTGTGATTAATCCAAAGTGCTTCCACCACCTTCAATAACCTTGAATCGGAGTGATGTGATGAAATAATTGTGAAACAGTCATTTATATTGATTATGTGACCTGACATTCAGTTTTATTAGCTAATGGTTATCCGGAGACATTTATCACTTGTCACAGTAAAGAAAAACCACATCTCGAAAAGACAGCTTCTGTACTTAATAAAGCTATCTTTATTAACCTACTATTCAAGAGGGACCAGATTATGCAGTTCCAAGACAGCTCAAAGACTTCGATCAGCCATCAAACCTACATTTTACGCTGAATCTCTTTCCCTGACATGCTGAACATTTTCTATCCCTGTATCTACGATTAAAGGACAAAATTCTGTGGACTCTACTTCAAACTGTATCTACAAGTTCACTTGCAGCTGCGGTGACACCTATAAAGGTAGAACTAACAGAATGTTCCAATGTCGTCGAAAAGAACATGTTCCAAAATGGCTACTAAATCATATAGAAAATCCCAACTCGATTAATCTTAATAGAAATCCAGCATCATCCATTGCAAAACACTTATTAAGGTCAGGTCACAAAATCAATATTAATGACTGTTTCACAATTATTTCATCATAAAACTCTAATTCAAGGTTATTGAAGGTGGTGGAAGCACTTTGGATTAATCACATACAGTTTAAACTGTGTGCACAAAAAACAATAGACCTCAATCTGGATAACGCTTTGGGGTTTACAACTATGGGTACTGGGTTCGAGCCTCGGTGGGAACATCATCACTCACTGAGAAATGCAGGTACATCCAGTGACGAGTCCCAAATAGGACGAAATGTGCATCCTGGATTCCACTGCTAGTCACCATTCACTAACTCAATACTGACTAAATGCCCAGACATCATCGAAGCATCTGCACAAGAAGCCGGCATGTCAACCTGAGACCAAGTACTTCGGGCCACTCAATCGACGGGAACATCTCAAATTCAATAGACTTCAATCGTCGCCTACCCTAGACTACATGACCTATCTAAATGTGATTGGTCATTAGTATTTACCTTTGTAATTTATTTAACTGAGTAATTGTCATGATCTTTATTTTATCATTGTTAACCATGTTAGTTGTAAAGTGGTTGTAAAGAAACTACGAAATGACGATATCATCTCGCGAAATTTATCTTCTTAATGCCTTATTCAAAAAAATGTTAAATTTATAAATGAAAACTTAATATAAATTATATACAAATTCTTACGTATACAAAGAGAATGATGATGTTGAGTGGGAAGAGATGTCTAATTTTCGGGATAGCAAGAAGTAGTACTGCTGACATATCAGCTATCACCCTGAAAAATAATGATTACAACAAACAAACAATGTTAGGTAAGTTCTGAGTGTTTAACTGCGTTTGTGTATAAAAGATTACATCACCTTACTTTGCATTTATGAACTGTCATGAAAATCATATGTAGGGGGAAATCAAAGACTGTTGGATGTATTCCATAGAAGTTTACTTCAAATGAACTGTCGTCAAGATTTGACAGAATAGTTCTAAAATATTTGGGCGCCGAGTGAGAAGCAGGCATTTGTAAAACAGCAACAATTAACAGTTACTATAAATAGAAGACACCTAAGGGTGGTCTTTCACTTACCTAGGCGGTATCGTTTCAACTACAGGTGGTGTGGATGAGGATTGGAAAACTAGGGTTAGGAAAGCAAGAAAAATTTTCATAACTCTAAAATCAGTCAGGAAATATGCTGCGCTCAGCACTGCTAATCTTAAGTCAACTAATGCTTTTATGTAGGTGAAAGACCTCATTGAAGGTATTTCCAACACTATGTAGCAAAACCTTTTGACAACAACTGCCTTCAATGCATACTGAGGACCTTATGAACAGAATAGATAGTCAGCGACGCACTTCAGTAACATCTTAATCAGCAAAGTTTCGCTGAACAACTTTCTCGAAGTAGATTGAGGTAGATTGGCTAATGAGATGAGGAAACCGTGTGAGAAGAAAAAAATCTAATGGATGAATGTGATGCCACTTTAGAAAGACATTGAATGCTCTGACCTTCGCAGATGATTTATGTCTAAGAATATCTACAGGCGAAAACCAGGAAGTTGGTAGTAGAGATAGGAGGCCAAGGTGGGAATTCAAGGGAGTACAGTAGAGAATGTTGTAATACAGATAACGAACCAACACAACAACAACAACAATAAGCACCATCAATGGAATAAATCTGAGTAAGACCAATTCTCTCACTTATTTCACCAATATACTTCCAGCCACACAGAGAGTCACGGATGAGGATGTCACAGGCAACCTCCGTTATTCTGAGATCAGTCTCGAAATCAGCTGCACTCGATACAAGGACGGAGAATCGGATTTTCAACACTCATGTCAGCCTATTCAGCACTTCTCCACGGTTCAGAGACTTGGTTCAGACTTCAACAAAAGCAAATTCAACAGCTTGTAGCAGACTATCATCAACATCCGGCCTCGCTCCACACTGAAGATCAGAAGGCCAGTCAAAAATGATAGACAAGAAGGAACTCTGCAAATTGTGGTGTACCAACCATAAGCCTATCATCCAATAAATATGGGGAACAAAGTGGTGACCCCGTGACGCCGCCTTAAAATGATAGCATAAATGTTAGCATATATGTTGTCGAAGCCATGTATTCGACTGGGAGCTCAAGATTATAGTGATAATAATAACACAATCTGTTTGAATTTGATTCGTTAATCCGTTACCATGGAAAATTCAATCATCAAAGTGTTACCATTAATCCAGAATCTTAAAAACTAAGTAGAATTAAATTTAAATAACGCCTGATTCAAGAATACTACACAACAAATTATGAATAAGCATACTGGATAGTGTCACACGTTTCCATGGTTATATTAAAGACTTGTTTTAAAATTCACGTTTAATAAATTACCAGACTTACGCGAATAGAATTGTGAACACTGTCATACAGTTTAGCATATTAGTTATGTGTGGTGATCTATGAGCGAATGTATATAATAATAATTGGATTTATGATGTTATGTGACATACATTGCTGACAAGGTCAGTGTGATTACTATACTCAGCAATATTTGGACTCCCACCAATAATATAACCTAAATAGGATGTATAAGAGACAATTAATAAAACAAAACTCACCATTTTTGTATATGACAGTGTTTTGGAATCATCAGACTGACGACTTTGTTGCACAGGGATTTTCTCATTCTGCATACTTCACAACTGGTGGCGAAATCCGCTTGAATACTTGAACTATTCACTAATATATATGAGCGTATGCTTGTAGCGTTAATAATCAACCCTGTTCAAATACAAGTTAAATAAATAGTCGAAGGTATGTTAATGTTGTATTCAATAGGAGTGTTTCAAATTATAAATCAATAAAATCTAAATTCACTCTGTACATAGAACTTTGATTTCAGTTCAATGAACTCAAAAAAAAAGATATTATTTTACTTGTAGTGTAATTTAAATACTGATTGCCTTTGTTCAGCTTGATGACTGCGTATATCATGTCATCTGACCTTTGAACAGTATGCGGGAAGTTAAAATTTAACAGTATGATGTTTTTTTTTATGCATCTAGTATAGCGCTAACACCAGAGCAGATATTCCAACTGTGTGAAAAAATTGAAAAGAAAAAAACACACCCTTAAGACAAACGTAACACCTGATATGATTGATGTTCACAGCATTTTCTGTAAAACATACAGTGCAAAGTCACATGAGAACAACCTGCTGAGAAAATTCAAATCTTAATTGACTGACTGCCTATGTAGTATCCGTTCAAGTAGGCGAGAATAAAAGGGAGGTTGGTTTGTATGGTCAATAGCTTATATACTTACCCAATAGTATGTAAATATGATGGTTTTCTAGCAGATTTTCTGTTTTTATTGAAAAGTTAAGTTCAAAAGGCGGTTGCAGTGAAGAAAGTCTTCTTTTCGATGAAGTTATCAACTAGGCACGACATTTGTGTATCTATGGGAAATAGGTGAGAAAGCTCCAAGGTTATGATTCCCAGTGATACAATGTGAAAACGAAGTTATTATAATGGTCCATTTATTTTTATGTCTGTTATTAGCACTTACTAGCACCTTACATTTGTAACTTTGTGGGTCAACTTTTGTTTTCCCTTCAGGACTCCAACTTGCTTCATTAGAGGCGCCAAAGTCTTCTACTTTAAAATATTCGATAACGCAAAGGGTAATATCTCTGACTTTGACACTGTCTGTCTGTCTGTCTATTTTCGACATAGAACTTGGCGGCAGTTCAAGTCGCCACACTCCACTCCTTGTAGCACACAGACCAAGAGAAGAAGGTAGAAGAAATGCATAATAGAGACAGTAAACAGAGATGTGAGACAAAGAAATAGAAGTAACAAAGAACAATGTAGTTTCATTGGAAATCATAGGTCACAATGAGTGGATACCTCTGCACCGGCCAGCCATTGAGAACAACGATTTTGGGCCGTATCACCAATTTTCTCCAGCCTCCATTGGTGTTTATAGTCCCGAGGACTCTAACCAGTCAGGAAGTCTACACCTTCCTACGTGACTTAATCTAACTGACCGGTGCAATGCTTTGGTTTGACCGCCGCTAGCTCTATTCCAGCCTGACCCTATGTCAGCTAACATTGCCCGTAGAGGATGGCAATGACTAGACATACGTAACACACTTTGACACTGGAATATGCCCACGAACATCCATCTGATTATTGTGTTATGTTATTAAAAAGATGGTTATAGCGAAGAAAAGTTTTCTATTCCACGAAGTCATCAAACACACTCTACATTCGCGTATCTGTGGTAAATGGTTGAGAAAGCTCCCGAGTTATTTTAGGTTAAAGGTCAAATTAAATTAATTAAATTACAAAGTGTAGCCATCAGGAAGGTCGAGTAGAAAAGACATAATAAGATCATAATTACTCAAAAACTTGACTGTTTCTACAAATTGCGGATTAGGGACGTAGTAATGACAAAAAAAACAGCAAATCAATCCAGTAATGCGGACAGGAATCAGAAACAAAAAAGCAACAGAAATAAACTGGGAGGCTGGACATGAAAGCTAATTGGATGATCATTATTGGTAGGACTGACTTTCCATGATGGCCATGGTAGGGATAATTGTTGGAGATATTTCTTCTGAACACAGAGAATGGGCTTGAATTTTTGGATCGCTAGTGCCTCAGTTATTCCTAGATGCCTTGATTTCACTTTCTTCGATAGGTTTGATTGGATTTTGTGTATGACGTTGAAGGACTTTTCAAATGAAGCTGAATTCTACTGGAATTCACCAGATGTTCTGTTACCGAACTGTATACATCTTTGCCTTATCCCTTTGCTAACCATGATGGATAGTGTTTCCCAGTGCATTCTACAAGCGGACGCATGGTACGACCAATATACTCGGATCCACACAAGTTCCGAGTGAACTGATATATGCTTGCTGAAGTGGTCCACTGCGGTAGCTTGTCTTTCATGCGCTGGTTGGATGGTTTCTTGTAGGACAATGTTACTCGTAGTGTGTTTTTAATGAGGATTTCGAAAGCCGTATACAGAGAATTTCTGCTTCGGTATCACTTTTAAATTCGAGATTAAGCATCAACATCTTTCTGGGGACGAGTTGGACCTATACACACGTCTCCTTTGGTTTTAGATTCTTGTCTATGAATCTGGGCAGAAATCCATTTTCTATGAAAGACCTTTGGAGATTTCCCAATTCTTCGTTGATTGGATCCTAAGTGCATATTCTGCGGATCCTCGGGAAAAGCGAGTATATGATATTTCGTTTTCTGCTTAGAAGCACACAATTTTGAAAGTCAATAGACTTTCTGTTCCACGTGAGCTTTTTGTAGATGGATCTTCTCAGCGAGTTTTCAGCATTCCTTCACAGTTGAACACTGAGAAAATGAAACACTGAGTGTGAAGTCAACGTTTGAGTGAGGATCATTAAACGTTTGGAGTAGGTATCTAATATAATAATTCTCACCACAGATTATGGAAGTATCATCAGTGTAACCTGTGCAGAGACGGACCCTTTCCGTAGTTGATTACAGGGAAGTGTTTTCTAGGTTAGCCACAAAACAAGTCAGACTGCGCGAGAGTGAAACTAAGAATTTACTATTGGGTGGAATGTTCAACAATCCCGCTCTTACATCCTGAAGGGATCTCAGTTACACATACGCTACTAAACAACGTTTCAGATGTCACCCTACTCACACTCCATAAAGCTTACAAAACTAGATCAGATGTGAAATGTACTCATTTTCAGGAGGGACATCTATGAATTCGAAACAAAATAACCGAATGTAGATCACAAGATAAATATTAAGAATATCTGCAAAGTAGATGGACTGCAGTCAAAGAAGACAAGATCTTCAATGGATGGGTGACTTCTGAAATGGCTATACTGGATAGGTTTTTCTTTGCTTGCAGTCAAATGTAAATATGCCGGTGTTCTGTTGTTCAGTATTGGACAACAACCACACTAGGTTCTTCATCAAGGCATAGGAAATTTTAGATAGCCATTTCTATCTGTACCAGGTTTTCGCTATATTTCATTCAGCTATGCAAACTAATGGTGATCACCATTACAGAAGGTCTTTTAAGTTTGTTTGTGGATTAGTCAAAAATGGGATACAGATACGTACTCCATTTAGATTATAAGTTCATTCCTCGATAAGTTATGGTCCTGCTACAAACAGCTGTAAAGTTACTCTTTTGAGATATTTTAAACTACTGAATCTGGAACTAAAAGCGACTGTGGTATCAATGAAGCTGCTTGAGGACATTCTAAAAGTACTAGATTTAAAGATAAAATCAAGTGGCTAACACTGATTGACTGTTTTGACGATTGTGTTAAGTCACATTTTCAACGCAATTATTAGCTTTAAAATATACACTGTCAATTATCAGACTGGCTAATAAGATCCAAAGTATTTGTGCACCAATGGATGTAGATATGTCAAGAGTAATTTGTAGCTTGCCTGCACCAGTACTGGAAGGAAACTTGGAAACAGTATTCTGGTTTTGAATGAGCTGAGTTCCTTCTTTAGCTAACCACCACCCTAATATTAATGTATTCAGATTTATACTACCTGCTAACAAACAGTAGTATAATTTTTTCTCCGAACATAGTATCAATAGTCCGCATTTGCAATCGTCCTTAGTAGTTTTCAGTCCATATTAAACTGCACTTATTGTGTGTAGCTATTATATTCTATATTCTCTTGGATTCTATAAAGGATCTCTTCCCTCCTTCATGCCTGTTTTTGAAAGTGCTTACGAAGGAAATAAGCCTGGTCGCCTCATGGTCCATTGATCATTATCTCAGACGAATCATATGTCCTGGAGTTTACGCATAACTCAAATGCTTCATCTACGAAGCCAAATGATCGTTTTATTTATGGAACTCTCAAAGGAAATCTACACTCAATAAAGAAATGGTGATATATGTGAGAAATGCTCAATATGTCGTAAGCAACGAGTTCATTGGTGGCTACATTGGTCCGTGTTTACAAATTCTACAGGTGTACGAAATAGGAGAAACGATAGTATACGTATTGTGCACATCAGTGATACATCCTAGCTATAAAATTGTTGGAGGTGATCGGCTGCTAGCTTTGAACCTAAGTTTTACGCCTGTAAGCATTCATCAACAGGGCACATTTGCATTCCTTGAAGGAATTAATATTCTCTCTGTAGCTCGAAACCGAGTCATCCAGAGATGTAATCAGAATCGTTACCACTGAACTGTTCGGTGTCGTGGTTACACCCCCTGTAGAACTGCCTATAGCTTGTAACCATCTGACATCAATTTTGGAGAGCAGCACTATGGGAAGTCACCTAGATTGGTGGATCACACTACGATATTGACTGATAGAACTCAGTCTGTACCAAGACCAAGGACTAGAGGCGCTACCTTAGTTACTCTTCGGAAACCAATAAAAGAAGATTTTCGTTATGTTTAAAGGCGTAACAATGCATAAATAATGAATACATTTTCCAGATTTTTGAATAAATATAGTCTCATGTGAATCGTATTACTGTGCATTCTACAAACAGTTGAAGTCAATTAAATATCTTCCTCGTACGCCATAACTGCATGATTGCGTATCATGCCAAAGCCGAATACACTCTAATGTAAAAACAGTGAATCTCATTAACGACGAGTCTTCATGAAATTATAGTGTAACTCATGCACAATTCGCTCAGAATTTTCGGATAGAATTCAGTTACCAAATATGAAATAATTTTTATCATGTCATTCTTCTGTGTTTTTATTATTTTTCATTCTGAGTGGGCTTGATCCTTCGAAGTTTCAGTGGCGGAGGGTATTATTTTAACAGGGTGAGGTTCATCATAGCTTCCCATAAAATCTTTGTCTTTTTCAGGGTTTCTACCAGCTAGTCGGTATGGGACCTCGTCATCCGGGAGTCGATCATATAACTTAATCAACGTTTAATTCGTCTTCACAATTTCTCATAACACGTCTACACTTTCACTTCAAAATTGTACTGACTTAATCGATATTGTATGATTTAATTGCTTAACCTCTTTGTTAATAATGTATTCCACTTTATTCATAGATATATCATGGTGAGTCCTCATGAAGATAAGTGGAATTCGCTGCTTTACTAAAAATGTCATCCTGATGAATAAGCTGCGCGGTCGTTTGAAATTAGCTGTACATTAGCTGAAAATAATTCGCTAAATTCAGTACGATCTGTTAATTCAACTGTGTATCACATCATAACTAAATTATGTCGTATATTCATAGATAATCCCCACCCAGGCATTAATGAAAACAAAACACGTAGTTCAGCAAAGAGTCTCTTTTCGCCAGCAAATTCATTTTCTTAGCTGTATAATCTCAAATATATGTGTTATTTCCTATGTATGTGTACATTAAGTTTGTCAAACAAAAATACAACTGGTTATGGTTATTTTAGCTAAACAGGTGAAAGTTAGTAGTCGGAGTTATGCAATACAAAATCGGTTGAGAAAACTGAGCGTTAATGAAATTAAGGTAGTAATAAAGGTGATGAGTTGTTGTTGAATAGGTACCCAGCTTTAGAAACGTGTTAGTTGACCATTTCACGTAGGTTTTCTATGGATCGATCTTCTTAGGCTCCCATCAGTTCTTCTTGTTAGTTCCACATCAAGAAACGGGATTTTTGATTCGTTTGACATTTCAACAGTGAATTTTATTGCTAGATGGCAACAGATAAATGTCTTCACCAGTATATTGGTGTCATTGTTGTTGTCACAAATAATCAATATGTCGTCCACGTATCTTTTATACAGTCGTAAATTGTCAACTCTCAACCGTATACGACTGATCATTCCATCGCAGCAAACGCCTCCTTCAAAGTAATGTACAGAGTCAAGAATAGTCTACCAAAGGCAATACAATTTCGTCTTCTTTGTATCGCTGAAGCTCTGGCCATTCCCATAGAAAAACCGAAGCTGTGCATACAAAAGAGATTTACTCAACAACTTCTACTGTCATGGTAACAACTTTTTTATTTTGATGACTTAATTTTGTTTGTTTGCATGTTTCTTTAATTGCTTATAATCCTTGTGTTCATTTGGAACTTTTACGTAATTCGTATTCTCTACTTTGTTCCTATGTGTATACTGAGTAAAACTCAATCATCGAACTATTCGTGTTATTACATAGCCTCTTTTTTTAACAACTGTTTGTGACAACTCATCAACTTTGTTACTACCTTAATTTCATTAACACCCGATTATCTTGACTGGTTTTGTATTACGTAACTCCGACTACTAACCTTCACCTGTTTAGCTAAAATAACCATAACCAGTTGTATTTTTGTTTGACAAACTTAATGTACACATACATAGGAAATAAAACATATATTTGAGATTATACAGCTAAGAAAATGAATTTGCTGGCGAAAAGAGACTCTTTGCTGAACTACGTGTTTTGTTTTCATTAATGCCTGGGTGGGGATTATCTATGAATATACGACATAATTTAGTTATGATGTGATACACAGTTGAATTAACAGATCGTACTGAATTTAGCGAATTATTTTCAGCTAATTTTTAGAGTTTTTGACTCTTGGTTCATTTAACTTTAGTTTGGGGAACTGAGTAGTGTCATAAGATATCACATGATAATTATCCCCTTTTTTTATCCTTGTTCACTAGATATGTGTTTCACTTAACTCAGTTTTGAGTTCCATCTAGGTCAGGTGTGGATGTCTTTTCGTCGATATTTGTTTTTTTTTATTAGTTTGAGGCAGACCGACTGGATGTGTCTGCACCTGAGGTGAGTAGTGTTGTTTCCACTGAAGTACGAATTGTTTCAAATGCCAAATTGTTATCCACCAACTCGTCAATTTTCGTTCTGGCCCTGACGCGCAGTGGCACTCAGAGGTTTTCTCAGCTGATATCCGACCCATCTCTATTTTACTGGTATATTTACTGAGCACTAGGTTTTTGGTTTGTCCTTTACTAGGGATCCTTCTTGTTAATCTTTTCTTGCCGTCTGATCTTCAGTATTCAGTGAAGGCAGCTATTGACAGAAATGTGTTCAAAATGTTTATGGTGACACACGTATTCTTTAAACCATATGGAAACACTGACTATGGGCATATTCCCTGCGGTCTCTGGATACGTTTCAGTACCCCCGGGGGAATTCCCTCTGATTTTGCTGAATTCTCAGCCTTCAGTAGTTTTTCCGCAGTCAAGACTTCTTTTTTTGTCGGAGGATTGATGTTCACTGGCAGTCCTGTATATGCTGTTGGTGGTATTTCTGGGCGAGATGCATGTTATGATGGATTCAAGAGTCCTTTGAAGTAATCAGCCCAATGTTTTATTTGTCCCTCCTCTTCTTTAATTAGGTCCCCTTCACCATCTTTCATTGTTGTCATCATCTGGATTGAGCCTTTCATGAATAGTGATCTGGCAGGAGCACAAAGTTATTTCTTCTTTTCATCCTATCATTGTAGTCTTCGACTGGTGGACTGTCATCCCAAGTGGATTCTCATTGCCTATGAATTCCTGCAACTTTGTCCGACTTTCACAAGAGATGTACTAGGTACCAAACCTTTTGCTAACACCTGCCCATATGATTTAAATTACAAGACAACTGCAAGGAGCTTCAGTCTTCCCGAAGGTAGCTAGTTAGATAGTTATGGTTAGAGAATACCTGCTGTAACAGGAGAAATGGGACTTATTAAAGGAATTTTATCTGAAATCTAATGTACACACACACGCAATGAAATTATGTAGACCATCTGTTAAAATCGTCACTTACATAGATAAACCGTGTTGTTCTACTTCTGCCCTTTGTATTGCATTTCTTTACCTTCTTTTCGTGTCCTCAGTGTTTCGTCGCAATAGTGATTCACTACCTCTCTCTTTGACATCAAATCTATCTCTCTGCTACTTGACACTTTTGTGCTGATGAATGTCTGTTTATAATACTACTGATAATTATTATCAGTAGCACATGCTATACTCCTACTGTTGACATCTAGGAATAGAAGCTATACAGATATCTACCAGCTGTGGCATGAACACCTGTGTTTTTTTACTACAACGACATGATCGATTTTACCACTTATTTTATCAATAGAATTCAAAGTAGGCATCATACGTCGGTACTTATCTGTGTCTACTCATTGAGTATTAAAAACACGTACGATTCATCAAACATGGAGTATTCTCGGAATACAATATTCCGAGAAAATACTCAGGAGCTGAGTCGATTCAGAAGTAAGATAGAAGACCTGTTTGTTCGTAAGCCATCAATATAACATGACTGGTAATAAAAACAGCTGAAAGGAAAGAATTTCATATTGATTACCGAGTTTGTCAGTGTATAAATATAGAAAAATCACGAGGACGTTTTAAGGTTGTGAATAGCACCTGGATACCTGGTAACTAGTGTGAAAGATTAGCAGTAAATGAAATCTAAAAGTCTTCAATTTTAATACGTCAATGAGGTAAAAATATCATAAGCTGGGTGGATGGATGTCAGATATATTCAGGTGAAGAATATAGATGAAGATAAGATAAATGAATCGAAGTATGAAATGTTAATATCTAAACTAAATTAACAGAATTCATTATCATAAACAGATAGGCCACAATGCAAGTTCAACACTCAAAAACTGAAAGACACATTCACAAAGGACACATTCACTGCAATTGTCAGAGCGAAGCAGGAAACACTACGTTAAATCAATGAAGAATCAGGCGTGGAAGACCACTGGAACTCTCTAAAAGGTGATTTTCAACGAAACGTGTTCAACGGTTCTAGGAAGAAAGAAGAGACAAGACAAGGAATGGCTCTCAACGGACACTTGGAAGCCAATAGAGGAGAGGAGAATGGTGAAAGAGAAAGGGATTAAATACAAGGACGGACAGGAGAAGGAGACGTTGAACTCAACTTACACAGAACTGGACAAAGAAATGAAGAAGAGTGCTAGAAAGGACAAAAGAAGATTCTACGACAACCTGGCCACTGAAGCTGAAAAGGCAGCAGGCAAAAGGGACCTGAGGACACTATATCAGATAACCAAGTCACCCTCCGGGAAGAGATCAACATAAGTGAAACCTAAAAAAGACAGACAAGGGAACCCAATTACCAAGGAAGAAAGACAGACTTAACAATGGGCGGATCATTTAAAAGGACAGGAATATCCTGGACCGACGCGAGGAGGCTAGAAAACCTGGATTTCGCTCGTGAATGAATTGTGTTTGATGTCACACAAAATCGAAGACTTACAAGCGAAAACCAACAAACTGGTCGAAGAATCAGCCAGCGAAGACAGGACTCCAGATAAACATAGACAAGACGGAGGTGATGAAAATAACGAACCAACGACAACAACAGCAGCACCAACATCCAGCACCAATCACCATCAACGGGAGGGATTTGAAAGAGGTTACTTCATTCACTCACTCATCTAGGGAGCATTGTCTCAAATTTCAGACAGTCAGAACGGACGAGGATGTCAAATCGAGCAAGAATCCGGGAGGGGGGCGAGAAACACACTCATCAACTTGAAACAACCAATCTGGAAACCTTCGTCACTCAGCCACCATCAACAACAAAATTCAGTCGGATTTTCAATACAAACAACGCCAAGTCAGTCAGTTCTTCTTTCTATACGGATGAGAAAGTTGGCGGGTGGGTCACAAAGAATATTTCCAACAGCCTGTTGCATGCAGACCTTTATTAACAACTGTCTTCACTCTATGCTGAAGATCAGATGGCCGGGCCGGAAAGAATCACCAACAACAAACTCTGACTGGGAACAAACAAAACAAGAACCAATCGCCAGCCAACAAATATGCATGAGAAAGTGGAGATGGATTGGACACTCACTTGCTGAGGAGGTCGCCATTGGGTGACATCGCTCGCGCGTCAGGCCATTGTTCGAGTGGAACCAGTCCGAAAGGCAAGCGGCGAGTGGGTCGTCAGTGTAAGTGTGACATGGAGGAGATCGTGTGAAGACGAGTTGAAACAGTATAGACTAACATGGATGGAGGTGTAAAGTACAGCAGAAGACAGAAGCAAGTGGAGACGTGCAGTTGAAGCCCTATGTTCCACTAGGAACCCAAGGGTAAGGTAATAATTCTTATCATAATTACCACAAGGACAAACAAGCAAAGATTTGACTGCCCAACTACTGAGCTACATATCAATCATTCAAATTAAAACCACGTAATCAGAAGTTATTATATAATGAAATAGTTCTCTGTTTAGCAAGTGAGTCCGCTACTGTAGCTGGAGGATCATTGCTCATGGTAATGTACAGGCCTATGTTGGGAATCCTGCTGCAACGGAGAGTTTTCACTTTACTCTGAATCACCGCATATATTAGACTAACATTTAAATAAATTAAACTAAAACAGAAGTGTCGTGGCATATTAAGACGAAGTCGACGACATTTCCTTTATGAATGTATGATCTGGTTTCCAGCTGTTAAAGTGTTACAGTTTGGACTATAGGTAACGAGCTGCATAGCTACTTCAAGTATAGAATACTAGCCAACCGTATATGTAGTCCAGGGCTCGATTCCCGACAGGTTACTCCTTAACCACTCTCAATTTATTAGCCAGTAGTAAGTTTGAGGCTTTCAACCCCATCCCATGAAAACAACAAGTACACTACTGCTACTGAAATTCCAGATTTTATGCGCCGTAGCGCTGTGTCCAACTCAGTGTGCATTGCGAAGGAATGAAAGGATGGAATAAAGAGTAGTCTGGAACTGACATGTGCTCTAATTATTTCAAGTGATTTTAAAACGCCAAATTTGTGACCACTGCCTACCTACCTACCTGGCAATCAGCGATCACAATAGTGAAGGCCTTTTTCACCTTCCAGTTGAAGTTTACTTCGGAAGTACTAATGAAGGAGGTTACAATACGTTTCCTTGTGTTTGACCGGTTCATGTGCTGTGGTACTCTCATAGAAGTGACATGAAAAGGGGACTTATCAGAATCACTTTGTCGTGCTCAGATACAGTCACGTACACTATTGAATACTCGTTCCATAGAATCTATTCGTGCGCCAAATGTTTTTATTGCTCACATCAAAATCGTAGAGGCTTGCATACTGGCCCCTTCAAGTGAGCCTCTTCTATTTAAGAAGACTTTCAGCGAAGAGCTTTTTTCGGTGAATACATTCAGATAGCTGTACAATCGCATTTACTAAAAATTATTTATGTGTGTGCAATGAGGTTTGTCAAGTTTAGATAATTGATCAGGTAATACAAGAATGATCTAATATCGAAACAAGGTTAATCAGATAGTAACTAAATTAAGATTGAGTTAGTAAGTTAGATGACGTAATATAATTGACTAAATTGTTTCAACTTAGGTCAGGGTAGCAACAGAGGTAATTACAGGTAGAGACTGAGTAGAGGTGGGGTAGAGTATAATTCCATTTAAATTAGGCCTAAAATTGAGCAAATAACTTGGATGACGTAACATAAGTGTCTAGAATTTGAGCGTTGGTCAAGTCAGTAACAGAGGTAATACAGTGTAGAAATTAAATCGGGTGGGGATAGAGAACAAGAAATTTGAAAATGTAAAATATTACAATTGAGAAGAGAAAATAGTACTAATGAAGAGACGGAAAGGGTTTGCGAATCAGACTTCTTCAAACTGCAGAAGCAATGGCGATTCACTTGCTACGTCCTGAACTCTGCATACAGAAGAAGTTCGTTCAATCACTACACTAGCAATGGACGTAATCTGTCTTAATACCTTAAAAGTAAATTCTACCTGATCTTTTTTCTGTCCCTCCATTAGTATTATTTTATCTTCTCAATTGTAATATTTTACATTTTCAAATTTCTTGTTCTCCACCCGCACCCGATTTAATTTTTACACTGTATTACCTCTGTTACTGATTTGACCAAGGCTATGTGAATGAATTCGCAGACAAAAGTCTCTTCGCTAAACGTCTCTTTTTCATATAACGCAATGGGGATTTTCATGCTATTTTACAATATTCTTTTCAATTCGTCATTAGTCATCAATAGTCGCAAGTTGATGAATATGTTGAACCAATACGCACTTACACTCACTATACATGTATATCAATGTGGCTTCCTCAAACTGCTTTCTATATTGTTGATAACGAACGACAAGCTATACCATCAAATGAGTAATTATGCCTGGACATCCCACATATGTAGATCTTGGAATATATGAATAGAATTTACTAAAACTGTATTCGTTCTTAATCTGATAAACACATCAGTACGAGAAGCAAGAAGTTTTGAAGTTACATCCGTTGACGATGACTAGTAATGGAATCTAGAATGCGCCTTTTCAACCAATTTGTAACTAACCAGCTGGGTGCGACTGCATTCCCAGTGAGTGATAGTGCCACAGTGAGAATCGAACCCTGCCCCCACATCGTTACAAAAGCCGAATGTTGTCCACTAAGCCGCTAGACCGACCTCTTTTGCCTCTACCTGACTTCTACATAGACAAATTACATGAATGAGCCACATCGTAATGTATTGAATCACCTATAAACAATAACTTGAGAACTACGAATGAGAACGTAGCATTTCGGTTGTTGCAACTTCATATTAAATAAGTTAAAAACAATACATTTAAGCTAATGGTATTGTTTTCAATTCAATCACATTAGACCTAACTCTGATACACATAAGTTTACAAATAAATAGTAAAATATAAACCAATCATGGTGTTTTGTCAATAGGAATATATGGTTGTACGTAAAATTTGTGCGACCATTCATAATACTGCTGTAACCACAGAAGACAAGGGCCAGACAAAACTCAATGACAGGTAAAGAACGTCTGCAAATTAAGAAACATTTTTCTGTTAGAATTAATATGAGAAATTGGAAGACGAAATCACAATGTTTTGTGATTAGCACGACATATAAAGGTGACACCATGTGGTGATTGACAATTTCTATCTCTGTATTGTTTAAATACTTACTGTTGCTTGTTAATATATTTCTCATATGAATTGATGTATAACTCCGCAAAATACAAATTCCTGAATTCATCCCTCTCTGTGTCTTGGTTGAGTTCTTGTAATTCGGTCATCTCGAAATACTAATACTACTATTGCAAATAATTACAACACACCATTATTACACATCACAGCATATTTTTCCCTAATCCTTGAAGAGTTTGAAATACTAGACTGAAGCTTAACCTATTGAGCTAAATCCTAGTTGTTTATTATTCCAATTTTTCATTCTTTGAATCACACACACAAACAGACATTTTTCTGTAGTATAAAATGAGTGGTTGATGCCCAGGTTTCGATTTTCGAGAATTACAAACACACAAACATTCCAGATAGAGTGCCAGAATAGTGTACTAATGGTACGTGCTTTCAAGACAATGGTTATGTGTGTTTCATTTGAACTAATCACATACTCATAGATGACTGAAGTCAAGCTTTGAACTTGGGTCTGGTGCCATTGGGTACTTATCAGCAAGGAGCATTTTCGAACTTCATGAGGAGCCACTTAGTATGACAGTCACCAAATGCAAGACTAGATGGATAAGGTTGGTAACTATCTAGTGTCCATTCGAAGTACTCGGTAGAGTCCCAGGGGAGGTCAGTAACTAGCCCGAATAGCTCAGTGGTAACGTCTCTGAGTGCAGCATTGATCGACGTGAGTTGGAATCTCAGAGGAGAGGTGAGCTCCTTCAAAACTTTCAGATATGCCTTACCGACTGGGTAATGCCAGCGAGCGCGAAACCTAGGCTTTCTGCCGACAGCCTCCAACCACCTAATATCAATAATTCAAAGTGCGTTATGACTGCAAGCCACCTACTATGGTGGCCACATTGCAAAGCTTATTGGTAGAAGTCAGTCTGCACCGAAGATAGGACTAGACACATTACATTACACTAGTTACTGAATGGAATTCAATTTAAGTAAATACGTGCTACCGTATGAAACATACTGTGTGTCTATCGTCTTAATCTTCATGAGCTATCTTTGTGATATAATTCATGACACTAACATAGCTAACTTTATTTGTACGTCTTATAAAAACGATGTATTTATAAATCTAATATTCTTATATTTTGTCTAGATTTCTGTGTATTCTCCGTAACCTCTAAAGTGTAATACTTATATCTTGAATTTCAACAGTCTTCTGATGCTTTAAATAGGCAAACCTGATTGATGAATTGACCACATATGTATATCTATAATTCTATTGAGTTCCAAATGCAATGTAGGAGTTCGGTAGAACATGTACAATTCACTCTTTTCTCCGTAGTAATTTTCAACTAGTTCCATTGTTTCTCATAAACTCATATTTCATTCTCACCTGGCTCCATCCGAGGCACTAACAGATATCAATGAACGGTCTCTTCATTATAGCGTATTTTCATTCCATCTCAACTTCATTCGATATTTTTGTAGGACAGTAGGTTCTTGAATGATTCGTTGCCAACCCGTCAGGTGACAACTATCTAAATAGTCTCTTCGTGACACCTTCCAGTTTGTTGAATGTATACAGGATGCAAATGCTTCGAATAAACATATATTGTCTTTGGGTGTAAGAACTTTATTTACGAACGTTCCACTGACAGACACCATATTTTTTATGTGCAAATATGTTGAAGACAACAAGCTGAATATAGTAACACCCATTACAGATTTGAAAGAACTAATTTTCACACGTGCATCCAATGTACAGTTTACTTTCAATGAAACAATTCAAAGACAGAATGATGGTACAGCAATAGATTCTCCCTTGGGTCCACTCTTTGTAGACTGTTTTATGACCAGTCTAGAAAATGATCAACAAGTTTTGCGGCTAGCAAGCACTGCTGGTTGATAGTGGAAGAACGCAGTTGCTTATTACAGTCAGTCGGTAACATATAAAAGCATATTAAGTAACATGGTAAGACATTGAATATCAGTCTATATGTTTTGATACAACAGACAGCAGTCATAAGTCAGCAGCAGTCTTCCCAGCCTCTGTAGTGATGGTCAGATGGCGAAAAAGGACTAGTAACAAGCAAATCTGTTAGCCAGTAACCTATTAACCCCCGCCCCCCTGCCCTTAACGAACAAAATATCACGAATACTGAAATCACTGCAATGCAATATTCCTTCGAACATTAAAAAAATATTGAGGAGTTTAAAGAGAGAGTAATGGACGTAATTATTGAAGAAGACGAGGTTATGGCAAGTTTTGATGTGGTTTCTTTATTTACTGGTATTCCTAATTGTGATTCACTTGATATTATGAAATATGAACTTGAAAACAATCGGGAAGTATTAGGCTAAATCTTCATTATCAATAGGAGACGTTATAAAATGCATAAAACTTTGTTTGGAATCTACATATTTTACCTTTAAAGACAAACTATACTGTCAAACAAATGGAGTTGCAATGGGCTAACCACCATCTCCAATTGTAGCGAATCTGTATATGAAAGCTCTAGAAAGAAAAGCACTAACAAGTTTTCGTTGTCATCCTAGAATATGGTACACATGTGTAAATTACACATTAATCACCATTAAGGGAGCTGAAAAATAAAACTTCCTAACAGAAATTAACTTAATCTCAGAATATATATAGTATACCAATTAAGTAGAATCAGCTGAGGGAACTCCAAAACCTCCTTGATTGTCTTGTAAGAAGACTAACTGACGAGAAACTAAAGTTTACAATCAACAGAGAACTGACACATTCCAACAAGTATTTAAATTTCCAATCAGATCATCCAATAGAAATGAAAGTTTCAGTAGCTTGAAATTCCGTTAACATAGTTATAAACATTATCACAGATAATGATGATATGGAGAACGAGATATCGAATATAAAACAGATTTCGATTGGAAATGGTTATCCGAAAAAGGTACTAGATAATATTATCAATAAAAAAGAGCAGAAGGGAAAACAGAAATTTGAAAAATCTTCTCTATCGACAATAGCCATTCCATATCGAAAGTACACAGCTGAACAACTTCAAAGACTATTTGCTTCATATGATAATAATAATTATTATTGCTCCCTTGGGTTCCTAGTGGAACATATGGATTCAACTTCACGTCTCCATTTTCTTCTGTCTTCTGCTATACTTTTCGCCTGCATCCATGTTAATCCATATTCTTTCAACTCCTCTTCACACGATCTCCTCCATGTCACCCTTGCACTGACGTCCCACTCGCCGCTTCCCTTTCGGGTTCCACTCGAGGGCTTGGTGCGCGATGTCACCCAGCGGTCTCCTCAGCGAGTGTCCGATCCATCTCCACTTTCTCCTGCACATTTGTTGGGCGATTGGTTCTTGCTTTGTTTGTTCCCATAATTCCTTGTTGGTGATTCTTTCCGGCCACGCCATCTGATCTTCAGTATAGAGCGAAGACAGTTGTTAATAAAGGTCTGCAGCCTTTTGGAAATATTCTTTGTGACTCGCCAAGTTTCTGATCCATATAGAAGAACTGACTGACGACGTTGTTTGTATTGAAAATCCGACTGAATTTTGTTGGTGATGCTGAGTGACGAAGATTTCCAGATTGATTTCAGGCTGATGAATGTGTTTCTCGCCTTCCCGATTCTCGCTCGATTTGACATCCTAGTCCTTTCCGACTGCCTGTAGTTGAGACAATGCTCCCTAGATAAGTCAGTGAATGATGGTTGATGGTGATTGACGTTGGATGTTGGTGCCGTTGTTGTTGTTGGTTATTTTCATAACCTCCGTCTTGTCTATGTTCACCTGGAGTCCTGTCTTCGCTGGCTGCTTCTTCGACCAGTTTGTCGGTTTTCGCTTGTAAGTCTTCGATTTTGTGTGACATCAAACATAAATCATACACGCCGAAATCCAGGTCTTCTAGGTTCTTCACGTCGGTCCAGGATATCCCTGTCTTCTCGTTTCCCACTCACTTTCTGACGCATAATCCAGTCAGTCCACCACAATTAGGAATATCATTGGTGATAGTAAAAGCACCCTTGTCTGACTCCTGTGTTTACTCCAAACGCCTCGCTGAGTTTTCCGTTGTGGATCACTTGACATGTGCCGTTGTCGTACAGCTGTTGAATAAGGTTGATGAATATTTGGGGTACGCCATAGTACTCGAGTAATTTCCAAATTACTTCACGATCAACGCTGTCGAAGGCCTTCTCAAAGTCTATAAAGTTGAGGTAGAGGTTTGATTGCCATTCCATGCTTTGTTCTGTGATGATGATGCGTAGAGTTGCAATTTGGTCAGTACATGATTTGCCTTTCCTGAATCCAGCTTGTTCTGGTCGGAGTTCTGTCTCCAGTGCGTCCTTTAATCTCTCCAGGATGATGCGACTCAGGATTTTACTTGGCGTCGACAGGAGCATGATTCCTCGCCAGTTCTTGCAGAGTCCTAAGTCGCCCTTCTTTGGTAGTTTCACGAGGTAACCTTTCCTCCAGTCAGTAGGCACCTTTCCCTCCTTCCAGACCTTTTGCAATAATGGAGTCAGCATGTCTGCTGTAGTCTCTGGGTCCGCTTTCAGTGCTTCAGGGGGTCCAGCTGCTTTTCCAGCTTTCAGAAGCTTGATTGCATTCAAGACTTCAGCTCTCGTTGGAGGATTGGTGTCAACTTGCAGTTGTGTGCGCGCTGTTGTTGGTATTTCTGGACGGGTTGCAGGTGATGGTCGGTTCAAGAGTCCTTTGAAGTGATCCGCCCATTGTTTAATCTGTTTTTCTTCCTTGGTAATTGGGTTCCCTTGGCTGTCTTTTATAGGTTTCGCTTGTGTTGATCTCTTCCCGGATAGAGATTTGGTTATCTGATATAGTGTCCTCAGGTCCCTTTTGCCTGCTGCCTTCTCAGCTTCAGTGGCCAGGTTGTCGTAGAATCGTCTTTTGTCCTTCCTAGCACTTTCTTCACTTCTTTGTCCAATGCTGTGTAAGTTGAGCTCATCGTCTCCTTCTCCTGTCCGTCCTTGCATTGAATCATTTTCTCTTTCACCATTCTCCTCTCTTCTATTAATTTCCAAGTGTCCGTTGAGAGCCATTCCTTGTCTTGTCTCTTCTTTCTTCCTAGAACCGTTGAACACGTTTCGTTGAGAATCGCCTTCAGAGACTTCCAATGTTCTTCCACGCATGATTCTTCAGTGATGTCGCGTAGTGTTTCCTGCTTTGCTCTGACAGTTGCAGTGAAAGTGTCTTTTGTGGTTGTGTCCTTCAGTTTGAGTGTTGAACTTGCATTGTGGCCTATCCCCAGCTATCCTCGAGGCTTTTAGTTTCACCTTGAAAGTCCCTTGTACTAGATAGTGGTCTGAACCCACATCTGCTCCTCTCCTTGACCTTGTGTCCAGTAGGCTCCGTCTCCACTTTCTTGAAATTGAGATGAAGTCTATTTGGTTTTGGTGTTTCCATCTGGTGAAATCCATGTCGTCTTGTGTATATCCTTGTGTTTGAACACACTCCCAACAATCACCAAATCATTGAAGGCGCAGAAGTCTGAGAAGAGTTCACCATTGTCGTTCATTTCACCGAGGGCCTCACGACCCATGGTGAGTTCTCTTCCTGTGTTGTCTCCTCCCAGCTTCGCATTCATGTCGCCCATCAGGATTTTGATATCGCCATTTGGGACGTTGTCCATTATTGCTTGTAGTTGTCTGTAGAACGCCTTCTTCTCTTGTTCTGAGACGTTTGTAGGCGCATAGCATTGAATGACTGTAACTTTCCTTCCTTTTGAGTTGAACCTGGCTGTCATTATCCTGGAGGAGATTGGTTCCCACTGCATGAGAGCTTTGGTTGCTGTTGGTGACATCATGATGGCCACTCCCTCGGTGTGCTCATGGTTGTCCTCTGGGTGGCCGGAAAGATTACTGTCTCTCCAGTAGGTAGTTGGCACCTTCCAGTTCCGTTCCATCTGCTTTCGCAGATTCCCAACACTTCTATTCTGTACCTTCTCATTTCAGCGGCTATCTGGGCAGCCTTTCCAGTTTCGTACATTGTACGAACATTCCAGGTACCCATCCTTACTTTTGCTTTCATCGAAAGAAGGCACATCGGCTGACTGGCTTCCCGAAGGCTTTCACCAGCCTGCGTCATTTCACTTCCCCGATTCCAGCGAAAAGTAAGGCTATTGCTTATGTTTTTAGAATTTTTAATATATTTATTCGTTGAAGTTTCTGTAGCGATTTGGTTGTTTTACAGGGGTGGAGTTGCTAGCACCACGCCCCAACCCTCCCTCTTTACCCGGGCTTGGGACCGGCTAGAAAACTAGTAAGCTAGCAGCCTAGCAAGCTAGTAATCTGGCAAGGTTGGGAGGTATGAATATAGATCACAAGAGGCATAGAACCAAAAAATTACACAGGATTAGAATATAATTGGAAAATAATTATTCTAAACGGATTACAATTTTGATCAGGAGGAGCATGGAAACAAACTTAAAATAACTGATTTCATAACTGAAAAAAGGATGATTTGAATGAAGACAAAGAGAGAAAATTACACACACAGATAACAAAACAAAAAACTGAAGGGAACATACCGAACTAGGTCCATGGTGTCTCAATAGCTGAATGATCTACAAGCTCGCTTTGTAACCTAAAAGTTCTCTATTTGATCTCTAGGGATTTCGTCAGTGCCCACTGCTGCACACTCTCGAACAGAAACGAAACAACTGTCCAGTACTTCCCGGTTTTCAGTGTTGCTCTAACTGAAGTCATTTCCTGGTTGAAACTGAAATTCTAACTAGCCGCATCAGGAAGGCTTCATATCCTATACCGAATCGCATCTATAGCCTTGATGTCCCAGGTTTGAACGTTGCCGATGAGTGCATACTGCCGGGGAGTCTAAGATTAGGATGAAACACAAGTCTAGTACTCCCAGATTTTACAGTGGTTTTATAACCTATGTCATCTCATGGAGAAACCCTATAACCTTTCAGGTGAACATTGGAAACGCCAGAAATCAAAAGGCAGACGTTTGTTGCTATCTTCGCTTTACTTGTTGTGGTTTTAAAACAACCTTATCAAATTTCTGAAAAATCTATTACCATTGCACATATGTAGTTCAGTATCCATACGCTTATTCCCAAAAGAACCATCTGTAGTACTTAGTGAAATGTATAATACACTGGAGAGAAAAACGTGTGCTGTAAAAGTGTTTATTTCATTTGAATATAGGATCCCGTGTTTCTCAGTCAGTCAGGTGAACAGTGATGTATTTGGTTGGACTAATCTACATTTTGTATTCAAGCAATAGTCGCTGCTTAGAATAATAGACACATTTATATATATATATATATATTCTTTGACGTCATATCCATCTATTTACGTGCATAGATAGTGCTGTGTACAGACGTGTTTCAATCACAAACTGAAAATGCCACACTCCATACTACTACTACTACTACCACAACACTTTCTATTTATAATGTCAACAGGCAAACCTCGTAATTTAAAAAGGACATGATCATTGTTGAATAAATTAATTTAATTTGGGTGATATATATATCCATATAATATGTGTGTTTGTTTGATAGTCTCTCCTTGGTGACATGTATCCATATAATAGGTGGGTTTGTTTGACAGTCTGATATATTTTGCTATGTATATATGGATCGATATTCTATTATAATTAGCCAATCATGTTAAGACTGTCTATTGATTTGTTCATTTTGAATATTCGCTCACACACTTGTGTTCACACACTTGTTCGGACATTCATATATTTTGCTCTCACACTCTTGTGTGACACATTGATTCTCCTGGTGTTTTGAAAAATAGAAGTATCATCGCAAACCTAGTGGTCTTCTGACTTCCGTCTTTCTTGCGTCAGGACTATTAAATTCTCGACCAGTACATAACAATAATTTGGCGACGGGGAAAACTATGGACTCTTCTAAATTGGAATTACTATTTGAACGACAAAGCAAATTAATGGAAATGTTCGTCAACCAACAGACTGGTCCAACTTCACCTTCAAGCAATCCGAATCATACCATGCTACCATCTGTCGACGGAATTGTGAATAGTATTTCACAGTTCAACTATGATCCAGATGCGAATGTCACTTTTGACACATGGTATCAACGATATGAGGATTTATTCACAGTTGATCTCGCCTCACAAGACGATGCTTGGAAGGTGCGAGTGTTGTTGCGTAATTTGGGTCCGGCAGAATATGAACGGTACTGCAACCTAATTTTACCCCAAAAACCACGTGACAAGTGTTTCGATGATACAATAAAGCTGCTGCGTGAACATTTTGGAGACCCCTCCCCATTATTCAGCAAACGTTATCGTTGCCTCAAGCTGACAATGAATGAAAATGATGATTTTCTTACTCACGTTGGCACAGTCAACCGAGAATGTGAGAGATTTCGACTCAGGTCCTTAACAGATGATCAATTCAAAGCCTTGATTCTCATATGAAGTCTTCGATCTCCTCGTTTCACAGATATCCGAACACGACTGCTCAATCAGCTAGAACAAAATCCTAAGTTAACATTACATGACATAGGTGATGAATATCAACGGCTGATTAATTCCTGTCTAGCAGCAACAACAGACAACAATCAGCATAAATGGGAGGACCCTGAAAGAAATAACCTCCTTCACCTACCTACTTGGGAAGCATTGTTTTAACTAAAAGCGGATAGAACTGATCAGTTTGTCAAGGCAAGGATAATGAAAGCAAGACGGCCATTCGTTACTCTCAAGTCTGTGTGGAGATCAATCGCACTCAGCATGTAAAATAAGATCTGGATTTTCAACACAAATGTGAAGTCAGAGCTACTATACGGATAAGAGACTTGGAGTAGCGTCGCGTCACGAAGGGCAGTTCGAACAAACTACAGACCTTCATCAACAGCTATCTTCACTGAATACTACTCAAGATCAGGTGACCGGCCGGCCAGAAAAGATCAGCACCGGGTATCTCTGGGATCGAACGAACCAACCCAGCAGAAACCGATACTGCAACAAATATGCAGGAGGTGGATTGGTCATGCTCTGAGAAAACAAACTATCAAGTGTTATCACACGACAGGCTGTTTATTGAGTGGAACCCTGAGAAGCAGGGAGTTGGTCATCAGTGCGAGGATGACAAATTTCGATTTTCATAAAGCAATCGATTTCAAGTTTCACTACGATAACAATTCCCAAAAGTTGTTGAGAAGGGTAATAGACAAGAAATTTTTTTCAAGATAATCATTACTGAACAAAGAATATCCTTTTCGATAACCCCGTCATCATCAACTTCTACAGTTATATATACATAACAGTGAGTGAATTAGGGTTATTAACAATAATAATGTTTCAGGATTTCATCATGAGCTGACATTGTTTAGAGAATAATTGAAAAACCCGCAGGATGAACTGGACAGCTGCTTTGTCATCCTAGTTTGGAACTCTTCAGCACCACGCAACCACCGGGGTTCGAACCCAGAACTTTCTGGTTACAAGGCGAGCCAGCTGGTAGACCATTAAGCCACTGGGACCCAATCCAATGGCCTATGAATTCTAACTTCTGCCGATACACGACATAGCGCGACCTCTGGCCAATGTCTTCGGTGAGTATTTGTGCTCACACGCAACCTCCTGCACCCTACTGGTCACTTCTCATGATAAAATCCTGTAACCAATCGAATCCCTAAAAACCAGCACTTGAATAATAACAATGTTGTTTGAATGACATCGAATCAATCAATAATAATATCAATGGATTACAGTTCCATTGCATCAGCATTACCAGTACACTGAATATCAGACTGGCAAATTAGTAAAGATGGAGATACAAATTCACGAACTTATAGTCTCCAATGAAGGCTAGGGCAGTAGTATTGTCTGGACTTGCTTCTTTTGTACACAAAGCATGGATTGTTTCACGCGAACCATGATAGCCTCTACTGTTTGCAGAATGCGGTACCTCGAGGTTTTTGTCAATTAATTTGGTAACCGGTAGATGATAGAGAAGGGTTCCTCAATTTTGGCTTTATGGCCGGTTTGGACCAGGTGGCCTTATATCAAACTGTTGATGGTTTTTACTACACCTTTACTTAGCCACTCTGGTAGATGTTCCCGTGCGAGAACGAAAAATCAAGTTCCTGGAGCAACAACCAATATAACTCGATCCACAAGCGCAGTTGAAACGATAGATACAACTAGAGGTGACTAGTCTAGGTACTTCATCTTTCAGTCAAGGAATCCCCACTGGTTGAGTAGAAACTAAGACTTGTAATTTGTCAGCATTAAAAGTTCTTTGAGCCGATTTTCTTAACTGCTTAATAATTACTTCACTAGGTATATTGCCCTTGAATTGCAGTAGTTTGTATAAAGGCTTCTTGTTTACGTATAGTGAATAGCCCTTTTCAACTTTCTTAGTTACATATTTCCTCATCAATATGTCTGGATAGCTACTTTCAATCAAAGTACCATATACAGTGCTTAGTTCATCTTCATTTACCTCTTCGGTGCATAAAGCTCTAACCCTGTGGCTGAGAGTCCTTACTAAATTTATTTCGTAATGGACAGGAAAGAAGCTACAAAAATGTGTATATTGTCCTCTCCATGTACTTTTCTTATGCAAATTTATCATTATACTGCAGGTGTTCACTCCCGACCTCAATAGCTCAGTTTTGTTACTGATTAAACTCGTGAGCAACATATCTTCTCAGCTTTGACACCAGTTCTTTTTTAAAGTATCATATGCTTCACTGTCGAGTATAAAGTAAACTCCTTCACTTAGACCTAAAGCGGCCTGCCAGTCACTTCAAACCACTGAACATTTACAAAAGAATACCATACAGTGAGCTGATTACACTAAAAAAATTTATCGTTATAACTTCTGAACAAAGTTAATCAATCATGAAAATATCTTCATGCACCTTTTTGTTATAAAATAATCAGTTAACCAGCAGACATTTTATTGTATATCACCTAGGCAACTAGTTTTCATCTTTATTAAATCAAAAGCAATTGAATAATGTTTTATTTAATGCTTATCATTCAATCATGTTTTTTGATGAAGAAAAAGATTTTTATGAAATTCCTTTTCTAGTTTTATTTAACTCCTGATAAGTTGAATAAAACACACTTTCAACGGCTACTTAAAAATGTCATTCATACACTAAAACCAATTGGTTGTATTCTGCTTATGTGTCTATGAAACGTATAGTCATCAGACACTAGACATTTGAAATTTAATTCTTCAGCTATTTATTTAATCAAGATCATGAAGTTTAAAGTATTTGAGATTTGGAGAGCTATTTCATCTAGTTTCAGTCTTCGGCAGTACGCATCCGCCAGGTTCAAAGATGGAATACATGGGTCATTCGATTGAGTCTCAACATTAGATTGAAAAGAACAAGAAGTTCAGCAAAGATGGCGATCTTTTCGGCGATTTCATTCTCAAAAACAGCTGTACAATCGCATTTATATAGATTAGTTTACATGGATACAATTCTTATTTGTTTAATTCCACATAGTAACGAAGGTGATAATAATAATAGTAATAATTTTCACCTTGAAGGCGAATAAAAGGTGATAATTGTTTTCAATTTGATATGAATTACAAGACGCTTAGAAACAAAAATGAAGCAGAGATAGAAAAAATTACAGGTGTGAACAAAATGAGCATGGAAACAAATTGAAAACGAAATTTTCAACTTGAAGTGTAAGTTATTATTATTATTATTCCTTTGGGTTTCTAGTGGATTATATGGATTCAACTTCACGTCTCCATTTGCTTCTGTCTCCTGATGTACTTTTCACTTGCATCCATGTTAGTCAATACTGTTTCAACTCCTCTTCAAACGATCTCCTCCATGTCACCCTTGCACTGACGACCCACTCGCCGCACCCCTTTCGGCCTGGTTCCACCCGAGGGCCTGACGCGCGAGCGATGTCACCCAATGGCGGCCTCCTCAGTGAGCGAGTGTCCAATCCATCTCCACTTTCTCCCCCATATTTGTTGGTTGGCGATTGTCTCTTGTTTTGTTTGTTCCCAGTCAGAGTTTCTTGTTGGTGATTGTTTCCGGCCACGCCATCTGATCTTCAGTATAGAGCCAGCGAAGACAGTTGTTGGTTGATGAAGGTCTGCAACAGGCTGTTGGAAATATTCTTTGTGACCCGCCCGCCCGCCAACTTTCTGATCCGTATAGAAAGAAGAACTGACTGACTTGACGTTGTTTGTATTGAAAATCCGACTGAATTTTGTTGTTGATGGTGGCTGAGTGACGAAGATTTCCAGATTGGTTTCAGGTTGATGAGTGTGTTTCTCGCCTTCCCGATTCTCGCTCGATTTGACATCCTCGTCCGTTCCGACTGCCTGTAGTTGAGACAATGCTCCCTAGATAAGTGAGTGAATGAAGTAACCTCTTTCAAATCCCTCCCGTTGATGGTGATTGGGGCTGGATGTTGGTGCTGTTGTTGTTGTTGTGGTTGGTTGGTTATTTTCATCACCTCCGTCTTGTCTATACTCACCTGGAGTCCTGTCTTCGCCGGCTGCTTCTTCGACCAGTTTGTCGGTTTTCGCTTGTAAGTCTTCGATTTTGTGTGACATCAAACATAAATCATCCACGCGCGAAATCCAGGTCTTCTAGGTTCTTCACGTCGGTCCAGGATATCCCTGTCTTCTCGTTTCCCACTCACTGTCTGACGCATAATCCAGTCAGTCCACCACAATTAGGAATATCATTGGTGATAGTAAGCAAGCACCCTTGTCTGACTCCTGTGTTTACTCCAAACGCCTCGCTGAGTTTTCCGTTGTGGATCACTTGACATGTGCCGTTGTCGTACAGCTGTTGAATAAGGTTGATGAATATTTGGGGTACGCCAAAGTACTCGAGTAATTTCCAAATTACTTCACGATCAACGCCTGTCGAAGGCCTTCTCAAAGTCTATAAAGTTGAGGTAGAGGTTTGATTGCCATTCCATGCTTTGTTCTGTGATGATGATGCGTAGAGTTGCAATTTGGTCAGTACATGATTTGCCTGACTTTCCTGAATCCAGCTTGTTCTGGTCGGAGTTCTGTCTCCAGTGCGTCCTTTAATCTCTCCAGGATGATGCGACTCAGGATTTTACTTGGCGTCGACAGGAGCATGATTCCTCGCCAGTTCTTGCAGAGTCCTAAGTCGGCCTTCTTTGGTAGTTTCACGAGGTAACCTTTCCTCCAGTCAGTAGGCACCTTTCCCTCCTTCCAGACCTTTTGCAATAATGGAGTCAGCATGTCTGCTGTAGTCTCTGGGTCCGCTTTCAGTGCTTCAGGGGGTATTCCATCTGGTCCGGCTGCTTTTCCAGCTTTCAGAAGCTTGATTGCGTTCAAGACTTCAGCTCTCGTTGGAGGATTGGTGTCAACTTGCAGTTGTGTGCGCTGTTGTTGGTATTTCTGGACGGGTTGCAGGTGATGGTCGGTTCAAGAGTCCTTTGAAGTGATCCGCCCATTGTTTAATCTGTTTTTCTTCCTTGGTAATTGGGTTCCCTTGGCTGTCTTTTATAGGTTTCGCTTGTGTTGATCTCTTCCCGGATAGAGATTTGGTTATCTGATATAATGTCCTCAGGTCCCTTTTGCCTGCTGCCTTCTCAGCTTCAGTGGCGAGGTTGTCGTAGAATCGTCTTTTGTCCTTCCTAGCACTTTCTTCACTTCTTTGTCCAGCACTGTGTAAGTTGAGCTCAACGTCTCCTTCTCCTCTCCGTCCTTGCATTGAATCATTTTCTCTTTCACCATTCTCCTCTCCTCTATTTTCCAAGTGTCCGTTGAGAGCCATTCCTTGTCTTGTCTCTTCTTTCCCTAGAGCCGTTGAACACGTTTCGTTGAGAATCGCCTTCAGAGACTTCCAATGTTCTTCCACGCATGATTCTTCAGTGATGTCGCGTAGTGTTTCCTGCTTTGCTCTGACAGTTGCAGTGAAAGTGTCTTTTGTGGTTGTGTCCTTCAGTAATTGAGTGTTGAACTTGCATTGTGGCCTATCCCCAGCTATCCTCGAGGCTTTTAGTTTCACCTTGAAAGTCCCTTCTAATAGATAGTGGTCTGAACCCACATCTGCTCCTCTCCTTGACCTTGTGTCCAGTAGGCTCCGTCTCCACTTTCTTGAAATTGAGATGAAGTCTATTTGGTTCTTGGTGTTTCCATCTGGTGAAATCCATGTCGTCTTGTGTATATCCTTGTGTTTGAACACACTGCCACCAATCACCAAATCATTGAAGGCGCAGAAGTCTGAGAAGAGTTCACCATTGTCGTTCATTTCACTGAGGGCCTCTCGACCCATGGTGAGTTCTCTTCCTGTGTCGTCTCCTCCCAGAATCGCATTCAAGTTGCCCATCAGGATTTTGATATCGCTGTTTGGGACGTTGTTTGTAGTTGATATGAGAATAAAACTTGTGCACTGTGGTAGAGTGTAATTCCATTATGGGTAAATTTTGTTTTGATAAAATCTCACAGTGGTATACAGTAATGTTTACTGATGACGTTTCGAGCACAATTTATTGCTCATAATCATATCAAGGTAATCACACGACTTCCTAAATTCATTTATATAGTTCCATTGTTTTTCTCTTGATTTTCACTTGATTTGATTGGTAATAGTATTTTCCATATTTCAGGTATGAGTGACGAGTCATTCCTATTGCATGTGTTGGGTGTAGACTCGATGAACAAGGATTCAGTAATCAACCTCTCTCTCCACCTACCTAGATTACTTTTTAGAATTTTAACCCTCTCCCACCCTATTGTGTGGTTGTGTGTTAACGCGTGCATTGCGATTGCTGAGCTTTTTTCTAAATTACTTATCTTTTTAGGGTCAACCATTCTTATCTTAGCTAAATTCTTATGTTCTGACAATCTGACTACCCCTGATCTACTAGTTTGACCTATGTAGTTGACCTAACTCACAGTCATTGCAGGGTATTTGGTAAATTATATTATTTTGTCTAATTGGGTCAACTGGGTTCTTTAACCTACACAGCTTGTCCTACCTGAGTGAGTTTGTAGGTTTAAATGCCACCCTAATTCCTGCTTTATTTACACTCCTACGTAGTAATAGAAAAGATTTGTAACTCAGGTGGATGATTTGCAATTGATAGTGTTCTCTGAGCTCCTTGGTTTAATTGCGGAGCTTTCATCGTCTTTCTGGACGACATCTTCAGCGCAGTATTTAGGATAAAGTGAAAAGACATGATATAAATTCTTTAGTATCAATACATTCAGACGATCATGGACATCAATTTGATTGGGATAATGTCAAAATCTTAAACAGAGGAAACACCAAATGTGCCAGAGAATTCCTAGAAGCCTGGTACTCAAATGAAAACGCAATTAATAAACACGTTAATATAGATGAAATATACCAACTAATAAGAAGTAAATCAGGTGGTCAGAAAGTTTAAAATCCCAATCAATAGAAAACGGTCAATAAATATCTAAAGATGGTTACCGGGAGACTCATGAAGAAATTTAAATCATTTCACTTTATCCTAAATACTGCGCTGAAGATGTCGTCCAGAAAGACGATGAAAGCTCCGCAATTAAACCAAGGAGCTCAGAGAACACTATCAATTGCAAAACTCCTACGTAGTGTCTCAGATGTCCCCTCTTTATATGGTATAACTGTGGATGACTTATATTCTTTCTTATTTATGTTATTATTACTAGTTTCACAATTATTTTTATTTTGGTTTTGGCCTTTAATGATCTTCCTAATGAATTTTATAGGATAGTTATTCAACACCAGCGCTTCTTTTATCTGTTTTAATTCATCACTTAGACCTTTTTTGTGCTACTTAGTGCCACTGCTCGGTTTGTTAAACATTTAACTAAGCCTGCCTTAACAGTTAAAGGTTGAGACGAATTAAAGTCTAAATATCTATTAGAATGCGTTGGTTTTCTATAAACACTAGTGTGTAGTTTGCCTTCTTCTCTTCTTTTCATCTTACAATCTAACATAGCTAATTCTCCTTGTTCATTTTCTGATTCAAATGTGAATTTTATTCCCTCAACTTGTCAGTTTATATGTGTCAAGAAGCTAGAGATATGTTCTGTTTTTAACACTGTGAAAGTGTCATCCACATATCTCCGCCATATTTTCGGAGTAGGGTTAAGTGTATTGAGGGCACTATTTTCCCAGGTGTCCATAAATATGTCTGATGCGATAGGGAATATTGGTGATCCCATTGCTAAACCTTCTGTTTGTCTATATATTTTGCCTTGTAACTTAAAGATAGTAGATGTGAGACATAACTGAATCCCTAACATAATTTCTTCAATGGGCAGCTTTGTCCTATGATTCAGTTCAGGATCCGCAGTTAGTTCTTTTTTAACTGCTTCTAAGGCCATAATGACTGGTATATTAGTGTAAAAACTAGTTATATCAAAGCTAACCATTTTTTCATCATTCTCTAGTTGAATGTCGTTTAGTTTATTTTTCATCTCATATGAATTAGTTAATCTAGAGTTTGAACGACTTCTAATGGGGCATAGTATTAGAGCTGAGTGTTTTGATAATTCATACATGGGAGTATTTCTAAAATCTACTATTGGTCTTATGGGGTAACCTGGTTTATGTATTTTTATAGTATCATATGTTCTACTAGCATTATTAGTTTTAGGCATTAAATTAAACCATTTAGAATCACCCAGTGATGGCTTCATTCTGCGTATTAGTTCCGCTGTAGATTTCTTAACCTTATTCATCATTGTATCTACAGGCTTCTTAATTTCCTCATATGGACCCGTTTGAATATGTTCAGTAACTTTTTTGATGTAGTCAGATTTATCCAAAACTACGGTGGCGTTGACTTTGTCAGCTTTTGCGATGACAATGTTTTTATCCTGTTTAAGACTAATTAAAGCCGCATTAGGATGGCTTCATATCCTATACCAAATCGCATCTATAGCCTTGATGTCCCAGGTTTGAACGTTGGCGATGGGTGCATACTGCCGGGGAGTCTAAGATTAGGATGAAACACAAGTCTAGTACTCCCAGATTTTACAGTGGTTTTATAACCTATGTCACCTCATGGAGAAATCTTATAACCTTTCAGGTGAACATTGGAAACGCCAGAAATCAAAAGGCAGACGTTTGTTGCTATCTTCGCTTTACTTGTTGTGGCTTTAAAACAACCTTATCAAATTTATGAAAAAACTATTACCATTGCACATATGTAGTTCAGTATCCATACGCTTATTCCCAAAAGAACCATCTGTAGCACTTAGTGAAATGTATAATACACTGGAGAGAAAAACGTGTGCTGTAAAAGTGTTTATTTCATTTGAATATAGGATCCCGTGTTTCTCAGTCAGTCAGGTGAACAGTGATGTATTTGGTTGGACTAATCTACATTTTGTATTCAAGCAATAGTCGCTGCTTAGAATAATAGACACATTTATATATATATATATATTCTTTGACGTCATATCCATCTATTTACGTGCATAGATAGTGCTGTGTACAGACGTGTTTCAATCACAAACTGAAAATGCCACACTCCATACTACTACTACTACTACTACTACCACAACACTTTCTATTTATAATGTCAACAGCAAATCACCGTAATTTAAAAATCACATGATCATTGGTGAATAAATTAATTTAATTTGGGTAAGTGATATATATATATCCACATAATGTGTGTTTGTTTGACAGTCTGATCTTGGTGATATGTATCCATATAATAGGTGTGTTTGTTTGACAGTCTGATATATTTTGCTATGTATATATGGGTCGATATTCCATTATAATTAGCCAATCATGTTAAGACTGTCTATTGATTTGTTCATTTTGAATATTCGCTCTCACACTTGTTCGAACATTCATATATATTTTTGCTCTCACACTCTTGTGGGACACATTGATTCTCCTTGTGTTTGGAAAATAGAAGTATCATCGCAAACCTAGTGGTCTTCTGATTTCCGTCTTTCTTGCGTCAGGACTATTAAATTCTCGACCAGTACATAACAATAATTTGGCGACGAGTACATAATAGTAAGAAAACAAAGCACTATGGTATCAGGTATCCTTCTGAGTTATGCAAACACGTAGAAATATGGGCAGGTTGCAATTGAAAGATGTTTCTTCTAGGCAATTTGAACTGCTCGACAATATGCCTTAAGCAGTAAACTGAAAAAATATCTACGTAGGCAAGAATTTAACATGTGACAGCTATTTAATCAACCGTGAAAACGTTTGGTAGGTGTCACTTCCAAAAAGGTTGTAGTATTACATTGTGATTATTCACTCGGCTTCCAAATGGTACACAGAGTTTCAGCAACATATCACTATTCACTATGATCTCTGCAGTCGTCACTAGATGGTTCCATGATTGCCTAAACGCTTCCCTTTTCTCCTCACATTATCTCCTTCATACCACTACGCGATTTCGGATTTATTAAGTGGGCTACTCAGTCTGTGTCCAGTCCATATTCATTTCCCTCGGCTTACTTATTGAGTGGTAGGTTTTTAGTTGGTTTGTCATCATAGTTCCATGTTTCTAATCCTTTCTAACCATCTGATCTTCAGTAGGAGGGAGGCGGAGGTAGCTGTGGATAAAGGTTTGAAGCCAGCTACTGGAAATGTTTCAGGTAACGCATTGTTTAGCAAGAATCCTTTACCTGGTTCAAATCTTACTGAAGGAAACGTGTCAAGCATACATATACAATGTGATTGTCATATTATTGACTGTAGCCTTTAACGCATTATGGTCTTAATGATAAGTGTCAAAAAATTTCTGTCTGGAAGTATTCTTGGAACAAAGTTTACTTTTCACTAACTAAAACAGAACTCAGTGTTTCATTTCCTCGATGTTCAACTGTGAAGGAATCCTGACAACTTACTGAGAAGATCCATCTATAAACAGCACGCATGGAACGGAAAGTTTATAAACTTTCAAAATTGTGTGCCTCTAAGCAGAAAACGAAACATCATAGGAAAGGCAAAAACGTACACATTTCAGTAACAAAACAACTGGTGAACTCCGGAAAAATTCAGCTCCATTTGAAAAGCCCTTAAAAGCCAAAACGAAAGAAATCAAGGCATCTAGGAATAACTGAGGCACTAGCAATCCAAAAACTCAAGCCCACTCTCTGTGTTTAGAAGAAATACTTCCAACCGTTGTCCCTACCATGACCATCATGAAAAGTCAATCCTACCAATAATGATTATCCAATCAGCTTTCTTGTTCAACCCCCAAGTTTATTTCTGTTACTTTCACGTTTTTATTTCCTCTCTGCATTACTACAGTGAAGTGCTGTTTTTTTATACATCCGATCTTCCTACCTATTTTTTTATTACTACGTCCATAATCTGCGATTTGTAGAAACAATCAACTTTTTGAGTAATTATGATCTTATTATTGTCTTTCCTACTCGGCCTTCTGATAGGATCCCACGCACTTTGTTACTGATCAATTATTTCAACAGCTGTTAATCTCGCATAAATCGTATATCATCATTTCTCACGCACTTTGTTATTGACTATTACGATCAATTATTTCAAATGCTGTTAGCTGTCTGTATTGTTGTAAAAATGTATAAATACCATGAGTTTCTTGTAGTAGTTGTTGTTGTGTACTACAATATACAGTTCACAGGCCAGCCTTTGTCTTTTGATATTTGCGTTGGTTCACTGAATCGGAAGGTACCACAAGCAGATAGGCATATTAGTCAGGCACAGACAGAACAGGGCGACAACGTCCTCATTTAATTCCCTACAGTTATAACACCTTCCTGATGATTACACTTTGTAATTTTATTAATTTGACCTTTAACCTAAAATAACTCGGGAGCTTTCTCAACCATTTACCGTAGATACGCGAATGTAGTTGATGACTTCATCGAAAAGAAGACTTTTGTTCGCTACAACCATCTTTTTATTAGCATAACATAATAACCAGATGGATGTTCTTTTACATCTTCCATTGTCGAAGTCAGAGATATTAATTACCCTTTTTGTTATTAAAGATTTTAAAGTCGAAGAATTTGGCGCCTTTAATGGTGCAAGTTGAAGTCCTAAAGGAATAAACAAAAGTTCCTGCACAAAGTTACACTCATACCGGAAATATGGAATATACTACTGCCAATCAAATCAAGCGGTGAAAAATAATGGAATTATATAAACGGAGTTACAAGGTTGTATGAGTAATTGATATGATTATGAGCAGTAATAAATTGTGGTCGGAGCGTGGTCATCAGAAAGTATTACTGTATAACACTGTCAGACTTTATCAAAATAAATTCTACCCATCATGGAATGATACTCTAATACAGTGCACAAGTGTATTTATCACTTTACTATAGTTTTCTCTTGAAGAGAATTTATTAGTCTGAAGTAACTCGAAAGAAAACTTTTCCTCCACTTAGGTAGGTAACATCGTTTCAACTACAGGCGCCACCAAAGTGGATGTCATTGAAGCTCAGAGTCGAAAAACAACACAGAAATTCATCACTTTGAAATCATTGTGGAAATCTTTTGTACTCAACACGAACAAAGAAGTTCTGATTTTAAACACTAATGTTAAGTTAATCACTTCTTCTATGAATCTAAGTAAAATTGCTCGCCACGAAAAACATTTCTAACAGATTGCAAACTTTTCTTAACAGCTGTCTTCGCTCCGTACTGAAGATCAGATGGCCAGAGACAATCAGCAGCAAGAAACTCTGGGAATGAACCAATCCAGAGCCTATCGCTCAACAAATGTATACAAGAGAATGTAAATGGATCGGAGGAGACCGCAGATTGAAATCGTCCTCCAGGCCATCACTCGACTGCAACCTAAGTGGGAAACAACGATTTGGACGTCTGCAGTTGACATGACGGAGGTGCAAGCCCGTGGGCTATTGTGAAGCCAGCTGAAAAGGACCACAAAGAACAGGACGAATTGGAAATGTACTTCTGACGTCGTATGTCCCACTTGGAACTCAGGGTGATAATAATACAGTATATGGAGAGTATGTCGGTGGTTCAGTGATGCAACCCTATACAAACATGCAGATGGTCCAGGTTCGATCCTCCTGCAAAGCCTTCCTAAATCTCGGCTACTGTCTTGGTAAGCCAAGAAATGAAGGAGGATTAATTGCCTAAAAACAACGACCGCCAGTGTAACCTTCAACGTTGAACCTTTAATTACTTTTGGAATGCCAGGATATCAATAACCACCAGTATTCGCTGACATGTGTTGAATTCCAAATAACTACAGAGTAAGGTAATATGCAATCAAGCTTCTAAAAGCTGGAAAAGCAGCTGAACCAGATGGAATACCCCTTGAAGCACTAAAAGCCGACCCAGAGACTACAGCAGACATGCTGACTCCATTATTGCAAAAGGTCTGGAAGGAGGGAAAGATGCCTACTGACTGGAGGAAAGGTTACCTCGTGAAACTACCAAAGAAGGCCGACTTAGGACTCTGCAAGAACTGGCGAGGAATCATGCTCCTGTCGACGCCAAGTAAAATCCTGAGTCGTATCATCCTGGAGAGAATAAAGGACGCACTGGATACAGAACTCCGACCAGAACAAGCTGGATTCAGGAAAGTCAGGCAAATCATGTTCTGACCAAATTGCAACTCTACGCATCATCATCACAGAACAAAGCATGGAATGGCAATCAAACCTCTACCTCAACTTTATGGACTTTGAGAAGGCCTTCGACAGGCAGCGTTGATCGTGAAGTAATTTGGAAATTACTCGATTACTTTGGCATACCCCAAATATTCGTCAGCCTTATTCAACAGCTAGCTGTACTACAACGGCACATGTCAAGTCATCCACAACGGAAAACTCAGCGAGGCGTTTGGAGTAAACACAGGAGTCAGACAAGGGTGCTTGCTTACTATCACCAATGATATTCCTAATTGTGGTGGACTGACTGGATTATGCGTCAGACAGTGAGTGGGAGACGAGAAGACACGGAGGGATATCCTGGACCGACGTGAAGAACCTAGAAGACCTGGATTTCGCGCGTGGATGATCTATGTTTGATGTCACACAAAATCGAAGAGTTGCAGTCGAAAACCGATAAACTGGTTGAAGAATCAGCCGGCGAAGACAGGACTCCAGGTGAACATAGACAAGACGGAGGTGATGAAAGTAACCAACCAACCAACCAACAACAACAGCACCAACATCCAGCCCCAATCACCATCAACGGGAGGAATTTGAAAGAGGTTACTTCATTCACTCACTTATCCAGGGAGCATTGTCTCAACTACTGGCAGTCGGAACGGACGAGGATGTCAAATCGAGCGAGAATCGGGAAGGGGGCGAGAAGCACACTCATCAACCTGAAACCAATCTGGAAATCTTCGTCACTCAGCCACCATCAACAACAAAATTCAGTCGGATTTTCAATACAAACAACGTCAAGTCAGTCAGTTCTTCTTTCTATACGGATCAGAAAGTTGGCGGGCGGGCGGGTCACAAAGAATATTTCCAACAGCCTGTTGCAGACCTTCATCAACCAACAACTGTCTTCGCTGGCTCTATACTGAAGATCAGATGGCGTGGACGGAAACAATCACCAACAAGAAATTATGGCTGGGAACAAACAAAACAAGAACCAATCGCCAACCAACAAATATGCAGGAGAAAGTGGAGATGGATTGGACACTCACTCACTGACGAGGCCGCCATTGGGTGACATCGCTCGCGCGTCAGGCCCTCGGGTGGAACCATTCCGAAAGGGGAGCAGTGAGTGGGTCGTCAGTGCAAGGGTGACATGTAGGAGATCGTGTGAAGAGGAGTTGAAACAGTATAGACTAACATGGATGGAGGCGTAAAGTACAGCAGGAGACAGTAGTGGCAAGTGGAGACGTGCAGTTGAAGTGCTATGTTCCACTAGGAACTCAAAGGAACAATAATAAAGGCTATATGCTGGTATTTAATGATTGAAGAAATTATTCAAGAAAAGCCTGTTTTTTATGCAAAGAATGAAATGACACATTTTTTCTGAAGTGGGAATAAAAGCGGTATTTCAAAATGAAATTTCAGGAAATACTAGTGAAATGGTCCACGAGAATAAATCAATGTCTGTTATACTGAGTGATAGATATGAAACGGTAAATGTGAAAAAATGTATGTTCCAAATGCTGAAAATCATGGGATCTCAATGATTGATTGCTGAATAAATATATATATATATATATATATATATATATATATATATATATATGTTTATTAAAACATAGAATAGACTCCAAGTTTTGTCCATATGACATCTGCGACTATGACGTGATGTTAAATAATAATAATAATAATAATAATAATAATAATAATAATATGATTAGTTGTTCAAATGTAAAAGTTTGACATAATTTACGAGACGAAAAAAAAACAACAGCCTTGAATTTGATGAAGTATTATGTATGTATGCATGTGTGTATAAGTATGATTGAATTCAAAGATAAAAGTTAAACACTGACTGACGTAGAAGGCATTTACTTTGGATAAACTGCCTCAAGAACTGGACATCTTTTTCACAAAGATAGGCGCATCTGCCATTATCTTATGCAAATAACGATAAGCATAACTCGGTGATAGGCTTAAAGAATAGGAAAGGAAAGAAGAAATTGAAGTTATTATTATCATCATTTCTTATTCTGATTAACTTGAATTATCTTCTAAACTAAACAGTAATTAGTAGGCTGTCATAACCAAGGAAGCATTAAACACACGCTTATGAACTAGACTGTATAATTAATATTATTATTATTCCTTTGCGTTCCGAGTGGAACACAGGACTCCAACAACACATCTCCACTTTTGGTGATAGTAGATAGTTGGAGGCAATCGGCCATAGGAAGCCCCATTCAACCTAGGTTTCGTGCTATTTGGCACTCCCCAGTCAGCAAGGCGTGTATCTGCAACTGCTTTGAAGGAACTTATGTCCCTTCTGAGATTCAAACCGCATCATCCAGTGAGCCCTGCAGTCACAGATGTAATCACTAAGCTATTCGGTCTCGCGATTGACCTCCTATAGGACTGTAGTGGGTATTTTGATTGGACACTATTTGGTAACTAGTGTGACGTGTCTAGTCCTGTCTTTGGTGCAGACTGAGTTCTATCAGTCAGGTGGCCACCATTCTAGGTAGCTTGTTATCACGGTGCACATTAATTTGATGACATTAGATGGTTGGAGGTGATCGGCAGGAAGCCCCATCCAACCTAGGTTTCCTGCTAGTTGGCACCCGTTAGCAAGGCGTATCTGCAACCTTGAAAGAAACTCATCTCTCTTCAGATTCGAACCTGCATCACCCAGTGTTGCAGTCAGAGACGTTACCATTGTGATGGCGAGCTACCTAGAATGGTGGCCACATTGGAAAAGCTGACTGATAGAATTAAGTCTGCACCAAAGAAAGGGCTAGACACGTCACACTAGTTACTGGTGTTCAATCAAAAAAACATCTCCACTTTGTTCTGTTTTTTGCCATCCTCTTCAGCGTGTTTCAACGATTGACCAAACTCTCTCATCTCTTCCTCCACACGCAGTCTCCTCCATGTCACCCTCTCACTGACGACCTACTTGTCTCTTTCCATTTGGATTTCACTTGAGCAATGGCCTGCATTACGTGAGATATCATTCGGCGGCCTCTTCAATGTGTGACCGATTAATGCATCTCCACTTTCTCCTACATATTTGTTGAGCGATCGGCTGTTGCTCAGTTGGTTAGTTCCAATGCAGAGTTTCTTGTTGGCCGGCCGGTCATTTGATCTTCAGTATGGAACCAGCCAGCGAAGAAGGCAGCTGTTAATGAAAGTTTGCAACACGTTGAAAATGCTTTTTGTGACACGCAATGCAAGTTTCTGCCCTGCATAGAAGAACCGACTTCCCATTGGTGTTGCAAATGCGAATCTCGTTCCTTATGCTGAGTGACAGAAGAAGATTTCCAAACTTGTTTTAGGTTGGTGAAGGCGTATCTTGCTCTTTCGATTCTCGCTGACTTTGAAATCTTCATCCATTCCGCCGGTCTGTGGTTGAGACGATGCTTCCCAGATAAATGAAGGAGGCAATCTCTGTTAAATCTTCCCGTTGATGGTGATTGGTGTTGGTTATTGTTGCTGTTGATTGGTTGGTTTCATCAGCTCCGTTTCCACCTTCTCTATGTTCACTTGCAGTCCTGTTTTCGCTGCCAGCCTGTTCAGCCAGTTTATTGATTTTCGCGTGCCTGTAAGTCTTCCAGTTCGGGTAACTTCAGACATATATCATCCACAAGCGAAATCCAGGTTTTCTAGAGTCTTCTTGTCGGTCATCCAGCGTATTCCCGACTCCCTGCCACCAACAGTCTGACGCATAATCCATTACACTACAATTGAGAATATCATCGTGGGTGATAACAGACAATTAGCTTGTCTTACTCTTGTGTGCACTTCGAACACCTCGACGAGTTTTCCGTTGCAGATCACTTGATACGTGGTATCGTCATATAGCCAGCTGTTGGATGAGGTTGAAAAAGTCTTGTGCACTGCGCGCCATATTGTTGAAGGAGTTTCCAAATCGCTTCTCGGTCAACGCTGTCTGGTGAAGACCTTTTCGAAGTCGAAGAGGGAAGTTGAAGTAGAGACAAGTTTGACTTCCATTGTATGCTTTGGTCTGTGATGATGACGCTGCGTAGAGTTGTAATTTGATCAGCACGTGATTTTGCCCTCTCGAATTCAGCTTGTTCCGGTGGATGATGGATGAAGTTCTGTATCCGGTGCATCCCTATTCTCTCCCGGATGATGTGACCTAGTATTTTACTTGGCGTGAGTGGACAAGAGCATGATTCTACGCCAGTAAGTAAGGAAATTTTAATATTAGTCTTAAGAAAAACGACTTCTGGCTTTTATTATGATTCCCATTGGGTCCTGATTGGAAGAAGATAAGGCTTCAACAGCAGATCTCCATTTCATCCAGTCCTCTCTCTCTATCTGGTCGTCTTTAGCTGGCTCTATAATTCCCCCTTTAGGTTGTCATCTCTTCTTTACACAATCTCCTTTATGCCATCTCCGAACTGCCAAATCACCATCTACCTACCATTCGGTTTCCACGGGAGGGTATGACAAACAATGTCAATGAATGAATCGTCTTCTCAGCATGTGTCCAATCCATCTTAGGAATATTCGTTGGTCAGTGTGTTTTTGTTCGTTTTGTTACAGAAGTTTCTTGTTTCTTGCCCTTTCTGTCTGACCATTTGATCATCATTATTATCGAGTGGAAGTAGCTGTGGATAAAGCTCTGAAACCTGTTTGAAATGCTTCTAGTGATGTGCAAAGTATTTAACTTGACATCAGTCTTAAAAAACTGAGCCACCTTCGTTATCCCCTTTGCAGAAGATCTACACACTGACTTCAAAGTAATAAATGCCTGTCTTTCCTTTCTTATCCTGCTTTTGCCATCCTCAACCTTGTCACCTGGCGAGGAGACGATTCTGCCCAAAGTAAGCGGAAGAAGTGATTTCTTTTAAACTGGCAGTGATTAGTGCTTATTGTTGTTGGTGGTGTTGGTTAGATATATATTAATCGCCCGTGTTTCTTCTATGTTCACTTCAAGTTCTAACTTCAGTGCCTCCTTTTACTGCCGATTTTTGTTGGTTTTTACCTGTAGATAATCGAGTTTGTGCGAGATCCAGATATTCTAGAGTCTCCATGTCGGCACAATGTATTCCTGTCTTCTTGCTCTTCACGGCTTGCTGAATGAAACAGGAATAACATTGATGATAGTAAACAGCCATGCCTTACTCCAGTCCTCACTTCAAATGAGTCACTTGGTATGTGATATCATCATTTGACCAGGTGTTGAATACGGTTGATAATAGTCTAAGCTACTTTATAGTTTTGAAGTAGTTTCCAAATCACTTCACAGTCAACTTTGTCAAAGGTGTTGAGGTTAATGTAGAGATTTCGTAGCCATCCTATGCTCTGTTCAATGATAATTGGTTTTTCCTGATTCCAGCTTGTGTTGGAGTAGCGTTTTGCATCCAGAGCATCTTTTACTCTCTCCAAGATGACGCGAATTATCAGTTTTTTTGAAGTGGACAGTGACATGATTCCGCGTCCTAACAGACTGACTGTGATTGGCAGTAGTAGTTTGGTGAGAGTTGTCTGCAAGCCAAAAAACTGTAGACAACAATATACGTTAATTTCAGGATTTCATCATGAGCTGACATTAGTTAGAGTTCTCTAACTAATGTCAGCTCATGATGAAATCCTGAAATCAATCAAATCCCTACAAACCAACACTTGAATATACGTTAATGTTCACGTCCTGAATCAAGCAAGGTCATGAGGAAAACAATAACAAAGCCTAATCTTGAGAAGATCACCAGCCAATCACAGGTGAGTTGAAGTGTGAAAATATGATTCACAGATATATGACTTGATTTTCTAAGAAATGGCCACAAAGAGATGACAGAATAACCTTCAGCGAGAAAACAACCAATCAGAAGACGCTGTTTCTCTGCTAACAATAACGATAATAATAATGCACATAAAAATTTATAAATACCACTTGATTTTTTACAGGATTTCATCGTGAGGTGACATTAGTGAGAGAACCATTGGAAAACCAGCACTGGAGTACTGGACATCTGTTTCGTACAACTAGTTTGGGACTATTCAGCAGTACGCGCCAACCGGGGTTCCAATCCAGGACTTTCTGGTTACAAGGCAAGCCAGCTCGTAGACTTTTAGGCCACTGGGACCCGATCCAATGGCCACTCCACGAATTCTAACTTCTTCCAATTCGCGACATAGCGCGACTCCTAGCCACTGTTTTCGGCGAGTATTTCTCCTCACACCCGACCTGCTGCACCCTACTGGTCACGACCTCTCACTAGAACCCCAGGTAACTACCTACCTGAATAAGGCAAGTCGCTAGTGAGCATCTCATTGATATTCAAGTGTTGGTTTGTAGGGATTTGGTTGATTGCTTACAGGATTTCATTATGAGCTGACATTAGTTACACGATCATTGGGAAACCTGCAGGGAGTACTAGACAGCTGCTTCGTCCTAGTTTGCAACTGTTCAGCAGTCATGAATTAACAGAAGTTGGAATTCATGAGCTGGCCATTAGATCGGGTTCTAGTGGCTTAATGGTCTACGAGCTGGCTCTCCTTGTAACCAGAAAGTCCTGGGTTCGAACCCTGCCTGCGGGGGCGTGCTGATAAAGGATCCCAAACTAGTCAGACGAAACAGCTGTCCAGTAATCCCTGTAGGTTTTCCAATGGTTCTCTAACTGATATCAGCTCATGATGAAATCCTGTAGCCAATTAAGCCTCTGCAAACCAACACTTGAATATCTCTTGATTTTCCCAATAAAGGATATGTTGCATGGCCTTTGTCTTCTGTCGTTACAGTATTAGTATTAGTAGTAGTAGTATTAAAAGCGGAAGCACATTTCTTCCTTATTTTACAGCTTGATGTTCACGCATCAATCATGAAACAAAATAAACACAGTTCAAATAATACAAGAGAAACGCGTATTCTTGCAACTCCAAATTACATGAAGCGGAATTAGCAAAGCTGAATCGATATTTTTAAAATTGACAAGTGCCTACTATGATTTACACACATACTTCTGAAACGTATTTCTGTGAAAAAACAACACATAAAAAATCTACGAATATATCTATATGATCAGTGTGTATCATAATTTACTCACAGTTTCAGTATTGCAAAAAGACGCATAAACCCACTAATATAAATAACTCGTTCATTTTTCATAACTCCATCAACAATTCTTTTAGCACACCATTCAGCGTCATTGATAACAAATACACCAGATCGACTACAGAAAGACATGGAAGATATTTGGTGGAAAAAAAATATTATTGTCAGTCGAAAAAAATGTTCATAGCACAGTATAATAAATAATAAGGGTAAAAGGACGTTCAGCTATTGGCGAAGCATACCAGCGAGAATATAGGTTCGTCCGGATGACGAATCCCAGACAGGAAGAAATACGCATCCTGGATTCTGATGCTAATAACCACTAACACAAAAATAAGAGTATTCCCCCTTAATGTTCTAGTTGTCTCAGGGACTGGCTCTGAACAGCACCAGTGCATGCCTTGAATCATTTATGAATGATTGGTTGAAGGGTTTCATTATGCGCTGACATAGGTTAGAGAACCATTGAAAAACCCACCAGGCAGTACTTGACAGCTGTTTCGTTAAAACTAGTTTGGGACTATTCAGCAGTACACACCCACCGTCAGGGTTCGGACCCAGGACCTTCTCGTTCCTTCTGATTCCTTTTTATTCATTAATTTTTTTGTCTGTTTGTTTATTCATAATTATACACGAGTAAAGCAAGGAGATATAGTAAAATTGCAAGTTATTTCATTTCATGAACTTATATATTATTATTATTATTGTTCCCTTGAGTTCCTAGTGGGACATAGGGCTTCAACTGCACGTCTCCACTTGCCACTTCTGTCTCCTGCTGTAATTTTCACCTCCATCCATGTTAGTCCACACTGTTTCAACTCCTCTTCAAACGATCTCCTCCATGTCACCCTTGCACTGACGACCCACTCACCGCTTTCCTTTCGGAATGGTTCCACCCGAGGGCCTGACGCGCGAGCGATGTCACCCAATGGCGGCCTCCTCAGCGAGTGAGTGTCCAATCCACCTCCACTTTCTCATGCATATTTCTTGGCTGGCGATTGGTTCTTGTTTTGTTTGTTCCCAACCATAGTTTCTTGTTGGTGATTGTTTCCGGCCACGCCATCTGATCTTCAGTATAGAGCCAACGAAGAAAGTTGTTGGTTGATGAAGGTCTGCAACAGGCTGTTGGAAATATTCTTTGTGACCCGCCCGCCCTCCAACTTCCTGATCCGTATAGAAGAACTGACTGACTTGACGTTGTTTGTATTGAAAATCCGACTGAATTTTGTTGTTGATGGTGCCTGAGTGACGAAGATTTCCAGATTGATTTCAAGTTGATGAGTGTGTTTCTCGCCTTCCCGATTCTTGCTCGATTTGACATCTTCGTCCGTTCTGACTGTCTGTATTTGAGACATTGCTCCCTAGATGAACCTCTTTCAAATCCCTCCCGTTGATGGTGATTGGGGCTGGATGTTGGTGCTGCTGTTGTTGTTGGTTGGCTGGTTATTTTAGTAATCTCCGTCTTGTCTATGTTCACCTGGAGTCCTGTCTTCGCCGGCTGATTCTTCAACCAGTTTATCGGTTTTCGACTGCAACTCTTCGATTTTGTGTGACATCAAACATAGATCATCCACGCGCGAAATCCAGGTCTTCTAGGTTCTTGACGTCAGTCCAGGATATCCCTCCGTGTCTTCTCGTCTCCCACTCACTGTCTGACGTATAATCCGGTCATTCCACCACAATTAGGAATATCACTGGTGATAATAAGCACGCTTGTCACCATTTCATGAGCTAATTACAACTTATTTTGTCTTCTCTTGAGTTAATCTTTGCATACATTTATTGGGAATACCAAAGTTATTATTCTTTTAGCTTTCTCTGATTAGTACTGTTCTTCCTAATATTACAAATATAAGAAATGTCATTCTTTTTTAGCTAAATAAAAGCTATTTCGTAAAATAGAACTGAGGCAGATGAAGCTATCAAAGTGAGGATTGGAAAAAAACAAAACGGATCTTAATCCCTTTCAAATCAGTGTGGCAATCTGTTTCAATCATCAAAAAGAACAAAATTCGGCTTTTATACACTACTGTCCAGATAGAGAGACCTGGTGCATCGCTCAAATCATTTCTAACAGGCTGCTGACTCCAATCAACAACTGCTTTCGTTCGATACTTAAAGTCAGATAGTCAACTAAAAAAGGGAATAAACAGCAGGAAAATATGACAACAAACCAACCAAGAACCTATTGCTCAAGGAATAAGCCGAGTCAAATATAAATGGATAGGAAACACTTTGAGAAGCCCATTGAATGCCATCGAGTGGGACCCAAATGGGAAACAACGAGTTGGGTGCAGGTTTGAGTGTGACATGGAGGGGAGAGGTGTCAGAAGCAGATGACAGCTTATAGGAAATAGTGGAAACAGCCATGGGGAACTTCAGAGAACAGAATGGAATAGATATGTGCTTTAGAAGTCCTATGTCCCAGTCAGGACGCATGGGGATAATAACAATGAGTAGATGAAGAATTGTCAGCAATGATATCAGGCAAATAATCTAATCGAACTGACCAAAAATATAAAAAGAAACTGAATTCTGACGTTAGTTGAAAGTTTAATATGTATCAGGAGGCAGAAGCCATTATCCCCATAGATTGTTTTATCGATCAAAGGAACTATTACCCGTCCTACAGGAGGTCAGCTACGTGATACACCTTTCTGACGAGCGGCAACAAGAATAAGACGTAGGTTTCCGCCAAATACCTCCACAACCATCTAACAAAACAAACTCTTACATTGAAATCGTATGTAGTATTCGGTACGAGATGTTGTTTTCTCCTAGACAAAAAGGTTAACCATGGATTCATATGGTTACTTTGCTATTCAGCATTGCTTGGTTTTCAATATAATCAGCTGTTAATCGCTGAAAGGTACTTCAGCATGTGTAGTTATCTTTTCGAGTCACTAGTCTGTTTGTATATTTTTTGCAGTTGTCAGAGAGAATTAAGCCTTAGAGCTAATATAATAAGTAGACAAAGATAAAATAAACTTTAGGCCAGTGTTCCTTGATTCATTTGGTAATAACTAGACTATCACATTTAGTAGTTTTGACAGTGTAGAAGTTGATCTAACGCACAAAAATACAGTACTGATAGCTGAATGAAACGTTTCTAGCACAATTAACTGCTCATAACTAAATCATGGAAAGTACTCACTAGGATAATTAGAAGGAGAAGCACAAGAAGCTCAGGTGTTTAATGATAATTCGCAAAGAGTAGAAAACATCTGTAATACTGTTTGCTTCAGCTCGAATATATATATATATGCATGCGAACTACAGAATCAATGTGATTTCCAGTGTGGCGATGATACCTTTCTGAATTCGGAGCCTTATGATGCCTCCGGAGTGGTTTTAAAAAACGACACCCTCCGTAAGCTGAAGACTGAATCTTTCATCAGCAACGAAATGTTCGAATCCCTAAGACCATCCGGCTCAAATATACCACGACTTTACGGACTCCCGAAAGTACACAAGAAGGGTATCCCTCTTCGACCGATCCTCGACATGACCAATTCGCCTTATCACCACAAAGTCCAATGGCTAGCAGACCTACTAGAACCAGTCAGAATACAATTTTCCCGCTACACTGTTTGAGATTCATTCGACTTTATCGACTCAATCGAAAACATCAACGTATTCAACAAGATCATGATTTCATTCGATGTCAAATCACTATTCACAACTGTTCCACTGACTGAAATAATATGCTATATATGCGAACTTATTCATTCCAAAGGAATAAACATCGGTATACCCACCGAGCGTCTTAAAGAACTCCTGCTGAGGTGTACCCTGAATATTCAATTCTCTTTCAACAACGAAATATATCGCCAAAAGGATGGCATAGCTATGGGCTCACCAATAGGCTCATTGCTTGCAGATTTCTTCATGGCAAAACCCGAAAACACATGCATGAAGAAAATGATCGATACCTTCAAAATCTATAAGAGATACGTCGACGACACTTTCATTAACGTCAACAATGAATGAAATCAAGACGACATCCTGATCTCGTTTAACAGCCGCCACCTCGCGATTCAGTTCACGCTGGAGAAAGAGTCCAACTCCAAAATATCCTTTCTTGACGTCCAACTAACAAGACGAGAGCAGGATGGAACACTGAAAAGATCTATCTACAGAAAGTAGACGTGGAACGGACAGCTTACTAACTTTCACAGTTGGTTACCCCAATACACCAAACGAAACCAGATCCGTTCACTCAACTACAGAGTTCGCAGAATTTGTACCCGACATCACAGAAGATGAACTGGACAATCTCAAGAGAATCCTCGTCGAGAATTGTTATCCAGAAAGATTTATTGCAAAATCTATGAATCCTAGACCCCAAAAGCAGCCCACGCTAAGGTCCCGAAAAAACTACTCTGCATGAACCTTCAATTCAATGGAGATATATCTGCAGGAATAATAAAAAATCGACTCTCGCACTCATTCAAGAAGACCTTCTTCGCAGATGAACTACGACTAACTTTCTCCACAAAACCTATGCATCATGTGAACGTGAAGAATAATCTACCACTGCTGGCTGTCCTCATCAATGTGTATTTATAAATTCACCTGCTCGTGTGAAGCTAGGTATGTCGACCGTACCCAGCGTTCGCTTTCCTAGCGTATCACCGAACAGTTATCAACATGGTCTTACAAAGGAGAAAAACGATGTCCCCACAGCTCCATCTTAGAACGTCTGATAGAATCCGGACAACAAGCTACACCCCAAACAAACTTCAAAGTCGTCTACAGAGTAAGAAGTAATCTTCCTAAAGGTGTACGAATCAGACTTCTTCAAACTGCAGAAGCAATGGCGATTCACTTGCTAAGGCGGGAACTCTGCATACAGAAGAAGTTCTATCAATCACTACATTTGCAATGGATTTAATCTATCTTATTACCCGACAAGTAAATTCTACCTAATTCTTTTTTTCTGTCTCTTCATGAGTATTATTTTGTCTTCTCAACTGTAATATTTTACATTTTCAAATTTCTTGTTCTCTATCCCCACCCGATTTAATTTCTACACTGTATTACCTCTGTTACTGACTTGACCAACGCTCAATTTCTAGGTACTTGTGTTACGTCATCCAATTTATTTGCTCAATTTTAGGCCTAATTTAAATAGCATTATACTCCACCCCACCTCTACTCAGTCTCTACCTGTAATTACCTCTGTTGCTATCTTGATCTAAGTTGAAACATTTTAGTCAATTATATTACGTCATCTAACTTACTTACTCAATCTTACTACAATCTTACTTTATTTACTGTCTGATTAACCTTGTTTCTATATTAGATCATTCTTGTATTACCTGATTAATTATCTAAACTTGATAAACCTCATGTACACACACACGCAAAACAATTATATATGAATGCGATTGTACAGCTATATGAATGAATTCGCCGGCGAAAAGAGTCTCTTCGGTAAGCGTCTTCTCTACTTCAAAAACCACCTAGAATTTATATTCATGGTTCTTAATACAGTCTTTGAAGAAGTTCAAGCATGTATTCACTTCAGTAAGTTTGATAGAGTAATGTGAGGTCAGTCATTCTAGCTCTAGATAAATTTTTATGTACCACTGATGTAACTGATCCTCATCTACTAGTTTGATCTATTTATTATTAAACTCAAAGCCATAAAAATTCGATTTGTCGAGTCCTTAAGCCGATAAAGTCTGTCTCTGAGTGAATTAGTTGGTTTAAATACCAGATCGATTGCAGCCTTATTAGGAATCTTCCCCATTTAGGGCTACTAACGTAGTCTTTATTTTCCTCTAAATAAGAGTACATATGGAAAACAAGGCGTTGGTGGCACAGCGGTAGAATGCTCGCCAGCCGTGCATGTTGCGCGGGATTCGGTCGCCGGCCACCGCACTCCTTTACCTCGCTAAGCCAGTAATAAGACTAGTAAAGAGGGAAGGCTGGGCAAGAGGCTGGCTAGCAGCGCCATCCCGTAAAAGTAAACACCACTGCCTACCGGAACTTAAGGCCTCTAGCTTGAAGCTCTATGTTCCACTAGGAACGTAAAGGAATGAAAAGAAATGGATATCAGTAAATATAATTTAATGAACGAAATATCCCCACATTGAGTCATGGAAGACATGAAAAGCCTGGCTAGCTTTTTTTGATCATAGGTGCCTGCGCTCTATCTCTTGTGTGAAGTGGTATAATAAGGTAAGCAATATTGAGGTTAGGCGTCGATCAAGTGCTAGGTAAACAGGGGAAATCAATCGACGAGGCTGTGAAATTATATCGACTGAGATGGTTAGGACATGTGTTACGTATGCCTAGTCATCGCCTTCCTCGACTATGGGCAATGTTGGCCAATATAGGGTCAGGCTGTAAAAGAGCTAGCACAGGTCAAACAAAAACATGGCACCAGTCAATGAAATCTACAACAGTTAGTCTAAACCACGTAGGAAGATGTGGACTTCCAGGTTGGGGTCCCCGGGACGGTAAAAACCAATGGTTGGAAACAATCGGTGATATGGCTCAAAATCGTTCTCAATGGATGGGCATAAATGCATCCACTCCTTGTGACTTATGATTTCCAATGAAACTGTATTGTTCTTCGTTATTACTGTTCCTGTCTCACACCTCTGTTCACTGTCTCTACTATGCATTTCTTCTGTCTTCTTCTCTTGCTTTGTGTGCTACATGGAGTGTGGCGACTTCGACTGCCGCACATCGGTGCAAATTTCTATGTCGAAAACAGACAGACAGACATTGAGTCATAAGAAAAAGGCACAGACAGTGAAGAAAATTTTCTTTTCGACGATTCATTTTCATGAGCTGTACACTCGTAATTATATTAAACAAAGAAATCTTTAGACCAGTGAGATACTGGTATACTTTGTCCTTGAAAAATTGTATTACATAATGTAAGGTGTAAGAAGGGAAATTCTCAGAAACCGCTTTTCTAAATGTCTGAAGAAGACATTTCCAACAGCCAACCTACGTATCACATTCTCCTGCAGACAGTTAATACAGTCTAATGCTAAGGACAAGATACCGCCTTTGGCCACTTCAATGTGTATTTATCAATTTACTTGCTCTTGTGTAGTAAAGTATATCGGCCGTACGCAACGTCAAGTCCACAAAACGTATTCTGAAACACTGTCCAGCTTGGTTAGCCAGCCAGAGGAGAAAAGTAGAATAGCAGCAGCCCGATCCTCGAAGGCCTTGTCATCTCCGGACATCGAGCACCCACCCCCCATGAATGTTTCACAGGGATACGCAGAGTCCCTTAATATCGTACAAAGGGACTTCGGATACGCCATCTGTACATAGCTGAAGCATTAGTTATTCGAGATCTGAAACTGGACCTCTGCATTCAAAAGCGATACATACATTCTGTCGCTCTACCATAGCCAGAGTAAAGTCCTTACTACAATTTTGCTTCTTTCTTTAATTATGTAAGTTCACTATTATTATCACTATTATTCCCATCATCCACATTTTATTACCACTCTACTAATGTTTATTAATAACATTACTTTTTCATACAGCTTTTATATAAAAACACTATCGCCTTTCCACTGGTTTCTGTCCATTCTACACAAGCTCACTGATTAGTCATTATCTCACATTTATAACGCCATGCAAACTTCTGTCTCTTTTCTAACTTACAGTTAGTCATCCCTTCTTACACCTTACATTATGCAATACAATTTTTCAAGGACTGGTCTAAGGATTTCTTTGTTTAATATATTACGAGTGTACAGCTCATGAAAATGAATCACCGAAAAGAAAAATATAATTTAAGTCCTACAACACAATGCAAAACAGATATTATATTATTCTAAAGAGAATCTACATTAGTTAGTAAAAAAAGAAAACAAGTGATAAACTCACGTTCCACTTATCACACTGGCCATATTTGTATTAATTAAATATGGTAATACTCTTGTAATGCATATTTCATTTTTAATCCCCATACTTGCTAATTCTAGTTCTAATGACTCCATTAACAGTAGGACTGCAGCTTTAGAAGCACAATAAATAGGAAAACTTTGAAAAGCCATTACACCGCATACAGATGATAAGCAAACAATATGACCATGTGGTTCTTCAGACGATTGTACAGAAGAGTAGGGATTATACCTTTTGCCTAACATTGATGGTAAAAACTCCTTGGTAAGCTGTTAAAAAAGAAATAAGTAAATGTATAAATAAAAATTAGATGACATCTATCCTGAAAATTTTGCTGGAAAAGGAAGTTAAATGTTTAAGATGTTTATAGTTCATATTTACAGAGTGATTTCCGGTTGTTCTTTTCAAAGCGTGATCTTCACATGAAAGCAGACAAGGTGACAGTAGGCTAACTACCTTCGTATTCAAGTGTTGGTTTGTAGGGATTTGATTGGTTACAGGATTTCATCATGAGCTGACATTAGTTAGAGAACCCTTTGAAAACCTACAGGGAGTACTGAACAGCTGTTTCGTCCTAGTTTGGGACTCTTCATCAATACGCACCCACCGGGATATTTTACTAAAAAACGAATTATTCAAAATATACTTATCAGTCCATTCTTTATAATCATCGCAATGTAGCATGTCAATGGTTCGATGACAGATTGTTCGCTGACCATGGACATGGTCCAAGGTTCGATTCCCTGCCGAGACACTCCTAAACTTCATCTGCGAATGCTAGGTGGGCATAACGCTAGCCGCCTCACCCAATAAAGAGGCACTGATACTTCTGTTCCACTAGGAACTCAAAGGGATGAAAAGAATAGAAGTAACCAGTGCTGTAGCTATCAGTGTAAACGAAGAGATGTTTTGGCACTGGTCAACTGTGTGCAATCAATCAATCCTTATCATCTGTGTATAAATAGACGAAAATATCATGCTTATTTGAATAAAAGAATAAGAACAGATATTTAATTGTCGGATGGTGACTAGCAGTGGAATCCAGGATGCGCGTTTCGTCCTATTTGGGACTCGTTAGCTGAATGTAGGTGCATTTCTCAGTGGGTGGTGATTTTCCTGCCGAGGCTCGAAACCCGTACAGATATTGTATGCGGTTATTTAGTAAGGAAGATTACCCCTGACTTATTGACCAGCTGATAATATTCCATGCAGTGTTTGCACATTGCATTTCAAGTAATATTATGCAAAATTCTCCAGGCTGTCAGGAGAATTCTTAAATGAATTTTTTCCACCTCGAAAATTTTAAACATTAAGTAACAGTAAGTTTTTTGGTTACAAGATTTCATCATGAGCTGACATTGCTTAGAGAACCGTTGGAAAACCTGGGAGTACTGGATAACTGTTTCATCCGACTTGTGTGGGACTCTTCAGCAGTGTACACCTACCGCCAGGGTTCGGAACCAGGACCTTCTGGTTACAAGGCGAGCCAGGTCGTAGACCATCAAGCCACTGAGACCCGATCTAATGGCCACTCCATGAATTATAACTTTTGCCAATTCACGATATAGCGCAACCACTAGCCAGTGACCAGTAGAGTGCAGCAAGTCGGATGTGAGGGCAAACACTTGCCGAGGACAATGGTTAGCGGTTGCGCTGTATCGTGAATGGGCAGAAGTTAGAATTCGTGGAATGTCCATTGGATCGGGTCCCCGTGGCTTGATGGTCTACGAGCTGGCTCGCCCTGTAACCAGAAAGTCCTGGATTCGAACCCTAACGGTGGGTGCGCACTGCTGAAGAGTCCCACACAAGTCGGACGCGATAGCTGTCCAGTACTGATAGGATCCCACGCACTTTGTTACTGATCAATTATTTCAACAGCTGTTAATCTCGCATAAATTGCATATCATCATTTCTCACGCACTTTGCTATTGACTATTATGATCAATTATTTCAAATGCTGTTAGCTGTCTATATTGTTGTAAAAATGTATAAATACCATAAGTTTCTTGTCGTAGTGGTTGTTGTACTACAATATACATTCACAGGCCAGCCTTTGTCTTTTCATATTTGCGTTGGTTCACTGAATCGGAAGGTACCACAAGCAGATAGGCATATTAGTCAGGCGCAGACAGAACAAGGCGACAACGTCCCCATTTAATTCCCTACCGTTATAACAAGTACTCCCTGCAGGTTTCCCAATGGTTCTCTAAGCAATGTCAGCTCATGATGAAATCCTGTAACCAATCAACCAAATCCCTGCAAACCAATACTTGAATAAATTATTCACTAACGACTGCAGTTCAAGTTATACAACATCTAATACACTTCAGTTATACAGATACAATTGAAGTACACAACTTGAAAGGATTAATGATAAATTCTGTAGGTATCAGTCATCAGGAAAGTGTTAGTTGGAGCGATTAAATTTCCAAAATCAATGTTTTGGTATGTGAAAGCTAATCATAGTAAAGCAGATGAGTCCATTTTACCTCTCGAAAAAATTTAAAGAAAATATTCATTCAGACATCTAGAAAAAAGCAAAACAAAATAATTTAGCGAAGAATATTATTTTCGATAATTTCCTCTTCTGCCTCTACAGTTGTAAATACAACTTTATATACATAGAATATTCTAAAATAGTAGTCAATAACAATATTAGTGTTATTTTAAATAATATCGATTCGTTAAGTAAGATCCCAATGGAATTACAGTTCATTAAAAATGCTTAAATTAAAATAATAATATAAAAAATATATTAGCAAATAGAATATCAACTAAAATTAGTAAAATTCCATAAAAATTGAGGGTCATTCAAACCTAGATGGCCAAAGTAAGGACAGTGTCCGAACTAGCTTCTTTTGGAAGCATAAATTAGGCTTCTTAATGTATATCTCAACGGCCTTAGCAATATGTAGTAGGCGAACTACTAAGGTGAAATTTAGATTATTTGGAATGCGGTAATTGACTTTAAAAGCCGCCTTGTTGACATCAATCTTGTGTCCTGTATCCACAAGATACGATAGAATACCGCTACGAATGTATTTCGTTTGTCCTTCACACTTAACTACTATACAGTATGATGTCCAGAAATGCGACGATAAACACGCCTAACTAGTTGTACGGCCTGTGTAACTGGATAACTCCACAGAAGCAGTTAAATTGGTAGATATACCCTCACAGAAGAGGGGAAATTAGGCAGTTTGTCTTTTACTCCTGAACGCAAAATAGGGGTGGCTTTGGAGACACAACCGTTGGGATCCACATTAAGAAGCCTAACATATGTTTCTAAAATAAGTTGTTTGGTTTAAACACTGTCCTTAACTTGACCATCAAGGTTCTAATGGGCCTCAAGTTTTTGTAGAAATATCTTCTATTTTATTTCCCATTCTATTTACTATTAAATTTTTATGCTTCTTATTATATAATTTATGCATCTTTCGTGAACTGTGGCAATTCCACTGATCTTATTTGACAAATCGATATTATTTAAAATAACACACTAATATTGTTATTGACTACCATTCTAGAATATTCTATGTATATAAAGTTCTATTTACAACTGTAGAGCCAGAAGAGGAAATGATTTGAAAAGGATATTCCCTTTAAATTTACTCAGTTTTGTTACTGTTTTCTCTACTTTTCTTCGGCTTCCATCATTTTTGGTCCAGTTTGTTATCTGACCCCACTGACTTTCTTTCATTCATTGCTTCTTTCTGGGACTTTGAAACAAGTCACCTACCAATTAAAATTCTATTCCTCTACGTGCCATAATGTCAATGTGCAGATCCCCAACCCACAAACTTGCACAGTGGCTAGTGGAAATATTAAAGCATATTAAAAGAAGCTTCTGTAAGTTCTCATTGAAAGACACTTTTGAGTTAATTGATTGTCTTGATAACGTTGATATAAAGGACATAACCATGTTTTCTCTAGATGTTGACTCTTTATTTACAAATGTACCTCTTTTACAGACGGTTGAAATTTTATGTGATTACATCTCTGACAACGATCTCCTATCGCCAGTATCCATATCTTACTTAAAAGAGTTACTGCTTCTTTGTACTAACAATGTTAAGTTTACATTCGACGGTGAGCATTATCGCCAGATCGATAGTGTTGCTAAGGGAAGCCCCTTAGGTTCATTGCTAGTTGATATATATATATATATATATGTCGCATGTTAAGAACCTAGTGGAGAAAGAAATTGGAAAAGTTTGTTTTTATAAAAAATATGTAGATGACATAATAGTCATTTGTGATAAACCAACAGACGCTATAGAAATCCTGAACCAAATCAACAGAGTACAAAACAGTATATCGCTAACATACATTAAAGAGAATAGTGACTGCCTGCCGTTTTTAGATGCACTCATAACGCGCTGAGATGGGTCAGTAAAACGATCTGTTTACAGAAAGTCCACATGGACGGGACAGTATCTAAATTATCATAGTTTCTGTCCCTTACCGTAAAAAAAGGCGTTGGTCAAATGTTTGTTCAAGCGCATTCACCGAATACGCACTGCCGATACAAGTGAAGAAGAAAGACAACATCTCACTGAAATGTTGTTAGATAACAATTGCCCATGGAGATTTATTAGGCGTTATAGAAGTGTCAACCATAGAGCTCTACCAATCCAGTCAGCTCCCAAAAAGGATGTTTACATATCCTTGCCATTCAGAGATGATTAACAAAGTCTGGTCACTAGACAAAGACTAAGGGCAACAATTAATAGAACTCATTATGCAGCTAAACTTATCTTCATAGAGAAAACGAGAACTATGCTGTCCAGCAAACCCTCACATTATCCAAACGATGATGTCACATCCCACTGTGTTTATCAATTTACATGTATGTGTGGAGACACGTACATAGGGAGGACCCACCGGTCTCTTCAGGTTAGGGCTACAGAACACATTCCAGAGTGGCTGCAACAACAAGTGAAATCGCCAGACAGAGCTGATCCCGGAAACAGATGTCCAACATCATCCATAGTGAAGCACATTATAGAGACAAGTCACAAGGTTGATTGATTTCAACAATGCCTTTAAGCCCATATAAAAAACAAGGTTGGGCCACATACTTAAATTCATTGAAGCCTTAGCCATAAAAAGACTTAAGCCTATCTTATGTGTCCAAAAGATATTTGTTGTCACCTTGAACCTGCCTTGGTAATCCAAGCTAGAACCAAGGACCAATCTACTTCATAATATTTTCAACCCCTTCTATGCCTTGTTTTTTCTCTTTTCTCTTTTCATCTTTCTCACCCACACCTTTTGCGTCTCCCTACCCACATTATTTGTGACCTTAGCCTGTACACAATCTGACCTGTATTGTAATCATTCATGCCTTCTTGTCTTCTATAAAATCCTGTGTATGACGAGTACGTGTGTGATCAGAATGTCCGAAATGTGTTGCGCCAATACATTACACGTCTCAAATAAACTACATCTAACTGTGTTGTCAAAATTCATAAAGGGAACTAATGTGGTGAGAGCAGGCCGTGAGAAAATATGTACAAGGCTGATTCAACAACCTTTCATAGCAGACTTAACGTGGCAAAATATGATTCGCAGATAGAGAACTCCATTTTTCGAGGAATTCCGAAACAACCAATCAGAAGCCTGCGTTTGTCAGCTTAACTTCTGATAAACAACCAATCAGAAGGCTGCGCTTGTCTACTTGCATAAGCTATAATAATGTATGTGAAATATATATAAATACGTGTTGATTTTCATAATAAAACGATCTGTTGCCTGGCCCTTGTCTTCTGTTGTCACACTAACTGCTTTAAATAATCTCTTGCTGAATTTGATTATGATATTTATCAGTCTATAAAGCAACTAAGAATCTATCACTTAACAAATATATTGAGGAAGAGAGACAGGGCTAGCTAGATCAGAAATACGCTGAAAAAAAGACCGTTGAGTGACATGAGTGACGCTAGGCATTCATTCCCCCTGAATGAATGCGAGTCAAATTCGAAACAACAGTTTTGTGCATAGGTGACACGATAACATGCATGCGATCGTATAAAGAGTCAAAATAGGAGCTGATGACAAATCGCAGAGATCGATGAAATAAAGACGACAGAGAACAAGATGAAATCCAGATTGGCCTGAAGTCGTATTTCCCCACTATGGAACTAAAGGAGTAAAAATAATAATAATAATAAACTGCGTAGGGGTAAATAACGCCATAGTTGTCTAATTCCGCTTCAAGTGGGCCTGATGAAATTTCAGTCAAAATGGTAGTAACCAAATAGACTAGAACTAGGAATAATAGTAGAATGTGTGAGTATTACAAAAAAAACCAACATGAAAAAATGATAGGTGACGGCTTTTTCTTGTCAATATTTTCTTTTCTCAGAATGTTTATTTTTGCTAAAACAAGACGTGTATGTTTTCAGAGAATACAACCAAGTCTTTGTAAGAATAAATAGATATTTTAGAAGTACATGAAAACTTCATATAAAATGTTTCAGAATAATAAAGAGACTACAAAAGAAATTAAGAGTTAATGCATTCTTCGGCATTATATACTCCTATTAAAATTGATTGAAATCAACGCACACACAGATCAAATACTCAACTACACACTAGCAATAATCCAATTAGTCACTCACAATAAAACTGTGTGCAGACATTTTATTGAATTTGAGATTTTCGCGTCGACTGATTGATAGGACCGAAGTGCTCGGTCTCAGGTTGACAGGTCTGTCGGCTTCTTGTGCAGATGCTTCGACGATGTCTGGGTATTTAGTTAGTATTTAATTGGTGGATGATGGTGACTAGCAGTGGAATCCAGAATAACGCGCATTTCGTCCTATTCGGGACTCGTCATCTGGATGCACCTGCATTTCTGGGAACATCATCACTCACTGAGAAATGCAGGTACATCCAGTGGCTGACGAGTCCCAAATAGGACGAAATGCGCGTTGTCCTGGATTCCACTGCTAGTCACCATCTACCAATTAAATGTGTGCAGACATTGTTTAAAAGAGTTCAAACACACTGTAGCCCTCCAAAGTTGAAAATGGATGGAGGAAAATACCTACAAACGGTCTTCAAAAAGAATGGCTATCAACAAAATTTCATCAAAAAGTGTTTAAAATCGAATCACAACACCAACAAGGAACCATCATCAAAAACCACAAGAAAATTCATCCTACCATACACGAAAGCTATCTCTGAAATGATAGCTAGAATACTGAAACCGTTTGATATAGATATAGCACACAAGCCAGCCAGCCAACACAACCACTTCATTAAATATTGCGCAAACCGAAAGATCCAACAGAAAAAGGGATAAAATTGATACCATTTACAAAATAAATTGGCGTCGGTGGCACAGCGGTTAAGACGCTCGCCGACCATGCATATGGTCCGGGGTTCGAGCCTCGGCCAGCGCACACCTTTACCTCGCTAAGCCAGTAGTGAGACTGGTAAGGAGGAAAGGTTGGGCATGAAGCTAGCAACCCCATCCTGTAAAAAAACAATACTGCTAAGGAATCTTCAAGCCTATAAGCTTGGAGCCCTATGTTCCACTGGGAACGTGAAGGAAAAAAAATAAACAATTAAGTTGTATGAACTGTAACAGGCACTAAATCGGCCAAAGTGGGCGTTCTCTTCGAATCAGAATGCAAGAACACAAATCAGCCGTGAAAAGACACGATATGTATCCTTTCATATCAATGCATATAGACAGTTATGGACATCAATTTGGTTGGAATAATGTCGAAATCTTGGACAGAGGAAACACTAGAAGTCCCAGGGAATATGCAATTAACAAACACGTTAATATAGACGAAATATACCAACTGATAAAAAGTAAATCATGTGACCAGAAGGTCCAAAATCCAAGACAGTAGAAAATGATCAATACATATGTAAAGATAGTTACCGGGAGACGCAATTATATCTATCACTCATAAAGAAATTTAAATCATTTCACTTTATGCTAAATATTGCGCTGAAGGGGGATGTTGTCCAGATAGGTGGACGACGAAAGCTCCACAACTAAACCAATCAGCTCCTCAGAGAACACTATTAATTGATTGAAATATGTATGTATGTATGTATGTATGTATGTAAGAAACAACAAGAGGTAACTTACATGATATTGAGCAAGCGTATTCACTTTGAGTAAATCTTCAAAGTGGTCTCGATTACATCTGAAAAATCCTCCCATGTTTGTTATACCAGCATTGTTCACCAAAACTGTAACTTTGCCAAAATCACTCTTTATTAATCGAACAACCTTATCAATTTCATGTTTATCTCTTGAAGTAAACAAATTCATTAATGTTTTTTTTCTAAGTTATTTACACATATTCACACATACCTTAGATCACATTTATATGTTTTTATTTGACATCCAGTTGTATTGGCTACTAATTCAACAGTTTCTTTTAAGCCATTTTCATCTACGTCTAGTGCTAGAATAGTTGGACAGTGTCTTGAAAATTCTACACACAATAGACGACCTAATCCATTAGCAGCGCCTAATACCAAACACAATTAATGTGTTTTGAAGTCATAATAATGATAAATAATGATTAAACAAATTTACCAGTTATTAGAATCACTTCATTTTTCAACGATTTATAGACAGGAAACAGGGAGAGACGAATACTGTTGATTAGATTAACAATAAAGTAGACAATAACACCAATAGTTAGAATGGCAGCATCTTTGATACACAGCCAAGCAGGAGGCATTATTATTAATTCTGAAACATACGAGAGGAAAGAAAGAAAGAAAACAAAAAGCAATTCATTTCAAGTATTGGTTTTGTAGGGATTTTATTTGATTGGTTGAAAGATTTCATGAGCTATTGGATTGGGCCCGAGTAGCTTAATGGTCTACGAGCTGGCTCGCCTTGTAACCAGAAGCTCCGGAAGTTCGAACCCTGGCGGCGGGTGTGTACTGCTCAAGAGTCCCACACTAGTCAAACGAAACAGCCGTACTATTACTCCTTGCTGGTTTTCCAATGGTTATCTAACTGATGTCATCTCATGGTGAAATCCTCCAAGCGATTCATTTCATCAGAAAATCTTATCCTTTCATGGTTGCTTAAGTCTTGAAAACTCTTTGTTCTCATAATTAAGCGAAATGAGCAACGCAGAATTTTTTTCAGAATTTTTTATAGGAGATCTTGATCAATTGTAGTCTAATTTTCTTTTTTAATTTTCCTTCATGTTCCCCAGTGGAACATAAAGCTTCAAGCTAGAGGCTTGAAGTTTCTGTAGCAGTGCTTAATTTTTACAAGATGGGGTTGCTAGCCACACGCTCAAAATTTCTTCTTTACCTGCATTATTTCTGGCTTAGCGAGGTAAAGCAGTGCATCAGTGGCCGGGGATCGAACCCCGGACTATGTGCACGGTCGGCGACCGTCCTAACCGCTATGCCACCGACGCATATATAAATATAATATGGCAAACTTAGAACATTGGGGGTGGTTAAAGGTATCAGAAAATTCTGCTGGTGAATCATTGCACAAATCTCGCTGAGGTTTAACGTGATAGCTGATTTCATCTTAGCATTGCTTTGCGCGAAAGCACTTAAGAATACCAATTCAAGTTGCTATAGTTAAAAAAAACACAGAAAACATAGGGAATAGGAACATCACAGTCATAATATGACGAAGATAACTAGCGAAAGATTATTGTGGTCCTTTAGCATGAAAGTATTAATGATTTTCTAAGCAATAGTAAAGATATGCATTACGAAAAAAAATTTTATCAGTAGATATAATACACACCGTCACTCATAAGCATTAGTGGAGAAGCGGCTGAGTTAGACGAAGGTAAGGCTGAAAACCTCTCTGAATACTTCTGTGACGTCTTCTCTTCTGATAATACCAACCAGAGATATGGCGAGATCACTGCCATCGCCACTCAGATGTCCTCAATTGTGGTAGAGCACACAAAGGTCCTCAAACTACTGTCTAAACTGAAGCCAGGTAAATCACCTGGGCCGGATAGACTTCACCCTAAACTGTTAATTTCCTTGGCGGATATAATATATATTCCACTTACGGAGATTTTCCAAATGTCTCTAGCCCAGGCTAAGCTACCCAGGGACTGGAAAGATGCCATTATAAGCCTTATCTTCAAAGAGGGGGACAGGCAATTGGTATCTAACTACAGGCCGGTAGATCTGACATGCATTAAGGTAAAGGTATTGGAAACTATTATAAGGGATCAGCTATTAGCTTACGTTGAAAAACATGGCTTGCTGGCTGTGGAACAGCATGGATTTTGACCAAGACGATCCTGCCTGACAAACCTACTATTGGCTAGGGAAGACCGGGTTGAGGCCAGAGATAAAAACCTTCTGTTGGACGTGGTTTTATTGATCTCAGCAAAGCATTCGACAAAGTATCCCACTTCGGTCACCTTAGAAAACGTAAAGGCTTCTCACTAGACCAATGCCTATGTGAGTGGTTTAGGGATTACCTAATTGATAGAAGGCAGAAGGTTAGAGTTAACTGTGTACTATCAGGGTGGAAAGCAGTATCCAGTGGAGTGCCCCAGGGAACTGTATCAGGCCCCTTGCTGTTCCTATTATACGTTAAAGAATTACCGGGGATTCTTACTTCATCTTCATTATTATTTGCAGACGACAATGAGATATGGAAAACTGTAAATAATAACGAGGATAGGTCGGCCCTACAAACTGATTAAGATAAATTAGCTTAGTGGTTGAGCCTGTGGAGTTAGGAAATGAATTCTAGGAAAAGCGCGGTAATGCACTCAGGTCAGAAGTCTTAAACGTCGTACTCCCTAGGGGACAAAGAACTACCTGATGTTAACGAACAGAAGGACCTAGGAATCATTGTCAGCAGTGACTTGAAAACAACTGCAAATTGCAATGCAGCCACAGCTAAGGCTTTTCGAATGCTATCAGCACTTCGAAGAGCATGTTCCAAATACTCTGCACAACATATGTCAGGCATCATCTAGAATACTGCATACAAGCAGCGAGTCCATGCTTAAAAATGAGGCATATATACTGGAAAGAGTACAGAGAGTAGGAACGAAATTAGTTAGTGGTATCTCACACCTTCCTTATGATAAGAAGATGGATCATTGAAATCTGTTCCCGTTATCATACCGAGGGAAGGGAGGCGACTTAATTTTAGCATACCGTATACTTAAGGGTGATTTAGGAACTGACCTTTCTAAACCTTTCTCCCCTTCTAGGATACATTTGCATGGTCACCACAAGAAGGTTCTCAAACCGAGGACGATTAAAATACGTGCAGAATTTAGATTCTCTCAAAGAGTGGTCAACGACTAGAACTCGTGACCTGATTCAGTAGTATCAGCTTCATCGGTGAACGCTTTCAAAGAGAAGTTAGATCTCTGAAGAGACATATTTTGCAAGGATTAACACAGGCCACAAGAGCCTTCTATCCTTATCATCTGAATCTATGTAAGAGATTTTTTTGACCATGACTAGCACAAAATCGTACAAGAATGATGAATAGAAGTAAGTGGAACTGTTCATACAACAGTGATATGAAAACTTCAAACAGCTTTAAAAGCATTATAAAGATTTTCGACCGAACACTAGATAGTTTCATGAGTCTAGTCTTTTGTTTGCTCTAGACTGAATTCTATCAACCAAGTTTACAATGTGGCCAGCACGTTAGTTAGTGTCCAATCAAAGTACTCAACACAGTCCTACAGGAGGGCAACTAGGAGCTCGAAAAGCTCAGTGGTAACGTCTCAGACCGAATCTCAGGAGACTTCGGATAAGCCTCTTTGATGAGTGCTAACAGGCAGGAAACTTAGGTCCAAGGCTACCTGTCTATGATATCATTAAGACTAGGGACAGCGCCTAGGATGCTGCCCCACCATACACATGGTCCGCGGTTCGATCCCTGGCCGACGCACACATGATATCCATGGTCGGCCTGCTAAATTTGGCCTACCGATGTCACATGCTGAAAATTCTATACGTGTACCGAAATACTGTGTGTCATCAAGCTATAACAAAAAAGAAGATCTATTATTTCAATTCAAACTTTTGGTTTTTTACATGTACGTTGCTTTACAGGCTATCACAGATCATATCATTAAAAGTTCTGCTGATGAAAAATTGTTTTATTTTAGATTTTCAGCCTAGAATTTACATTATCTAATAATTAACACTTCAACAAAAGATAGAGGTATGAAGTAACTAGTTCCTTAGTATACCCTTTAACTTTGTTGAGGACTTTATAATGTCATAAACTAGGAAAAAGTGCAGCGCTTTGCATTTAAAATGACTGATACAAACCACGATATGGTTAAACTAACATAAAAGGAAAGGAAGGAGGCGTCCTGACATGCTTACCACGTATTGTACTCACGTCAACCGATAAAGATTGACTGACTAAATTCACTTGTCTAATAATGAATGTTTAATTTCAGCAACACGGCGTACTGTGTAGCTGTAGACAAACGAGTAATCGGACGGGTACTCTTATGATTAAACACTGTGGTGTTTTCATATTTTCTGCTCTGACACATTACGCTTGAGAAGTGCAATATAGGATAAAACGGACAGACTGTTACTTCTGGGAGAGCTAGGACACGTTGAGTCGCTTTAAATTATGAGTGTGTTTAGACTAGTCCTGTCACAGGTACACAGCATTCCAAGAAAACCTAGTATTCTAGCTAAGGATACTCGGAAGACTTCGTATTTTACCGTAGCTTTCAATTAAAATCAGGGTATCCTTCGTATGTTCCAAGTGAGCATGATCTTTCTGTGCTACCTAATCAACTTCTGTGTCATTCACATCAAACCGACCCAATTTGGAAGTCAATCCGAACGAAGAATGCTCTTCTCAATAATTTCTCTTCAGGTTCCTACAATCATAAAATATTTGTTTTCGTTATAATAACGGCCAGTTATGCAGCGGATACACTTTCCATAGAATAACATTAGTTATAGCTAACAAAATAGGTGGTATTTGTGTGACAAACGTTCTAGGCTGAATTAAATTACAAAATATTGTAAAATGGGAGACAATGTAGAAATGTACTCGCCGCTAAACTGGACATTATTGTAACGACAACAAATATATTTTATAATTGTAAGAACCTGAAGAGAAATTACTGAAAAGATCCAATTTAGCCAGTGTACCTGAGACGAATTCAAATAAGGACAGTGCTACTAGGAAACGCTGAATAACTTCGTTGGTCAAAGTGATGGGGAACGAAGGAGAAATCAATGACAAAAGCAACATTTCTTGTTGTCATAACAATCTAAAGAAACTGCGATGAGATGATTTGTGAAAACATTTGAGGACTTATATCTTTGAGATCTTCATTGTCTGCAATTCCATATAAATTTGGATAGCATTGTAAGAAGACGGAGATTATCTAAAAAATAATGTGGTGTATTTGCGCTATACATTTCGAACAATCTGATCACACATTTACTTGTCAAGTTGATATATATATATATATATATATATATATATATATATATATGAAAATGTTAAACTAAACAGCCTGACATAAAAAGGATTTAAGACTGATTAATACAACGCTTGGCGTTGCTCTGGGGAGTCCATTAGGACCTTTGTCAGTGGACGTTTGCATGCCTTATGTTGAGAACTTGTCCCTTAATTTGATTTCAAAATTGCCTTTCTATAGGAGATATTTAGATGATATCATTTTGATATGCGACGATCATGAAGATGCCGGTCGTCTATTAGACAGACTTAACTCTGTACAGAATCATATTAGCCTTACACGCGAGGAAGAAAGTCGCAACCAGCTTGCATTTTTAGACATACTTCTGAGTCGAAGAGATGATGGTTCAATAAGACGATCAATCTACAGACAGCCCACTTGGACAGGACAGTACCTTAATTTTCACAGTTTACGTCCATTACAGTATAAGAGAGGCGCTTGGTGAAATGTCTATTTAAGAGGATTTAACGTTTTTGTACGGCTGATGTTATAGACAAAGAAAGCGAAATATTGACGGATACTCTTGTTGAAAACAGATATCCTTTAAAATTTTTAAATAGGTGTGGAAGTCAACTAGTCCTAAACCTACAATGCATACCGTCCCTAAGAAAAAGGTTTTCACCAAATTACCGTATAACGGGGAAATAAACGGTAGGATTTTGAGACAAAGGTTGAATTCGATCATCCGTAGAACCTATTATGCAGCCCAGCTTGCAATTATGGAAAATGCTAAAAATATGCTTCACTTCAAACCTCAAAAGTGCTCAAGTGATTATGTCACATCCCACACTATTTGCCAATTTTCGTGTGTGTGTGTGTGTGGTCACACATACATAGGGAGGAGTCATCGCGTTTTGCATGTGAGGTTGGGAGAGCATATCCCGAAATGGCTAGAGAAATAAATGAACTGTGAAAAACCAATAGATGCAGGTGTCAGACTACCGACTTCGTCTACAGCTAAACGCCTAATCGAGGTGAACCATAAGACTGATGTTAACTCAACCTCTAAGGTCATCTATAAAAACGGTCAAGGGCGCTTATTGAAATACGCCGGGGCTATAGCCATTCATAAACTTTAGCCCCTTGTGTATTCAAAAACTATTTATTATTACTCTTCACCTAACTCAGTAATCTTTATTTGATTGGATTACCAAACTTTGCGTCAATCACTCTTAAATCCTTTTTTATGTAACTTTGTTTAATTTAACATTTTCATATATATATATATATATATATATATATATATATATATATATATATCGACTTGACAAGTAAATGTGTGATCAGATTGTTCGAAATGTATACCACAAATATATCACATTTTTCAGATGTTCTCCGTCTTCTTATAACGCTATCCAAATTTATAAAAGGGACTGATTGTTTTAAATTCCATATCACATAAGTTTATTTTAATAATCACAGAGTGATGCAGTATTAGCAGCTGGATGACGTTTCGAGCATAAATTATTGCTTATAATCATATCATGTTAGTCACACGTTTTCAAAATTTGTCTTATACATATTTTCTCTTTTTTTATCTCTTCAACTTTCCTTTGTTGTTAGTTTCCACCTTCCATATCTTCGGTATAGGCGTTGCGTCATTTCGATTGCATGTGTGCGGTGCTTAATCGATAGAGAAAGCTTCAGTGATTAACCCCTCTCTCCATCTAACTATATTGCTTTTTAGTACTCTCACCCTGCCCCACCTTATTTTGTGACTACATGCAAGTGAATGCAATTTGGTGACTGAGCTTGCAAAAAAGAAGTTGAGAATATATATATATATAAGACAAATTGTGAAAACGTGTGACTGAATCGATATGATTATGAGCTATTATTTATGCTCGAAACGTCATTCAGTCGTCAATACTGCATCACTGTGTGATTATTAAAACAAACTTATCAAATACAGAATTACATTGTACTGGAGTGCCAAAGTTCCGCACTTACATTCATTTCCTGCAGTTTACGACGGGCTTTGGTGAACACTTTCAAATCCTGATCATGCATACCATGGTAAACATGTGGAAAGCTGACTAACAAGATGCAATAACACGAGAAGTACTGTGTTTCCTCCATTTCATAGTCCATACAATCTGAAAAATGCCATCAACTAGGTTGTCATCGGCACCACACATCTCCACTCACTTTGAGGTAGAGCAAATTAGCTGTCGGTGCACTTACTATCTGCTTACTTTATGACTGCTAGTATTGTTGTATTACATTCCAGTATCATAAGTTCTGTAACAGCATGGATTCCGATCAAGACAATCTTATTTTACAGACTTACTGTCAGCTAGAGATTATTGGGTTGAGGCCAGGGATAAGAACCATCAAATGAATGTTGTCTTTACCAATCTTAGAAAAGCCTTGGATAACGTATCCCATTTAGGTTTTCTTAGTAAACTTAGACGTTTTGGATTAAACCAACGCTTTTGTAAGTGGTTTAGCGACTACATGATGGATACGAGGCAGAATGTAAGGATTAATGTTGTACTGTCAGGGTGGAAATCAGTACTAAGTGGAGTACTTAAGGGAACTGTACTTGGCCCCTTGCTATTCCTATTATGCGTAAATGAAGTGCCGAGAATTTTAAACTTATCTTCCTTACTATTTGCGGACGATATTAATATGTGAAAAACCGTAATGCAAAACGATCTAGATAAATTAACCGAATGCGCTAATCTTTGGAGTCTGGAAATTAATCTCAAGAAAAGCACGGTCTTATTCTTGCTCTTTTGGATAGAAACTGTTGCTCTCTTAGACGTATATAGCATAATTTATAGTGATTGTTAATATGGTTGTCGAAAGCAGCCTTAAAAAAGCCACTAGAATACCGTACTCTGTAGTCACAAGGGCTTCAGCCAGGGAAGGAAAAAATCCAGGGATTTCAACCCCTTCCCGCATACCGATCCTAAAGACTCGTGTAGCTTTAGTCTGCCCTGATACAACGCCTGCATTGCCACAGTCTAGTACTGAAACGGCACAGGCAATACCAGAAGGACAGAATTCTACACCTGCATCAACTGTAGGCCAGTGTGTGAAACACATCAAGCCTAAAAGGAAACGTTCAAGACGTCATAAGACCTCGAAGGCGTCATCAAGGAAAGGGGATGAATGCCAGGCGTGCAGCATCACAGTTTCTAAAACTGATTCAGCGTTTGAATGTAATTTTTGCAAACGATGGGTGCACTGCCGTTGTGACAAAGAAGTACCGAAAGCATACTATGAGTTTATGAGAAATAACCCATGCCCATGGTTTTGGTACGTGTGTCCACTTTGTCGCCCTGGCATAGTCCCACAAAGCGTGTCTGCGGATAGCAGAAATAACACGCTCTTGTGCCCCAACACAGTATCATGCAGCTCCCCCCTGCTAAACTCGCACTGCCGAAACTGGTCAAAGACTTAAAGAAGGACACACCAGCCCTACTGACTGGAAATGCCAATTCTCACAAGGTGAAGATTAGCAAGGTTCCATCCACATCAGGGGAAGGCAAAATTACAAAGGCACCACTTGCATCCACTAGCAAGCCTGGCAACACAAAAAAGGCTGTCCAGGTACCGATGAAGCCTAATGTTGCTAATGATGCAAAGGACTGCAAGAAGCCGAAGGCAAAACCTAAGTCTGAGGGTAGTCGGTCTAACTCTCTCATCCTCTTTAACGTACCTGTGAGCACGGATAGCTTGCTCGAACAACGGGCCCTGTTTGATCAGGAACAGTGGTCCAACCTGTGCAGCAAACTAGGTCTGAACATTAGTTCAGCAAAACTGTGCAGACTGTACAGGGGTGTCCACACGCCTCAGGGTAAGCCACCCCCATTACGGGTTACACTGGACTCTGCCGAAGAGGCCGAAAAAGTACTGTTAATGGCTCAGGTACTAGCCCTGGACAGAAGTTCTAACATAAGAGCGCGGCAAGATAGACCATGGGCTGTCAGAAATATGGCGAGGGAGTCACCGGAACTGATGCCTTCCACCTCTATGGTGGTACACGGTGTTCCGGAGCTGGAAACCGGCACTGCTTGTGAAAAACACATGCACGACGTACAACAATGGAGATGGCTGTCATCTCAGATGGCCCCTGGCGCTTCTGGAGCCATCTCCATTTTCCGACTACCTCGTCCCGCTCATCTAACATTGATTAACTCTCCAAAGCTGCTGTGTGTCACATTCAACTCCCCGGAGCAGTTGTCCATATCACTTCAACGGTGGTATGAGACCAAGGGAAAAATTGGAGGACACATCCGATGCTGTGAAAGCAGACCCAGAAATATAAGGAGGCAGCAAACTGAGGCTTTAATACGACCCCAAGCTTCGGTGACACTAGAGCGATGCAGCTCTGAGAATAATAGTCTGTGTCTCCCAAGTGTCCTGCCTAAATCCATTGAAAAAAACTACAACGGGCCGGTTCTATCGGAATCGGCCAACTAGTTCCAACATCAAGTCCCCCACCAGCAGACGGTTTCACGTCAACTACCCCACAACACTCTGAGGTTGTTAGACTCACTGTCAGTTGCCTATATAGCAATGTGAGGGGGCTGAGAGGGAAAGTAGGTGAACTCCGAAATCTCCAAGCACACCTTCAACTGAAAATAATCATTCTTACTGAAACGTGGCTAAACCCCACTATCGCCGACAATGAAATCAGTATAGGTGATATGGTACTGGTCAGGAGAGACAGGGATAATAAGGAAGGAGGGGGAGTTGCTATATACTTTGATAGGCAACTTAAATGTGTGCGCGCAACGGACCCACCACTTATCGAACTCCCAGACTCCATATGGTGTCATTTCACCGTAGGCCACACCAAGCACTTACTGGGTGGCATCTACCGATCTCCCACCTGTGGGGCAGAGCACAATCAGCTACTGCTCAGCACTATCACAGGAATACGAGATTTGGGCTACGACCAAATCACCATAGCTGGAGATTTCAATGCTCCATCACTGAACCTGGCTCCGGGTGTGCTAAGGGAAAATTTGGCCGAAACCTACTGCAAACTATTCGAAACACGGGACTGACTGAGAATGTTGGAGACGACACTAGGTGGGGCCCTAGTGGAAAGTCATCAAAACTAGATTATATTCTAACTAGTGACCAGCTACTCGTCGAAAAGGTCCAGATCATGACTCCTCTGGGAAGCAGTGACCATGCAGTCATAGGTTTCGATCTTGTCCTCCGTGAGCGTTTGCAATGGGATGTTACGCGACCATGTCTGTGCTACAGCAAGGCTGACTATGCTGAAATGCGGAGGCTCTTGTCCGACGCAGACTGGCCCTTAGCATGGGACGACCTATCTGTGGATGAACACTGGGAAGTGGTAAAAAAGATTATCCATACAGCAATCTCGGATACCGTCCCTTTAGTCACAACACAGCCCAAGAGAAAGACGTCATGGTTGAAGAGAGGCACGCAACGTATTCTGCAAGCAAAGCGGAAGGCTTGGTTTACGTGGCGTGTATCTAAGAGTCAGACCGACCATGATGCATACCTCGAACTCAGGAACCGGTGTAATGCAAGAGTCAGGAGGGACAGAAGGTCATTCCAGGCTAACCTTGCTAAAAAACTCCTATCAAACCCTAAAAACTTGTACCGATTCATGTCGGAAAGAAAACCGACAAACCAAGGGGCATGCGCCTTAGTAGGCCCAAACGGTCAATATCTCACTAGTCTGGAGATGGCTGAAACATTCAGTTCAGCCTTCGCTAAACAGCTAAATGTGGATATTACAGTTACGGACCAAAATGGTGGCACCACTATTTCAGAGGAGGAAGACCTAGCGACTACTCCCCAAATAAACCCCGCAATAGTACTAAGGAAGCTACAGCGACTCATACCTGGGAAGTCCCCAGGTTGTGATGACATCAGGCCATCTGTTCTGAAACAGTGCGCCGAGGCTCTCTGTAGACCCCTGTGCGACTTGTTCCAACACTCAATGGATTCGGGGACCCTGCCAAGGGAGTGGAAAAGAGCCATCCTTTCTCCAATCTTCAAGGGTGGGGACAGGCAAAACGCTGCTAGCTATAGACCAGTAGCTCTACTCCCAGTGGTATCAAAAGTACTGGAAAGTATTATTGACGACCACATCAGGGAATATTTCGATAGGACTAATATACTACATGAAGCCCAACATGGTTTCAGAAAAGGCAGATCCTGCGTCACTAACCTACTGTCAGCTTGGGACGACTGGACATCATGCTGGGACTTGAACGTACCAGTCCATGTGGTCTTCCTAGACTTTGAGAAGGCATTTGACACTGTTCACCATGACCTTCTCCTACATAAAATAAGCCAGGCAGGCATAGGTGAGCCACTTCTGTCATGGTTGAAGGACTACCTAGCCGACAGGCAATTTTGCACTAAGGTTAACCGAGTCCGATCATCTTGGCACAGATCGTCATCAGGAGTGTCGCAGGGTTCTATCCTAGGACCACTGATGTTTTTGATTTTCATCAATGATCTACCACGCCGTCTGAGCTGCCCGACTCTCCTGTACGCTGACGACGTAAAAATATGGAGGGCGATAAAGTGTCCGGAGGACTCAGATAGGCTACAGGAAGACCTAAACCTTCTGGAAGACTGGGCGGTGGCCAGTGGCATGACTTTCAACTTGAAAAAGTGCAAAGTAGTGAAGTTGCGCACCTGTAGACTGCAGAATGCAAGTTACACCCTGTGCAATGAAAGCTTGTCCTGCACAACGTCGGAACGCGACTTAGGTCTAGTTCTAACGGAAAAAATGGACACAAGCGTAAATTACACAGGGGATGTAGCGAGGGCATATGCGGTCATACACTTTACGCATAGACAGTTAGGTGCACTCACTCCTGAGCTCTTTCTAATGTTGTACAAAACATACGTCAGGCCACACCTTGAGGTGCATAATATTATTGCACCCCCAATGCTGAGAAGAGATGCCAACCTCTTGGAAAGAGTCCAACGACGGGCAACAAAAGGAGTGGTTGGTCTCCGAAACAAACCATATGATGAAAGGCTGAAGAAATTAGGCCTGTTCACACTTAGTTACCGTCGGCTTAGGGGGGATTTGATTACTGCCTACAAAATAACAAATGACCAGAATCACCCAAACAAAGGTGTTCTGCCATTGAGTAGGTATAGGCTTCCACGTGGAAATCCCAGAAGGATAGCTCACCAGAGGGCAAGGACCCGGGTGCGCTCCCACTTCTTTTCACTGCGGGTTTGTCGTCCCTGGAATTCCTTACCGGCAGATGTAGCTATGGCACCGTCTTTGGACGCCTTTAAGCGAAGGCTGGACAACCATGCAGCGATACAAGGACTGCATCCAAATGGCCTATCTCCTTAAAATCGCATTTACCAATCAGGGTAGATAATTAAACTCGTCATTTTACTTCTTTACATTCTCTCCCGTCTTACTCTCCTGACAACTTATTAATATTATAATTACTATTATTATTATTTTACTATTACCGATATATATATTATTCTTCAAACTTAATGAGCTGACTGTTGTTACGTTTCCTATTTTCGTTTCTGTCTCTTAGTCTGAATAGCTTCACTAATTATATCTATTATTATTACTATTATTATTATTACTATCTCTTTTCTCTTGTCGACAATACCGAAGGACTAACTGGCGAAAGGATCAACTCCAATCACAGTAGTAACAGTCTTAACATACCTCATACTACAAACCACATATAATTAATCCCAGCACTACTCCCTTTGGAGTCAACCAAAGCTACGACAGTCGAGTGGCGGGACAAGCTACGCAGAAGTTTACCGAAGATCAAGAACCTATACCTCACAATCAAGAAGCGAGCACAAAGAAATCAAATTGGTTTATACTAGCTCGTAAAAACGATATTGGATATTGGAATGCACCTAGGTCAGAAGTCTTACACGTCGTACTCCCTGGGGGACACAGAAATGCCAGATGTTAGGGGACAAAAGGACTTAGGAGTTATTATAAGCTATGACTTAAAAACAACGGTAAATTACAATCGAGCAGCAGCTAAGGCTTTCCAAATGTCATCGACATTTAGAAAGGCTTTCAAACGGTTAGACGAGGGTATGTTCCAAGTACTCTATGCAACATATGTCAGACTTCATCTGGAGTACTGCATACAAGCGGCGAGTCAATGTTTCGAAAAGGAGGTACATATTCTGGAAAGAGTGCAAAGCATAGGAACGAAATTAGTTAGTGGTACCTCACACCTTCCTTATGATAAGGGGATGGAGCATTTAAATCTCTTCCCATCATCACACCGAAGTAGGAGAGGCGACTTAATTCTGGCTCACCACATATAAATGGGGGATTTAGGGATTGACCTTTCAAACCTTTTCTATCCCCCTAAGATACATTTGCAAACCGAGGACGATTAAAATATGTGCAGAATTTAGATTCTCTCACAGAGTGGTCAACGACTGGAACTCCTTACCTGATTCAGTAGTATCAGCTTCATCAGTGAACGCTTTCAAAGAGAAGTTAGATCTCTGCAAAGGTATATTTTGCAAGGATTAACACATGCCACAAGAGCCTTCTACCCTTATAATCTGAATCTGTATGACAGACTATCAATCTGTATGCTTCCACTCCAATGATTACATCACACTTCTGAGAATAACCAGAGTTCTTCCATCAGAAAAACAGCCTAGGGGTTTCTGATTATTCAATTATTCAGCTCATAGGCCTAGAAATATGAACGATTTTATACTGCAAGCTACAGTTTTCATTAAATATTTGATGAAAACTGTAGTTTGCATATGCATATGCAATTATTAGCAATGTCATAAATCGTAATTAAGAGAGTAAAATAGTTTTTAAAAGGCGGAGATGACGTAAAATGGAATGTCTATAGTGTCAAAATGGTGAAGTATCTGTTATCGTAACTTAATTTACGATATATTTATGAATTCCAGACAAAGACTGATAATACATGCTTGCAAACATAGAAAAGCATACCTCCACTCGTATCCAAAGAACCCATTTTACAGATACAAAAGGATGTACGTATAGAAGTTAAAGCTGGACAGCCTACAGGTAGGGTTAGTGTTCGCCTTCATGAAATAAAACGCGAGCTAATTAATAAAATATGTCGTGATCCCTGATAATATTCAGACGAATGAAACAGAGTCACCATTTGTATGCAAAATGCTATGGTCGCATGAAAAATGTTTTCTCATATTACTTACTACAAGCCTAATTTTGTTAGAAACATACTCAACACGAAAACCTACAGCTTTATTTAAATTTAGCGCAAAATTTTCAATATCCAATCGTGTTCCGTTGCATTTCTTGACTCTTACTTCCTTTTATTCTGGAATAGCTCCAAAGTTTCACCTCTACAAAATATATTTTATCACATCCACTGCTTTCAATCTACTTTATTCAGTAAAAGGAGGCCTATTAGTTCATTTCAGAGGAAATTTGACCTACAGTTATCTAAGTTTTCAAGTATTGGTTTTTGTAGGGATTTTGTTTGATTGCATGGAGGATTTAATCATGAGCTGACATCAGTTAGAGAACCATTGGAAAACAAGCTGGGAGTATTGGACAGCTGTTTCGTCGTAGTTCGGGACTCTTAAGCAGTACGCACCCACCGGGATTCGAACCCAGGACCTTCTGGTTACAAGGCGAGCTCGTAGACCATTGAGCCACTGGGACCCGATCCAATGGTCCTTGAATTCTAACTTCTGCCAGTTCACGACATAGCGCGACCACTTCGCAATGTCTTCTTCGACGAGTTACTGCCTCATCTTCGACCTGCAGTACCCTACTCAGCTCATGATTAAATCCTCCATGCAATCAAACAAAATCCCTACAAAAACCAATACTTGAAAATTCATCTGATGCTCACTAGTGACTGGCCCTATTCAGGCAGTTAACCTGGGGTTCTAGTGGGAAGCCGTGACCAGTAGGGTACAGCAGGTCGAAGATGAGGCAGTAACTCGTCGAAGAAGACATTGCGAAGTGGTCGCGCTATGTCGTGAACTGGCAGAAGTTAGAATTCAAGGACCATTGGATCGGGTCCCAGTGGCTCAATGGTCTACGAGCTCGCCTTGTAACCAGAAGGTCCTGGGTTCGAATCCCGGTGGGTGCGTACTGCTGAGGAGTCCCAAACTAGGACGAAACGGCTGTCCAGTACTCCCAAGTTATCTAAGTGTTGTACCTGTTGTGTAGGTCAACTTAGCTGTAATCCGTACTCACTTTAAACCCAGTGTTATCTTTCAGTAACCTTTCCTAAAACTAAGCAGATATTCTGTTCAATGCCGTTGCAGTTTTTTCAGATTTTTTTCACAAGTACGGTTTTTGTCCACTTGGTCTTATTGCCATTAACCTGTAGGGGACTAATGTTAGAGTTCACTAATATTACAAATATGAAAAATATAATCCAAGTCAATGGAATGTTAAATAACAATATATTACCAAAAAATACAATGACGAGTTATATCAACAAAAAGGACTACTTGGAAATAAAGTTTAAGTCCTCTGCTACAAATTATTTATATAACCCACGGGTAAGTTAATTGTTTGGACTGCGTCTGCTGTAGCTGCTGTGTTCTGGTTGTAGAAATGTCTTCATAATAATAATATATATATTTCACATAAATTAAGCATTTACATGATTCACATACCGTTTGTACAGGCATGATCATATTAGACAAGTGCAGTCTGAAACTGAACACTGTTTTATGAAATTAAAAATTGGAAAATGAATGGAAAACTTTACAGGAATAGAATATAAGGTTTTGGTTTAAGTCTAAATTATAATATTTAATATACTCATAGTGAGTCAGATTCATGCGGGAATTATGAAATTTTGCGTTAATGGAATGTAAGAAGAGAGGTGATATACAGGTGCTAGAGTAAGCCACACTGGATTCAGACCGTTATTCATGATAATAATGTCTAAACGAAAAAGATAATAATAATTTTTAATTATTTTTTTATTAGTCCTCAAAATGAACGAAGCGAGCCGGTTTACTGATTTGCCGACCACTACGTGTTTGATATGGGAGGAAGATAAGACTTGGCTCCGGTGGGGTGGAATCGGATGTTTGATTATTTGATTGTGCAGTTAGATAAGATGGCGAAGTTTAAGAATAGGGTCCCAAAACCTTCAACGCTCAAATGACCTTGAACGCATGCTAGTCGTTGGCTAACGGTTCCTGTCATTATCATAGCTGAAATATCAACCCTATTCATCAAATAAGGAGCAAGTTTCACCCAGATAACACTTTTATTACTGTTTGGACAATGTGTTAACATCTCGTTAGGGTTAGGATAGGGGTTAAGGCGAGTATTGTGGTTAGGGTTATGGTTAGGGTTTAGGGTTAGGGTAGCGATTAGGAATAGATTTTTCGTTTAGGGTTAGGGTTAGGGTTTAGGTTTAGGGTTAGGGTAGCGATTAGGAATAGATTTTTCGTTTATTTCAAGTTCGTTTGTAATCCTTATTTCCCTTGTATGTAGTCGCCAATGATCTTACTGGAACCATAGTAACTAAACCAAGGGCTGAGGAGAGGACTACACAGCAAGAGAAGAGAGATGAACCATTCCCAAAACAGCACACCTTCAGTCTCTTCGGTGATTACATCTACAGAAACTAGTCCAAATTAGCAACTGATACTCTTCATCGCAACTGGAACGTATTTTTAAGTCACATAAGAGAAATATAATCCGTTTAATGTTTTTTTCATGCATATTTTGTAAATATACGTTAAATTTTATGCAAAATTCCTCCTATTTTCTGATTGGTCGGCTCAAGGTCATTGTGCGTTCGCATCTCTTGGGACTCCATTCTTAAATTTTGCCGATAAGATAAGATAAGCTTTATTCCAAATCAGTACTTGTGATACAGAATGGAATTCTCAGCATTTTACTACAATATTGCATCCAGTTAGTACATTAACAATAAATATAGTTCTACATAGATTTAGGTTATCTCAGTCAGTTTTGACAACAACATATTAGCATGATGGTAGCAAAGACAAAATTTAAACAGAGTGTTTGTGGGTGTTATAAAAGTACATACTACTAGCATATTTACTGGCGTAAACGATAGCAAAATGGTCGAGATATACAGAGTGTGAAAGAACGAACAAGAATGTTTTAAGTAGAGTTTGTAAGGAAGAGAGAAACAAAACAGCACACAACAAAAATAAATACAGAATAGAAAAAAGTAGAGAGAAAACGTTGTACCTGTAAATGATGTGACTTGGAAAGACGACATCCATTTGTTCTACTGACTATTTAATAAGTTAAAGGTTTCACGCCTAATGCTTTCTTTATTGCACAGAACTCGAGCTAGGTGGGGTATGGTTGAGTTTTTGTACTTGCTAGTGCGGGCATATAGTTTCCTATATAGGCTTCTGGTTTTCCCTGAAGAGATACAAGGGGAGAGCTGTGAATAAAGAGGGTGTTGTGAGTCAGATAAAATGGATTTCGCCCATTCTTCACATGAGTCGATGTGCCTGTGAACTAGAATATTAACAAGCTGGCTAAGTGGCAAACTGCTCACCCTCCTGACAACCTTTAGCATCCTACGTAATAAGGTATAGTCTTTCTTCAATAGCCCAGGAAAGACTAAGGGGGAACAAGAGAGAATAATAGGCAGAATACGGGAGTTAACAAATTGTAGGAGTAAGGGTTGGGTTACACCAGAAAGTCTTAACTTCTTGATGTAGAAGGTAAGACGGAATATTTTCTTGGAAATCGTCAAGATATGAGACGACCAGGAAAGATCAGAAGATAGAGTGACGCCTAGGTATTTAACATCCGACTTGGTTTCAATTTCAGTGCCATCTATGTTGCACACCTCGTGAGTCCTAACCAGTTTGTTTAGGTCAGATTTATGCCTAAAGGTGAAATTAACTGTTTGGCATTTGGAGGGGTTTAAGGTGAGACCGTTTTCCCTGGACCATTGGCTGATTTCTGATAAGAAGCCATTTAGTTTAGAGCAGTCACTTTGACATTCGACAGGTAAAGATACAGTTAGGTCATCAGCATATTTGACAAAGTTAATATCATTTGAAGATGCGTCGGTGGCATAGCGGTTAGGACGCTCGCCGACCGTGCACATGGTCCGGGGTTCGAACCCCGGCCGACGCACTCCTTTACCTCGCTAAACCAGAAATAAAGCTGGTAAAGAGGAAAGGTTGGGCAAGAGGCTATATTGAACTTTCCAGAGCCACAGACATTGAAAAGTCTCCGCACTTTTAACGGCTTAGTAAGCTATTATCGACGCTTTATTCCCAACTGTGCCTCTTTGATTCAGCCATCGACAGACCTCCTTCGAGGGAATAACAAGTCCATAGAACTTGACGCGTCTGCTCGAAATGCTTTTACCCAGATTAAAAAAGCTATTGCTAATGCCACACTTCTGATGTATCAGGATCCAACGGCACCGTTAAGTATCTCGGTTGATGCATCAAACACTGCAATCGGCGCAGTTCTACAACAGCTAGTTGACAAAGAGTGGCAACCACTCGCCTTTTTCTCGAGACGCCTGAGATTAGCTGAAACGAAGTACAGCACATTTGGCAGAGAACTTCTGGCTATGTACTGTGCTATACGGCATTTTAGACATTCGGTAGAGGGTCGTGAATTCATAATTTTTACGGATCACAAACCTCTGACGTACTCTCTGAACTCACCTTCAGATAAGTATTCACCCAGAGAATCACGACAACTGGATTACGTCTCACAGTTTACATCAGATATTCGCCATGTATCCGGAGTAAACAACACTGTGGCAGATGCCTTGTCGCGCGTTTGTTCTTTCACCCAAATCGACAGCATAGACCTAGTAAAACTGGCTCGTCTTCAAAAAGAAGACACCGAGCTTCAACATGAGTTGTCGAAAACAACTCTACAATTAGCTGAGAAACCCTTAGGTATGGGAAGCGATACTATTCTATGTGACATTTCCACGAGTACTCCTCGCCCCATCGTGCCTAAAAGCTGTCGCCGTAACGTCTTCAATACGTTGCATGGCTTATCTCACCCAGGTATTTGAACTACTGTCAAGCTCGTAACTAGTCGGTTTTGTTGGCCTGGCATTAATAAAGAAGTAAGGGAATGGGCACACACGTGCTTAGCTTGTCAAAAGTGCAAGGTGATAAGACACACCAAAAGCCCACTTGGCACCTTTCTTCTCCCTGACGCTCGTTTCGAACACGTCCATATAGATTTGGTTGGTCCCCTTCCTGAATCACATGGATATACTTATATTTTAACTTGCATAGATCGCTTCACACGATGGCCGGAAGCAGTACCCATCAAGGACGTATCTGCTGAAACAGTCGCACGCGTCTTCGTAGAAAGATGGATTGCTAACTTTGGATGCCCATCTTCCATAACAACTGATCACGGGAGGCAATTCGAAAGTGGCTTATTCTTTGCCCTGACTAAAATATTAGGTTGCATGCGATTTCGAACAACAGCCTACCATCCTCAAGCTAATGGTATGGTAGAACGTCTACACAGACAGCTGAAAGCTGGTCTGTCAGCTGCAAACACCACCCATTGGACTGAATCCCTCCCGTTAGTTCTCCTAGAGATACGAAACGCCTTGAAAACCGATGCTGGTTGTACTAGCGCCGAGCTAGTATATGGCACGACACTGCGACTGCCTGGTGAATTTGTTTCTCCCTCGAGCTTCCCACCAGTGGTAGATCACGCTTCATACGTCAGCAGGCTTACAAACGCAATGCTTTCAGTTAAACCTGCTCCCCTTCGTCCACAGTCCATTGATGTTTTCGTTCATCCGTGTTTGAAAACTTCTTCACATGTATTTGTTCGTCGCGACTCTGTGCGCAGACCCCTGGAACCCCCATATGACGTGATATCTCGTTCAACAACTTCTAATTAATTTATTCTCGCGTACCAAAGACAAAGCAAAAGCCAATAATTGGTCGTCCAAACGAAGAAATGTATTTAGGAACCAAAACCAGCCGATAGACGAACGCTTAGCTAGCTAGTGATCGTGCACGTTACACGACGGGGTACCAAATGGCGGGGATGCTTGACCGGAAGCCTTCAGCTAAACAAGTCGACTTAAACAGTGGTGGTCAGCATCCAATGAGTGATTGCTGTGGTCAATAATTTTGGGGAATTATTTACCGCTACAGCTCACTCCCCCCTAGTGGGGTCGTGAGGACCCTAAGACAGAACCAGCCGGAAGTAAAAAAAACTCGATGGTTCCCTTTCGGGTGAAAAAAATCTTCCGAGCGGCTTGGTCTTATGCCTACTGGTTTGTCTGCCTATGCTAATGGGGTGTTTGTACATAGCTTCCTGGTGTTGTTCGTTGGATTCCGTGCTTCGTTTGTTTCCCGTCCAGTGCCCGTCGCACCTGGAAAAGAAAACAAGAACGCTAAGAACCATGTCGAGGAAAATGTACGAAATGACCTTTTTGGTTAAAAAAAATTATGTGCATTTACTATACAGTAAAATAATGCTAAGTTCAGAACATCGAAAAAAAATACATATAATTAATTTTTTTGTGTATGTTACATGAACTGTTGAAAAAAAATTTTTCGTGTTTGGTGGTACTGTATATAAAAAAATTTATACGTCAAAAAAAATAGTTAGTACCACGAACGAGTGAGTTGCGTGAATCACACGACTTCGTTAAGTCAAATAAGTGTGCAAATGTTCTGGGAACCTTACGGTGCGTCCAGAACGGTTTTTCTTAGGAGGCTCAACCTTAGTAGCCAGTGGGCGAATGCCCTTGCAGTCAATAGTGTGACCCAGGAAGTCGAGTGAGTCAACACCGATTTGACACTTTTGAATATTGATGGTAACACCATGTTGGCGTAACCTGTCAAATGCCAAGTCCAAGTGCCTAAGGTGAGTTTCCTTGTCTGGACTGGCAATGAGGCAGTCGTCTAAGTATGCGTATACAAAGTCGAGACCGCGAAATACTTCGTCGATGAAGCGTTGGAATGTTTGGGCTGCATTCCGAAGACCGAATGGCATACGTAGAAATTCAAAAAGTCCGAAAGGCGTAATGATAGCCGTTTTCGGGATATCTTCTGTTGCCATCGGGATTTGGTTATACGCTTTAACCAAGTCGATTTTGGAGAATATAGTCGCGCCGGATAAGGTTGCCGTCAAGTCGTGTATATGAGGCAACGGGTAGCAATCAGGGGTTGTTTTGGCATTCACTCGCCGGTAATCACCGGTGGGTCGCCAATCGTTGCTATCCTTTTTCGGAACCATATGAAGTGGGGATGCCCATGGGCTATTCGAAGGTCGAATGATGCCAAGGCTAAGCATATGGTCAAATTCATTCCTGGCGATTCTCAGTTTGTCAGGAGCTAATCGTCGTGCTTTAGATGTCACAGGTTGTCCTGTGGTAATGATGTGGTGCATAACATTGCTGGTTATGCACGGTAGGTCGTTCGACGGGCAATTAAGTTCCGGATACTTGTCAACAATAGGTTGAAAAGTTGGATCAAGAATTGCCTTTATCTTAACGGGTGACAAGCTAGGGCCTATGTAGCTGATGCCTTTGATAGACAGACTAGTAGTATTGTCAATCAGTCGTTTTCGGCGGACGTCTACGAGTAAATCATGATGATTAAGTAGGTCCGTGCCAATGATGGGCATTGTAACGTCAGCGAGAAGGAAAATCCACCGAATAGGTTTGCGTAAACCTACGTTCAGATAGACGTATTTCCTACCAAAGGTTGCGATTGGTTTTCCATTTGCAGCCTGTAAGTTGAAGGTAGGTTCCTTCTGTCGATCTGCTGCTGTAGCAGGAAGGACGCTGACTTCGGCGCCTGTGTCGACTAAGTATCGAGTCTGGCTTATCACATCATGGATGTAAAGTAGGCGGCTAGTGCCACGGGTGACGGTTGCCGCTAACGCGTGCCGGCGGGATAGTTTCCCACAGACTTTGAGACATTTCCGAAGTTACAAGGCTTACGGCAACACTTCGCTTCTTGGCCATAGGTGTTGTGGTACCAGCACCAGTCAGGGTTTTTCAGTGAACGTGGTTTGGACTTAGATCGACCACGCGAGTTCCTGCGTTGAGGAGATTTAGGACGACGGTTGGAGGATTTAGAATGCGTGTTTGACCTAAACATCTGCTGAAGGGAGTTGCATAACTCTGTCATTGCAGGATCCTCACTCGAAGTCTGCTTAGTCATTGAGCATATTTCGGGACAGACCGTTTAGTTATTTCTAGGATCTTATCTGCAGTAATAGCTAAGTTCTCTATTACAGTACCCTCAAGTGTCACAAGTACGGTCTGTACAGATTGTGGCAACTTGGTTAAGAAGAGTTCTCTAAACAGTCCTTCGTCGAACTGACATTGGCCGACGACTTGTTTCATTCTTGTCAGCATGCTCACGGCTGACTGATCTCCTAACTCGATGTTGCGAAATAATTCATCTAGACGTTGTCTGTCCGTGAGAGCGTTTCTCCTGAGGAGGGATGCTTTCAGCAACTCGTACGAGTTACTTACCTCGGGACTCAACATCTGTGATGTTACGTACTTGCTGAATTCCCGCGGTAGGGCGTGAATAACTGCAAGTAACTGTGAACGTTGATCGGTTATCCCATGCTCACAAAAATCTGCTTCAGCTAGCAGAAACCACGTTTCAGCATTATCTGGCCAGTATGGTACGAGCTGAATGGTTTTAGGAGTTGAGCGGATACGGATGACCTTGGGACTAAGATCACTCATGACGAAAATTATATCGAATAATATATGGTACAAGAACAAATACAAAATGGAACGAACTCACCGGGATTATCTGAGTAATTGTCGTAGATGAAGTTCGCGGTTAGGCTCACCAGTTTAGAGGTTGACGGATATTAAAGGTTTGACGTGATATCTCGTTCAACAACTTCTAATTAATTTATTCTCGCGTACCAAAGACAAAGCAAAAGCCAATAATTGGTCGTCCAAACGAAGAAATGTATTTAGGAACCAAAACCAGCCGATAGACGAACGCTTAGCTAGCTAGTGATCGTGCACGTTACACGACGGGGTACCAAATGGCGGGGATGCTTGACCGGAAGCCTTCAGCTAAACAAGTCGACTTAAACAGTGGTGGTCAGCATCCAATGAGTGATTGCTGTGGTCAATAATTTTGGGGAATTATTTACCGCTACAAAGTCTCCAGTAATAACGGATAGAGAGTTGTCGAGGTTGGCAGCAGCAAACATGGTGAATTCATCAGCAAAATTAGATAGATCAGACGGGGAGCAACTAGGAGAAATGTACATGTTTGTAATATAGATTTGTTTATACTTGGGGAGATGTTTGGGGCGACATTTGACAGTAATACAGTCAATGAAGTCATTTGAGAAGGTGAAGCAGACGTTATTTGAGACAGACCATTTGGAGTGAATAAAAGTTGCAACGCCACCACCATTTTTCTTATTACAACATTGACGGTCTTGACGAAATAAAATAAAGTCCTTTAGTGAGATAAGGTTTTCATCATACAGTTCATGCAACCACGTTTCTTGTAATGTGATTATGGTGGTGTTATGATACGTATCAGTGGACATCAAGGATTGTAGGTACATTATCTTGTTTGGCAGAGAGCGACAGTTTGAGTTCATTATGACGGGGACCGTAGTTAAGTGTATTGGTGTACGTTTGAGAGCTCTCTGCCAACCACTACGATGTTTCCTTCTTGGTTTCTTTGGAATATATATATATATATATTTCTTCCTGTTTATGCAGGAGCATACCAATTGTACAGGCATGGATAAGTTATTATATAAATTACACAAAATTTGATGTATAATGGATTTACAGTTTGGTTGTTCTTTCTGACATCAAAGTCAGTCGGAACAGTCTGCTATAAAGTTTGTTTGTGTAGCACATAAAGAGATATAGAAATATTGTCTTCGCATTAACAAAAAACCCAGACATCAGATGAATGTTATACAAATATCTGGGAAAAATAAAGCTTGAAGTCAATTCTCTTATATAACTTTGTTGTGAACAGCACCCTTGGCTTAAAGATTATTGATGTATTATGTTGAGATCAGTGATATATTTATTCCATTTTTTCAGTAGTCTTGTCGTAGTTTTATAACAGGAAAGAAATTTGATCGTGGATACGAAAACTAGATAAGGTCATGTTGGGTTGTTTTACTGCATCAAATGGTGCCGAGGTCGATGGTCGATGGTCGTAGATGATTAATAAAGTTACGAGAGTAAATGATTCTGTTAGAATTCATGTTTAGGTGATAAATAAATGTTGGTAAACAGAAGACTCGATGCAAAATGTAGATATTATAGTAGCAGGCCTAAAAATTCGAACAGGCCGCCAAGGTCAAGGTCGCTAGTTGCCGATGTAGATTCAAAGTCGTTGTCGGTGTATGCGGGTTTGATTCGATCAATGGAAATAGTCTCTCGTTTTCCATTCTTGTTCACTGTAAAGTGTTTGTCTGAACGTTTAATAACTTGAAAGGGTCCTTCGTATGGAGGTTGCAATCCTTTTCTGATGGTGTCGACTCGAATGAAGACGAATTTGCAAGTTTGTAGATGTTTGTTGATCTGATCTCTTCGGGGAGATTGTCGAGGTGCTGTTGGTTGAAGTTGAAGCATTTGTCTAGTTAATCTGGGCGAAGTTTAAGAATAGGGTCCCAAAACCTTCAACGCTCAAATGACCTTGAACGCATGCTAGTCGTTGGCTAACGGTTCCTGTCATTATCATAGCTGAAATATCAACCCTATTCATCAAATAAGGAGCAAGTTTCACCCAGATAACACTTTTATTACTGTTTGGACAATGTGTTAACATCTCGTTAGGGTTAGGATAGGGGTTAAGGCAAGTATTGTGGTTAGGGTTAGGTTTAGGGTTAGTGTTAGGGTTTAGGGTTAGGGTTAGGGGTTAGGGTTTAGGATTTAGGGTTTGGGTTAGGGTTTAGTTAGGGTTAGGGTTAGGGTAGCGATTAGGAATAGATTTTTCGTTTATTTCAAGTTCGTTTGTAATCCTTATTTCCCTTGTATGTAGTCGCCAATGATCTTACTGGAACCATAGTAACTAAACCGAGGGCTGAGGAGAGGACTACACAGCAAGAGAAGAGAGATGAACCATTCCCAAAACAGCACACCTTCAGTCTCTTCGGTGATTACATCTACAGAAACTAGTCCAAATTAGCAACTGATACTCTTCATCGCAACTGGAACGTATTTTTAAGTCACATAAGAGAAATATAATCCGTTTAATGTTTTTTTCATGCATATTTTGTAAATATACGTTAAATTTTATGCAAAATTCCTCCTATTTTCTGATTGGTCGGCTCAAGGTCATTGTGCGTTCGCATCTCTTGGGACTCCATTCTTAAACTTTGCCGTTAATCTGTTGGTGAAGTTGGCAATGGTCACGTCTGTGGAATCGGCTGAGGGGAGTAGCTGTCCGGGCAAGGTTAGGTTGGTGCCATAAACAAGTTGCGCCGATGTACATCCTTATCTTCTGTGATAGTAGATCGGATACCAAGTAAAATCAAAGGTAAGTATTCACTCCACTTAGATGTATCATTCTGCGCCATCAGGGAGCTTTTCAGTTTTCTGTGGAATCTTTCCACTAGACCATTCGCTGCCGGATGATAGGCTTTTGTCGAGATATGCTTCACACCCAGAAGTCTCGTCAGTTCGCGAAAGAGTGTCGATTGTAATTGAGGACCGCGGTCGGATGTAATGGTATTTGGTACACCGTAGTTTGACACCCAACGGTCGAGAAATACCAAGGCAACGTTTTCAGAAGATATGTCGTCTAAGGGGCATGCAATAGCCCAACGAGTAAATCTATCAATCGCTGTCAGGATATGTGTATATCCTCTTGATGTTGGCAATGGTCCCACGATATCTATATGGATATGCTGAAATCTCCTTTCGGGTAATTCAAACATCCTCGGGGTTGTAAAAGTGTGGCGGTGTATTTTGGAGCATTGGCATTGGAGACATTCTCGTGCCCATCTCCGAATGTCAGAGTTCATTTTAGGCCACACGAAGCGTTCGCTGATCGGTCTGGCCGTGGCGCGTACTCCAACAAAACCAACATAGAGGCGTATGGCGAACAGTCAATGATTTTAAACCTAGGATTGCGCCAACGTTTCACATGGATCTTCATAGTAGCTGACGTACGTCACGCTATACTAGGTGCAGACATCCTAAGTCACTTCAATCTGTCGGTTGATATCAGCAAGAAAAAACTGATTGACAATTGCACCCAACTCAAGATCCACGGTATTACATGTGACTACTCTGTTCATAGCATCTGTATAGAAAAGCCGGAGAGTGAAATGTTCTCTACTTTATTACAACGATTTCCTAAAATCCTTAAACCATCATACAACGTCGAAGATATATCTCATACAGTTACGCATAAGATCATCACAACAGGACAACCTGTGAAGGCACGTCCACGACGGTTACCACCCGATAAACTAGCAGCAGCTAAGTCGGAATTCGAACATATGATGCAGCTAGGTATCATACGACCATCTAACAGTCCATGGTCTTCATATGGTACCTAAAACTAATCACGACTGGCGACCATGTGGAGATTATCGCGCTTTGAATAACGCTACGGTCCCAGACCGTTATCCAATACCTCATCTCCACGACTTCTCCTTGACCTTACATGGAAAGACCATTTTTACTAAAGTTGACTTGGTCAGGGCATATCATCAAATACCAGTCGCTCCAGAAGACATTGCAAAAACAGCAATTATCACGCCTTTTGGATTATTCGAATTCTTGAGAATGCCTTTCGGACTAAAGAATGCTGCTCAAACATTTCAGCGTTTTATGGACCAAGTTACCCAAGGTCTTGATTTCGTCTTTGTATATATCGACGATGTCTTAATTGCCAGCTCATCGATGGAAGAACATATGCAACACTTAAGCCTGTTATTTCAAAGGTTTGAACAATTTGGAGTTGTTATCAATCCAAAGAAATGTATTTTTGGTTCCCCTTCCATTGAATTCTTAGGACATCGAATAACTGCCGAAGGCATCAGACCTACCGAAGATAAGATAAAAACTATTAAGAACTTTCCCGAACCTGATTCCTTAAAGAAACTTAGACGTTTTCTCGGGATGTTCAACTTCTACCGACGTTTTATTCCATCATGTGCCTCCATAGTTCAGCCACTGACCGACCTACTTAGATGCAATTCGAAGAAATTTCAGTGGTCTGAAGAAGCAAAAGCAGCATTTAATAATGCAAAAGATGCCTTATCCAACGTTGTAATGTTATCTCATATCAACCCAGAAGCTTCACTCATTTTATGTACAGATGCATCGCAGGTAGCAGTGGGAGCAGTTTTACAACAAAAGTTCAATAATGACATCACTCCACTTGCTTTCTTCTCCAAGAAGTTGGAACCTGCGCAAACTCGTTACAGCACTTTTGGCAGAGAACTGTTAGCCATCTACCTAGCAGTGAAACATTTCAGCTTCTTACTACAAGGTCGACATTTTACTATCTTAACCGACCATAAGCCTCTTTGTTATGCTTTCACCACTTCGTTGGACAGACACTCTCCGAGAGAAGCCAGACAACTGGATTACATCTCACAATTCTCAACAGACATCCAGTTCATCAAAGGAGATTCCAATATCGTAGCCGATTCCTTGTCTCGATGTGACGTTAATCACCTTCTATCTTCGATAGATATTAGCTTAGACAATATTGCCAAGCTGCAGAAAAATGACGCCGAACTCCATACTTGTAGACGAAACTCCTCCCTACAGTTGCAGGATGTACCTATTCCCCTGTCTGATACAACTATCGTCTGCGACGTTTCAACGGGCGTTCATAGACCTTTTGTTCCACTAAGTTGTCGAAAACCTTTGTTTGAACATCTACATTCATTGTCTCATCCTGGAGTGCGTGCTACAGTCAAGTTGATCAGCGAGCGTTTTGTTTGGCCCAAGATGAACTCCGATATTCGGAAATGGGCCCGACAATGCTTACAATGTAAAAGATCCAAGGTACATCATCATACCGTCACACCTCCAAAACAGTTCAATTTACCGGATAAACGATTTCAACACGTTCATATAGATATTATTGGACCATTACCGCCATCCAGAGGGTTTACTCATATACTTACCGCGATTGATCGATTTACCCGATGGGCTATTGCTTGTCCACTCAAAGATATATCTGCAGAAAATATCGCTTTGGTTTTCTTAGATCGCTGGGTGTCAAACTACGGAGTACCAACAACTATTACAACAGACCGAGGAGCTCAATTTCAATCAACTCTGTTTCGAGAGTTTACGAGACTCCTTGGAGTAAACCATATCTCCACTACAGCTTATCATCCTGCAGCGAATGGTCTGGTGGAACGTTTCCATCGACAACTGAAAAGCTCCCTAATGGCACAAGCTGACTCATCTAAGTGGAGTGAACACCTACCATTAGTTCTTCTCAGTATCCGATCAACTGTCAAAGAAGATTTGGGATGTACACCAGCTCAACTTGTGTATGGTACTACCCTCACATTGCCTGGTCAGTTAGTTCCGTCTAATGATTCAGCTGAAGTAAATATCTCCGACTTCACCAACCGCCTTACCCAGCAAATGCTCCAGCTTCGACCAGTAGCCCCTCGCCAATCACTTCAGAAAGCTCACGTTAACAAGGATCTACTCACTTGCAAATTTGTATTTGTCCGCGTCGATGCCACTAGAAAAGGTTTACAACATCCATATGAAGGTCCTTTTCTAGTAGTTAAACGCGCCGATAAATACTTCACGCTGAACAAACATGGTAAACCGGAGACTGTTTCTATTGATCGTCTTAAACCAGCGTACACCGACAACAAACATGAAACACTAGCAACGCCTGCACCAATAAACAATGAGAAAGTCAATGCAACTCCAACTCTCCCGCTCTTCACACTTCCCCCTGTACAGACACACAGTGGACGGCAGATCTATAAACCTGCTCACTATGTTCATTTCATTGCCTGACATAAACGTTAACCTCATTTAGACATTCTTCTCATTGCTATTGTTGTCGACATTCATTTCATTATAACCATTAATATTTATTAGTATTATTGTTTGCTGTTCGTCAACTGTACTGCAGGCACACGCATTCACCAAGTATATGTATATATCTATTTATATATGAATTTCACAAATGTTAACGAACATGTCATGGTTTATTATGTACATAAATTTTTTATCAAAAAATATAACAAGTTTTGAATTTTTTTAAATTCCTGAATCATGCATGCATGTGCAAAACTTTATACGACACGGATGAATTCCATACATCCTGATCAAATTTGTATCCTTATCATTGTTGCTGTTATTTTTTGTTATCCTTATTGTTGACATTGTCCCTTATTTATGTTGCTTATATTCATGTAATCGTACACGCCTACCTCTTGGAAAGAGTTCAAAGACGGGCAACAAAATGAGTGGTTGGTCTCCGAAACAAACCACATAATGAAAAGCTGAAGAAATCGGGCCTATTCACACTTAGCTACCGTCGGCTTAGGGGGATTTAATTACTGACTACAAGACAACAAATAACCAGAATCACTCAAACAAAGATGTTCTACCATTAAGTAGGTATAGGCTCCCACGCGGAAATCCCACAAGGATATCTCACCAGAGGGCGAGGACCCGGGTGCGCTCCGACTTCTTTTCACTGCGAGTTTGCCGTTCCTGGAATTCCTTACCGGTAGATGTGTGGTGGACCTTTTACTCTGTTAGCGCAGTATCCCAAATTCAAATAGAAAATAAAATACCAAATCAGTTTAGTTACGGGAAGAATATATTAAAGTTTGGTTACTTGGGTTTACAAAGATCCAAAATCCACAATAAACGTAATAGACTCCAGAGGCGCTGCGGGAAGACTGCTCCAGTACTAATTCTCCAATGTTGACGTTGCCGGAGGTCGACCAAAGTACGTAGGAGGAAACTACGGTATTCCTGCGAAAATTTGAGATAGAAAGCAAGTGATTAAAACTGATCGATGGCAGTTGGGATGGTGGAGAAGACGGAGAGTCGAAGGCAGAACTATATATTTATTCAAAACCCGAGGTAAAGTTCAAAGTACTGAGTTTATAGTTAAAACAAAGTAGTGTACAATATGTTCATTTCTTACATAGTAGTAAAATTTGGATAAGTTTATTTTTGAGGACTCCACTGATGTAGCTATGGCACCGTCCCTGTATGACTTTAAGCGAAGGCTGGACAACCATTCATCGACACAAGGAATGCGTCCAAATGGCCTATCTCATACACCATTCAGAGTTAGACAATTAAACTCGTCGTTTTACTTCTTTACATTCATTCCCGTCTTACTCTCCTGACAACTTTAACTACACTTATTATCATTATTATTACCGATATATGTATATATGTTTATATATAGTTGGTAGGCGGCACAGCGGTTATGACGCTCGTCGACCATGCACATCGTCCGGAGTTCAATTCCCGGCCACTGATGCACTCCTTTACCTCACTAAGCCAGAACTAATGCTGGTTAAGCGGATAGGTTGGGCATGAGGCTAGCAACCCCATCCAGTAAAATTCACTGCTACAGAAACTTCAAGCCACTAGCTTGAAACACTATGTTCCAGCGGGGACCTGAAGGAAAAATTATTATCAAAATTATTATATATATATATATATATATATATATATATATATACTAGCTCGTAGAAACGCCATTGTATATTCGATTTACTGGCAGAGTTAATTTGGATGAATTGTTCTTTATTAATTGAGGCAAACTGCACTACAGTAACGACAGAAAACAAGGGCCAGGCAACAGATCGCTTATTGATAATATGTACAGATATTTATAGGTTTTTATGTACATTATTATTCGTTATTATAAGCGGAGAGGTGACGTCTCCTGATGGGTTGTTTTTTTGCTGAAGGTGTTTCTGTTATCTATTTGTTGCTGTTTCTTAGGCAGTCTGTTGGTATGTCTGCTAATCGTATCCGCCCACGCTTATTCTGCTGTAATTGGTTGTTTGTCTAGACTTTGTTCATGTAGCTCAACCTTATGTTAATATGTGTGTATACGTCCACATTGTTTGTCTGACACATTGAGCAGCGGTCACACAAGGAAATAGTAGGAGAATACGAGCTCCGTGGGAGCGTGTGTTTTGTATAATGCTAGAAATCAGACCACACGGGCTAAGCCCTCACAAATAATCAGCCCTACTATCATCACTTATATCAGGATGATCTAATCCTAATTTTCGACAATAAATTATTGGCAGGTGTCAGTGTAGATAAGTCCTTTGGTGATGAAAATAATGTAGTTATATAGGCAGCAGAGGCAATTTTAAGAAAGATAACATTCGAAAACATGTTGTTCCATAAGAACTAAGGAAACCTAACCTATACTATCACACTACCAAATAACAGAAAGTAGTCTCTTCGACACTAGATAGTCTTTTCGAATTAAAGACTTCGTGGTTTCATGCTTTTTGTTCATGCCTTTTCTTTGATTTTAGATTATTGTGTATGTATCTGGATGGGAATCCAATATCTATCACTGTATCTCGTAGATCTTGCAATTCTTCGTCCATCGTCTCCTAACTGCAAATCTTCCGGATCCTAGGAAATAAAGAGTTTCTGATGTTTCTCTTTCTACTTAGAGGTAAACAGCTTTGAATGTTGATAAAATGTCCGTCCTATGTAGGCTTTGTGAAGCCGGATCTTCTCAGAGACTTATCAACATTCCTTCACAGTTGAACATCAAGGAAATGAAACACTGAGTTCTTTTTTAGTTAGTGAAAAGTAAACTTTGTTCCAGCAATACCATCAGACTGAATTTATGGACACTTATTATAAAGACCATAATGCATTACAGGGCACATTTTGAATGAGAACCACATTGTATATGTACATTTGGCACGTTTCCTTCAGCAAGATTTGAACTAGATAAATGATTCTTGCTAAATGGTGTGTCACCTGAGGCATTTCCAGCAGCTGGCTACAGACGTTTATCCACAGCTGCCTTCTCCGCTCCCATCCTGAAGATTAGATGGTTAGAAAGGATTAGAAACATGGAACTATGACGACAAACCAAATATATGCGGTTGGAAATGAATATGGGTTGGACACAGACCCAGTAGACCGCTTAATAAACTCCAACGGGAAATGATGATTTTAGCGTAGTCAGGGACTGGCATGGAGGAGATAATGTAAGGAGAAAAGAAAAGCGTTAAGGCAATCGTGGAACCATCTAGTCTCGACTTCAGAGAACAAAGTGAATGGTGATGTGTTGCTGAAACTTTGGGTTCCACTTGGAAGCTGAGTGAATAGTCACACTGTATTCATCCAGCCTCTTTGGAAATGACACCTATCTGGCTGAAATTCTGAAAAAGTATAGCTCTTACGGTTGATTTAATAACTGCCACATGTTAAATTCTTGCCTACGTAGATATTTCTTTAGTTTACAGCATAAGGCATATTGTCGAGCTGTTCAAATAGCTTAGAATAAACATATCTAAATTGCAACTCGCCCATATTTCGACGTGTTTGCATAGCTCACAAGGTTACCTGATACCGTATGCCTTTGTTTTCTTACCCAAATTAAATTAAATTATTTACCAATGATCACGTGATTTTTAAATTACGGTGATATCCTATTGACATTATAAATAGAAAGTGTTGTGGTAGTAGTAGTATGGAGTGTGGTATTTTCAGTTTGTGATTGAAACATGTCTGTACACAGCACTAGCTATGCATGTAGATAGATGGATATGACGTAAATGTATATATATATATATATATATATATATATATATATATATATATATATATATATATATATATATATATATATATATATATATTATTCTAAATAGTGACTATTGGTTGAATACAAAATATAGATTAGCCCAACCAAATACATCATTGTTCACCTGACTGACTGAGATACACGGTATCCCATATTCAAATGAAATAAAGAGTTTTAAAGCACACGTTTTTCTCTCCAGTGTATTATACATTTCACAGATGGTTCTTTTGGGAATAAGCGTATGGATACTGAACTACATATGTGCAATGGTAATGGGTTTTTCAGAAATTTGATAAGGTTGTTGTAAAGCCACAACAAGTAAAGCGAAGATAGCAACAAACGTCTGCCTTTTGATTTCTGGCGTTTCCACTGTTCACCTGAAAGGTCGTAGGATTTTATCAAGAAGTGACATTGGTTAGAGAACTACTATAAAATATGGGAGTACTAGGCTTCTGTTTCGTTCTAGTCTTGAACTCCTCACCAGTATACATCCACCGCCAGCATTCGCACCTAGGACCTCCAGGCTATAGATGTGACTGAGTGTAAGATACGGAGGCATCCTTCTGAGAGCAACTAGTTAGGTTTTCAGTTCCGACCATGAACTGATTTTAGTTAGGGAAACGCCGGAAGCCATGAAGTACTGGATGCTTGTTTCGATTTTGTTCGAGAGTGTGCAGGTGTGTGTACGCACAGATGAAATCACAAGAAACCAAACAGAGAACTTTTAGGTTATAAGGCGAGCTTGTAGACACTGGAAGAACAGAAAGAAAGGCACACCTCTGATTTTCTGTACATGTACCAAAAAGCCGATGTCTACAGGAAGCGAATGCTTTAAACACTGTTATCGCTAGGCGTTTCCTTGATACGTGTGGTCATGAGGTGGACGTCGCAAGATCATTCAATATCATCAATAGGCAAAATACTTGAATTCTCTTCAAGTTCGCCGAGGCAATCTCCATCAAGCGCCTGATGTGTTCAGAAAGAAGCGGTTATTAGTCCTTCCCTGCTGCTCTGGTAACTGAATATTTCCATTCTGTCTTTTGTTTGATTACGTAACGCCGAAAGTTTCCATTTTGTATGATCATCATTGTTTGGGATAAAGTTATTATTATTAGTACTATTGTACTCATATATTTATTTTTTGATTTTTGTTTAAAAATGAACTCTGTGAGCAAGCATGTTAAAGCTGTTTCTGTAGATATAATTAATAATGTCTTTGGTCTGCAAGCAGCTGATGAGAAGCCAACGAAATAATAAATGATGGTGCCATTTTATTCTGCAAAAACCACTGTTGTTCTTGCTTTATGCAAAAATATGTGTTCATACTTGCCTAAACCAAATTCTCTCTCAAGTTAGAATTGGTGTAATAAGATAAAGTTAACTTTTCCAAATATTCAAGAAAGTAATGAGTCCGAAGTTCATCAATTTAAGTAGTTGAAATATTTAAGTATTCCATCAATTTCCAATTCATAAATTCACTAATTATCTTTATGAAACAATGATCATTGAGGAAAAAAAGCATGCTGAACATAGGAGCAGAACTTTGGCACTATGGTAGAGTATAATTTCATCACAGATTAAAATTTACTTTGATAAAAGTACACTCAGAGTAATACAGCAGCCCTGACTTACTGATGACGATTTGAGCAAACTTTTTTGTTCATTATCATCAACCTACCTATTATTGATTATTAGGCATATAACGCTTTCTAGACCTATTTTGTGTTAAGGCCTGCATTTACTGGGGTTAACCATTTGACACTTGGCTAGATTCTTAATTTCCAATAATCCGACTGACCCCGATCTACTAGTCTGACGTATATAGTTGACCTCGTTTATAGTCATTACTATGTATTTTATAGATTAATTTGTCTGGTTGGATCAGCAAGGCTGCTTTAGTTTACAGAGGTTGTTTCTGAGTGAGTGCTTAGATTTGAATGCAACCCTTATCCTTGCTTGTAGACTATTGAGCTATTGAGACTCAGTCCAATGACCCATGTATTCCATCTTTGAACCTGGTGGGTGCGTACTGCCGAAGAGTTTGAAACTAGGACGAAATAGCTCTCCATATGTCAAATACTTCAAACTCCACGATCTTTAGTAATTGGTCTAAAATAGCTCGAGAAATAATTTCGAATATTCAGTGTGGTGATTAACAATTTCTATCTCTGTATTGTTTAAATACCTACTGTTGCTTGTTAATATTTTTCTTATGTGAATCGAATAATAATTCCGCCAAATACAAATTCCTAAATTCATCCCTCTCTGTGTTTTGGTTGAATTGTTGTAATTTGGTCATCTCGAGATACTAATACTACTATCACAAAAAATTACAACATTTAGTGTCTCATGACTATCTGTTTTAGAGCCAAACAAGTAGAATGAAAAATGGTTTAGCCTATGAATGACATTTCTAAGTAGTCGTTGTTTCAAATCATCAGGAGTTAAATAAACTCAGAAAGTCAAAGAGAAAAGCATATTATAAGTAGAACGAAATTAATCTTCGTCAAGGAACACCATACAAGTGGAATTAGGTAAGTTTAATATTGGGTAACTACTCATAGCTTTGTGTTTTCCTCATGATTTTGAGCTATCTGTCAGGTGAACGTGCTGTCTTCGTACTTTAGGCTTTACTTGTTCCTTCATTCCTCAGCTACGACCCACATGTCACCGAAGGCTATTTTTGAATGACACAACAACTATTTGTCCATTAATTTTCCCTTGTTTTTGTCTTGTCACTGATAGATGCGACCTGATTCTGTTGTTGAAAGCATTTATGTAGCCATAATTTTTGAATAATGCAAAATATTTCAGTGATCCACTTATAGATGACAATTTATGAAAGATCAATAGGAGTGCAGCTGTACGGTTGTTATTGAGTTAATTCACAAACCGTACTAGTGTAACAACAGAAAACAAGGGCCAGTCAACAGATCGTTTATTAAGAAAATCAACACATATTTATAGTTTCTCATGTACATTATTATAGATTATTGTTAGCAGAAAATCACAGTCCTCTGATTGGTTGTTTCTCACAGAAGTTAACCTTGCATCTCTTTGTGACTATTTCTTGAATGTCAGATCATTTATACGTTAACTGTATCTGCCTACGCCAAGTCTGTTGTGATTGGTTGTTTAATCAGTCTTATTCATATTTTCTCACGACCAATATTTCGGACATAAAATTTGACGTAAATTAATGTCTACCAATGTGGCTAGCAGCCACCTTTCTCCACACTAGGAACGAAACTCACCTGATGATAGCAGTGAGGTCAGTAAAGAATTCACTTTCATTTTAATCATAGACTGCACTGAGTTTTCCCTCTGGGCAATAGGGTTATGGGCCATCATTTAGCACACTCATACACAGTCTCATACAATCCATATGACTGTCATGGCACAGTTTGGGTATTTTAACAGAATTATCAGAGAAGAGGAGTAATGAGAAAGCTACAGCTAATTCAAGAATAAGAAATCGTGAATTTGAAGTGTTGGACAAATACCCGAGAAGAGTGAGTCTATTATCCACTGAAGAATTCCATTATCGATTTTACGTTTTAGTGTTTACTACTGTGTCATGCACTATCACACTGGTCACAACGCTTGCTCTGATGTTCCTGTATATTGATACACATATTTGATTAACCAATTATCTTCCAGACCCAGAACGAAATATCTGAAGGTGACTGTCGTTTCACACGTCGTACTGTGTGCGTTCATTATACAATCAATTAAACCGAGTTTATTTAATTTCATCAAAGGTCATTATGTATGATATACATTCGCTGCGATAGATTCGATCAGTTATTTAATGTTTTACTGTCATAGTCGTCTTCAAGCTTTTGTCTCATCACCAATCAAACTTGATTTATGACAGTAATGTCGTAAGTTGTGTTCGAACATTACACATGAAAATGGAATATTATGTTAGATTGACAGCGAAGAGAGAACTGAGGTATGCATACATTTCCACTTCAGAAAATAACATTCATTCATAACACGGACTGTCAATTGGACTATTCTGCATTTAGAGGATTGTCTGAATTCGTGAATACCACATCTTATGATAAGTTGAATGACTGACGCAGTATACTGTCCTGCAGGGTATGTGGCATCATATCCATTTTTCAGTTAGCAGAATAATTTTGCTTCAATTATGAACTTTGCAAACATCGATAAAGACGATGGAAATAAGCAAAAGATTCCTTCTATTCACAATTATGAAATAAAAATAATTATAACGATTTTACATTTTCGTACTTGTGCAAAATTTGTAGAATTTCCGATATAGATATCATTCATTTCCCTTAAATTCCAGAGCGATTGTTGATACCGCTGTAATGTGTCTGCTGATCAAATTCTACGGAATACGAAAACGATTTCCTTTGGATCTCTTGTTGACGATGTTGCATGTATGAATTCGTTGTATTGGTTATTCACCCTTTTATATAAATATCAGTTTCGTCAGTTTACCATTATGTGGAACTCTAATTAATTTTGTAGGACATTGTATCTGCCAACAGGCCTTCTTCTTTATTACAAAGTGAAACATAAAGTAACACAGGATATTCTAAATTTCCGAGTCATCAGACAGTTTCTTTATTCAATCAAAGTGGGAGTGATTGTGTGACTGCAGTTACGGAACGGTCGTAAACTGGTTATTGATGAACAAATAGCTCCAATTCTCGAGTATGAAATAAGGCGTTGTGATTTACAAGGTGTCTAAAGTGTTACGACGTATATATATCTTGTCAGAGAGAAGTTTCTTGAAAAAAAGATTAATTAACAGTTGTATTGTTAGGGTGGTAACCAAAGAAAATTAATAACAGTTACGTAATCAGATAAGAGAAGATCGAAATTTTGGTGAACATGAGGCCAGATGAAAAGTCGATGATGCAATACAGTGAGCAGAACTCAAATCAAGAAAAATAATCTCTTAAGAGAGCCAAGCGAAAAATAAAGGGAGGGGGGTGATTGAAAAGATAAGTTAAAGAAATCAGAAAACAAAGAGTTTTCTAAGAAGTGAGTCACCAGGGTAATTGAAGTCCAACAACGGATTATGTTTGGACACACAAGTCGGGCTTCAATCGTTTTATCGCTATAGCTTCAGAAAACTTGAGAAGACTTGAGGTATTTTGTTTGTTAATTATTTTGAATGATTCCAGCACATCTACTCGATGTCCCGTGTCACTCAGGTGTTTGGCAGTTGAAGAGCTTAAACAATTCGGTCCCTTTAACCGTAGGCTTCTTGGTACATGTTCACGGAATCTGACGTAGGCCCTCCTCCCTGTTCCTCCAATGTAACATCTACGCAGATACATGTGAATCGGTATACATAGTTGGAGGTAACATGCGAGGGGTGCTTGTTAATCTTCGACGGCACCAATGAGGAGAGTGTCAAGAATAGAGATACTAATAATGCTTCAGGATACGTTCTAGATAGGGCTGCGCTTAATCTTCTATTTACCATTCTCATAATTTCGTCGCCCTTGTAGTCGATTTTCATGAAAATAGGCTACTTACTGGCTGTAGCTGTATCAAGCTTCTTGGGTTCATTAAGAGAATTCAGGTTGTACGCAGATGATGAGAACGGACGAAATAAAATGAACCCAGATTATTCTGCGGCAATGTTTCTTCTTTCTTTGTTCAAAATGATATATCAGTTGGTATGGTCAGGTAGGCAGACTGAAAAACAGAAAATCATGTTGTAAAGTATTAATCAAGCAAAAGGTTGCGGTAGTCTTAATAAACAGTTTCATACAGCAGGTGAATAGACCTAAGGGTTATTAGATAAAGATGCCCATGCCTATTAAGTAGTATTCTAAAAGATTTCCAAATCAATGAAATGTCAATAAGTAATATGTGACGTTTTTACCAAATGCAGAAGTGCCTTCAAACAGCAGCCTTCTAGATGATATTATCCTGATGTGAAATATTCAGCAATTTGATTTTCATTTCGACCTATTGCTGCCACTTTTCTAATATGCAAATATGCAAAGCTGAATTACCAAGAAAAGAATGAAGACAGTTTATCACAATGTGGAATATTCTCAGAAATCAGGCGAAGACGAAAGCTCACATAGTAGCCATTTAACTTGGAGGATACCGACACTCCTATGTCCTAATACATATAATGGATATATAAAAATGAAAAAATGCCTTGGAGGAGAATTCCTTCATTACGTTCATTATTGTCAAGTCAGAAAGGGAGAGAGAGATGATGATGACGACGACAGAGTACGTGTTTCGAAAACAGAAACGCTAAGATCATTTAGCCCGATTCCATGCACTCATTGTTATGAAAAAAGCGAGTCCGTGAATTATTCACAAAGCCCTTTATTTACTTGGTCGTATCGAATATGTTGAATAACGTCTCAATAAGCGACTTTGGTAAGCGTAAAACCGACTCAAAGACTACCTGATAACAAATACGCAGAAGAGAAGAGAGATGAACTGGACATATGCTATATTATAGAGACCGATGAGTGATATTATTTGCCAAGTAGTCCATCCAACGGAACCCAAGTAGAAAACGATGAGTTAAGCGTGAGTTGGTAGTGATAAAGAAGAAATCAATGAGCAACAGAATAAGACTAGTGGTAACAGTAAAAAGCGCTAGAAACTACTTTAGAGCATGAGGGCTTAGAGATGTGCTGTTGATGCCCTACAATCCACTAGGTAACAAAAGGACTAATACTAATACATATTTCCCTGCGCATTTTCAGTGGCAGTGGCAAGCATCCAATTTAAGGCATTGGCAATACAGTGTCATTACAGAATAAGGCACTAAGCCATCATGTGTTTCTGGGCATTGATAAAACAAGACTTAAGCATGTACCATTGATAAATAAGGAAAATATCTCATTATAATGAAGACTTACTGTTATCACTAGAATGGTCATACCCACTGCGAGAATGAGCACTGAGAGTTCACACCTCATCTTAGAAAAAAATGATAAACACATTTCGTTAACAACTTTCATATGCATATGGAATATAACAAATATACATATTTTTGTAATGTAAGATATTTACGTCAATGGACAAAGGTTCAAATGTCACTTTGAATCTGCTTAATTCAGATAAATAACTCAGTCAAATTGATCACTGAATAGATTAAATTATGAGATTTTTGACACTTGAATCACAATTGTTTAATTTCATGCCGCATGTTTTATAAAATGTATTAAAGCATTCATTCCTAAAACTCGCTTACCTCTTTGACGGACTGCAATTGTAGCAGCGGCGACTGCAGCTGAGAAGATAACGAAGCCCATCACCATCCATGGGGTACCCATTTTCAGTTCACTTTTCAGCGTTGCACCTATCGGTATACACGTGATATACAGCACCACAGCTATTGCCATCAAAACAAGCACCCATATTATGCCTTTTCCCATGTATGTCACTTCTGTAATCCCGGTGAGGCAGACAGACTACAAGAATAGAAAATCAAACAAGGAAATTGTTGTTCAATAAATAGGTATTCTGATAGTCTCATGAACAATTTTATAGTGTAGGTGGATGGTTTCAATTGTGATTTGATACAAAAACACCTAACTGATAACTAGTATTCTACAGGAGTTTTGCCTTATTTTGTTGTGCCATCGAGAAATTTCTTCACATTTCGAGATTTGTATTCGAAGCTAAACAATTCTCTCCACACTAGTACAATCTGAGTGTAATATGATGTAGGTATATCTAAGCAACCTTAGTGAAAATAAACGACGTCAATCCATTAGAAGTATCAAATTACTATTCGCCAGGATGAGATTGAGTATCGACATCGAGTATCTGCTTTCATCACTTGTCTCCCCAATGCTGAATATTTCGTTATCATCCACAGAGAATTCACCAGTACACATTCAGTGATTGTAGACTAACAGTTAGCTTTTTCCTTGAATACATGAACAATCCACACTACAACTGGTAAGTTTAGGACAAACTGTGATACTTCATGTTTCATTTTGTGATGAACAGAAAGAACTATTACTAAATATACCGTCTTACGAAATTATTCATTGTTCCAAATTGTGGTAAACTTATGGTGAGAGCTGGCTGTTATTCAAAATTGGTGGACAGTAATTTACCTCAATGTTTATGTCCCCAATATTTGTCGTGAGAAAAATGAGAAGAAAGGCTGCGCGTAGGCGGATACAGTTAACATGTAGATGATCTGACATTCAAGAGACGGCCACAAAGAGATGCAAGTTTAAATTTCTGTGAGAAACAACCAATCAGAGGACTGTGATCTTCTGCTAACAATAATCTCTAATATGTATATGAAAATGTATAAATATGTGTTGATTTCCTTAATAAACGATCTGTTGACTGGCCCTTGTTTTCTGTTGTTACAAACTGTCGAAATTTATACTTAAATATACGGATGAATGATAAATACATCGAATTCATACATGTAAAACAGACAACAAGAAATTCACAGGGAATCGTTTCGTTGTTCTGTTGTATATCATCGGCAAACAAATTTCAGTGATTTCAATAACTGCACTGAAATGTAAAGGAAATTAATGATACCAAAATCGTCAATCGTAATGATTCTGCATCGTTGAATGATGTAAATTTTAACTGAAAACTCAGACAGATAAATTGAATGAATGATTCTCTCTTGATTTCACTTAGCCATGCTTCCTAAGTATGAGAATCGTTCTGGTTTCAACGCAAATTCTAATGTAGTTTGACTAAGTGATTATGACATCTGGCTACTAGCTGTAGTCAAACAAATAAGATACATGCAGTTGTGGGTATTTGACTGTTTACAGCAGACTTCACCTACTTGATGAGAATTTCCCGTGAACTAGATCTTGACTGATCAAGTTACACCGAAATGTCTGAATTATGAAAACAAAATAGTTTTCACCTTTTATATTACAATTGAGGTTAACAGAAATCCTTCACTTCTTTCCATTGTCTTTATTTACGTTTGTAAAGTCGATAACTTAGGTGAAAACATGTGATGCTACGAATACTATAGAAGAAGACTCGACCTGTGCTTTCTTGACATATTACAGTTTAAATCCCATTCTGTCAGACTACTTCTTAAGGAAATTTCTACACCACACCACAACATACTGCACTAAAGCACACATAAGTTGGTGGTCCCGGCTAAGTGACGTGTTGTGAGATGTGATACTCTCGACTCTGATGAAGTCTCTGAAAGTGGAATAGGCGAATCGGTGGTATGTGTTTTGAATGCTTGTCGTATTCTGTCTAGAAAATGTCGGAACATAATAATCCCATCTTTTCTGTCAACATAACTGATATGTATCCACATATATATATATTTATGTATGTGTGTGTATGTTGGTCTCTCTTTCTGTTTGCTCGCTTAGTCTGTGACCATTTCACTTGCATGAACCTGTCTCCTTTAACAATGTATATTCCCCTTATATTATATATAATATGAGTGTTTGTTGACAGTCCGTTGCTTGGTGACATATATCCATATATGGTGGTTGTTGACATGTCTGCTATATTTCGCTATGTATATATGGATCGATACTTCATTATAATTAGCCATTCATGTTAAGACTGTCTAACGATTGTTCACACCCTTGTCATATATATTTCGCATTCACAATTTGTGTGACTTACACTTACTTACTTACTTTGGTGTGATACCACTTATTGCATTCTCCTTGTGTTTGGAAATAGAAGTATCATCGCACACCTAGTGGTCTTCTGATTTCCGCCTTCTTGCGTCAGGACTATTAGTTTCTCGACCGGTTCATAACAATAATTTAGCGACGAGTACATAAGAATAACATAATATTCCACCCTCAGGTGTTATAGCTGAAAACATCTTACGAGTCATCCATTTTGAATCAGATACGATTACGTGACACGAACCTGAGAATGACTGCGATAATTAAATATAAAATGTATAATATATGTTATAACCCTTTTTTATTTGAACTCCCAACCTTTATTATAGCTTCAATATAGAGATTTATTGGCAGAATGAATGCACAACTATGAGAACATCATTGTGCGAACTACTGGCTATTTGTTCTATAGAATGGCTTGAAAGCACTCTGTCTAGTCAAACTATTGATCACTTTGATATTTACAGCAGAAATGTGGACGATAATTTCGTTTTCTGTATTGAGGACATAGGATTTGATGATACCCTGTTGACACTCAACAGCTTTCATCATTCCGTACCATTCATCGTCGGATAGGGATCCAGATTAAGTATTCCTTATTTGTAGTTCTGAATATGTTGACGTCGAACTATCTCTATTAAAAGCCGCGCCTTCAGGAAACGGCTTAACAAACTGATTTGTTAATAACGAGAAGATAGGTTAACAATCCAACTAGTGGCTGATGTAGTTCCAAAGAGAATCATCCTCGTGAATTTGGAATATGAACGTGGTCAGGCTTGGGACATCCTCGAAAATTGTCTCACAAAATCAGTCAGTTAGACGTTCTTTGTAACCGAAATCTAGTTGACCTCAACCAGACATGAGTTATTCGGTTTGGGAATTTTAGCATGTTCCTTTGATATGGTGTAGTTAGGGGAAATACAAAATTAACAGTCATAACAAAGATTAAATGATGTTCACACTTATGAGAAAATAAATAAAAACAAAAACTTTAGAGGATTATAAATATAAGAAGTACAATAACAGTAAAGCTTGGTGTTATAAAGGTAGAGAAAATGGTTTATTGAATAGTGCAAAGAAGGTTAGTTAGTTCATGCCTAACATTATTTTCATCACATGAAATACGTGCCGCCAAATATTGTACAGCAGAATCTTTTACTTAGATGAGCGTGCATAAAATCTTCTTAAAAGACTTCCTGTTTTACCTGAGGAGACACAAGGATGAAGCTACGGGTGCTGCGGTGAATGCCCATAGTCTGAAAAATTCTCTTAGCAAATTTGTTGCATAACATCAAGTGCCCATCATCAATGACGATGTCAACGTTATGGCCCAGTGGGACACCTCTCGTCCTACTGATAGTCTTCAGACTTCTACGAAGAATGACATAGTCTTTTTTAAGTAATCCAGGAAAGAATAAGCAATGGTAAACAGTAAAGAAGAATAGGTAAGATGCACGGTTGTGTTATGCCTGAGTGTTAATGTAAAAAGTCAGACGAAATATTCTTTGAGAAATCGATAAGACATGGGAGACAAGGATAGTTCAGAAGAAATAATTAATCCATAGATGTGCCTAAACATCACATCATCACTAAAAGGATTATCATGTTAGCCTGACGGAAGATTGAATTGAAGTGTGCAGCTGTTCGGTGAATAGACAGCCACTCACAATCAAATGACATTGCAAATTAAGACGAACAGCTTAAACCAAGATTTCTTTGTGTGACTCAGTGTATATAATAGCGCCACAGCGCTTTGTGCAAGTGATAAAGACGGAATTTGACAAAATACAATTGTTAACTATGACATGAACAATTTCCACGTAGAGCATCAGCTTGACAAATGCTAATCACAGAGTGGAAGCGAGTGAAGGGCGATTTCTCACCTCGGTTGTAGAAACAGAGATGACAGTTATTTCTTTCACCATTTAGAATTTTCAGGGTAGGTTGTACATATCCATAGCTTATTATCTTATTAAAATTATCAAACCTCTCATGCTATACAATAACATTAACTAAAGGTGTGCTTTCTTTACGGTAAGTTTTTTTATTCCGTAACGTAAAGTTTCCAGTGTAATATAAGGCTTCATGCTTTAGCTTTGAATTTTCAGTAGTAGTGCTATTTTTTACAGGGTGGCGCCTCTAGCCTCATGTTCAACTACTCCACTTTGTCGGAATTATAAACGACTAAGGAAGGTTAAGGTGTGCACCGATCGGGACTTCAGCTCGGACCACGTGTATGGTCAGGCAGCACTCTACCTGTGAACCGACTACTTAGAGTAATTAAATGGTTAGGAAAGATTCACTCTGAGTTGGTCACTTTGAACAGCTGATGAGATGAAAGCTACTACTGAACTGCGCCTAACCGAATAACATGATATGCTCTCAGAAAATAATAATAATACATTCTACAGTCCAAAGCATCGTGACACAGAGGTAGAATACTCCCCTCGGCTGATGCATTCCAAAACCTCGCTAAACCAGTAAAATTAGACTGGTAAAGAGGCGAGGTTGGGTATGAGGCTAGCAACCCCATCCCGTAAAGATAAAAACACCACTGCTACCAAAACTTTAAACCTCTAGTTTGAGGCTCTATCTTCTACTGGAAACGTAAAGGAATAGAAAAGCAGTCCAAACCACTTTGAACACTGCACTGGGGATTTTGAAGCACTGAATGTCAGTGGACGTGATACGATAGAAACACCCAGTTTCCCCCATATCAATGTATTTGACAAGCAGGATAACAAAGCAATTTCTTGCTTCAAGTCATCTGCAGAGTGAAAGACAACTAAATAAATTTCATATCAGTAAATGCCTTCATGAATCCTCCAAAAAAGTAAATCAATGTGGGACAAGTCATTTAGTGCGTAAAGTTTCAGAAATCGAAAAAATTATGACATTCATTCCCCCAGTTATTTAAAAGAAAGATACTAGACCGTTTTCGGTGTTATACAGTGTTAGAAGCTGAACAGCGATGAATTCAACGACATGTAATTGTAGAATCATCGATTCGTTGCAAAATCAAATATCAAATATTCTCACACTCCAGTAGAAATAAACTATGCATGCACCTGAGAAACAATCGGCTTCCATCCATTGTGATCCTCGACTGGGACATAAAATTCAAGCTGTTAGAGTCAAAATACCACTGAAACAATCAGTCAGATGTTTGTCTCCCTCACTGGTACTTGAATAGTAAGATAAATGGGTATTCTTGAATTATTCCATGCTATATGAATAGTATTCACCTTGGTGTACTGATGAGTAGGATCTGGTGCACGGGAAGTTCCAGTTCAAAGCATAAAGTCTGCTCCATAAGAGTAACTACTTGCTACTGTAAATGAGCTTATTTTTAGGTTACAGGTATAAGTCAGATTTGGTTGTCTGTTATTCCATTCAGACTGCATTGAAAAAATAAAAGTTGAAATCAAAATTGGCTATAGGAATTCATCATGAGCTGACATTGGTTAGAAAACCATTGGAAAACCTGGGAGTACTAGACAGCTGTTTCCTCCGTCCTAGTTTGGGACCTTTCAGCAGTACCAACCCACCAGGGTTCGAACCCAGGACCTTCTGGTTACAAGGCGAGCTCGTAGACCATTCTTTCTTGAATCGGCAGAAGTTAGAATATTGGCCATTGGATCGGGTCCCAGTTGCTTAATGGTCTACGAGTGGCTCGACTTGTAACCAGTAGGTCCTGGGTTCGAACCCTGGTGGTGGCGCGTACTGACGAAGAGTCCTAAACTAGGACTAAACAGCTGTCCAGTACTCCCAGGTTTTCCAATGGTTCTCTAACTAATGTCAGCTCATGATGAAATCTTGTAGCCAATCAACCAAATCCCTACAAACCAATACTTGAAATCAAGATGATTCCCCAACTAATCTAAAATGATGCGACAGAATCATGTCCGAATCACTTAAAATTTGTATGTATTCACATATAACAATTCGATTCACTAGTTTCAAGTAAACTACAAATAATGCAAAATTTTCAATAGCGATGTTATTCATTTCCTTCATATTTTAGAGCGATTGTTGATATCGCGGTTATAAGTCTGTTGGTCGCATCGGACAAAATAAGGCAATGATTCCCTATGAACTTTTTGTTGACGATGTTACATGTAAGAAGCCAATGTATTTTTTGTGAGTATTTTTAAACATCATTTTCAAAAGAATGGATACTGAACAAACAGTACTGTTTTCTAAAAATTCATCATCAGGATCTACATTTATACATACATTATAATGAATGAATGAAATTGTATCTATCAGTTCAACTGCGCTTGCGGAGCCAGTTATATTGGCCGTTGCTCTAGGAACTTGATTTTTCGCGCTCTCTTGAGAACAACTCCCAGCATGGCTAAGTAAAGGTGTATTGAAATTTATTAACGGCTAGATATTGGAACATCTGGTGCAAACAGGCCACAAAGCCAGCGTTGACGAATCCTTCTCTAAATTATACCAGGTGCCAAATAAATGACCAAAAACATCGAAGCACCGCAGGCTCCAAAAAGCAGAGGCTATTGCAATTCACCTCAAACAACCAGCACTTTGTGTACAAAAGAAGCAAGTTCAAAGGATAGTGAGTAGTCCTTTTCAGCTTTTTTTCATGTGTTTCTTGATAAATTTGTCGGGACAGGTATTTCCGATCAAAGTATCACATACAATGCTCAATTCATCTTCAATTACTTCTTCTGGGCATATAGCTCTAACTCTGTGGCTGAGGGCTTCACTAAATTTCTTTAGTACTTGATAGGAACGAAGCTGTGAAAATGTATGTATATTGTACTGTCCAAGTACTTTTCCTATACAAATTTCTTTTTATGCTACCGTCTGGTTCAATATTCAAAATAAGCAAGTCCAGTCCCTACTGCTAATCTGGCCGGCCTTCAGTAGAGACTATAAATTCATGAATTTGTAATAATATCTTACCTAATTTTACTGACATTCAGTTTATTTTATGTTGATGCTATTTAGCTGTAATGTATCAACATTACAGAATCGATGTTATTTAAACAACATTAATGTCGTTCATAACACTAATTCATTCATTCACTATAATGTATATATAACTGTAGAGCCTGATGATGAAGGGGTTATCGAAAAGAGTACTCTCTCTTCAGTATCCATTCTTTCGAAAATATAGAAGGACTAATTTGACATTACTGTTGAAGATCTGGATTGTATTTCCTATTTCGCATACATTTATGATGAGTTTCAGTTACCAGGTAATCTGAAATCTAGTTTCACCGCATATTATGATATTTTCCATTAATTCACAGTCCATAATTTCTGTTTTTCTTCATATAAATCAGTTCGTCTTACTCGTCGGTCAGATAACACTTGGCCCACGTGAATTCAGAGTATTTGATCCAGATTACTGTGGGGCTACACTGGTTACTCATTTGACTCTTCTCGTCTTTCTGTTTACACTCAGCATTGGACTTATAAGGGTACCGAAGTAGGAAAGTGATATGTTAACAGGACTGGCTGAACCACTAATTTCGTGATTTTCAATATAAATGCATTACAGTATGAAAATGTGCATTTTATAACTGTTTTCGGACACTTTTATGCTGTCACCTTTATAAAGTGTAATGGAAATGAAAGAAGATGGAACTTTTGAACAGAAACTAGTACTTCTGAAATATTACTAATATTTTAAAGACTACCCATATGAGATACCATGAAAATGGTTGTTCCGAGCAACCCTGTCAATACAAGGATGTGGTAAATACAGGATCCGGCATATTTTCATTTTGCAAAACATATTGGACACACAGGTGTGATGAGATTCATGCTTGGGGAGCCAACATTGTGATGAAGTAGAATGTGGAGACAGAAATTTAATCGATAGTAATTTACGACTATAATAAACTAACAAATTCCTGTAGGCATCACAGTATCTTACTTAGTTGCCTTGACTTAAAGTGTTGAGCATTGAATTGTTGCTAAAAATTGAAATAAGGGATCACTGACAGTATGGTTCTATGCTATTTTTTAACTCATGGAAAATTCCCCCTTTTAACATATAGAAAATCAACACAAGTGGTGATTCAGCGAAGAGACTCTTTTCAACAACGAATTTATTATGAAGCTGTACAATCGTATATACATGTGGGTTTTAAAAAGTTATATCCGGTGAGGGAATGGAATCATAGGTGTCAATGCATAAAATAATAATAAAAATAGTATGAAATGCAATTAAAAACTAAAATGTTTGTGATTATACTCATAGTTAAATGTCAAATGGCAAAGGAAATTAATGTCATGTATAGAATAATTCATAGGATGGATAGAACTTGAAAAAGGGTGTGCAATTAATAATAATAATAATAATTTTGCTTTATTCCAAAAACAGTACTAATTATACAGCAAGAAATTTTCAGCATTCAGTACAATACTGCATCTAATTTACTCATAACGACAAAAAACATTATGTAATAATAAGAAGAAAACGTTGTTATAGGAGCTATGTAGCAAATTACAGTATGCGATAAGGAGAAAAATACGCATAAACTTGTGGTAATAATAGTAATAACAACTAAAAGTAAAATCGCTAAGTTATAATTAAACGATAGATAGGGTAACAGCATAAAATTACAGAAACGGGAACGATGAAAGGGTCGATTCACTTTGCTAATTACATAGTAACTTATATGTTTCACGTCTAACCGTGTCTTCATCACATAAAATACAGGCTAAATAGCGTATTGTAGAATTTTTGTACTTATTGGTTCGAGCATATAACTTTTTACATTGACTTCTCGTCCTACCTGATGAGATGCAAGGGGATAACTGTGAATTAAGGGGGTGCAGTGTATAGTAGCACTGACTTCACATTGAAGTTGAAAATCCGGATCTTATTTTTGATGCTGAGTGCTGTTGACCTCCACATAGATTTGAGAGTAATGAAAGTTTGTCTTGCCTTTCTGATTCTGGCTTTGATACTCTCGCCAGTTCCGCCTGTAGTTGAAACGATACTTCCCAGGTAGGTGAAGGAGGTTGTTTCTTTCAGGTTCTTCCTATTTATGCTGATTGCTGTCTGTTGTTGTTGGCCAGGAATCTTCATCACCTACGTCTGTTTTATTTATGTTCACCTGTGGTCCTTCCTATCATTAATGCTTCTTCTATCGCCAACCTGTTGATTTTCACTTGCATATCTTCCAGTGAGTGCGAAATCGGACATATATCATCATGGGCGAAGTCCAGATCCCCCAAGTTTTTTTGTGTGTTGGTTCATTTTATGCCTGTTTCCTCGCTGCCCTCCGCTATCTGGCGCATCATACAATCTTCTGCGATCAGGAAAATCATTGGGGATAGTAGACAGCCTTGCCTCACTCCCGTCCTCACTTCGAAGGCTTCCATAAGTTTACGTTGTGAATTACTTGGCATGCAGCATTGTCGTATAACTGTTGGATAAGATGTATAATTGTCAATTGCATCCCGTAGTAGCGAAGTAGTTGCCAAATCACCTCTCGATCGCCGCTATCGAAGGACATTTTGAAAGTCAATGAAGCTGAGATAGACAGCTGACTGCGATTGCAAGCTTTGTTCAATGATGATCCGTAGAGTGGCTATTTGATCAATACATGAATTGTTTCTCCTGAATCCAACTTATTCCGGTCGAAGGTTTTCATCCAATGCTTGTTTAATTCTCTCACCGGATTGATTCACTGGATATAACTTCCTAAAATCCATATATATATATATATACCTACGATTGTACAACTTGATGATAAATTCGTTGAAAAGAGTCTCTTCGCTGAATCACTTGTTTTGATTTTCTATTATAGTTCTACCCAATAGCCTGTATAAATCAAGTTCAATGAATTCGTAGTCAACAGCTTTTCAATAATCTTGCGCATAAGTTTTAAAATTATTATTTCAAAGTCATTGCATCTGGTGCACTGCGCAGTATGTAATGAAACAATATAAGTAGTTACAAATCAAACTATAGTTGATTAGATCACAGCTTATTTCGGATGCCATCTGAGTTAGTCAAATTATTTCGTTCTCACTTTCCATTGTCTCTGACCTCAATATATATGTAGATTTGATGGTTATTTAACGGTGGTGATTTGAAGGCCAGTCACATAGCGTTTGCAAGACTGAGATCACAGAGACTACGTTGATAATAATAATAATAAAATTTACGATACCAAAACTGTGTGTAGCTAAGAGAATCAGCTGTGAGAATAATAAAGTCCGTACATATCACTATGCGAGAAGTCTACTAATCGAGTAAAGTCAAAATCTCAGGAGAAATAGAAGTCAAATAATAGTTACTCAGCAAACAGGACATTGAGAGTTAAACAAAGTCTAATATGCCCGATAGATTCATATATATGAATTTTCTCTTTAAAGTCATTGTGATTAGGCGAATGAGAGTGATGATAAGAGCTAAGATGCTTTTGGAGGACACATACATTAGGATTATTTTCTTGATTTCCATAGATTCAGCTTGATGAAAAATTGGAGTACGTACATTATTTTGGAGACTCTTAAATGAGTTGGTTTATATGAACTCTGTAGAAGAACATTCCAGTCAGCATATTTCGTACTCAGTAATCTGTTGTTATCTTTGATCTCATGCATCTTTCATCAAGCAGTCTGATAAACTAGAAGAATAAAAGAAGACATGTTGTTGAACACTGTTGTTTTTCTACTCAGGCTTCATTCGAATACACACAATATTGTAATATAAACATTAGACTCAACCTATAACTAGAACAAAATATTGTTATTAAAAATATTCAGCTTGTACGCGGCTGATCAGAACCAACGATATAAAATGGATCTAGATTATTCTGCGCCAATGTTTCTTCTTTTTTTGTTCAAATTTATAAAACGGAATAATTGTACAAAATGTCGGTGTTAAATATTCTGAATGCGCCGGTTACAACGACGTTTAAAAGGATAATATCGATAATTATGATGTAGTCACTGAAAAAGAAAAACAAATTGCAAGCAGTCGATGCAGATAGCTTTTAGGTTACTGAAGATGGTACGATAGTATAAACAACTCAGAAAATAAACCAAGTTAAAACTATAAAATCAATAGTTCTACAATAAGTGAGATGAAGTGATACATTGGAAGTAGGAATTCGAACAAATATCATAAAAGTACGAAAGAAATGAACAACAAGAATGCGCTGGCAGTTTCCACCAGCCCAATAGATTAACCTAAGTGAAGGAAGAGACAAAGACACGATTATCTATGCATAAAGTAAAAGTTTATATTCCATCCAAACGTGACAAATAACACTGAAACCACTTCCTTTGTACACCTGGTCACCTTTCTTTTCAATCAAATGAGACAAAATAAGGCTCTCCACAGATTTTGATTGACGTTCTACAAAACCATTATGAAGATTCTCAGTAGTGCATTTTCAAGTTGTCTGTTTGTTCGCCATACTAGGCATTTGCCAGAAATGCACCTAGATTTGTGAACGTATATAGAAATGATAGAGCTGAGCAGCTTATCTCACACTTGAGGAATCATAATTAGATGGCTTAGAAATTATAAACAAAGGCTTGCTGCAATATAAATCCGTTTTATGGTTGTATGTATAATCTTAAATGTCAAGCTCCATTAAGAACTTGTCCATTGAATTTGAGGTTCAAGAAGAACTCTACCTTCTTAAGCGTGTCCAGTTTCTCTTCATTAAACACACTAATCCTTTTAGATCCATCTCAATTATTTGTCCATTTCATCGTTAATATAACGCAGCTTTTAATTTAATGAGATTTCAACTTCATTTAATTATTGAACACTTTACATTGCTATTTATATTATCAACTTTATTCGAATCATCATATACGTCAACTGCTCATATTTCTGTTCACCTTGACGTTATTCTAAACATTATTATTGTTATTACTGTTGTGATCGTTTTTATTAATGACAAATATACAATATTTACCACACATGTTTTGGTCTATGAAATAAGTCTTTAGTTAGAATTAATTTTTGTGTATAATGTTATGTACATTTGAGTAAAGGCAGATTGGATATCGAATTGAAAACGATGCTGTTTGTTTAGGCGTTTTGTTTCCGTATTCATGTTTAGCAGATTCTGCAGTGAATGATGTTTAAGACTAACGCCTAGTGTTTGTTGTGTACCTGTTGTAACTGACTGTAACATTGTTCAACAATGTCGATGCAGAAAGTAGATCAGACACCTGACTAAATATAAATCGGGAACTCGATTTTTCATAAAACTAAATATATTCTGGTGCCTGTATTTGGAAAGCATATTTTCCGTTGTTTTCCCTCTCTTCACTAATTACAGTGAACGTATGATGGAAGAATTTCATCCACTATAAAAATTCATAATGTTTAGGAAGAGTTTGATTATTGACCGGCTTCATCCTGAATTACTATTAAGCAACTTTACTTCATCATTTTTCGGATTAACTTCGCGTAGTTTACTTGCTCACTAAGGTTCTAGTCAGCTCCAAGCCTGAGAAAAACGGGGAGGGTTAGGCGGACGGATAACAACTTTGTTACAGAGACCTTAATGCACAAGAAATTTTAAAAATACAAGCTAATTCTTTGTTGGGATTGGAGAGACGAAATGAAGAGAGGGCTGGCTGGCAAAAGCTTTCAGGGAGCCACTCAGTGAGCTTTATTTCCCGTGTAAAGTGGCATAATAAGGTGAGCAACATTGAGGTTAGGCGTAGGGTTCTAGGTAAACAGGGGAAATCAATCGACGAAGTCGTGAAGTTACAAAGACTGAGATGGTTAGGACATGTGTTACGTATGCCAATCCATCGCCTCCCTCGACGAGCAATGTTAGCAGATATACGGTCAGGCTGGAAAATAGCTAGCGGCGGTCAAACAAAAACTTGGCACCAGTCAATGAAATCCATAACAGTTGGTCTAAGCCATGTAGGAAGGTGTGGACTTCCAGGCTGGGCTCCTCGGGACGGTAAAAATCTATGGTTGGAATCAATTAGTGACATGGCTCAAAATCGTTCTCAGTGGCGCAGATGCATCCACTCCTTGTGACTTATGGTCTCCAATGAAACTCTTTTGTTTTTCTTTATCACTGCTTTGTGTCACACCTCTGCTCACTGTTTCTATTATGCTTTTCTTGTACTTTCTTCTCTTGCTTCGCGTGCTACACGGAGTGTGGCGACTTGAACTTCCGCACATTTGTGCAAAGTTCTATGCCGAAAACAGACAGACAGACAGTCAATCAGCCGATATTTCCTTTCTCGATGTAAGCCAAACTAAAAACTAAGAAGTGGAATGTTAGTACGAAGCTGGAAGGGTTATCCAGGTTGCTGAAACAGTGGGAAAGTGTGGCATGGAAGCGGTTGTAATCTGAAAGAGCAGATGGGATGGACGTCAGCTACTTAAATTGCCCACTGGAGAGTCAGCATTCTACTGTGATCGCCCAGACGATAATTATGGGCACACTGAGGCAGTGAGTCTAAAACATGATTCCGCCAATAACAGCCAAAGCTCTCAAGCGGTGAGAACCAATCTCCTCTTGCAGGATTATGACGGAAAGATTGAACTCAAAAGGAAGGAAGGAAGGAAGGTTACAAGTCTTACACAAATCTATCAGCGACTCGAGAAGTTGCAGCAGGAAGATTTCTGTAGACGGCTGCAAACATTCATTCCTGGAGAAAATAAACTGTGTATCTCCCAAAATCCAGTTCACTTCGGAGGCAGAATCAGACATCGGTGAACTTCCATTTCTAGACTGCCTAGTTAAGAGAAAGGAAAACGGACATTTTAGTATATCCATATTCAGGAAGAAAACCCACTCCAACAAATATTTAGACTTCAAATCATCACACCCCATCAGCGCAAAGATTTCAGTTGTTTCAAGTCTTCTTAGACGAGCACACTCCCTGATAACAGATGAGCAAGAAAAAGAAGAAGAAATTTCAAACATCACTAAAACTCTCAAGCAAAACAACTACCCAACGAACTTCATCAACAAAATCAACACAAACATTAAGTATGGCCGAAAATGCATTCCGAAAACATGGACTTCAACAGTCGTCATTCCATATAGAGCAGAAACATCAGACGATATCAGAAGAGTACTTAATCAACTCGACATTAGAGTTTTCTTCAAAACATCGGACACACTTCAAAACAACCTTGTCCATATAAAAGACCAAATCCCGAAAGATTCTCTATCTAATTGTGTCTACAAAATAAAATGCTCGGAATGTGATGCGATCTACATCGGACAAACATCTCGAGAAATCAAAATCAGAAGAAATGAACACCGTAGAGCTTCTCTTCGACCACCAAGAAATCCAGTTGAACTGGAAAAACTTCAAAAATCATCAGCCATAGGTCTACATGCTATAGAATCAGGCCACAAAATTGATTTTGATAATATTGAAATAATCCAGAAAAACTTCAGAAACCACAAAGAACGTCTAATATCAGAAGCACTTCATATCAAGTGGAATCCAAATTGCCTGAATAGGAATGATGGACTGAAACAGAATCTAACCTGGCTACAACACCCTCCCCCATGAAGTAGCAAAATCAACGCAAATGTGGTGAGCAAGTTCACTATGTAAACGCACACTACTTTCATAATTCTACACACTGACAAAATCCAACAATCTACACTTGGTTTTACTATCTTTACCAGTTCGCTAACTTGACAACAAAAAACGACCCAGACTGATGAATGATGATCAAGTATTTCACAGCCTACACTTAGTTTAGTTACCTTTACCTACTCCCCAACATGACAACCAAAATGACCTCATACTGACGAACGATAATCAAGTATTTCACATTCTACACTTAGTTTGGTTACCTTTACCTATTCTCGAACTTGACAACCAAAAATGACCCCAGAGTAACGAACGATGATCAAGTTAGTAAACTTTATTTTGATATAATAACAGATATACTATTACCTTTGATATTTGGTTTGAACGATCTTCATTGTTATTTTGACTTTCAATATGTCCTTTTAAGTTGAACTAAGTCTATATTTTTCTCACCCCCTAATTCTTTGTTATATATATGCTGAGATTTTGTAAATTCCGGTTTAATAATACTTTGAGAAAGCTATTAGCATTAAATAGCGAAACGTCAGTAAAAACAATCTCGTTTTGTTTTTTCATTCATTGGGAAATACAAAAAAAACCTCTATTATAATGGATTAATGGATGACATTTTTTTTTCCCTTCACGTTCCCAGTGGAACATAGGGCTTCAAGCTAGTGGCTTGAAGTTTCTGTAGCAGTGTTTAATTTTTACAGGATGAGGTTGCTAGCCTCATGCCCAACCTTTCCTCTTTACCAGCATTATTTCTGGCTCACTGAGGTAAAGGAGTGTGCCGGCCGGGGATCGAACCCCGGACCATATGCATGGTCGGCCAGCGTCCTAACCGCTATACCACCGACGCACTAATGGATGACATTACAATGTTGATATTAAAATCTTGTGGGTGATTGTGTCGTGAAAGATGTGTAAGATTCACAAGTAGAAATTGCTGAGTGGCTAACATGCTGGTTTGAATGTGCGTCAACAAGTGTATTTATAGTGAATATTGTGCAAAGCTATTTCTATCTTTTCGTCAAAGCGTATTACTGATCTCATGTTGGCGCGTAGGTGTTCTTTTATGTTTAAGTGTGGTAGAGGGAGACAGACTAATTATATCAGCATATCTTGGTTATTGAATTGAATTTTTGATTTTCCCGTCGATTGATTGGACCGAAGTGCTCGGTCTCAGGTTGACATGTCGGCTTCTTGTGCAGATGCTTCGACGATGTCTGGGCATTTAGTTAGTATACAATTGGTGGATGGTGGCTAGCAGTGGAATCCAGGATGCGCATTTCGTCCTATTTGGGACTCGTCAGCTGGATGTACCTGCATTTCTCAGTGAGTGATGATGTTCCCACTGAGGCTCGAACCCAGTACCCATAGTTTCAAACGCCAAAGCGTTATCCACTAGACCACTTGGGCCACGAGAGCCACCTCTTGTGCGACGGGTCATATTAATTATTGAATTGAATTTTTGATTTTCCCGTCGATTGATTGGACCGAAGTGCTCGGTCTCAGGTTGACATGTCGGCTTCTTGTGCAGATGCTTCGACGATGTCTGGGCATTTAGTTAGTATACAATTGGTGGATGGTGGCTAGCAGTGGAATCCAGGATGGGTACTGGGTTCGAGCCTCAGTGGGAACATCATCACTCACTGAGAAATGCAGGTACATCCAGCTGACGAGTCCCAAATAGGACGAAATGCGCATCCTGGATTCCACTGCTAGCCACCATCCACCAATTGTATACTAACTAAATGCCCAGACATCGTCGAAGCATCTGCACAAGAAGCCGACATGTCAACCTGAGACCGAGCACTTCGGTCCAATCAATCGACGGGAAAATCAAAAATTCAATTCAATAATTAATATGACCCGTCGCACAAGAGGTGGCTCTCGTGGCCCAAGTGGTCTAGTGGATAACGCTTTGGCGTTTGAAACTATGGGTACTGGGTTCGAGCCTCAGTGGGAACATCATCACTCACTGAGAAATGCAGGTACATCCAGCTGACGAGTCCCAAATAGGACGAAATGCGCATCCTGGATTCCACTGCTAGCCACCATCCACCAATTGTATACTAACTAAATGCCCAGACATCGTCGAAGCATCTGCACAAGAAGCCGACATGTCAACCTGAGACCGAGCACTTCGGTCCAATCAATCGACGGGAAAATCAAAAATTCAATTCAATAATTAATATGACCCGTCGCACAAGAGGTGGCTCTCGTGGCCCAAGTGGTCTAGTGGATAACGCTTTGGCGTTTGAAACTATGGGTACTGGGTTCGAGCCTCAGTGGGAACATCATCACTCACTGAGAAATGCAGGTACATCCAGCTGACGAGTCCCAAATAGGACGAAATGCGCATCCTGGATTCCACTGCTAGCCACCATCCACCAATTGTATACTAACTAAATGCCCAGACATCGTCGAAGCATCTGCACAAGAAGCCGACATGTCAACCTGAGACCGAGCACTTCGGTCCAATCAATCGACGGGAAAATCAAAAATTCAATTCAATAATTAATATGACCCGTCGCACAAGAGGTGGCTCTCGTGGCCCAAGTGGTCTAGTGGATAACGCTTTGGCGTTTGAAACTATGGGTACTGGGTTCGAGCCTCAGTGGGAACATCATCACTCACTGAGAAATGCAGGTACATCCAGCTGACGAGTCCCAAATAGGACGAAATGCGCATCCTGGATTCCACTGCTAGCCACTATCCACCAATTGTGTAGCATATCTTGGTGTTCTGATTTCGTAAACACCATCCTACACCATCCTTACAATAATACTGCATGGTGCTCATGAATGTTATTGTTATTATTATTCATCTCACAGTTAACTTCCAGATGATCTTTGAAATTAAAGTCGTATTCGTATACATCGGCTTACTGACGCATTAATTTGGTTACAATTGCAGTAGTTTTGATTAGAGATTCACTGGGTGATGATTTGCACAATAAATGTGAAAACAACTGGCTATGATTTCTGGAAAAAAGTAACGATTTCAGAATTACCAGTTAGCAGTCTAATTTAGATTTCCTGTTGTTTTTATTATTATGCACTGGAACGGTCACTCTCTGTGGATATGTCTTCACCTAGTATGGCGACTGAGATGATCTCTAAGCATTGAAGTGATTCTTTTGGTTGTTGATGACTAGAAGGTGACTTACATGGTTCCTGTATCAGTCGAAGCAACATCACTCAGTGTAGATGCAGGTACATCCAGACAATAAGTGAAAAATAGGACGAAATGAGCCTCCTAGATTCTACTGATAGTCACTGCGAGTCAAAATATGATGACACGATGTCCCCATGTTTTCCCACTGCATACGTCATATAAAAAAGTGTTCTCATTAAGAGTTCGAAATCTAGCCATCTCCTCTGTATTCATTCGGACAGATTTGTGAGAGACTGAAAGCGTCTATGCACATAGGGATGAAGGTGACATTTAAACACATGAGATTATACAGTATATAGGAATGCATAGATTCCACAGCAGGCCAGGATACCTCTGGTGGACGGATCTGTTCCTTTGGCTGTTTCTAGCAAATTACCGTGACAACTGCTATTTGAAGTGTTGAGTGTCTAGTGAGCTAAAGCTGTTTAATCGGTACATTAAAAGCTACGGAGCAGGATTTATCATTATTGATCTTATGGTGTGATTGAACTAGGTTTTATCATGTCGAAATGTTAGCGCATTTTATTACACTCTGATTTATTCAAACTGGTAGGCGTGCGCTAGAATAGAAAATCAAGTTCATATAGCAGTGGCCAATATAACTGACTACAGCTGAGCAGTTGAACTGATAGACGCAAGAAGAGGTGGCTAGCATCGGCACATTGTCTTTCACTTTCGTAATAACAAGCAGGTGAGTGGAAAATATGATCGGCTATTCATCAGCACTAAATGTTCTCCGAAATGATTTTCCAAACTTGTGGACTACTGCTACATTTGGTATGTTGCCTTAAAATTACAGTCGCTTGAAGAGAGGTTTCTTGTTTGCAAACTCAGTGTATTTCTATTCCACTTTATTGGCCATTTGTTTCCTTGTGAACTTCATGCGATAGCTATCTAACATTGAAGTGTCAAATACGGTGTTTAGTTCATCTTCAATTATATCTTCAGTACACACGACTCTGACCATATAACTGAGTGTCTTTTCCAAACATTTCTGTTCTGCAGATAGACACAGCTATGAGCATGTTCATGAACTTTCTCAAACACAGTCCGTTTTATTTCACCATCTAATCTTCCTATGAGAAGGACGGCAAAGACGGCGATTTTTCCTTCGAATTACCTTTCACATGCGAATTCGATAACTGCATGTTCCTCAACTGACCGAGCTTTTATCGTGAGATTATCTAAGTCCTATTGATACAGATTGAATATATCATCCGTATATCAAGAGCTAAATCGGAATCTGCTGTTAAATGTTTCTGATGAGGCTTTTACTAGCGTCCTAAGGAAGCGATTTCTCAATAAGGTAACAGGCGAAAGCCTAATTTCACTATGTTCACCTACCTGTGTCGTTCACCATCAGCTGTATAATGTACACTCACTGAGCACTTTAAGCAGCAACTGTTTGACCACTTAGATCAGGATCATAATATCTGCTGACGCGTCATTTATTGATTCATCCACATATGTAGCTCTAGAGGTGGAGGGTGTGTGGACGTTTACACAGAGTATGACGGATACTAAAGCAAGTTCCTATACCCACATCTCCTTTAGTATTTGTTCTGCACAGAACAAAGGCAAATCCAAACATCAAGTTGATCGTCCAAAACACAAAATATATTTCGGGATCAAAATCGTAGTGTGATGGTGATTGCTTAACTGGTGCTAGTGGTCGTGCACGAACGAACGAATGTAATACGACGGCGTACTGACTAACATAAATGTTTCGCCTCAATCCTTCAGCTAAACGAGTTGAATGAAACAGTGAAGGTCAGCATCTCCGTCGATGAAATCATCTTCGGAGGCTGTACAGTCGTGTTTATATTCACCAAAAATGTATAATGGTCCATTAATGAGTAACGGCGGTGACATAATTGGTATACTTCCTCAAAAGTGGCTTCAAAAGTAAAATAAAAATTATAAATTGCGTAATACTCAACAGCTCAATGGTACTAGTGTGAAGAGGATGCCAAAACGTATAAAAAAGAGACGTGTAAGAGTGATAATAGTGAACTTATTATTAAGCCAAAAGCAAAGTAATCAAAAAAAGGCAAAATAAAAATTTACAGGGGACGACTAACGAAGAGGTTAATACCATGGTAGGATAAGAGATTGAATAAACATTTTCTGTATACAGCGATAGGGACTGTATTGGTGAACTGATAACTGATATACATATATGCCGAAACATAACGCCTTCTGTACCATTTAGTCTCACCTTGTAGATAATCTTGTAAGACCGAGAGAATGATGCTAGAGATTTGTTAAGAGATGTGTTATAGAAAGGTTCACACTTACAAAGTCTTTTTGGACAGGACAGTATATAAACTCTAAGATCTTCGTTTCCATATGGTATGCAAAGAACCTAGTTAAAACAAAAGGAATTGGTTCTGATAGCACAAGTGAATCTGAAACAAAGCCTATGAAGAATATTTTATCTAAGAATGGATAGGGGATATCATCATGAGCTGACATTAGTTAGAGAACCATTGGAAAACCTGCAGGGAGTATTGGAGAGCTGTTTCGCCAGCCTAGTTTGCGACTCCTCAGCAGTATGCGCCCACCGCGGCTAGAACCCAGGACCTTCTGCTTACAACACGAGAGCATTATTCAGGTAGGTAGTTACCTGGGGTTCTAGTGAGAAGTCGTGAACAGTAGGGTGCGGCAGGTTGAGTGTGAGGACAAATACTCGCCGAAGACATTGGCTGGGGTCGAGCTATGTCGTGAATTGGCAAAAGTTAGAATTCATGGAGTGGCCATCGGATCGGGTCTCAGTGGCCTAATGGTCTACGAGCTGGCTCGCCTTGTAACCAGAAGGTCCTGGGTTCTAACCCTTGCGGTGGGTGCGTACTGATGAAGAGTCGCAAACTAGGACGAAACAGCTGACCAGTAATTCCTGCAAGTTTTCCAATGGTTCTCTAACCAATGTCAGCTCATGATGAAATCCTGTAACCAATCAACCAAATCCTTACAAACCAACACTAGAATAAGAATGGATATCCTGAGAGGTGGATCACTAAATGATCTGTTGTAATTGAAGTTACTCACGAACAAAAGTTTGATTCATTGAAACCCATGGGATCTGACCTTATAAACTTTAAACGATTGCCAAAGATTCATGATGTTGAGAATCTATCACGTCTAGTTTTGTCAATGTGGCACTCTCCTACACATAAATCTGCAAAATGGTAAGCTGAAATTTTACGCCAAGTTCACAATGAATTATTTAAGTTGTCTTTCAAAGATACATTCGAACTTGTTGACTGCCTTGCGGATATGAACATAAAAGAGAGGAAAATGTATTCTTCAGATGCTAATTCTTTGTTTACTATTGTAACACTGACTAGGAATGTCGTTATTCTTGATGACTACATATCTTCTAGGTTGTTTCCCATTCTCTTTTTATTCAACTTATTTAAAAGATTTATTACTACCATTATGTACTGATAACGTTTACTTCACATTTCACGATGAACACTATCGACAAGTGAATGTCGATTTCATAGTGATTTGATTAGGACGATTGCTGGAGAACGTTCATGTGTCTTTCATTGAAGACCTGTACATTGATCTAACCGATAAAGTGCGTTCCAACAGGAGATATATAAATGATATTATTCTGATGTCTGATAATCATGAAGATGAGAGTCGTTTACTACGTGAACTCAACTCCACGCAAAATCATATAAGTCTTACGTGTGAAGAAGGAGGTTATAATCAACTTCAGTCTTAAGACACAGTTTTGAGTCGAAGAGATGATGGTTCTGTAAGACGATGAATTTACGGAAAGCCCACTTGGATAAAGCAATACTTAAATTTTCAAAGATTCTCTCCACTGCTGCATAAGAGACGCTTGGTCAAATGCTTATTCCAGAAGATTCAGCGTGTTTGTACGGCTGATATTATCAATGATGAAAATAAATATTGATGGATACACTTATCGATAACAGATATCCTGTAAAGTTCTTATACCAGTATAGAAGACATTTGGTTCCAAACCCTACAATCTATTCTGTCGTTCTTAAATTACCGTACAATGGGGAAATGAAAAATAGGATTTCAATATGATGCCTAAGGTTGATCATCCATAGAAACTGTTATACAATGAAAAGTCAAATATGCACCCTACACTACAGACCTCAAAATTGCACACGTGTTTATATCACATCTTCATTGGGTCATTCGTTCTTTTCCATATTCCGAAGATCGGACTACTCTCGATCAATCAGTCTGACCTATGTAGTTGACCTCACTCACGGTCTGTGCAAGGTATTTTGTTTTTGATGTGGTTTTGTTCTCTGAGCTGGATGGTTAATCTGCGAAGCTTTCATCACCCAGTAGGGTGATGAGCTACAAATCTTCTCTATCATATCTAAGGTATTTTGTAAATCATATTACTTTGTCTAACTGGATGAATATAGGGTCCTGTAACCCACACAACTTGTCCCTGAGTGAGTTTATCGGTTTAAATGACACCTTAATTCCTAATCTTTAAGAAATCCTGCATGAAGTTTCAGATGTCCCTTCCTCATAGCGTAAGACTGTAGATATATTCAAATTTCTCTTATTTCTGTCATCATTACTAGTCTCACTGTTATTTCCCTTTTTCTTGTGGTATACTTTGGATCTTTCCAAGGAATTTCATGAGATAGTTACTTAACGTCAGTTGTTTTAATGTACTACTACGTGTTATCGCTCAACTTGTTAGGCGCATTTGAATAGATCTGCCTTCAGAGATGGCGGATAAAAAAATTAAAGCCTAAATATCTCTTAAAATTCGATGGTTTCTTATAAACACCAGTGTATGGTTTGCCTTTCCTTCGTTTCATTTTACAAACAAAAATAGCTAATTGCTTTTGTTAACTTTCATATCAAATACACTTGGTATTTGGGGAAATAAACATGTACATTCGAATCAGAATCTGTTATGTACTCGTCGAGTAGTTAATAGTCCTGACGCGGAAAGAGGGAAATCAGAAGACCACCTCGTTCACGATGATACTTGTATTTTCCAAACAAGGAAAATAAATGTCAGACAAGTGTGTGAGTGAAATGGTACGTAGTGTACAAATTGTGTGAACAAGTATGAACAAGTATACATAAGTGTACAATGCAAAAGTATATATGAAAATGACTAATACACATGAACCAATAGATAGACAGTCTTACCATGATTGGTTGTAATGTCATGTGACAACAAGGTCATACATTGTTTATTTAGTTAATGGACAGACAAAAGCATATTTTCAGTTATACTGGAATATCGATCCATATACACACAGAAATATATAACAGACTGTCAAAACAAGGTAGACATCATGTGACTACACATCAGAATCTTTGTTTGACTACTGAAATTTCCACATTCTTATACACTGTTCTCACTATTCTCATGGTCTAATCTAATAACTGCCTACAATTTTGTTAACGTTTATATATTATGAACATAGTCTGTCTCGCTATGATGTGAACCAACCATTCATTGACTTGCGAATCATTGGCGTTAATTCAGTTTCACATCTACGCATGCTACAGTGTAGCCAGAGAACGATCAAAATGAAAAGAGCACTATGGAATTTCATCATGAGCTGACATGTGTTAGAGAACCATTGGAAAACCTGGGAGTACTAGACAGGGGTACGCACGCACCACCAGGGTTCGAACCCAGGGCCTTCTGGTTACAAAGTGAGCTCGTAGACCATTAAGCCACTGCGACCTGATCCAATGCCCCATGAATTCTAGCTTCTGCCAATTTATGACATAGCGCGACCCCTAGCCAATGTCTTTGGCGAGTATTTGTCCTCACACCCGACCTGCTGCACTCTATTGGCCATGGTTTCTCACTAGAACCAGAAGGTCCTGGGTTTGAACCCCGGTGGGTGAGTACTGCTGAAGTGTCCCAAACTAGGATGAGAAAGCTGTCCAGTACTCACAGGTTCCCCAATGATTCTCTAAACAATGTCAGCTCATGATGAAATCTTGTAACCGACCAAGTCCCTACAAATAAACACTGAAAAGAGCATTGTTCACTATAATGTCTAATTGATTCGACTAAGTGAGAAGGAATTTGAAGTGGACCATTATCTTGTTTATTTTATTTCATTCATTTTGCGTTCCGAACAGAATCTAAGGCGTCAATCTTGAAGATTCAGTAGCACTGGTCTTATTTCTACGGTATCGGTTGTCAGCTTCATGCCTGATCTTCACTGCTTGCTGAACTTAATATTAGGTAAGTGAGGTTAGGAATCTGTCGACTTGACATTGAACCCAGGATGGCAAGTAGTCTACTAATTAACTAAAGTAATTAACGCAGACACAGCAACCATTACGTATTCTAAGATATTTCTGCTTTTATTCTCGAGAATAATGATTCTCAAGGATTGAAGTCATGTAGTGGTTGCATTCACACTGTGTTTACACTTTTAAATTTTCAGGGTCTGTTGAATACATCTGCTAGTTTGAGTAATTTGAAAAAAAACGATCAAGTCAACCAGTGATTCGAGACGATAGTAATGACTAAACACTGGAATACATCAATATGGTTTTCATCGTTCCAGTTGACATTGAGTAAGGGCATTAGGAACTACTTGTATCATCTATTGTATTTTGTGCTAAAACTACACCAGACACAGCCTCCTGTCATCACTTAACGTTTGATGTTAATCCTCAATAACACTTCATGTCACATTTAAATCAAAGACATTTAAGTAAACTGCTGTGAGACATTCATCAGACATTTCTGAAATCTACTAAGTGGAAAAGTTAGTCGGTATTCAAAATAAACAGAGTTTACTCACTTTTATAAGCACGTCATCAGTAAAATTTTTGTCTTAATATTTTCGTTCATCGTAAACCATACCTCCTTGCAAATGGACCAGGCTAATCCTGTGTGGTTGACATTTATGAATGTGAAGATATGGAATTCAGTGTTCATTTGCGATATAAGAGTAATATTTCAGAAGTATTTGTTATTATTTAATGGCTCCGTATATTAATTATTAATGAATTAACTGGAAATTTCGATATGAACATAACGATATTAAAAGTGGTTAAAGACAGGTATAAAATGCACAAATTTTCACAGTTTAGTATGTGTATTGAAAAAGCAAGCAGTTGGTTCAGGAACACCTGAAGTTCTCTTTGGGCACTTCAGTGCAATACTGAGTGTGATCAGAAAGATGATAAGACCAGCATGTGCAATCATTGCAGCCAAACAGTAATCTGAACCAAATAGTCTGAAATCAGGTAGGCCAAATGTTATCTGACCCAAAAATAGGGCGACCTGTTGGACATGTAAGAAATCAAAGTAGGTGATCTGCGAATTATGCAAAGAAATCGGCTTACTTACAAGTTAGAAAATATTCATCTCAGTTTGATTTGATTTCTTGTTTATGTTGGTGGCTGAATTTCACCACGAGTGGGCCATAAGTCATTGAATTTGTCAACGTCAGTTAGAGAACCACTGGAAAACCTGGGAGTACTGGACAGCGGTTTCGTCAGTCTAGTTTGGGACTCTTCATCAGTACGCACCCATCGTTGTTCGAACTCAGGACCTTCTGGTTACAAGGTGGGCTCGTAGACCAATGAGCCACTGGGACACTATCCAATGGTTCTTGAACCATTTATAGTGGTTCTCTAACTGATGTTAGCTCATGATGAAATCCTCCATACAATCAAACAAAATACCTACAAAATCAATACTTGAAAATTTATCAACAGTTTGCATTACCGTTATTATTGTTATTATCATCTGATGTGCACTCCGAATTACGCTGCTTTAGATGATGAAGATGCTTAACTCCATTTGAATTCGTCTAGTGGAAGTGTTAACTATTTTATTCCCTATTGAAATATGTGAGGATTCGAATTGTTCATTGATTGATGATTAGACGTATTTGCTTCATTCTGAGTGTGTTTACTACAGTCTTTTGATTAAGTGTGCAGTGAAATTACTTTGTATACTGATAGGAAACGCCTAACCAAATTAAACAAACCGACAGCAATCAGCGTCAGTCATTAGTAGCGGTAATGATCTGAAGGAATTAACCACTTTCAGCTACAGAGGCAGGATGGCTCCAACTAGATTGGGATGACAAAACCTACAAAAATCGGGAAAGCAAGAAACACCTTCCTATTGTGAAATAAATAACTAAGTGATTCAACATGTTTGAGAGACGTGGCGTGAATTTCACAAGATCACACAATCTGAGTCCTGGGTCACTAACTGCTTGCATTCCTACTTCTCAAACAGAATGCAGTCGACTGTGTACAAAGGTAAATCCTCGTCTGCTGCGCTCACTGAAGCTGGTGTCCCCCAAGGTGATGCACTCTCCCCACTTTTTTTTTCTTTCTTTCTACATGATTTGCCATCTTCAAATGACATCAACTTTGGTAAATATGCTCTGGACCTGACTGTATCTTTGCCTGTCAAATGTCAAAGTGACTGCTCCAAACTTAATGGCTTTTTATCAGAAATCAACCATTGGTTCAAGGAAAACTGTCTAACCTTAAATCCCTCTAAATGTCAAACAGCCAACTTCAGCTGTAGGCATAAACAAACTGGTTAGGACTCACGAGATGTGCAACATAGATGGCACTGAAATAGAGACCAAGTTGGAAATTAAATACCTAGGCGTCATTCTATCTGCTGATCTTTCCTGGTCGTCTCAAATCTTGATTATTTCTAAGAAAATATTCCGTCTCATCTTCTACATCAAGAAGTTAAGAAATTCTGGTATAACCCAACCCTTACTCCTACAATTCGTCAACTCTCGCATTCTGCCTATTATTCTCTAATGTTCCTCGTTAGATTTTCCAGGGCTACTAAAGAAGGACTATATCTTATTACGAAGAATGTTAAAAGGTTGTTACCAGGGTAAAAAAAGTGCCACTTAACCAGATTCTCAGACATTTGGACTGATTTGAAAAGTGGGCTAAACCAATCCATTTTATCCAAAACACACAACCCTCTTCACTCACAACTCTCGCCTTGTATCTCTTCAGGCAAAACCAGAAGCCTGCAAAGAAAACTATATGCTCGCACCAGCAAATACAAAACTCAACTATACCCTACTTAGCCCGTGTTCCGTGCGATAAAGAAAGCATTAGGCATGATACCTATAACTTATTACATAGTCAGTAGAACAACTGGATCTCGTCTTTCCAACACATATCATTTACAGGTACAACGTTTTCTTTCCTTCCTATCCTTTTCTATTTTTTGTTTCGTGCTGCTTTTTTCTCTCTTCTTTACAAAGTCTATTATAAACATTCCTCTTCGTTCTTTCACACTCTGTATATCTCGAACCATTTTGTTACCGCTTACACCAGTAAATATGCTAGCATTTACTTTTCTTACACCTTCGAACACTCTAATTAATTGTGGTTTTGCTACCGACATGCTAATATGTTGTTGTGAAAACTAACCGAGATTAACCTTAATCTTTGTAGAAATTTATTTATTGTTAATGTACTAACTGTATGCAATACTGCAGTAAAATGCTGGGAATTCCATTCTGTATCACAAGTACTGTTTTGGAATAAGGCAAATTATTATTATTACTTCCAACAGGCTTCAGAAATTTATTAACAGCTGCCTCCAGGCTCTAGTGAAGATCAGATGACTCATAGGAAGGGATTATCAACAAGGATCCATAGCGACAAGTCAACCAAGAAGCTGTTTTCTAACTAACGTTAAATATGAAGTGGAGGTGGATCAAGCATATACTACTCTGAGGAAAACCCTGAGTTACTTTATGTCCGAGTTAGTCTCCCAAGGTAAACTCGAGCAGAGACCGACGTAATGAGCGTTTCTTTGAGGATGAAATGCTACAAATAGTGTGAGGAGAGGACAGAACTTTATGGAACATTTTGACACTTGGTAAAATATACAGCAGACAATAGATTAGATTAACGATGACCTACTGAAGCCTACCCTAAGTTCGATTTATTGCCCAGAGGAAAATAATAACAACACACATAACTGTAGTATAAAATGTGACAGAAGTATTCTCACGTTTTTCACTGACAACAACATACAGTTATTTGTACGCTTGTATGGTTGTACAAGCCAATCGCTGAATATGACACACAAGTGATAATTTGCATCTTAGTCTTGTTAAGATAAAATTTAAGAGAGTAACATAAATACATAACCGTATGTATCTCAATATAACTAAAACTTACCGGTATCGCTAGAATAGTTGTACCCACTGCGAGAACCAACAATGACCATTTACTCTATATTATACGAATAAAAGAAAATTACGTTAAGTTGATGAAAGCTAAGTGCAGTCTAAATATTGCGCATATACATTCATTGTGCAGTAAAGCGTGTGTATCACTGAATAATAGTTCACTTGCCAGTCTCCTGCTGTTTACTTCACACAAACGCCTTGGTCATTTGGTCAGTAAATGGATATGATTCTTTTAATTAAAATATATACATTTATTTTTACAACTCACTTACGTAGGTTTCCGTAAAGTAGAGTACAAGTGTGGCAGCTGCAATTGCAGCTGAGGCGAAAACATAGCCTATCAGCATTCCTAGTGAGCCCAGATTCAGTTCACTTCGCACAGTTGAACCTATCGATGTACACATGATGTAGAGGACCAAAGCTACTGCTATCACACCAAGTACCCATTTGTAATCCTTTCCAATCACCATAGTCTGTGTCAGCATGGACAAGCAAGCAGACTAGAAAATGTAGGAAGAGACACAAAACGTTTTGCATGAATAAATCAATACTCTGGCGTTCTCATTAACACGTATGTATACTGTTATAGATGCATACAACATTGTTATCAGTGTTAAACAAGACGGTGACCTCGATAATGTCACTCACATGAAATTCAGTTCTCATAATTACCACTAAATAATACTCTCCATATCGGTTGAGAAAAAAATCTAATATGCAACTGCACTTGGAATCCGATGCGGTTCTTATGCGTGCTGGGTGTGTCAGTGTAAGTATACAACCTGGTCACAGTGATAGAATGTGGTTCAATATTAGATGCAGTATTAACCATTAGATGAAATGTCAAGCATAAATTATGCCTCATAATCATTCCAGTTTAGTCACACCTAGCATCACTGCCTCACAGTTCGATGAAGGTGTGCCTGGACAACCAACATCAAATCAAATAATTCTGCCTTGTAAATATTAAACGACTATTCGCATTTTTAAGAGTTGATCAGTTGGAGAACCATTGAAAACCAGCCAAGGGGTACTGGACAGCCGTTTCATTCTTGTTTTTCGGGAGTCATCGTGAGTACATACCAACTGGGTTTCGACCCCAGGACCCTCCGGTTACAAGGCATACTCATATACCATTCAGCCACTGCAACCCAATTCAACTGTCTATTATTTCTAGATTCTACCAATTTGTAACTTAGCGCGACCACCAACCAATCTCATCAGTAAAGAACATCCATCCTCAAGCCTGACTGCATGGACCTAACTGGTGACGACTTCTCACTAGAACTCCAGGAAACGCTATCCTGTAGCAAGTCACTAGCGAACATGATATTCATAATACATAGATTTTTTCCACCAATATTGCATATAACACTATGAGCATTACGCTCATTTATGCTTGCTGAGAAATTCTTCAGTATTCGTGGAGATGACTAATAATTTGAACACCACACAGGATTCGACTGTCCCGTTGCGATCTAATTCATGAAGTCACTTCAATATGATTGAGATATTTACTGATATACTGCGTTAATTTATCCTTCGTTTCTCAATACATACAGACCAAAAATATTATTCAATGCTTTTACATAAAGATAAGCTGAAGAAATCGACAATTGGATATGAGCATGAACAATAGATACACAGAGTTCATACATATAACATCACCAAGAAAAAATTCACAGGGAATCGTCTCCTTGTTCTGTCCGATATGAGCAGCAGACTGATTACACCGACAGTAGTAATCGCCCTAAAATATGAAAAAGAAAACAGATGATGTCTATATAGTGAATTTTACAATTTACGCGTCATTGAAATGTGTGAATTTCATGTGCGAAAACTCATGACTTCACTGATTGCCTGTGGAAAGGTGAAAATTACAAATGATTCAGCTTTGACATTGTTACTTCATACTACAGTCGTTTAAAGATCGATATTTTGGACAGAGGAAACACCAAAAGTGCAGTCAGGGGATTCCTCAAACGAATACGCTATTAACAAACACCGTAATATAGACCAAATATACCAACTAATAAAAAAGTAAATCAAGTGACCAGAAAGTTTAAAATCCGAGTGAATAAAAAATTGTCAATACACACGTAAAGATGGTTACCAGGAGACGCATTTATATCACTCATGGAGAAAATTTAAATCATTTCACTTTATGCTAAATATTAAGCTGAAGATGTTGTCTAGAAGGACACCGAAAGCTCCGTAACTAAACCAACCAGCTCAGAGAACACTATTAATTACAAAAGGGATCATTTAAATTTCAACGCTACATGCTCTGCATTCCGAGTCAGCGAAATATCAGTTTGTGAAATCTCACTCACACACGTAGCATAAAAATGAGGAAATTCGAAGCTGCGGGTAATGGTGCAGACTTTATCTGTTGATGAGAAATATTCGTTACACTAAACTGTGCTTTATGAGTTGACTATAAAATGTCTAACTAATGAAATCAAATTTGTTATCGTCATTATTATATGATAGAAAAGATTCGCAGCTAAGGTGGCTACTTTTGATGTGGTTGTGTTCTCTGAGCTGGAGAGTTAATTTGCGAAGCTTTCATCGCCCCACCACTAGGCGACATCTTCAGCGCATACTTCAATTCGTTGAAGTGAGCTTTTAGACTTCTTCACAAGTTTATTAGCCATCTCTCCTGGTGAATGAACTTGGATGTGATTGGATGGGATTTTGTGTTTTCACACCTTCTAGGTTACTTGTATTTGAATTGATTGTTTCTTTGACTTGAACTTTGACGCTTTGTGTGAGGTTTCTTTCTTATCGGTTGATAAATTTTGTCTATCTCGATGTGTCTATTGATTGATGATTCACTGGAATACCAGGCTAGCTTCTAAAGATTCTCTAGCATTCTTGTTGTTTCCTCTGTCTGGAATGCATAAACTCATGCCTAAAAACATACTTCCAATTCAACGGCCAAATATATGAACAAGTCAGAGGAACACCCATGGGATCGCCAATATCAGGTTTGATTGCAGAAGCAGTGATGCAAAGACTTGAAAACATAATTCTACCAAAGATCAAACCCAAGATGTGGATACGCTACGTCGACGACACATTTGTAATAATCAAAAGACACGAGTTAGATAAAACTCACATCTTAATAAACAACGTCTTCAACGACATCAAATTCACAAGAGAAGAGGAATCCGAGAACAAAATACCATTTTTGGACGTCTTAGTCAAGCGAACAACCACAGGAGAATTAGAAACTCAAGTTTATAGGAAATCAACTCACACAGACCAAATCCTGAATTAGAACAGCAACAACCCGATATCACACAAAAGGAATTGTATACAAACACTATTCGAGAGAGCAAGGACTCATTGCAGCAGTCCCACCTTAAGGAAAATTGAAGAAAATTATCTCATGGACGTCTTCCAAAAGAATGGATATACACGGAATTTTATCAAAAGACATGCACCCTCAAGCCAACCAATCAAACCAAAAAGCCCCAAAGAAAGCACATAGAAAATCGCCTTAACATATATAAAGGATATCTCAAAAATCACAACAAGACTCTTCAAACCTTTAGAAATTGACCTCGCACACGAACAAACAAAATCACTTCACTCAATTCTATGTCAACCAAAAGACTGGACAGCGAAAGAAGATAAAACCAACATCATCCACAGAATAAATTGTAACAACTGCGAAAAACACTACATTGGCCAAAGTGGACGTCCCCTTCGTCTTCGTATCCATGAACATAAGCTAGCCGTCAAGAGACATGATATAAACTCCGTCATATCACGGAAATCAGTTCAACTGAGTCAACGTTCAAATATTAAACGGAGTAAACAACAAGAATGCTAAGGAATTTTTTGAAACTTGGCATTTCATTGAACCATCAATCGATAAACACATCGAGATAGACAAAATTTATCAACCGATAAGAAAGAAACCTCACACACAAAAGGTGAAAGTTCAAGTCAAGGAAACAATTAGTTCAAATACAAGTAACCTAGAAGGTGTGAAAACACACAAAAACAAGCATTCACGTCCAAGTCCACTCATTAGTAGAGATGACTAATAACTACCTCGTGGATGAATCTAAAAGCTCACTTCAACGAAGTGAAGTATGCACTGATTATGTCGCCTAGTAGGACGGGAGATAAAAGCTTCCCAGCTCAGGGAACACAACCACATCAAAAGTTATCGTCATTCATTATGCAATTGCGGTAGGAAATAATCCTTCGCTCGTAATGCTGATTGCAGTATCGCTTTGAAGGTTGATAATTTCAATAAAAGGTATCTGACTGTTGAGAAATAAATGTGATGACACTAACATTCTTGTAGAAAACTCTAATTAATCAACTTATATTTTATTCCACTTAACAGCTTATTTTTTGTTCTATTCAGAACGGTAATTGTTTAAAGTTTGTGTGAAAGGCTAAAGCAGCATACTGCGCTGCGTTACAAATACAATATCGTTGTAGCTATTTGACCTATTGTGAGATGTTGTATTCTAGATTTTAATGAAGCTTGTGAATGTGCGACTGACGAATCGAACGAATCTCTGTTTTTGATTCACATCATTTTCTGACGAGAAAATGCCAGTTCATCACAGTGCCAGCTTTTCTGTCCGTCAAACATTACATTTCACTGTCATGCGTGGTGTTCAAAGACGTCTTATGCTGTCACCATTGTAAATCAAGCATAATTCAGTGGTAAGACGAAAAAGTGAAAAAGACTCTGAGAATGAAATATAAGACCTATCAAATTTGTCAATATTAAAATATCCCGGTGAGTGCGTACTGATGAAGAGTCCCAAAATAGGACGAAACAGCCGTCGAGTACTCACAGGTTTTCCAATGGTTCTCTAACTAATGTCAGCTCATGATGAAATACTGCAACCAATAAAATATGCATATATATATATATATATATATATATATATAGTATTTCATAAAACGTATTAAACTCAGTGTTATCATTTGTACTGCAGACTCACACGACAATATATAAGACGGCAGTCACTATTTCATGATCAGGTATCTTAGTTCTGAAAGGTGATTCATTAATTATGCAAATGTCAACATACATGAACACCATACCGGCTGTTATGGCCAGTGTGATAAAGCACATCATAACAAGAAACACTATAACCTATAATCAATAATTACCTTCATCAGTAGATAATAGACTTACTCTTTTTGGAAATTTGTCTGAAATTTTAGATTCACGACTCATTAGTCTTGGATTGACAGTAGTTTTCATATTTCCTCTCCACACTGTTAATTCTATGAAAATGTATAAGTTATAACACGACAGTAATATAGAATATGTGAGATTCTATGCATGTGAAATTATATAAATATTGCTTTGGGTTCTCAGTGGGACATTGAGCTTCGAGCAGTGGGTAAACATTCCACGTGTCTTTAATTCTGCGTTCATAGCAAGAAGACATATTAGCTGACTGGCTCCCAGGAGGCTTTTATCACTCTGCATTATTTGATCTCACCAACTGCAAAAATAATAAAATTGCTTTATTTATCTTTTTGTTGCGCTTTGAGGTATCTCTGATGACAGGATTACTTTCCCGGGACATGGTTGGTAACCACGGGGCAAGTTTTCCTTCTTTAAAAGGGCTAAAGATTGAGCAATAAACTAGAGGGTAGATGAGAGTGACATGAAGGCCCTGAATCACAACGCCTACATGCAAACCTCGAAGTGCAGTTAATTGGTTAGATGAAGAAAAGTTCTGAAGTTTTCGCCATTGTTATCAATAAATGGGTGTTGTTTCTAGTATAGTGGGCAGACCAACTAAATACCGGTCAGATAACTCCATGTCCACTGATCTTTTGCAAAGTGTCATAACTAAGGAGATCGGGAAATGTTGCAGATAACTTTGAAGTCGTGATCACACATGTGCTGCCCCACATCACATTGGCGGCATATCTCGTAACGAGAAGACAAACAACGGGGAAGAGTGCATTGGAGTCTGTATTTTCGCCCGAGGAATGGTTGTTGTTTTATTAAGCCATGGTAATGGTCGACAAATACGTATCATTTATGCGATAAATCAATAAGAAAACTACACTGTATAAATCAAAATTTTACCCTGACAGAAAACTCAAAATCAATACAGACTTTACCTGATTTCATTTGTGTAGTGTTATTCGGTGGAGGTTGATTTCGATATATATATTTATAACTAATTTTTATCTTTTCTCATGTAAATCCATATGAGCAAAATAGTGCACATCATATTTAGTCTGATTTATTGAGACAAAGGTTAGTGTGAGTGGACTTTGATCATCAGGTGAGAAAATGTGATTGGTTACACTACGTATTGTGAGACAAGTAGTGTATGGCACTGTATACACAACTTCTAAGATAGTATTAAACTTTACTTATGGTCACATGATTTTCATACATCATACAGGTATACCTAACTAAGCAATATATAAAATCAGTTATTACTAATTCAATTTATTATTATTATTATTGTAACCTTTAGTTCCTAGAGGAACATAGGGCTTCAGCTGCGCACCTCCATTGACTTCGGTTTTCTGACAACTTTTTCACCCTGCTCCAGGTCTGTCCACATGCTTTCATCTCCCCTCGCATGACCTCCTCCAAGTCAACCTTGGACGACCAACTCGCCGCCTCCCTTTCGGGTTCCACTCGAGGGCTTGTCTAGTGATGTCACTTGATGGTTTCCTCAGCGTATGGCCAATCCATCTCCATTTCTTTCTGCCTATTTGTTTCACAATCGGTTCCTGATTGGTTCGCTCCCAGAGATCCCTGTTGCTGATCTTTTCTGGCCATCTGATCTTGAGTATTGAGCGGAGACAGTTGTTAATGAAGGTTTGAAGTTTGTTTGAGATGCTCTTTATGACTCGCCAAGTCTCTGATCCGTATAGTAGCACTGACTTCACATTGGAGTTGAAAATCCGGATCTTATTTTTGATGCTGAGTGCTATTGACCTTCAATAGCAAATACCATTCTTCTATTCTCTGAGGTAACGTCGAAAACAGGACATTGGGTATTCGGTTTTGTCATTTGTTTTATCATATTTCCGTCAGCAAACATGTGGAAAATGATCTCATAGCTTCTTCTGTAATAACAGAAGACAAGGGTCAAACAACAGATCATTTATTAAGGAAATCAACATATATATATATATATATATATATATATATATATATATATATAGATTTTCATGCATATATTATAGTTGACTTTCAACGGTTGTAAGTAGTTCACAATCGTTGTAAAAGATATCCTCACCCATATGGCTGCATTCACGTAAATCTCTAAGTTAGCCTGCTTATTCTGAATTGAGGTTCAAATGCGGTGCCAAGAATGTGGATGAGGAAGCACATTCGAAATGGTTTTATCAAGGTGAGCTTAAAATTACAGTTGAAGTTGGTTCAGTGACAGAAATCATTAGGAAAAGAACTAGGTATGTTTTGATATGAGAATACAACTTATGCATTGTGGTAGAGACAAATGGCGAAATCGAATAGTAGTTTGAAAATTGTAATGCAATAATATTTGATTTGAAGTTGATTGGCTGGGTATAACTTAAGTGTGTACAAAAGTCATGTGTAATTTCAAGTACTGTTTCTGAATGGTTACAGCCTTTGTTGATATGGAGATTATTGTCTGGCGATCAATACGAAAAATGAAACAGGTATTATTCGGCATGATAAAATATTACAAAGAATCACTTCGCTGAGTTAAAAACTATGCTAAATGGTATTCATTAGTCATATTCATTTGTATCGAATCACCCTTAAGCCTATTCACCAACACGATCAAATTGTGTCCATGAGACTGTCAAAATATCTATTCAGGAAAGCACAATTTTCATGTTTAATTCTCTGTTTTGTAGTCTGTTCGCCTCATCGTATTAACACGAGTACCATTTATCGGGAGAGATGATAGATGGGTACTTGTTGTGATGGCAAAAGCTGTGGTGCTCTACATCATGTGTATATAGATAGGTGCGACTCTGAGAAGTGAACTGAAATTGGACTCCTTATGGATAGTGATAACCTTTGCTGTCTCCTCAGATGCAATCGCCGCTGCTGTGCTTGAGGTTTCCTCTCAACCTGAAAACGTAAGTGTCTTGTACACATATTTCATATTTTACTAAGGGATAGAACATAAAATGAAATATTTCTGTTTCAAGTGGCAAAATACTCATCATCTTATCCGTTCGGTGATTTGAGCGAATTAAACAGATGCAGAGTGATTTCTAAAACATTTTTCAGTGACGTATACTTCTTACTTCATAAAGAAATGCATTTATGTAATAATCCGGTGGTTTATAATTTTGATTGCTCAAATGTATTTATCATTTATCTCTTACGATGTAGACTGACTGGACACTTATGGTCCTCCCAGCAGGTACAAATATTTCAGTAATACCAGTTAGTCTTCATTATAATGAGATACATTTCGTTATTTACCTGCTTGAATTCATTTTATCATTGCTCAGACACACATAGTCACTTGGTGTGTTTATTCAGTGATGGACTTGTACACCCATTTTCATCAATCGACTGTATGCCACTGTCAGAGGAAAACGCACGAATAATTCCATCACATTTCAACCTACAGGTGTTATTTTATTATAATTATTTCCACAGGCCACGAGTGGAATGTACGTTTTCATGGGAACATCACCATCTAACCCAGTTCTCTACAGTCTTCCACAGCTTACTCACCGGTCTCACATAAACTGTAATTTGTCACTCGCATTATCTCCTGCATAATGTCCTCGAGCATATGCCAAGCTAGTCACTTCCATTTCGGACTTCACTTGGAGGAATCCCTTGCTCATGATGTCATTCAGCGATTTCCACTCCGTGGCATATCCCCGGTGCATCACGTTTTCTTAATGCATATTTGATGGATACTTGGTTTTTAACTGCGTTGCTGCTGGCCAGGCTTCCAAATTGCTTATGCTGTCTGCATACCTATTCATTACTATTAGCTAACTGTTTCAAGATGCGTTTTGAAAACAACACGATTGAATCGATGATCAGTCAGTTCCGCTTCTACAAAAGACACGTAGACGATACTTTTATAAGTTGTGATGAAAATTTCACTCTAGGCGATCACCCCAGAACATTCGACCAGGCACATGTAGCATACATGCCGTTTTTATTCTTGGATGTATTATTCACTAGGAACAAGACTACTCGATCCAAACATGAAAGTAAAAGGAACCAAAATGGACTAGACAATTTAAAAAATTCCAGGACTGAGGCCTACTGGTCACAAGCTAAAATTCAGTAAGTAGCTTATGCTCAAAGATTCAACGAGTCAGTCTGGAATTTGTGATAGACACTGGTTTGAAGTCGCTAAGCGACACTTCAACAGAAACAGGATATCCACTCAGATTTATTCACAAAACCCTGGGAGAAACAACCTTGCTTCTAAAACTTGCAACTGTTCTTAAGAACACTTCTTTCGTGAACCTGGAATTCAAAGAAGGAAGTGAGGCAAACATATTTAGAGAACATCTTTCCAAATCTCACAAGGGTTCACTCCAGTCGGTTCCCTCATGAATAATATTGACCATTAGACAGTTAGTCCAGTCAGGTGTCAAGGATAAGATACTGCTTTTGTCCAGCTGTATTTGTAGTCATCAGTTTACTTTCCACATAATAGGCAATTGTTGTGGTACTCTTTTTGAGCAAACTGGCGTACACGTATATCCTAGTACTTCTTCGAGATTAATATTGTGTCCTAAAGTTGTGTTTGCTCGACATCCACAACGTAAATCAGAAGCCACTTGAGAAGGAGTACAAACGTGTATTAACGCAGTAATTAAAATTGAAAAGTTGAGCGAGTACAAATATATCAATTGATAACACACAATCATTAGATTGATAAACAAATCAAAGTCATATTACATAGTAAAGTATACTACGATGATGAGTAATAAAATGAGTCACTACACAATTATATATCGGTCACGCACAACGTCGAGTGTGTAAACTTATTCTGGAACACTGTCCAGCTTCCCTAACCAGAGTAGTAAAGGAGGAAACCAATATTTCTATCCTTAAGCAACGTGTGAACTCTGGATACCGAGCACGTCTGCACGACTGCTTAACAGTGCTAGAAAGAACTCCTCAGTAACGTAGTAGTAGATTTTGTCCGTGGAGTAAATGTATTTGATATTTTCACATAGTGCTATATACCATTATTTACTGATGACTTTTAGAGCACAATTTGCCATTCATAATCATATGAAGGTACTCGCACAACTTCAAAATTTCATTCACTTACATGACTTACAAAGTGATTGGTTGAATGACTGATTACAAAGAAGTCAATATAATTTGCAAAAGAAATGGGGGAAATAAATGATAGGAAGATAAAGCAATAAGATAGTCGGAGGCAATCGTTAGGAAGCCTTGGACCTAGGTTTCCTTCTAGTTGCCACTCTTCAGCAAGCATATTGGTAATTGTAAATGCAAGAAGATGTGAAATAAGATGAGTGTCGGTAAAATTCAATAAATAATATAATAGAGTGTGATTACATTGATTGAGTAGGCAAAAACAAGTGGAAAATTATTCCTCGACTGATGGTAATATTTTCCGTACCTCTCGTATTGGTTCTGGGTCATTTCTATTGCATATGTTTCGCGTAAATTCGATGAACAGAGATTTAGGTATCAACGTCTCTCTGCGTCGACCTACATTACCCTTCATAATGGTATCACAGTCACACCCGATTCGCAGGACATTCCAATAGCTAAGTAGCTTACTGAGTTGCTCATCTTCGTGGAGTCAGTTATCATTGACACTTATCAAGATTTTTATTTTCTGATAAGCTGAAGTGGACAGATCGATTAATTTGATCAGTGTATTCGACAAAACAAGTCTCTGGAAGACATTCTGTGGACAATAAGACGCTTAAGCTACACATTTTCTCCCTGAATGATTTTGCCACTTCATACATCACCTAAATTCCGGCTTTATTGATAATCCCACACAAAGTTTTGGATGTCCAATCCTTAAATGATACGACTGTAGATGCCTTGAACGCTTTCTTATTTCTGTTGTTATTGCTTCTTTCACCTCTACTTTTCCTTTTCATGTGAACATTTGTCATCTTTTCTGTAAATATTATGGGATACTTACTGAACATCGATGCTTTTTCTATCTGTTTCATTTCATTATCTGAGCTTGTTAATGTGCTACCGAGTGTTATTGCTCAGCATGTTAGACACACTTAACTCAGCCTTCCTTCACAGACAACGGATGAGATTAATTAAAGTCTTGATATCAATCACAAACCTTAGTGTACCGTTCAACTTCTTCGGTTCGTTTAATTTTACAGTCAAATATAATCAATTCTATAGGTTTCTGCTTTTTCATATGCACATAACAATCGAAATTCGCCTACTGTGATGTGAAGTTGTCGTCATTTTTCTATCTAATCAAGCTAACAACTTACAGTTTGTTATAGTAAATGTAATCATCAACATTCTCTCCATGATTTGACCCATTTATACGTCATTCATTGACCGAGAAATCAACTTTGTCAGTTCAGATTTAAATCTATTCACACTAGAATAAAGCCAGAGGCAGAAAGAAAATTGCTCGCAATGACGTATAACTGGTAGGACTAACTCAGAAGAAGTTCGGAGTAAGCCGTTTTCTCATTTCTTTGCGTTCCTAATTGAACTTAGGGCTGCAAGCTTCAACAATGAAGTTTCATCAGTCGTCGTCCCATTATTTCGGAGTGGATTGCCAGCTTCAAGAAGAACCTTCCTTGGTAATCGAGGCTGATACAAGCTAAGTGAGAATGAGGGGTTCGTCGGGTGGACACAGAAACCCAAATTGCGACTATTCTGTCAGTGAACTGCCGACACAACAACCATTATCGGTTCTATGGTACTTCTGCTTTACTGATTCTAGTGAATGTTATCTGTCAAAGATTAAATCGCTCGAACTTTATTTATGCAATGGTTACATTCACATTGCATTCACAGTGTTTAATTGTTAGTCTGAGGATCACATCTGCATTCTCACGAATTTGAAAAGATTCTCAAGTCAATCATTTATCTGAGACGATATAAGCTAATAAGTAGTGGAATTCATCAAATGGTTTTCACTGTCCCATTCAACATTGAGTGAAGGCATCACAAAATACCCGTATTGTTGTATTTAATACTACAAAGTATACCAAACGCAGATGATTGTCATCCCTCAACTTTTCAAAATTTGTGTACATCATAATTTGTGTGTAAGTATCTACAGATTTACCACATGTGTTGAATGGGTGATAACTTGTAAAATTGCTTGGTGATCAGTGACGTTAATTCTCACTGAAATATCCTATCTATGCTCAGCAGTTCCAATTAAGAAATGAATATAAACCACTTTGAGACACTACTCATAGAATTGTAAAATCTATCGAATATCGAAGTTACTTAGTATTCAAAGTAAGTAGGATTTGTCAATCTATCGACTGCATTATCGTTTACAAATTCGCTCGTTACGCTTTCATATATCTTCTCACACATGGACCTGGCTATTCCTGTGTGGTTGACGTTTGTCAGTGTGAAGATATGATATTCAGCTTTATTCAGATGATCTATTATTTATGATAATATTTCACAACAACAATTTTGAAAACAACAGTAATACTTTAGAATCATTAGATTTTTACTAGAAATTCTGTATAAGTGTTTTGACTACAAATTTCATGGTGAACAAAAATGTTTGATGTTGGTTATGAATTGGACACTTCCGCAATCGAATGCTTCTATTGTGTGAAGCTCCCAGTCGGTTCGCGTTCCGTCGTTTGTCGTGTTTTCGTTGGACACTTGAGTCCAATGCTGAGTGTGATCAAAAATATGAGAAGAACAGCATGTGCAGCAATTGAAGCAAAACAGTAATCTCGACCAAATTCTCTGAATTGAATCTGGCCAAGTGTTATCTGACCGAAAAATAAGGCGACCTAATCAGCATATGAGAAAAAAACGGTGAAGGTGAATTGTGGATTATCTGAGGAGATCGGCTTATTTATTTATTTAAAAAAATTATGCAGGTCAGTTGGATTTCATTCTTCATTTATTTTGGTGACTGGATATCCCAACAGATGTACCGTAAATCAATAAAATTATCATTATTATGAAATTTGCATATCCATTACTAGTATTATTTCATATTTATTCCGACAAATGCTGCATTAAGCGTTGTAGATGATAAACTTCATCTCAATTTGTCCCATGGAAGTGTGTGAATTTTTATCCTTATATGAATATGTGGAATTATGAGTGGTGCATTGAAAGATGATCAGATCAACCTGCTTCATTTTGAGTACTTGTACTGCAGCCGTTATGAGGGATGTGCAATGAGGTCACTTCATCATTTGGCATGAAATGATTAGCCAAATTTTACGGTTTCATTTGATTCATTGCCTGAGCTAACTGTTCGACTCTGACAAACCAACACGTACGAACAACACTCATTATTAACAGGTGGAACCTGAAGGAATTCACCACTATTACTGAGGTCAGCATCATCGTTTCAAGTACAGGCTGAACAGATCGCCATGTCAGAACCAGCAAGGATTGGAAAAGCCAAACAGACCTGAAATATTGTAAAATCATTGCAGTCTCGAGAATAGGGGACACTAATCTGATTGTCAACACTAATGTCAAGTCAGTTAGTGATACAACGAACATGATTGTGAGACTTGGAGCTCCTTATATGAGAAGCATTTTAAATGGGCTGCAGATAATTATCAAGAGCTGCCTATAGCGTCTAGTGAAGTTAAGTAGACTGATAGAAAGGATCAAGAACAAAGAACTCTTGAATTAAGCCAAACAGGTAGCTGTCGCTCAATCAACATTCCTGATGGAATTGAAATGCATTGAACATATGCTACGCTGAGGAAATCTCTGAATGATATCAAGTGAAACCCAAAGAGGAAGGGCGACTCATTCGAGCTTACTCCGAGGATGAAATCCAATAAATCCGGTAAGGAGGGAACGGAAAATTGTTGTAAATTTTCCAGAAACGTAAAATCTTCTCTGGAAAACAGCCTAAAATATAGAAGTGCTGATGAAGCCTTACATTACATTCAGAAGTCAAAAGAATATAAACAATGAGTAACTACAGCTAAAGATGTGCATTTCACAGACAGTGACATACAGACATATGCACGCGATGTTTGTACAAATCAACATCGGAATAGGACTCAGACGATAGTTCGCATCATTGCTTCGTTGAAACAACTTGAAAAGGGACAACATAAATGCACAACGAAGTGCAACTCACTACAGTGAAAACTTACCGGTATTACTAGAATAGTTGTACCCACTGCGAGAATCAGTAATGACCACGTAGCCTACATCGTACAAATAAATGAGAAGTACATTATGTTAATAAATACCACATGCAGAGGGAACATTTCACACATCAATTTCTATGCAAAGTGAAATTTTTAGTTCACTGGACAATAGTTCAATTCCCAAAAATGAAGGCATGGATAAGGTTATGCGAATTTCGACACCTTGAATGTAAATACTTCATTTCATGCTCTAACATTCACGAAAATAAAAATATTTACACAACTCACTCACGTGGTCGCCAGAGTAGAAAACTGCGATTGTGGCAGCACCCACTGCAAGAGAGAAGGCAATGTAGCCTATCAGCATTCCCAGAGAGCCCACCCTGAGTTCACTTCGCACGCTAGCACCTATCGATATACACATGATGTAGAGGACCACAGCCAACGCCATTACACCAAGTACCCATCTGTAATCCTTTCCGATCATCATTGCTTCTGTCAGCACGGACAAGCATGCAGCCTACAAATAGTAGAAAATCAATTGTGAAAATTTTGCATTAAGTAATGACTATTCCATCATTCTCGTTATCATTATTCTCTAGTGTTACAAATGTAAACCAATTGTGAGCTGTGTTCAACAAGATTGTTGCGTCAATTATGCGATATCTAGTAATATTTTGGCGGGCTAAACTGCGATTTTGACAGAGTTCAGTCCTATTCGTCACTGCCAATTATTACTACTCATATCAGGAAGTACGTAATTTATTAGATAACCGCGCCTGAAATACCACATAATTCTAATTTATGACGAACTTATACTTAACAGTCGAACACCAAATCGACTATCAGTGCATTACAGATGTAAAACGACCTTCTGAATATTTCATCAAGAGTATTAGGTTTATTGGCACCTTCTGAGGAATCCTTCAGTATTTGTGAATTAGACTAATGCATTCATGATTACTGATGATTCCAATGTCCAATTGGTATCCAATGCATGGAGAAATTACATTGGATTTGTGATATTTAGGCATATACTCTGTTATCGCATACTTCAATTCTCAATACATCGAAGAAACGCACTACACAATGCAGTGTTTCACACAATGACAATCTAACACAATTTTCAATGAAATATAAGCATGAACAATGAATACATCAAATTCATACGTGCAGCATCGTCAAGAAGAAATTCGCGGGGAATCGTCTCCTTATTCTCTCGAATTTCATCAGCAAAAATATCAACGCAATTTCAAGAATCGCCCTGAAATGTGAAGGAAATAAATGATGTGTCTATGGGGAATTGTAAAAATTATGCGTCAATGTAAATTGTGAAGTTCTCTTGAAAATTCGTGAAGTAAATTTCTATCTGTGAATTATGAACGATCCTGCTGCCTGATACTACAGTTATTCCAATATCCTCCTAATTCAACGCTTCTGTCATTGTATTCAGATAATGTGAAATACAGGAATGTGAAATCTGACACACACGTTCAGTCTACTAATCAGTAAATTTGCAGTACCAGAGATTTGCTCCTATGGAGCAAACTTAATCTGTTTACCTGGAGCATCCAGTACAATACGCCGCGGTATATCGGTTGACGCTAAAATGTCCAAATAATGAAAATAAAATAACTATCGCCATTCCTTTCACAAATGAGCTCACAGCGAATTCTTCACCTCCTTTCGCTAGGTTTAGCTCAGAAACATTTCAAAATCTGATAATTTGAGTGAAGTATATCTGACAGTTGATAATAGATGTGGTACCACTCACACTCTTGTAGATGGCTCGAATTCACCTACTGACATTTTCATTCTTCATCAAAGATTGTACCTCAAACTTTTCATATTAATTCTATTCATGTTCGTGGAGTGTGCTAAAACATACGACAGTGAGTCCCACATCAATTGTGGTTTTAGCTTTTTGACTTATTGTGAGATGCAGTATAACCTAGACTTCACTGAATCCTGTGAATATGCAGTAGTTAAAGCGACAGTGTTTGTGCTTGAAGTGCATTTAAAAGCGTTTTCTACGGCGACATCTCTGGCACAATCCACTTCAATATTTCCTGACAGTCAAAAATTATATTCCACTCTCATGTGTTACGTGAGAATACTTATCGCGTTACCATGATTAATCAAGTGTGATTATGTGGTAAGCTGGAAACTTCAAAATGACTCCGATAGTATGGTATATACAATACCTAATCTAATCAAATATAGCTAATGTATAACAGATATTAACATTAAACAAAATTATTTAAACTCAGTTTCATTGGTTGTACAGTGAACACACAGGACGATGTATAAGACGGAAATCAATATCGACACGTATAGATCTTTAGTTGGTCTGAAAGAAAATTAGTTAAGTTATTCGATATATGGCGACATACAAGAAGGCCAAAGCGGGTGTTATCCCCAGTGTGATAAAGCACATTACAACAAGAAACACGATAACCTACAATCAGTAATTACCTTCATCAATGGAGAGTAGACCTACTCTTCTCGGGTATTTGTCCAACATTTCAGTTTCACGATTCACCAGCGTTGAGTCAGCTGTGGCTTTCTTATCAGCCATCGTCTCTGATAATTCCGCTAAAATGCATCAATTGTATCAAGAATGTCAGGTGGAATAATTGAAATTAGGATATCATTAATATGTGCTCTGTGGGGAACATTGGGCTTTAACAACCACTCAGATTCGAGCATTATGTGAAAATTCTAGATCCAGTGCATTATTTTGTCTTCATCAAAAGAAGACACATCATCTGACTGGTAAACGAAAAGCTTTCACAAGCCGGAATCATTCCGTCTCACACATCACATCGAAAAATGAGCTTCGTTTCAATTTTTATTGTTCTCTGAAGTTTTATGCAGTGAATTGGTTATGCTCCGCGATCATGCAGAGGCCAAAAACCAAAACTCTCTACTATTTCAGAGCTAATGGCAAACCAACAACATAGGAAATGCGCCTGAGAACAACCAAAAGCGTAATGTCCACAGTCAAGCCTCAAAATGAATTCGATGGCTTAGATGGACAGGAATCCAATAGTTCCTCCACTATGATCACCAAATGGGTGTTGTATCCAGAACGGTTGATAGACCAACATAATTCCAATCACACGCATCCATGGAAGTTGGTGTTTTGTGAGCTGTCATAAGTGAGCGAATCAGTGAAAGGTGTACTTCAATATAGAAGTTGTGATTCTATATATATGCCAGTTGTAGAAACTGTGTGGAACGACTTACAACCGAGACAAAAATACGTGACACTGAGTGAAATAGGCAATTTCACACTGTGTATTCACTGAAAATTATCCACTGACAGTATCTTTAAACAGGTATATCCTAATTCGAGATTAACCAGGATGAAATCTCGAAAGTATAATGCGAAATTTTCATCTGACACAGAACTCAGAATAACTCATGAAGAACACAGTAATCCATAAATAACAATCCAATGATCACTTTACCTGATTTCATCTGTGTGGTGTTATCAGGTGGTCGATGATTTCGATGTATTTATAACACAAGTATGTCCTCCTTCCTGAAAATCAATATGAACAAAACAATGCACACAATAGTTATTTTGTGTTTATCGAAGAAAGGTCAATGTGAGTGAACTTTGATCGTCATTTGACAGACTGTGATTGGTTATAGAACGGATAGGGAGGCAAGTAATGTGTAACGCCTGAGACACAATCAGTAGTTTTCGTGTTTACAATCCAATGATTCTCTTCATATCAGTACAGGCTAGACAATGCTATATATGGATCTCACTAGACATGCCTAATTAACCAATATATGAAATCGAATGTCATTCGGTGAATTACAAACATCATACTAAGATTCTCTGACTATGAGCAATGGTTTCCGACATCGGTGCATCAAGGTAGAATATTGCTTCGTTAGTTGTGCTCTCATACACTTTCGCCTTGTCCACAGGGTTCCCAGTATCATTTATATCCAATGAAAAATGATGAGAGATGTTCAGTGGCGCGTCAGCTAGGCTATCCAGTGGCAAGCTCAAAATAACTGCCTCTGCTACTGACAGAATTATTGTCATTATCATTTGGAATATTTGAAAAAATTTATCTGGACTAAAATATAAACTCACAGTTTGAAATCAACGTCTGTATATATGAAACGATCCTCCATTCAGAAGTGGAGAATAAATGTGGAGTGTTCAAGCAGAAATTTGATCACCTTAGAATATTCCACTTTCACAAATAAGTGATTTACAATCACTGACCTCAATCAGAAGTATATACACACAGAGAGATATTTCTGCAGATATTGAAAATCACACCAGAAGATTCACTGAGACAGTTAAATTAAAGTATTCGTTTATTGTTGTGTAAAAATTCACAATTAACTTCAGTTGGTTGGAGTGTGGTAATTTTTGAACTCTCTTCGTTGAACTCGATCAAAGTGTCGTGGGCACATTCCTTTGTGTGCAAATGATCATTTCCTGTAAATATCTTGATCAGTTGAAAGCATTTCAATAGCCTAATATTCCATTGATTGGTCCGTGGACCTTCGTACTCGTGCTCACTCAAATCGACTAAATGGTCGAATAAGCAGTTAGTAACATCTGTGACTGCAGCACTGAGTGGAGTCTGTTCTAATGTAGGCGTGGACGTCAACTACAGCGAAGTTGAAGATTTACACTGTTGACTATAGTGCTAACACCCACAAAACATAAGTGCACGGCTTCTTTTCGATTGTCTTCGAATATCTGACAAATCCAATGAGTGCAAATTCCTCAAAATTATGAATATGAGGTGTCTGGAACATTAGAGTAAACTAGTCTGACCTGTAATCAAACCAAAATGTTAATCCCCTCAAAAAACATTCACAGGATTTATGCTATATTTTTTTCATCATATGAAATCTACCCGCATGTAATGACAGTGTACGTAAATACATTGGCATCTGAGTGGAATTCGCCTAGTCTAGAAATATAAAGGTAGTCAATTAAGTGATTCAGCGAAGAGACTCTTTTCAACGAATTTATCATCAAGCTGTACAATCGTAAATATGGTTTTTTAAGACTTTATATCCAGTGAGGGAATTGAATCATAGGTTTGAATGCATAGCATAATAATAATATGAAATGCAATTAAAACTAAAATGTTTGTGATTATACTCATGGTTAAATGCGAAACGGCAAAGCAAATTAATGTCATATATAGAACAGGCATGAATGCATAAAATAATAATAGTAGTATGAAATGCAATTATGATCTCACACCACTGTCAGACCAGGATTTCCAATGCTTCAAATCGACCATCACTGACTCTTGCAATCAATACCTTAATGCTAGATCAAAAATGCAAAGTCTTCTGACTAAACAGCACGAAGGAGTACTTAAACATTTGAAGCATAACAACGATATACTATTAACACACCTCGACAAAGGCGCAGGTGCTGTTATTATGGATCGTAAAGATTATATCGATTAAATGTCATGTTTACTCTCAGACATCAGTAAATTCTCGAAACCGAACGAGAAATACAGGACGGAATTAATTGAGAAACAACTAACCGAAGCTTTAAAAAGAATGAAGAACAATCATATCATTCGAGAAGAATTATACGAAAAGATCAGACCAACAGGATCTCTAATGCCAAGACTCTATGGTCTACCGAAAATACACAAAGCTGGAGTTCCACTTCGCCCTTTCTTGGAATCGCCCTATCATCCAGTAGCTGGGTGGTTAGCTGAAATCCTCGAACCTGTCAGGGGACAACTATCTAATCATTCCCTTCGGAACACCTTCCAATTTGTTGAATGTATACAGGATATAAATGCGTCAAATAAACATATGTTGTTTTTGGAGGTTGAATCCCTATTTACAAAAGTTCCACTGACAGAGTTCAATGTTTTTATGCAAATATATTCAAGAAAACTGATTGAATATGGGGATGCCAACTACAGATATTAAAGAACTACTTTTGAGATGTACATTGAATGTACAGTTTACTTTCAATGAAACAATCTACAGATAGAAGGATGGTATTGCGATGGGTTCTCCCTTGGGTCCTCTCCTTGCAGACTGTTTTATGTCCAGTCTAGAAAATGGTTCCCTGAAGCCTATAATCCAAAGCTTTCAAATGTATAAAAGGTATGTAGATGACACCTTTATTATTTGTAATAGTGATTGTAACCTGAATAATATATTAGATTTATTTAATGATTGCCATCCTGCGATAAAATTCACACTCGAAATGGAGAACAAGTCTAGCATTCATTTCCTCGATGTGAACTTATCAAGGAGGACCGATGGAACTCCGAAGAGATCGATTTATCGTAAGCTGTCATGGAATGGTCAACTGACAAATTTCTACAGCTGAGTACCCATTGGTCGAAAACGAAACCTGGTCCGGTCGCTTGCCACTCGTATTCGACGCATATGTAGCACTGATACTGTGGAAGATGAGTTATACATTTTGAAGAAAATCCTAATGGAAAATGGATTTCCACCACGTTTTAGAAACAAGAATGTACATTCAAATCCTATAAAACGTGACTTATTAACCTTACCCAAGAAAATACTTTACATGAACCTGGAATTCAAAGGTGACTTAGCTTCCGATATCATGAAATGAAGGATAACACACTCCCTGAAAAGAACATTCCCTGATGCATCTCTGAGAATAGCCTTTACTAGTAGACCATTACTGTTCAATAACCTAGAGGACAAGATCCCGCTGTTGACCAATTCTATGTGTGTTTATCAACTCACCTACTCGGTGGAGCTAGGTATACCTGTCGTTCGACTCGAGTTTTGTCCAAGAGGGTGCAAGAACACCATCCTGCATGGTTGCGAAAAGGTGGAAGTGGAGCCATCAGAAGCTCGATCCCTGAGTATCTGGTCGATGATGATCACCCGATCTGTCTCTATAGCCTCCGGCTTTAAAGTCATCTACAAGGCAAAGAGTAATCTACCCAAAACCCTACGTACCCGACTCATCTGTATTGCTGAAGCTTTGGCTATCAAAACAGAAAAGCCAGATCTCTATGTACAGAAAAAGTTCGTTCAACCCCTCCAACTTTCATGGTTTTAATCCATCTATGCTAAAGTATGGTAATCTCTAATCATATTTTAGCTCTACCAATTTTTAATTTTTAATTTTGTCTATTCAATTTGTATACTCTTCCTTATTAAATCAATTGTTATTATTACTATTGTCACTTTGAACTGTCCCCGGTATTATTTCACTTGTTCCACTTGTCATTCTAAATCAATTCTTTTTACAACGATAAATTCAATGCTATTAAATTTCACACAATATTACGTAACGTTTTTGTTTTATTCGATTTGCCTACTAATCCTATAATTGCACATCCTTTTTCAAGTTCTATCCCTCCTATGAATTATTCTGTATATGACATTAATCTGCTTTGCCATTTGACATTTACCTACGATTATAATCACAAACATTTTAGTTTTAATTGAACTTCATATGATTATTATTATTATTTTGTGCATTCACATCTAAGATTCAATTCCCTCACCGGATATAACTTCTGATAAATCATATATATACGACTGTACAGCTTGATGATAAATTCGTTGAAAAGAGTCTCTTCGCTGAATCAATTGTTTTGATTTTCTAAATGTTACAATTAGAGTTTCCATGAGTTAAAAAATATACAAATGTCTAGTGACTGGCATACATGCATGATAAATAAACAGATTTCTCAATAAATTGGAGAACCTTGAAAAGGTTGATTTCACAACATGCAAATAAAGTGGTTTAAATATACAGTTATCATCGAGTATTCATCTAAACGTATAATTTCTCCTTTATCCCACCGTATTGCGGGCGGATTGAATTGAAGTCTCAGAAGCCTTGTTTTGTTGATGTTGTTGTTGTTTTGGTTGTTGATTTTTAATAATTGGTACTTCCACCATCACGCCAAACCGTCCACATCTGATGCCATCTCTGTCAGATAGGAGTCGAAGTCGCAGACACAGCAAATGAATAGTTTGTGAGCGTCCTATCTTCGAAACCACTAATGCGCGTTTGTGAGTGCAGACATCAGTAGCGTGTAGTTGGTTGTGAAAGACAAGTTAATTAGTCCACCGCCTAACCAACCACACTACACTTGTCCAGAAAACTCCATCATCTTTTGGCTGACTGGAGTTCATGTGAATATTAACAAGAACCTTCGGAAGAAAATTGTCGATGGATGACGCCACATCGTTTACCATATTTTGCATGTCTGTATTCATTGTTATCAACTATAATTTGAAACTTATCACCTGTCTCCACCCACCTGATCTCTCTATCAGTTCATCAAAACATGAGTATGTTGTGGGATTTAAGTACGGAATGGCCTTGAGGACATGTCTAGCAGTGCATAATTGGAGAATCCAGGAGATATGTAGGTGTCTGCAGTGTGCTGGTGTACTATAATCTCAGTGTTGGATGTAAAATAATCGCTTGTGCATTTTGGGGTTAGCAGTGGAGAATATTTTTGACCTTTTCGACAATTACAAGTCATGCTGCATGATAGGTCCTACGGATGACCTAATTTAACCTTCCTCTCAAATTCCTTCTGTTTATTTCACCGTTTCACGGCAATTCGATGAAAATACTTCTATTAAAGGCTGCATAGATTGTACTTTCAAAAACTAATTGACTTCAACGCCTGTTTAAAAATTTTAAAGGATGTCTGCTTTCAACAACTGTATCCATCAATATTTCATTAACCTTTTTTGTAAAATCAACCGAGAAAATACCGTGAGTCCTCTTAAATAAGCATTTTTTTCGAGCGTCTCCTATACTGTGATAGACAAAAGATGTGAAATTAAAGCAATGCCCTGTTCAAGTTGGCTTTCTGTAAACTGACCATCTTATTCAACCATCATCTCTTTGACTTAGAGGTGTGTATAAAAATGCAGGCTGGTTGAGACTTTCTTTCTCACATGTGGGACTTATATGATTCTGAACAAAATTAGGTCGATCGACTGAACGACTTGCGTCTCTATGATCATCACACATCAAAGTGATATCATCTACAAATCTTATAACGAAGAGCATTTTAACATTTAACTCAAGGGAAATATCTTTAATATAAGACACAGAAATATACCTAGAAAAACGCTATCGGAATTGTGGTGTATAACTTGCAATCGAAACACTTGTCAGCAAAACCTAATCCAATCAACGTTAAGTGTTAAACTTATATTTGCCTCCTTTAACCTGTGTGCATTCTCTGACTGAATGTTCCTTGATTATATATATTTACGAAAGTGCTCTACGGATTTGCAATGACGATCTCTTTCAACTCGCTTGTTATCAGCTGGATGTAAACGGGTCCCGTTAAAAGTGCGTTCGGATTCAATCAAGAAACTGAGGCATACTGAGATTATAGTACACCAGCACACTGCAGACACCTACATATCTCCTGGATTCTCCAATTATGCACTGCTAGACATGTCCTCAAGGCCATTCCGTACTTAAATCCCACAACATACTCATGTTTTGATGAACTGATAGAGAGATCAGGTGGGTGGAGATAGGTGATAAGTTTCAAATTATAGTTGATAACAATGAATACAGACATGCAAAATATGGTAAACGATGTGGCGTCATCCATCGACAATTTTCTTCCGAAGGTTCTTGTTAATATTCACATGGACGCCAGTCAGTGATTCATACATTCACCAACACTTACATTTTATCACTTATGAAACCCCAGTATTTACAGTTTATTCGGTGACTCCTAGCAAAGTTAACGCTGCAGCCGAAAGATGATGGAGTTTTCTGGACAAGTGTAGTGTGGTTGGTTAGGCGGTGGACTAATTAACTTGTCTTTCACAACCAACTACACGCTACTGATGTCTGCACTCACAAACGCGCATTAGTGGTTTCGAAGATAGGACGCTCACAAACTATTCATTTGCTGTATCTGCCATCTGATAGAGACGGCGTCAGATGTGAACGGTTTGGCGTGATGGTGGAAATACCAATTATTAAAAATCAACAACCAAAACAACAACAACATCAACAAAACAAGGCTTCTGAGACTTCAATTCAATCCGCCCGCAATACGGTGGGATAAAGGAGAAATTATACGTTTAGATGAATACTCGATGATAACTGTATATTTAAACCACTTTATTTGCATGTTGTGAAATCAACCTTTTCAAGGTTCTCCAATTTATTGAGAAATCTGTTTATATATCATACATGTCTGGTAGTCACTGGATATCTATATATTTCTGAACCAGGCGAATTCCACTCAGTTATAGATATATATTCTGAGGTGATTGAGATCTTGATCGTGGTGCCTGCTTTTCCTCTGGATAACAGGTCATACTAGTCTACTGTAATATTCTCTCATATATATATATATGTTTTTGAGGACTGTGCACTCATTAGGTACTGTCAGTTATTCGGAGACAATCGAAAAGAAGTCATGTGCCTATGTTTTCTGGGTGTTAGCACTGTATTCATCACTCTGTGTATTCAACTTCGTCTTAGACGACGTCCACGCCTAAATTCGAAGAGAATGTTTAAGTTCTGCTTCGTGCTGTTTAGTCAGAAGACTTTGCATTTTTGATCTAGCATTAAGGTATTGATTGCAAGAGTCAGTGATGGTCGATTTGAAGCATTGGAAATCCTGGTCTGACAGTGGTGTGAGATCATAATTGCATTTCATACTACTATTATTATTTTATGCATTCATGCCTGTTCTATATATGACATTAATTTGCTTTGCCGTTTCGCATTTAACCATGAGTATAATCACAAACATTTTAGTTTTAATTGCATTTCATATTATTATTATGCTATGCATTCAAACCTATGATTCAATTCCCTCACTGGATATAAAGTCTTAAAAAACCATATTTACGATTGTACAGCTTGATGATAAATTCGTTGAAAAGAGTCTCTTCGCTGAATCACTTAAATTGACTACCTTTATATTTCTAGACTAGGCGAATTCCACTCAGATGCCAATGTATTTACGTACACTGTCATTACATGCGGGTAGATTTCATATGATGAAAAAAATATAGCATAAATCCTGTGAATGTTTTTTGAGGGGATTAACATTTTGGTTTGATTACAGGTCAGACTAGTTTACTCTAATGTTCCAGACACCTCATATTCATAATTTTGAGGAATTTGCACTCATTGGATATTGTCAGATATTCGAAGACAATCGAAAAGATGCCGTGCACTTATGTTTTGTGGGTGTTAGCACTATAGTCAACAGTGTAAATCTTCAACTTCGCTGTAGTTGACGTCCACGCCTACATTAGAACAGACTCCACTCAGTGCTGCAGTCACAGATGTTACTAACTGCTTATTCGACCATTTAGTCGATTTGAGTGAGCACGAGTACGAAGGTCCACGGACCAATCAATGGAATATTAGGCTATTGAAATGCTTTCAACTGATCAAGATATTTACAGGAAATGATCATTTGCACACAAAGGAATGTGCCCACGACACTTTGATCGATTTCAACGAAGAGAGTTCAAAAATTACCACACTCCAACCAACTGAAGTTAATTGTGAATTTTTACACAACAATAAACGAATACTTTAATTTAACCGTCTCAGTGAATCTTTTGATGTGATTTCCAATATCTGCAGAAATATCTCTCTGTGTGTATATACTTCTGATTGAGGTCAGTGATTGTAAATCACTTATTTGTGAAAGTGGAATATTCTAAGGTGATCAAATTTCTGCTTGAACACTCCACATTTATTCTCCACTTCTGAATGGAGGATCGTTTCATATATACAGACGTTGATTTCAAACTGTGAGTTTATATTTTAGTCCAGATAAATTTTTTCAAATATTCCAAATGATAATGACAATAATTCTGTCAGTAGCAGAGGCAGTTATTTTGAGCTTGCCACTGGATAGCCTAGCTGACGCGCCACTGAACATCTCTCATCATGTTTCATTGGATATAAATGATACTGGGAACCCTGTGGACAAGGCGAAAGTGTATGAGAGCACAACTAACGAAGCAATATTCTACCTTGATGCACCGATGTCGGAAACCATTGCTCATAGTCAGAGAATCTTAGTATGATGTTTGAAATTCACCGAATGACATTCGATTTCATATATTGGTTAATTAGGCATGTCTAGTGAGATCCATGGAGGTAAAGTATAGCAATATGTCTAGCCTGTACTGATATGAAGAGAATCATTGGATTGTAAACACGAAAACTACTGATTGTGTCTCAGGCGTTACACATTACTTGCCTCCCTATCCGTTCTATAACCAATCACAGTCTGTCAAGTGACGATCAAAGTTCACTCACACTGACCTTTCTTCGATAAACACAAAATAACTATTGTGTGCATTGTTTTGTTCATATTGATTTTCAGGAAGGAGGACATACTTGTGTTATAAATACATCGAAATCATCGACCACCTGATAACACCACACAGATGAAATCAGGTAAAGTGATCATTGGATTGTTATTTATGGATTACTGTGTTCTTCATGAGTTATTCTGAGTTCTGTGTCAGATGAAAATTTCGCATTATACTTTCGAGATTTCATCCTGGTTAATCTCGAATTAGGATATACCTGTTTAAAGATACTGTCAGTGGATAATTTTCAGTGAATACACAGTGTGAAATTGCCTATTTCACTCAGTGTCACGTATTTTTGTCTCGGTTGTAAGTCGTTCCACACAGTTTCTACAACTGGCATATATATATAGAATCACAACTTCTATATTGAAGTACACCTTTCACTGATTCTCTCAATTGTGACGCTTTAGGAAAGACCAACTTTCTTGTGTATGTTTGGAGTTATGTTGGTCTGTCAACCGTTCTGTATATAACACCCATTTGGTGATCATAGTGGAGGAACTATTGGATTCCTGTCCATCTAAGCCATCGAATTCATTTTGAGGCTTGACTGTGGACATTACGCTTTTGGTTGTTCTCAGGCGCATTTCCTATGTTGTTGGTTTGCCATTAGCTCTGAAATAGTAGAGAGTTTTGGTTTTTGGCCTCTGCATGATCGCGGAGCATAACCAATTCACTGCATAAAACTTCAGAGAACAATAAAAATTGAAACGAAGCTCATTTTTCGATGCGATGTGCGAGACGGAATGATTCCGGCTTGTGAAAGCTTTTCGTTTACCAGTCAGATGATGTGTCTTCTTTTGATGAAGACAAAATAATGCACTGGATCTAGAATTTTCACATAATGCTCGAATCTGAGTGGTTGTTAAAGCCCAATGTTCCCCACAGAGCATATATTAATGATATCCTAATTTCAATTATTCCACTTGACATTCTTGATACAATTGATGCATTTTAGCGGAATTATCAAGTCGATTTGTGAGAAGAAAGCCACAGCTGATTCAGTATTGGTGAATCGTGAAACTGAAATGTTGGACAAATACCCGAGAAGAGTAGGTCTACCCTCCATTTAATGACGGTATTTACGGATTGTAGGTTATCGTGTTTCTTGTTGTGATGTGCTTTATCACACTGGGGATAACACCCGATTTCGCCTTCATGTATGTCGACATATATCGAATAACTTAACTAATTTTCATTCAGACCTATTGACAAACAATTCGATATAGTGATTGCCGTCACATACATCGTCCTGTGTGTTCACTGTACAACCAATGAAACTGAGTTTAAATAATTTTGTTTAATGTTAATATCTGTTATACATTAGCTATATTTGATTAGATTAGGTATTGTATATACCATACTATCGGAGTCATTTTGAAGTTTCCAGCTTACCACATAATCACACTTGATTAACCATGGTAACGCGATAAGTGTTCTAGCGTAGCACATGGGAGTGGAATATCATTTTTGACTGTCAGGAAATACTGAAGTGGATTGTGTCAGCGTTTTCTCCACAGAAAACGATATGCATTGCAAGCACGCACACTGTCGCTTTAACTACTGCATATTCACAGGATTCAGTGAAGTCGAGGATATATTGGATCTCACGATAACTTGGAAGGCTGGAACCACAATTGTTGTGTGACACAGTGTCGTATGTTGTAGCATACTGCAAGAACGTGAAGAGAGTTAATGTGAAAAGTTTGAGGTACAATCTGTGGTGAAGAACGAAAATGTCAGTGTGTGAATGCGAGCCATCTACAAGAGTGTGAGTGGTACCACATCTATTATCAACTGTCAGATATACTTCGCTCAAATTATCAGATTTTGAAATGTTTCTGAGCTACACCTAGCGAAAGGAGGTGAAGAATTCGCTGCGAGCTCATTTGTGAAAGGAATGGCGATAGTTATTTTATTTTCATTATTTGGACATTTTAGCGTCAACTGATATACCGCGGCGTATTGTACTGGATGCTCCAGGTAAACAGATTAAGTTTGCTCCATAGGAGCAAATCTCTGGTACTGCAAATTTACTGATTAGTAGACTGAACGTGTGTGTCAGATTTCACATTCCTGTATTTCACATTATCTGAATACAATGACAGAAGCGTTGAATTAGGAGGATATTGGAATAACTGTAGTATCAGGCAGCAGGATCGTTCATAATTCACAGATAGAAATTTACTTCACGAATTTTCAAGAGAACTTCACAATTTACATTGACGCATAATTTTTACAATTCCCCATAGACACATCATTTATTTCCTTCACATTTCAGGGCGATTCTTGAAATTGCGTTGATATTTTTGCTGATGAAATTCGAGAGAATAAGGAGACGATTCCCCGCGAATTTCTTCTTGACGATGCTGCACGTATGAATTTGATGTATTCATTGTTCATGCTTATATTTCATTGAAAATGTCGCTAGGGTGTCATTGTGTGAAACACTGCATTGTGTAGTGCGTTTCTTCGATGTATTGAGAATTGAAGTATGCGATAACAGAGTACATGCCTAAATATCACAAATCCAATGTAATTTCTCCATGCATTGGATACCAATTGGACATTGGAATCATCAGTAATCATGAATGCATTAGTCTAATTCACAACTACTGAAGGATTCCTCAGAAGGCGCCAATAAACCTAATACTCTTGATGAAATATTCAGAAAGTCGTTTTACATCTGTAATGCACTGATAGTCGATTTGGTGTTCGACTGTTAAGTATAAGTTCGTCATAAATTAGAATTATGTGGTATTTCAGGCGCGGTTATCTAATAAATTACGTACTTCCTGATATGAGTAGTAATAATTGGCAGTGACGAATAAGACTGAACTCTGTCAAAATCGCAGTTTAGCCCGCCAAAATATTACTACATATCGCATAATTGACGCAACAATCTTGTTGAACACAGCTCACAATTGGTTTACATTTGTAACACTAGAGAATAATGATAACGAGAATGATGGAATAGTCATTACTTAATGCAAAATTTTCACAATTGATTTTCTACTATTTGTAGGCTGCATGCTTGTCCGTGCTGACAGAAGCAATGATGATCGGAAAGGATTACAGATGGGTACTTGGTGTAATGGCGTTGGCTGTGGTCCTCTACATCATGTGTATATCGATAGGTGCTAGCGTGCGAAGTGAACTCAGGGTGGGCTCTCTGGGAATGTTGATAGGCTACATTGTCTTCTCTCTTGCAGTGGGTGCTGTCACGATTGTAGTTTTCCACTGGAACGACCACGTGAGTGAGTTTTGGTAGTGTTTTTTGACAGCACAATAAGGAGACGTATTTTATCTGAAACGTGTATTGATTTGGCGCAATACATTTCCGACATTCTGATCACACACGTACTCGTCATACACAGTATTTATAGAAGGCAAAAAAGCATCGATAATTACAATACAGGTCAGATTGTGTACAGGTCAAGGTCACAAATGGTGGGTAGGGAGACGCGAAATGTGTGGGTAAGAAAGATAAAGAGAGGGAAAACAAGGCAAAGAAGGGGTTTGAAAATATTATGAAGTAAATTGGCCCTTGGTTCTAAATTGGATTACCAAGACAGGTTTAAGGTGATAACAAATACCTTTTGGACGCATAAGAAAGGTTTAAGTCTCTTAATAGCTAAGGCTTCAATGAATTTAAGTATGTGACCCAACCTTGTCTTATATATCGGCTTAAAGGCATTGTTAAAATCAACCTTATGACCCATCTCTATAACATGCTTCACTATAGATGATGTTGGACATCTAATTCCGAGGTCATTTGTATCTGTGGATTTCATTTGTTGTCGCAGTCACTTTGGAATGTGTTCTGTAGCCCTAACATGCAGAGACCGATGGGTCCTCCCTATGTACGTGTCTCCACACATACATGTAAATTGATAAACACAGTGGGATGTGACACTATCGTACGGATAATGTGAGGGTTTACAGGACAGCATAGTTCTCGTTTTCTCTATGAAGATAAGTTTACCTGCATAATAAGTTCTATTAGTTGTTGCCCTTAGTCTTTGTCTAGTGACTAGACTTTGTTGATCACCTCTGAACGGCAAGGATATGTAAACATTTTTTTGGGAACTGATTGGATTGGTAAAGCTATATGGTTGACACTTCCGTAACGTTTAACAAATCTCAGTGGGTAATTGTTATTTAATAATAACAATTCAGTGATGTGTTGTCTTTCGTCTTCAATTGTACCAGCGGTACATATATGGTGAACGCGCTTGAACAAACATTTAACCAACGCCTTTTTATACTGTAGTGTACAGAAACTATAGTAATTTAGATACTGTCCAGTCCATGTTAACTTTCTGTAGACAGATCGTCTTACTGACCCATCTCCTCGGCGAGTTATGAGTACATCTAAAAGTGGCAGACATCTATTATTCCCTTTAACACAAGTTAGCGATATACTATTTTATGCTCTGTTGATCTGGTTTAGGATTTCTATGGCGTCCATCGGTTGATCACAAATGACAGTTATGTCATCTACATATCTTTTATAGAAATAAACTTTTCCAATTTCTTTCTTCACTAGATTCTCAACATGCGACATATATATATATATCAGATAACAATGGATCTAGGGGGCTTCCCATAGCAACACCATTGATCTGGCGGTATTGCTCGCCCTCGAATGTAAACTTAACATTTTTAGTACAAAGAAGCAGTGATCAGAATGTCCGAAATGTGTTGCGCCAATACATTACACGTTTCAGAAAAACTACGTCTTCTTATTTTGTTGTCGAAATTCATAAAGGGAACTAATTGCATTAAATTTTTGAAGGAAATATTTTTATTTTCATGATTGTTAGAGCATGAAATGAAGTATTTACAATCTAGGTGTAAAAATGCTCATAATTTCTTCCATACCCTCATTTATGGGAATTAAATTATTTTCCAGTGAACTAAATATTCCACTTTGCGTAAAAATGTATGTGTGAAATGTTCCCACTGCATATAACATTTATTAACATAATGTACTTTTCATTTTTTTTGTATGATGTAGGCTAAATGGTCATTGCTAATTCTTGCAGTAGGAACAACTATTCTAGTAATACCAGTAAGTTTCCATTACAATGAGATGCATTTCGTTATGCATTTATATTGTCCTTCTTCAATTTGTTTCAACGAAGCAATGATGTGAATTATCGTCTGTGTCCTATTCCGAGGTTGATTTGTACAAGCATCGCGTGCACGTGACTGCATATCATTGTCTGTGAAAGGCACGAGAATAAATCTGTCACATTTCAAACTGCAGTTATTCATGTTTTATATATGTCTGAGTTCCGAATGAAATATAATGCTTCAGCAACACACCTTTATATTTCAGCCTGTTCTTCAGAGAACATTTCAGTAAGTTGGAACATTTCCAATATATTTCCGTGCCCTCCTTATAGGGTTTGTTCCATTTCACCCTCGGAGTAAGGTCGAACGAGGGACTCCTCCTTTTTCCGTTTGTTATGGAAGACGGTCTGACACTACATATATTTCAGAGATTTCCTCAGCGGAGCATATGTTCAATCCATTTCAATTTCATACGAAATTTTGATTGATCGACAGCTTCCTGGTTGGTTAATTACGGAGTCCCTTGTTCTTGATACCTTTATATCAGTCATCTGATCTTCAACACACGCTAGAGGCAGCTCTTGATTAATATCTGGAGCTAGTTAGAAGGGCTTTTCGTGTAAGGCGCACCAAGTCTCTCAAACATTTTCGTTTTAGCAGTGATTTACTTTACATTATTACTGACAATCAGATTAGTGTCCCTTATTCTCCAAGCTGCAATGATTTCCCAATATAGCAGGTCCACTGGGCTTTTCCGATCCTGGCTTGTTTTGACATCTCGATCTATACAGCCTGTACTTGAAACGATGCTGCCCACATCAGTGAAAGTGATGAATTCCTATATGTTCCACCTGTTTTAATAATGAATGATGTTTGCGCGTGTTGGTTTGTCAGAATCGAACAGCTATCTCATGCATAGAAACAAATGAAATCGTACAATTTGTTCAGTCATTGCATGCTATATCATATCAAGAGATTATGGTAAATGCACTCAAAATAAAGCCGGTAGATTTGATCATTACTTAATGAACCATACACAATTCCACATATTTATATAAGGATGACAATGCACAAACGTCCATGACACGAATTCAAACGGAGTTTATCATTTCCATCTCCTTATGTGGCATACGTCAAAGGGAATATGAAATAATACTGATAATGGTGTTGCAGACTGTTAAAACTTTCATCGGTTTATGGTACATTTCTTGTGATCTTTAGTCACCAACATAAATGAGGAGTGAAATCCATTTGAGCTGCATATTTTATTTCATTGAATAAATAAGCCGATCTCCTGTGTTAATCTACAACTCACCTACACCGTCTTTTTCGTATATGCTGATTAGGTTGCCTTATTTTTCGGTCAGATAACACTTGGCCAGATTCAATTCAGAGAATTTGGTCGAGATTACTGTTTTGCTTCAATTGCTGCACATGCCGTTCTTCTCATATTTCTGATCACACTCAGCATTGGACTCAAGTGTCCAACGAAAACGCGAAATATGCCGGGACTTGAACCGACTGGGTGCTTCTCATAACAGAAGCATTCCATTGCAAAAGTGTGAAACTTATAACCAACATGAAACACTTTTGTTCACCATGAAATTTGTAGTCAAAACAATTATACAGAATTTCTAGTAAAAATCTAATGATTCTAAAGTATTACTGTTGTTTTCAAAATTGTTGTTGTGAAATATTATCATAAATAATAGATCATCTGAATAAAGTTAAATATCATATCTTCACACTGACAAACGTCAACCACACAGGAATAGCCAGGTCCATGTGTGAGAAGATATACGAAAGCGTAACGAGCGAATTTGTAAACGATAATGCAGTCGATAGATTGACAAATCCTACTTACTTTGAATACTAAGTAACTTCGATATTCGATAGATTTCAAAATTCCATGAGTATTGTCTCAAAGTGGTTTATATTCATTTCTTTATTGGAACTGCTGAGCATAGATAGGATATGTCACTGAGAATTAACGTCACTGATCACAAAGTAATTTTACAAGTTATCACCCACTCAAGACATGCGGTAAATCTGTAGATACTTACACACAAATTTTGATGTACACAAATTTTAAAACGTTGAGGGATGAAAGTCATCTGCGTTTGGTATACTTTGTAGTATTTGATACAATAATACGGATATTTTGTGATGCCTTCACTCAATGTTGAATGGGACAGTGAAAACCATTTGGTGAATTCTACTACTTATTAGCTTATATCGTCTCAGATAAATGATTGACTTGAGCATCTTTTCAAATTCGTGAGAATGCAGATGCGATCCTCAGACTGACAATTTATCTCGATGGATATATAATGTGAGTGTAACCACTGTATAAATAAAGTTCGAGCGATTTGATCTTTGACAAATAACATTCACTAGAATCAGTAAAGCAGAAGTACCATAGAACCGATAATGGTTGTTGTGTCGGCAGTTCACTGGCAGCATTGTCGCCAGCCGACGAACCCCTCATTCTCACTTACCTTGGATCAGGCCCGGTGACTAAGGAAGGTTCGCCTTGAAGCTGGCAATCCACTCCGAAATAATGGAACGACGACTGATGAAACTTCATTGTTGAAGCTTGCAGCCCTAAGTTCAGGTAGGAACGCAAATCAATGAGATGGCGGCTTACTTCGAATATCATCTGTGTTAGTTGTAGCAATTAGACGTCAGTGCGGGCAATTTTCTTTTCACGTTCATCTGCCTCTGGCTTTATTCTAGTGTGAATAGATTTAAATCTGAACTGACAAAGTTGATTTCTCGGTCCATGAAGGACGTATAAATGGGTCAAATCATGGAGAGAATGTTGATGATTACATTTACTATAACAAACTGTAAGTAGTTAGCTTGATTAGCCAGAAAAATGATGATAACTTTACATCATAGTGGGCGAATTTCGACTATTAGGTGTATATGAAAAAATCAGAAATCTATAAAATTGAACGGTGCACTAAGGTTTGTAAAAAGCCAACGCATTCTGATCGATATATGGGGTTTAATTCATCTCATCCGTTATCTATGAAAGCAGACTCAGTTAAGTGTATCTAACATGCTCAGGAGTAACACTCAATAGCACATCAGCACTCTTAGACAATAAAATGAAACCGGTAGAAGAAGCGTCGATGTTCAGTAAGTATCCCACAATATTTACACAAAAGATTATAAATGCTCACGAGAAAAGGAAAAGTAGAGGGGAAAGAAGCAATGACAACAGAAATAAGAATGAATTCAAGTTATCCACATCCTTATCATTCAGGCATTGGATATCAAAACTTTGTGTGAGATTACCATTTAGGTGGGAAAAGCTGTGTATTTCTAAGTGCTCTAATCACCAAATAGGACAATGTATTATTCTCCACAAAAGCCGGAATTAAGTTGATATATAAAATGGCAAAACCACTGAGGGAGAAAATAAGTAGCTTAGGCGGCCTATTGACTCAATTAGACAAAGAGTTACAATCCACAAAACGTCTTCCAGAGACTATATTGCCACTTACATTGATAACATTAATACATCTGTTGTCGTTAGCCTACCGATAAATAGGAATCTAGATAAGTATTGATAATGACTAACCCCACGGAGATTAACAACTGAGAATATAACTTTGCAATTGGAATTTCCTACCAATGGGGTGTGACTGTGTTACTATTCTGAAAGGTAATGCAGGTGGATGCAGAGAGACATTGATTCCTGTTTGATTTCTGTTCATCAAGTCTGCGCCAAACAAATGCAATCGAAGTGACTCAGAACCAAAACCAGAGGTACGGAGAATATTACCACCAATAATAATAAGAAATAATTTTCCACTTTGTTTTGTTCTAACTCAGTCTACGTTATCACATTCGAACATGTTATTTATTTAGTTTCACTGACACAACTCATCTTATTTCACATCTTCTTGGATTCACGATTACCAATATGCTTGCTGACGAGTGGCAACTAGCACGAAACCTAGAACCAAGGCTTCCTGCCGATTGCTTCCAACTATCGTCTGTGCTTTTACTTCCTGCCATTTATTTCCCCCATTTCTTTTGCAAATCATATTGACTTCTTTGTAACCAGTCATTCACCGAATCATTTTTTCAGTCATGTAAGTGAATGAAATTTTGAAGTTGTGCGAGTACCTTCATATGATTATGAATGACAAATTGTGCTCTAAAAGTCATCAGTAAATAATGGTATATAGCACTATGTGAAAATATCAGATACATTTACTCCACGGACAAAGTTTACTACTACGTTACTGAGGAGTTCTTTCTAGCACTGTTAAGCAGTGATGCAGGCTTGTACCATATCCAAGGTTGACAAGTTGTCTGATGATAGAAATATCAGTATTCTTATTTACTCCTCTGACAAGCCTATCTTGAAATTTTGTCAGAGTGCGTTATTGGATTTGACGTTGTGAATGACCGACATATACTTGCCTGTTATGTGGAAAGTAAACTGATGAATACAAATAGAGCTGAACGAAAGCGATATCATATATATGACACCTGACTGGATTAACTGCCTGATGGAGAATACAATTCGCAAAGGAAGTGACTAAAGTCTACTCTTCAGAGATTTTGGAAAGACGGTCTCTGAAAATGTTAGACTCAGTGCCTACTTTGAATTCTAGGTTCATGAAAGGAGTGTTCTAGGAACAGTTGCAAGTTTCAGAGATGGGATATTTTGTTTCCGTTAACGTGTCGCTTAGTGATTTCAAATCAGTGTCTATCATAACTTCCAGACAGACTTGTTGAATGTTTGAGCTACTTATTTTAGTTTTACCTTCTGACCGGTACGACTAACCTCTGGAATTTAGTAAATTGTCCAGTCCATTTTCGTTTCCTCTACTTTGGTCTCTAAATCGAGGTGTCTTGTTTTCAGTGAATAATGCATCCATGAATGGAAACTCCAAGTATGCTTCATGTGCCTGGTTGAATGTGCTGAGGAGATCATAACTTATAAAAGCATCATCCACGTGTCTTTTGTAGAGGTGAAACTGACTGATCATCGATTTGATCGTGTTGTTTTCAAAACGCGTCTTAAAACAGTCATCTAATAGCGAAGAATATGTATCCAGACAGCATAAGTATTTAGGAAGCCTGGTAAGCAGAAAAGCAGAAAAATTACTACCGTCCATCAAATATGCATTAAGGGAAATAGATGCACTGGACATATGCCACGAAGTGGAGACCACTGAATGACATTATGCACATGAGATTCCCTCAATTTGAAGTCTGAATCGGAAGTGACAATCGTGGCGTGTGCTTGAAGACATGATGAAAGAGATAATGCGAGTGACAAATTAAAGCCTGTGTGAGATCGACGAGTTATCTTTAGAAGACTGAAGAGAACTGGGTTAGATTGTGTTGTTTCACTGAAGACGTACATTCCACTCGGAGTCTGAGGGAATAAGAATAAAATTAAAATAAAAACTGCAGGTTAAAATATGATGGACAACGTCATACAGTCGACTGATGGAAATTGCTGTACAGGTCCATCTCCGAATAAAAAACACTAAGTGACTATGTGTGTCTTATCACTGACAGAATGAATTCAAGCAGGTAACTTTAGTAAATAGCGAAACGTACTTCATTATAATGAAGACTTACTGATATTACTGAAATAGTTGTACCCGCTGAGAGAGTCACCAGTGTTCAGTCATGCTACATCATAGGAACTGCATGATTAATATATTTAATCAATCAAAACATTATGCGACTGGAATATTACAGAAATGCATTTCTTTATAATGCAAGATCTATACGTCGCTAAAAAATGTTTTAGAAATCACTCTGCATGTGTTTAAGTCACGTAATCCTCCGAACAGATAAGATGATGAGTGTTTTGCCACTTGAAATAGAAACATTTCATTTCATGTTCTATCCCTTAGGTTGAGAGGAAACCCTAAGTGCAGCAGCGGTGATTGCATCTGATAAGACAGCATAGCCTGTCACCATCCATAGGGAGTTGAATTTCAGTTCACTTCTCAGAGTCGCACCTATCGATATACACACAATGTGGAGCTTCACAACTACTTTCATCGCAACACGAAAGCAGGAAATCGCGTTATGATTTAGTATTTTAAGAGATATTCCGATAACTTAGGATTCAATTCATAAGAAGCAACAACGAACAAAGTTATTCATAGTTTCAGATAGTGGTTACCTAACACAGATGAATGAAAACATACACTGACTTCAAACATGCACATCGTCAACAAGCATTTCACAGGGAATCGTTTCCTTGTTCTGTCTGATATGATCAGTAGAAGTATTACTGCAATACCGATAATAGCCCAAAATGTTAACAAAATCAATAAAGTCTATACCGAAAAATGTTTCAATTAAGCACTGAGGGAAAATATATACCATATTGGAAAATCTACAAATTAACTGATTTTGTGAAAATTCTGAATGATTGTTGCTTCGTTCTGTTATCGAATACTATAGGATTTCATGTATCGTCTACTTTAATTTAGGTCTGATTAGGTGGAATAAAGTATCACTAAATCGGACTCAAACGTACACTGAAGATGAAGCACTTTAAAGTGATTTCTGATGCAAATAGCCATTCCTATATAGCATTCCGCATCTGTTGAAGGGTAATTTCAAGTGCAGTAGACCGCCGTTTATTGACTGACGCAAAGTCAACTGATATTGTGTTAAAATAGCCTCGAATACTAATTATGTTATTATTCAGTCTACTAGTGAGTCTGACGATGTGGCTGGTTGGCTTGACATAGTCCTATTTCTAAAATGTCTTTCCAGCTGAATAGATGCTGATGTGTTTGTTATACACCGGTATGCATCCTTCATTCTCACTGGAGTGAAATGATAGTTCATAATTCACATTGTGATGAATCGATATTTTCCTTAATTTTCTGTCGCCGAATTCATCTCTATTCAATTCTAAACACTGAATAACACCGAAAGTGGCGCTTAATCATTCACTGAAACATTGGAAGAAAGCGTATCATGTTTGCTTCAATTTCCGAGGCTGTAAGCAGTTAATCGCGTCTCGAGTATTTCTCATCCTATGGAGTATTCTTGTAGCCGTTTACACATAAAACATTTATATAGATTACATTCACCTTGTAGGTGTGTTGGGTTGGCTATTGCTTCGATTTAATGCTCTTTAGACGTTTGGATATAAATCCAACGAGTTGCACATTTATTCATTTCTCTCACATTTCTGGTGCGCCATGGATGTTGTCGTAGTCAAAGTTAGTAGTGATGTAGAGTGCACTGCGTGTTTCTAATTCATTGTCTTCTCTCAGAATGACTTGTACAGAGGTTGTGTGATGGTTTGAGCTGTATAATATATGATTATTTTTCGTGAGTAGTGTTGCGTTATTTGATTTCATGCAACCCAGCAGTAGCATTCACTGCATCATTTGTTTGAAGTGACAAACGCATATTGAATTGTTTCTGAGCAATTGATCGTTATGAAAGAATCGAACGCCTACATGTCTGCACAGTATGCTACGAGAGCTACCGTCTCTAAGCAACTAGCATGCAAAACGTAGTCGAAGACGTCTGGACTGTGAAAACAAAATCCATACCACATTTCGTTTTAGATCTCAGCTAAGACACTATCCCTTTCTTGCTATCCTGTGTGTACTGACGTTTGGAAGGTTGCTAGTATGAGCCAAATCCGCTAAACAAGTGCAAAATTGGTGTTATACAACTAATACTCAGTTAGAAAACTTGACTTATGTATCAGATTACAGTCAGATTACTTCTTCACCATTTGCTTAGCGCGCCATAACACACTACACTCAGTCACACATAAAATGGTGTCATTCTACTTATTGTGAGAAGTGATTTTAATGAATGCGGTTTTATGTACAGCAAACAACTGCACATCTCAATTCTGTCTTCCATCAGCCTAACATAATATTCCACTGACGTGTGTGATATGCTAACACATCTTGTCACGTTACTGACGCAATTCAAACACTAGTATGTCATGTGACGAAACCTTGAGAATGAATCTAATAATATTAATATTAATCTAATCTACCGTAATAAAGTCTAATGAAATTTAACAAACTCAGTTTCCTATTTGTACAACGTCATCTTAGACGACCGTCACCGTCAAATATGGAGGTTCCTTAGGCCTGAGAAATAATTAGCTCGTTATATATGCGTCAACATACATGTACACCATAGCAGGTGTTATGGCTATTGTGATAACGCATAGCAATGCAAAAAAGCACCAAAACCTACAGTGCGTATTTATCTTCATCAAAGGACACGAAACTCACTCTTTTGTGGAATTCGTCCTCCATTTCAAATTTGTGCTGTCTTGATCTTGAATAAGCTGCACCCATCTCATCACACATTTCCTCTGAAAATTCTTTTATAACATATAAAATATAACATGACAGATATACAGAATGTAAACAAATCAAGAAAATCAGTGGATTTTGCAGAATAATATGATACCATCATTTATTTCGTTGGATTCTCATCAGCTGCTTACACTCTAAATTAATTATGAGGTTTGCATACAGAAAATGTTTGACATACTTGCAAATGTTTCATGATTTCAGTTGATAGAATTTCCAGTATTAGTGAACAGGTCTGAGAGAATCGATCTTACATAGTTTTTACACAGGCAGTTGAAGTTTAAACAAAATAGATGGATGCATAGAATGGTAACGGAAGTGCGTAATAAAAACGAGAGATGCGTAAGATTCTGAGTAACTAGCACACACTTCATAATCTTCCAAATCCTTCAAAATTATCGATAGGCAAAGGAGCTTGATTCTTCTCAAGTTTGCCGAAGCGATTTATATCAAATGGTTGAAAACAGATTTATGTGTTCAGAAAGAAGCGGTTATTAGTGTTACTCGGGAGGAGACAACACAGGAAGAGAACTCACCATGGGTCGTGAGGCCCTCGGTGAAATGAACGACAATGGTGAACTCTTCTCAGACTTCCGCGTCTTCAATGATTTGGTGATCGGTGGCAGCGTTTTCAAACACAAGGATATACACAAGACGACATGGATTTCACCAGATGGAGACATCAAAAACCAAATAGACTTCATTTCAATTTCAAGAAAGTGGAGACGGAGCCTACTGGACACAAGGTCGAGGAGAGGAGCAGATGTGGGTTCAGACCACTATCCAGTACAAGGGACTTTCAAGGTGAAACGAAAAGCCTCGAGGATAGCTGGGGATAGGCCACAATGCAAGTTCAACACTCAACTACTGAAGGACACAACCACAAAAGACAATTTCATTGCAACTGTCAGAGCAAAGCAGGAAACATTACGTGACATCACAGAAGAATCATGCGTGGAAGAACATTGGAAGTCTCTGAAGGCGATTCTCAACGAAACGTGTTCAACGGTTCTAGGAAGAAAGAAGAGACAAGACAAGGAATGGCTCTCAACGGACACTTGGAAATTAATAGAAGAGAGGAGAATGGTGAAAGAGAAAATGATTCAATGCAAGGACGGACAGGAGAAGGAGACGCTGAGCTCAACTTACAAAGCACTGGACAAAGAAGTGAAGAAGAGTGCTAGGAAGGACAAAAGACGATTCTACGACAACCTGGCCACTGAAGGTGAGAAGGCAGCAGGCAAAAGAGACCTGAGGACATTATATCAGATAACCAAATCTCTATCCGGGAAGAGATCAACACAAGCGAAACCTATAAAAGACAGCCAAGGGAACCCAATTACCAAAGAAAAAAGTCAGAATAAACAATGGGCGGATCACTTCAAAGGACTCTTGAACCGACCACCACCTGCAACCCGTCCAGAAATACCAACAACAGCGCGCACACAACTGCAAGTTGACACCAATCCTCCAACGAGAGCTGAAGTCTTGAACGCAATCAAGCTTCTGAAAGCTGGAAAACAGCCGGACCAGATGGAATACCCCCTGAAGCACTGAAAGCAACCCAGAGACTACAGCAGACATGCTGACTCCATTATTGCAAAAGGTCTGGAAGGAGGGAAAGGTGCCTACTGACTGGAGGAAAGGTTACCTCGTGAAACTACCAAAGAAGGGCGACTTAGGACTCTGCAAGAACTGGCGAGGAATCATGCTCCTGTCGACGCCAAGTAAAATCCTGAGTCGCATCATCCTGGAGAGATTAAAGGACGCACTGGATACAGAACTCCGACCAGAACAAGCTGGATTCAGGAAAGGCAAATCATGTACTGACCAAATTGCAACTCTACGCATCATCATCCAGAACAAAGCATGGAATGGCAATCAAACCTCTACCTCAACTTTATAGACTTTGAGAAGGCCTTCGACAGCGTTGAACGTGAAGTAATTTGGAAACTACTCGAGTACTATGGCGTACTGCCCAAATATTCATCAACCTTATTCAACAGCTGTACGACAACGACACATGTCAAGTGATCCACAACGGAAGACTCAGCGAGGCGTTTGGAGTAAACACAGGAGTCAGACAAGGGTGCTTGCTATTATCACCAATGATATTCCTAATTGTGGTGGATTGACTGGATTATGCGTCAGACAGTGAGAAACGAGAAGGCAGGGATATTCTGGACTGACCTGAAGAACCTAGAAGACCTGGATTTCGCGCGTGGATGATTTATGTTTGATGTCACACAAAGTCGAAGACCTACAAGCGAAAACCGACAAACTGGTTGAAAAAGAAGCCGGTGAAGACAGGACTCCAAGTGAACATAGACAAGACGGAGGTTATGAAAATAACCAACCAAAGACAACAACAGCAGCACCAACATCCAGCGTCAATCACCATCAACGGGAGGGATTTGAAAGAGGTTACTTCATTCAGTCACTTATCTAGGGAGCATTGTCTCAACTACAGGAAGTCGGAACGGACGGGGCTATCAAATCGAGCTAGAATCGGGAAGGCGAGGAACATTCATCAACCAACTGAAACCAATATGGAAATCCTCGTCACTCAGCCAACATCAAAAACAAAATTCGGTCGGATTTTCAATACAAACGTCAAGTCAGTCAGTTCTTCTATGCGGATCAGAAAGTTGGCGGGCGGACGGTTCACAAAGAATATTTCCAACAGCCTGTTGCAGTCCTTCATCAACCAACAACTGTCTTAGCCGGCTCTATACTGAATATCAAATGGACGGTCCGGAAAGAATCATCTACAAGAAACTATGGGAACAAACAAAGCAAGAACCAATGGTCAGCCAACAAATATGCAGGAGACAGTGGAGATGGATTGGACACTTGCTGAGGTGGCCTCTGGGTGATATCGCGCGCGTCAGGCCATTGGTCGAGTGTAATTCTAAAGGGAAGAGGCGAGTGGGTCGTCGTTGCAAGGGTGACATGAAGGAGATGGTGTGGAGAGGAGTTGAAGGAGTATGAACCTACATGGATGCAGGTGAAAAGTACATCAAAAGACAGAAGCAAGTAGAGACGTGCAGTTGAAGCCCTATGTTCTACTAGGAACCCAAGGGAGCAATAAAAATAAATAATAATTAGTGTTCCTCGTGCTGGTAACTGAATGGCTCTATTCTTTAATTTACTTGATGACGTAATCTTTGGCTTTAACCTCAGCCCTTTGACATAGTGTAATTTTGCTTGTCTCTGTTTTCTATGACGAGCTCAAATCAGTACACTGTTACTTAATTTATTAGTGACACAGTAACTTACGCATCTATCGTCTTTATTACGCACTTCCGTTACCATTCTATGCATCCATCTATTTTGTTTAAACTTCAACTGCCTGTGTAAAAACTATGTAAGATCGATTCTCTCAGACCTGTTCACTAATACTGGAAATTCTATCAACTGAAATCATGAAACATTTGCAAGTATGTCAAACATTTTCTGTATGCAAACCTCATAATTAATTTAGAGTGTAAGCAGCTGATGAGAATCCAACGAAATAAATGATGGTATCATATTATTCTGCAAAATCCACTGTTGTTATTGCTTATAGAATGGGTGAAATGATGGGTGTGTGTGCGTGATAGCGTTTGAAATGGAAGTATGTAATCTTTATATCTGCATTCAAATCTCAAGATAAAGTCTGTCGGTCAGGTGGAAACGAACTCAGTTCTTTTTTCGTTGTTATCATTGAATAGGTCTTGTTTCTAGAATAGCTGATACTAGTCGTATGGCAAAATGCACATTGGTCTATTGTTAATTGTTGCATGAAATCTGAAAGTTATGATCAGAGATATGTCTTTCCCATCAGAATTTGCGGCATGTCTCACAGAGAGTAGGGGAAAAATAGGCGGAACACAATGGAATTTATATTTAAATATGGTGCAGTAACTGTCACATTATTCACCAACTGTATTCGTCAACAATATGTATACACTCAGGGTATAGACTAACGTGTTCTAATGACACAGAACCCGAAATCATTAGTGACACAGAGAAACGATTATGTAACAAAAAAGTTAATTTTGAAAGACTTAAACTAAAAATTTGATAATAAACTTACCTGATTTCATTTGTGTGATAACACCAAATGAACGTTGATTCCGATGTATTTTATATTGATGTATTTTTTATATTTATTCCTGCAAATGTGTGTGAGCAAAATACTGCGGACAAAATTAGTTTGATTTATCAAGAGAGAGAGTGATATGCTTGAATGTGTGGTGGTGTGACACAGACAATGTGTGCTGTTGGAATGCTATTCTCACTTTGTTCCATAGTTTGATTCGGCACTGACATCAGAATAAGATATATCTTTCTGAACATTCTACTTGATGTTAGAGTCGGAATGTTATTCTCACAGTTCAGTACTACATTAGTAACATAATACTTTGTGTATATTTAAACATTCTATTTCTTGAATTTTCATGTAAACCGAAATCATAAGCTCAGTGACTGGTTAACCAATTTAAACTGTGGATCTATAAACAGTGGTTTGATCAATAATAGTTTGCTTTTGCTTTCGTGTCTTGCCTTCTATTATCACAAATGAAGTTTGTTTGTAATGTGAACAAATGTGTTCGGTCACATTGCGAATAGTAATAACCGGGAATGTATAGCGCCTAAGACCCAGTTTAATGTTTATATTTATATTTCAATAATTTCCTGTATATCAGTATGGGCCCAAAATGATACAAAACTCTACTAAAAGTTACATGATATTCACAAACCTTGTAGGTGTAAGTAAGTGACAAAATTAGCCCCTTAGATTCCATTGCTAGTCTGTATCCACCAATATGCCTAAAATATTAATATTCGCTAACTTATGTTCCTTCAGACTGTATGAAGTTATGAAGCTTCGAAGCATTTTGAAAAATCATGTTGTAATGATCACACTTGAATGCATTCACCATAGACCAATTTTGCACAAACCAATTAAACCATGAGGCACAAATAGTTGAGGAGAAGGGCGAATGAATAGTCGTTGACCATGAGGTATGAGATTCAATAAAATAATGAAGTGGAAAACATTTCCTTTCGACAAATACCACAAGTTATGGGGTCATATTTCGCTTGTTTGCCGACATAAATATGACAAAAATCAATGTGCGAGAAGTTATATGCTAACGATCATGCTGGAAACAACTGCAAATTAGAAAATAATCCTGCTATAATCACTTCAGATATCCCTATATGAAACTCCCCGAAATGCACTCTGTTCACCAGTTCTGACCAGTCTAATGACAAATATGACTGAGTTGAAAAATAAACGTGAAAAAAGTGGTGAAACAGCATTTGAAGACTACTCATGATATAACTCTTCAATTTTCCTCAATTTTCTCTATTTTAACTGATTAAAAATGCTCATTACAATTTTCAAAAGAATGGATACTGAACAAAAAGTACTCTTTTCGATAACTTCATCACCAGGCTCTACAGTTATATATACATTATGGTGAATGAATAAATTAGTGTTATGAACAATATCGAATCAATAATATTGATAGATTACAGCTCAAGATCATCAATATAACAATAAGCTGAATGTCAGTAAAATTAGGAAAGATAATACTACAAATTCCTGAGTTTATAATCTATACCGAAGGCCAAGGCAGTGGCAGCGGCTGGATTTGCTTCTTTTAAATAAAGAGCACTGTTGTTTTAGACGAATTGCAATAGCTTCTGCTGTTTGGAGCATGCGGTGTTTTGATGATTTCGGAAATTTATTAGGCACCCGATAGATTATAGAAAAGGTTTCTTCTACGCTGGCTTTGTGACCGGTTCGCACCAGATGGCCCAATATAGAACTCTACAAATCTATTATGATAATTCACCACCACTGTCTCCCGTTTTACAATCTTTGGTAATCGATTTCAGCCTAGCACGTTTGTCACACAAATAAGACTATTTATTTTGACACCCCATAACTAATATGTTATTCTACTTTAAAAATGTATCCGCCGCATAACTAGCCCTTATTGTAAGGTCAACATATATTAGATTTTTTAATTGTAAGAACCTGAAGAGAGATTATTGAAAAGAATATTCTTTTTTTAGAGTGAATTTTAATATAGAACTGTTAATCACTGTCATTACACCTTTACTTAGTCATAGTGGGAGATGTTCTCGAGCAGGAAAAATCAAGTTCCTAGAGCAACGGCTCTCAAACTCGCTCCACAAGCGCAGCTGAATTGCTTATTCTAGGTACTTCATCTTTCAGTCGAGGTAGCACCATAGTTTGTGTAGAGAATAATACGTGTAGTTCACCAGCATTAATAAACTTCTTTGAACTGATTTTCTTAATTTCGTCGTTATTAACTCACTTGGCTTATCATTCTTGAATTGTAGTCGTATATAAAAAGGCTTCCTGTTTACAGATTGTGAGTAGTCCTTTTCCGCTTACTTTGTCATATGTTTCTTGATAAATTTTTCGGGATAGCCATATTCGATCAAAGTATCATATGCAATGCTAGTTTATTACACTTCTTGACACCTCTTGTTGCAATAATCTTTTTCGGTAGTTTTTCATCCTCTTCTCTCATCCTCTGTAAAATCTGAATTCGTCAGCTGTACCTAGGTGATATGGATAACAGAATATTCGGCAATGATGACATAAACAACCAAACCAGGTACTCTATGTCCTCTTTTCAACCTTATCCGAGAGAATTGTTATACACTGAGTGACATTTCATTTCGTATATTGGTCAGTTAGGCATACTTATGTGGTCTATGGAAAGCATGTGACATTAAATAAAGTCTCAAATTGTTTTTAATCCGTACGGATATGTCGAGAATCATTCAACTGAAAGTACCTATAGTGAGCTGTGTCTGTAGCGCCATACCTTACATGCCTTACTATTCGTAGTGTAATCAATCACATTCTCTCACATAAGGATCAAAGTTCACTCACACTTACCTTTGTATCAATAAATCAGACTAAATATTATGCTCACTCTGCTGCTCATATCGATTAGCAGGACAACGAATACAAATTTATTATAAATACATAGAAATCAACGCTCACCTCATAACACGACACAAATGGAATCAGGTAAATTCATCAGTGGATTACTATAACCAGCTTTCTGTGTTTCTCATGGTTTCGAGTTTTCTGTCAAGTGAACACGTTTTGTTACATCGTCGGGGTTTCACGTTTATTGTTCACTTATTACAACACATTTTTGACTAAAACAACGGAGAAAGTATTGAATTCATCTTCATCTAACCAGTAAACTTCATCTTCAGATTTAACAGTAGAATTTATGGTTATGAGTCACCAATTCACACACACATAGTCTTAAATATTCTAAATGTCAACCATCCCATAATTTATGCATTTTAACAGAATTATCAGAGAAGATGACGAATGTGAATACTGCAGGTGGATCAAGAATAATAAACCGTGAGTTTGAAACATCAGACAAATACCCGAAAAGAGTGGGTCTCTTTTACACTGAGTAATATTATTGCTGATTATAGGTGATAGTGTTTCTTGTTGTGACGTGTTTTATCACACTGGGGATAACAGTCGGTCTCGTGTTCATGTATGTCAATATATACCACTTATTGATCAATAATTTATTATATTTCAGGTCTAGAATAGACTATCCAATACTGACTGCTATTTTATATGTCGTATTGTGCGTTCTCTGTGCAAATAACAAAACTGAGTTTATCAAATTATATTAAATTATATTTATACATATTCATAAATATATGTAAAATATTTTGTGCACTGCGTATATTTGTTTAAACATTTTATACTTATTTATCACAGTCATTCTCAGGTTCGCACCTGATTCAAAATAGATGAGTCGTAAGATATGAATTGAATTTTTGATTTTCCCGTCGATTGATTGGACCGAAGTGCTCGGTCTCAGGTTGACATGTCGGCTTCTTGTGCAGATGCTTCGACGATGTCTGGGTATTTAATTAGTATACGATTGGTGGATGGTGGCTAGCAGTGGAATCCAGGATGCGCAAGTGGTCTAGTGGATAACGCTTTGGCGTTTGAAACTATGGGTACTGGGTTCGAGCCTCGGTGGGAACATCATCACTCACTGAGAAATGCAGGTACATCCAGATGACGAGTCCCAAATAGGACGAAATGCGCATCCTGGATTCCACTGCTAGCCACCATCCACCGAGTCGTAAGATTTGTTCAGTTATCACGTCTGAGGGTGGAATATTATGTTACGTTGACAGAGAAGATAGGATTATTATATGCCGACGTTTTCTCGACAGAATATGCATGCATTCAAAACACACATCACCAATTTCCCTATTCCACTTTTAGAGACTTCATCAAAGTCGAGAGTATCAAATCTCCCAACATCTTACTTGGTTGGAACCACCAACTTATGTGTGCCTCAGTGCAGTATGTAGTGGTGTGGTGTATAAGTCTCTTTTTTAGAAGTAGTCTGACAGAAAAGGATGTTAACTGTGATGTGTGGTGAAAACGCAGGTCGAGTCTTCTTCTTCCAGAGTATAAGTAGCATCACATGTTTTCACCTGTGTGATCTACTTTGTAAAGAAGTGAAGGATTCCCGTTAGCCTCAATTGTAATTTCAAAGGTGTCAACCATTACATTTTCATCTTTCAGAGATTTCGGTGCCACTCGAACAGTCAAGATCTAGTTCACAGGAAATTCTCCTTCAATAAATAGAGTGATCTCTGTAGAAGCAAATGCCCGCAATTTCAAGTATCTTATTTGTTTGTCAAAATAACTTAGTCAGACTAAAATGTAATTTCCTTTGAAACGAGAACGATTCCCATACTTGTGAAGTATGGTATAGTGGAATCAAGTAGCAGTCATTCATACACTTTGTCTGGGTGCAATCTCATTTAATTTACGGGTTTTCAGTCAAAGTTCGCATCATTCAAAGATGTATAATTTATACGATTGGTGATTTTGTTATCATTGATTTCGTTTACACTTCAGTGCGATTATTGACGTCACGGTTATTGCTCTGCTGATTATATACGACAGAATAAGGAAACGATTCCCTTTGAATTTCGTCTTGGCGCTCTTATATGTAAGAGTTCTATGTATTTATCATTCATGCATATATTTATGTATAAATGTCGTCAGTTTATCATAATTTGGAACACTGAATCATTCTTCTTGATTGAGAATTTATAACATTTGTGTTTCTCTGTGTCGCTAATTGAAGAATAAAGCAACGCAAAATGTCTTTAGTTTCCCAATCGTAGTGCGGCTTGATTGTGCAATGAACTTAAGAGAAATTGTAGAGCTACCACTATCGATGAGCCTGATACTAGGTAGTGATGAATTAATAACTGTGACACTTAATTGGGGAAGGATTCTGCAGCAGTGTGAATAAATTTAAGCCTGATGATGTAATGTTCATCATTTGGAAAAATAAATGGCGAAAGGAGATGCTGGGTGTTCAATTTTCAATATATTTCTGGAGAATAACCATTTAATATATATCTAATGGACTGATAGTTGTTTTCAATAAGGTTGCTTAGATAAGCCTACATCATATTATTCTGACTCCGTACTAGTGTGTAGAGAATGGTTCAGCTCCGAATCTGAATAATGAAATGTGTGGAAAATGCCCTTCAACGCAAAAAATTGAAGTAAAACTCCTTAGAATACGAGTCATCATTTACAAGCATTTTTATTGAATTACCCCTGACAGATTCACCCACACCATAAAATTGTTCATGAGACTATCGGAATATGTATTGTAAAACAACTTCCATGTTTGATTTTCTATTTTGTAGTCTGCTTGCCTGACAGTCGTAGCAGAGCCGTCGTTCATCGGGAGAAATATAATATGGGTACTGGTTGTAATGGCAATTGGTGTGGTGCTCTACATCATATGCATATCGATAGGTGCAACGCTGAGAAGTGAACTTAAATTGGGTTCCTTAGGAATGTTGATAGGCTACGTTGTCTTCTCAGTCATAATCACCGCTGCTACACTTGCAGTCTACTTTTCGACGGTAAATGAATTGTGGAAATAAATATTTTTATTTTATTATAAATTAAACTATTTGCGTTTCAAATGTCGGAAAACTCATAATCATACCTATTCAGTCACTAGTTCGATTGAATTGTTTAAATGAATATAAGAGATTCAGAGTGACCTATGAACCATTATCCGTTGTTGCAAACACTGAACTTTACAAGAAAATGCATATGTATAGTATTTCAACTGCACGTAATTTTGTATTATTTAAATTTATGTATCACTTTTCTTGTAGAAGAACTGAATGGTCATTGTCTATTCTTGCTGCGGGTATGACTATTTTATTGATTCCTGTAAGTCCTCATTTCTTATATTTATGTATGAAAATTGCTTAAACTTGTTTAATCACTGGCTTCACACACACGTAATCACTTAGTGTCTCATTTAGAGATGGATTTTTACAGTCATCGCCTACAAGGAATTCTATTCCACAGTCAATGATATATGTGCGATGAACTCATTTAGACTTTACACTCCAGCTAATGATGTATTGTTAAGCTGTTTGTTTCCTTGTGGAACATTGAGAATCAGCAACATACCTCCATGTCTTCATGCTCTGTGAAGTACTTTCTAGCTCCATTGTGAATAAAAAGCATTGCATGCATTAACAGAGAACGACACAATATGATAAAGGGAGAGTACGGTTGAAATTTTAATAAGTTATATAAGTAGTTGTAGAGAGAGATTGATTGCCGAATCCTGGTTCTTCGAGTCTGCATCTAACACGTGTGATTCGATGCAATGACCCACCACTCATAACAGAAATACAGAAATTATTACTGTCAATCAAATCAAGAGATGAGAAATAGCGGAAAAAATGGAAAGGTTGTGTGAGTGAATTGATATGATTGTACGCAGTAATAAATTGTGCTCGGAATGTTGTCATCAGTAAATTTTACTGTATAACACTGTGTGACTTTATCAAAATAAAAATGACCCATAGTGGAATTATACTCTACACTCTATAGTGCACAAGTTATATTCTTATAATTTCTAGCTGGTTTTACAATTGCCAAGGGCTATAATGCCTTACTTACATGATTTTGTTAATGTCACCATCGGACCAGTGACCAACGCGTTGCTTCCCACTCGGTTTCCACTCAATGGACAGCCTGAAAGTTGGTGTGACTCACTGGTATCAGAAACACAGGATATGTCCAATTCATCTGATTTTCCTGCTGCGTATTTTTTATGAGACCGCCTATCAGATGGTTTTGTTGCTCACCAGAGTTCCTCACTACTTATTCTGCATGATAAGTATTGTTCATTAGAGAACTAGTTAAAGAAGCTAACGACAAAACTTTGCATATTATCGGAAATACTTTCGATGAGACAACAGTTCTTTGAACCGTGGGAAATGGCCAATTTTCAATGATTGTTGAAGACCCAGAATTTGTTACGTATGTTCGCTCGTATGTGGTGCCTTCCAGCGACCACGGAAAATAAATAAATAAATAAATGTAATTACACTGCATATGTCAAAACGTTTTAAAAGGCTTATATTTTCTATTATCATTCGTCTCTATCAGATCGCTTTATATATGGGTCAGATAACACTTGGCCTTCATGAATTCAGAGTTTTTGCTTCAGATTACTGTATGGCTTCGATGGTTGCTCATGTGACTTTAATCCTTTTTCTGGTTACACTCAGTATTGGACTTATGTGTCCAGAGGGAAAGAAAACTCAAACGAAGCTTGGCTTTCTTTACCCAGTCGCATGCTTTTCACAGTAGAAGCAATACAGTATGAATATATGCACTTTAGAATAGTATCCAAACGCTTTATATACTACCGTGTTCACAATTTGCAACTGAGATGAATAAACAGATTTTTGTCAATGAAAACAAATACTTCTGAAATAATACTGTTATTTTCAAGGCTATCACTGTTGGATACCATGAAAACGATTGGTCTGAGCAACACTGTTAATTTCCACGACATTTCGTATTTTCTCTTTGATGAATGTCAACCACGCAAGATTGATCTGATCGATGTTTGAGAATGTATAGCTGTAAGGGTCTAAAACGAGGAGAGAGAATTTCTAACGATGATGTGTTTAGTAGTACACCGACGTGAATTTTTTTATGGGTACTAAGTAGGTTTCGAAAATATGCGATGATAGTATGACGGTGAAATTGTTACTAAAGTTGAGCATAAAATTACCCCAAGAATCCCTGGCTGATATTTCGGATCTGCAGATTAGTGAGCACGATGAGTCTGTAGTCATTAGTGCACAAATTACCCTTGTAAATAAATTCTAAAATCTTCAGTGATCACACGCACAGGCCCACAATTGGAAGTGGTAAACTTTGCAGAAACTATCTGAAGGATTCTAGTGTTTAACTGGTTTAATCGCTCGTCTTCTCTGATTTCTTAGAAAGCCGATATGTTCCACATACTTTGAGATTTTAGCAGTATGAATATAATGTGAATATAACCCCCGCATATATGAATTTCGACCGATTCAATCTTTAGGAACCAATGTTCACTGGAATGGGTTACGTCGGAATGCAGTTGAACAGATCGTAGTACATCTCGGATTCCCGCCGAGTTAGGCGGAGCAACTGCATACAATGGTGAACAATTCTGGTTTCATTTTGACTTATCTCACATTAAACTCTGATATGAGCAGGTTCAAAGCAGAGTTATTCTTGTTGATTTGCAAATCAATGAAAGCTGTTGAAGCGGTTTAGATTATAGAAAAACTGCAGTGATAGTCATATTCACGATGATGAAACTACAGGTTTTTTTCTCCTTTACGTTCCCCAGTGGAACGTAGGGCTTCAAGCTAGTGGCTTGAAGTTTCTGTAGCAGTGTTTATTTTACGCGATGGGGTTGCTAGCCTCATGCTCAACCTTTTCTCTTTACCAGCAGTATTTCTGGCTTAGTGAGGTAAAGGAATGCGTCGGTGGCCGGGAATCGAACCTTGAACCATGTGTATGGTTGACGAGCGTCCTAACCGCTATGCCACCGACGCGCTGAAATTACAGGTAGTTAACACACATGGCCCTCGAGAATAATAGACCTGGTGTATCACAATGTGATAATTTCACTAATTGCATGAAGCATTCTAAGTTAAGTGTCTCTAACAGGCTGAGCAGTAACACCAATTAGTATATCAGGATACCTAAATGATGAAGTGATGAAACATTGAAGTTTAATATGTATACCATAGAATTCCTCAATAAGATTTGACATTTTCACAACAAATGAGAAAATTAGTGGAGCTAGTAGGCATAGATAAAGAGAGAGAATTTAAGGCGTCTGCACACCTACCATGCCAGTAGGTAAGATTCTTAATAGGGTGGAATTCAGGTGGTATTTAAATCGAGAATCTCACTGAGGGACACGATGTGTAGATTAAAGGACTGAATTAACCCAACTAGACAAGGTAATGAAATTTACAACATGCCTTACAATGACAGTGAGTGAGATCAAACATATTCGTTAAGCCGGTAGATGGGGAGAAGTCATATTATTCGAAAAAAAGTATTCAGCGATGTGTAAAATGACTGACGCCACGAAATGAGTAACTCTGAAAAAGACTAAGCAGTCGCAATGAATCTATGAAGGCAGAGGCATAGATTAGAATGTGATAGAGTAGCGAATCCGACAGTGAGATAGAAAGTTAGCTAGGTAGGTTGATTGCTGAATCTTTGTTCATCAAAACTGCACCTAATATACTCGATTGAAATGACTCAGCACCAACTTTTACCAGAAACATGAAAAATATTACTGCCAATCAAATCAAAGGATAAGAAATAAACTTTCAATTCGGATAGTGTTATTCGAAGAAGACGTCGATTATCTGAAAGGTGTGCTGCACTTGTACAAGCCAATTCAAACAGCCTGATCACACATTTACTTGTCGAGTCAGTTTATATGAAAATTCAAAGCCAGTTAAAATAGAAAACGTGGCAGAAGGGATTTGAGAATAAGAATAATTTTCCATAGTTTGGTTTGTAAGGGTTAGTTATGCTTTTACGAGTTGATCACGGATTGATGTCAGTTAGAGAAAGAACCATTGGAAACCAGGGAGTACTGGACAGCTGCTGTTTCATCCCAGTTCGAGAATCATCGGCAGTACGCAGCCACTGGGATTCGAACACAGGACCTTCCGGTTACAAGACAAGCTCGTATGCCATTCAGCCACTGGGACCGATTCAATGGCTCCTGAATCCTAACTCCTACCAATTCGTGATTTACCGCGACATCAACCATTGTCGTTGGTGGGAAATCCATCCACACACGTGACATCTAATTGGACCTCACTGGTCACGACTTCTCACTAGAACTCTGGAAAATCCATCGACTATGGTTGGGGTCGCGCTAAATCACGAATTGGTAGAAGTTAGAATTCATGAGCCATTGAATCGGGTCCCAGTGGCTGTGTACTGCCGATGATTCCCGAACTGGGATGAAACAGCAGCTGTCCAGTACTCCCTGGTTTTCAATGGTTCTTCTAACTGATATCAATCCGTGATCAACTCGTAAAAATAAGTATAATACGAATACTTAACACTGCTTTAGGCTGTATGATCAGTTAAGGATTATCAAGGTAGATTAATAGTGACAATAAATTGTTTCTGTCGGAGCAGTGAGGTTGGTGATTATTTTTAACGATAATTATCGTCTTAGCATATTTCGATGACCACCCTTGACAGATTTTTAAAATGACCTTAGGAGCAGTTTAAACACCAGTCTTGTGGTTCATACAGAATAGATGTATAGCTGTAAACGAATTTACTAGTCTTCCGCCTGAGTCTATTACTTTAATTTTCTAACCATTTCACAGTATGTTCTTCCAGCCTGACATGGTACGTGTGATTATTGCTCCCTATATATGTGTGTCCACTCACCCATAAATTAGTTTCTGCTGTGCCCTTGTAAATTTCTGTGGTTTTTCGTAGAGTATCCTTTTGGCTTTTGCAATAATTATCAGCCTGTCTGCAAAATAGGTTGTATGGATGACGAAATTTAGTATTTGTCTCAACAGCCTTCCCTTTGCTTGCTCATTGTATAGTAATTTATGAAAACATCTTTCTTAGAGGTTAAATGTATTGTGTGTTTTCCATTGGTTGACGTCAAAACCTGTTTAAAGATCAAACATATTTTTCAAACCAATAGATGGGGAGAAGATATATTATTATGGAAAAATAAGGATCTAGCGATTTGTAGAAAGACTGACGCCACGAAGATGAGTAACTCTGAAAACGACTAAGCAATCGCAATGAATCCATTAGGACAGAGGCGTAGATTAGTATATGACAGAGTTAAGAATCCGATGGTGAAAAAGGTATTTAGTGAAGGAGATTGATTGCTGAGGAGATTAACAGGTTAAGACAAAGGTAGAATAATAAAATGGGCAATCTTTTGAGTGCTAATGAATTGCAACTCATATTTTCCACTCACCCGCTTGTGATTACGAAAATGAAAGACAATGTGCCGATGCTAGCCACCTCTTCCTGCGTCTATCATTTCAACTGCTCCGCTGAAGTCAGTTACCTTGGTTATTATTTTTTGAACTTGATTTCCGTGCTGGTCGACGCCTACCGGTTTGATTAAATCACAGTGTAGTAAAATACACTAAAGGTTTGATATTATAAAACCTAGTTCAAACACACCATAGGACGAGTACTAAAAAATCCTTTTCCACTGCTTAGCATAAACCAATTAAACAGCTTCAGCCCACTAGTTACTCAACACTTCAAATAGCAGGAGTCACAGTGATTCTCTTTAAACAGCCAAGATTTTTCGTAGAAACGTATCCTGGCCTGCTGTACACCTGTACATTTTTATATTTACCGTATCATCTCTTGTTTCAAGATGTCACCTTCATTCCTATGGGCATAAATTCTCCCTATCTCTTACACATATGTCCGATTGTATTTGGAATTGATAACTATATTTTGATATAATGATGAAAACACTTTTATATTACGCATGCAGTGACGAAACATGAAGACAGCATGTCGTCATATTTTGACTGGCAGTGACTATCAGTAGAATCCAGGATGCTCATTTCATCGGGTTTTAACTTGCCATCTGGATGTACCTGCATCTACACTCAATGATGTTGTTTCCACTGATACAGGAACCATGTATGCCACCTCTAGTCATCAACAACGAAAGGAATCATTTGAGCCCTTAGACATCGCCTCAGTCGCCATACCAGGCGCAGACATGTACACAGAGACCAACCATTTCGGTCAATAATGATCAGACAACAGGAAATCCAAATTAGACTGCTAACCAAAATTTGTGAAAACGTGAATATTTTCCAGAAATCATCATCAGTTGTATTTCCATTTATTCTGTAAATCGCCACCCGGTGAATCTTTTATCAAAGCTGCTGCACTTGTAACCAAATCAATGCGTTAGTGAGCCAATGTAAACAAATACGACTTTAATAGCGAAGGTCAGCTAGTGGTAAACTATGAAACGAATAATAATAACAATGATATTTATGAGAACCATGCAGTATTATTGTAAGCACTATGTCTAATTAACGAAAACCTGTATGACCATTGTACTAATGTGTAGGATGTTATTTACGAAATCAGAACACCAAGATTTGCTGATGTGATTAGTCTGTCTTTCTACTACACATACACGTCAACAAAAGTACCTACACGACAACATGAGAACAGTAACCGGCTGTGACGAAAGGATAGAAAAGCCTCTAGGCTAACTAACTAGTGCACAATATTCATGATGAATACATTTGTGACGCACATTCAAAATCTGCATGTTAGCCACTCAGCGATTTCTAGTCGTTGATGCCACACATCTTTCACTGTATAATCTCCTGAACATGAATATTAAAACAAGACATATAAGCGAACAAAACTTTCAATCAGGCTTACTTGAAATCACGCCGTATTATAAATAAAAATTATTCAAAAGTTGGAATTGACATCAATAGGATACTTATCCACTCAACATTGGCTTATAGAGCATGTGGTATTGTACAGAGTTACAAGCTTAGCGGCAGAGAATGATACTCTTGTACGTCTTTCTCACATTAAAGTCCAAGGAATAATTTGCAACAAATGATTACTACTTTGTAGATAAAAACTTCAGTGTTAAATACGCTAAATACATCATCAGTAGGACCATTATAACAACAATAGCAAGTGTATGGGCGATAACGAAGTCAGCGATATTTTTATTTTTTTATTTTTGATTACAGCTTGGTTCCACACCGTATTTTGGTACAAGTATGGAATTTTCAGCATGGATATCGGTAGCCCAAATTTCGCAGGCCGATCATAGATATCAGGTGTGCGTCGGCAGGGAATCGAACTTCGGACCATGTGCATGATCGGCGAGAGTCCTAACCACTGTGCCACCGACACACAATACAAACAAGTGACGCAAATTGCATTGAGAATAGAGAAGATAATATAAAGAATTGAATAATTACATTAGTCGTTATCACATAAAGTTAGAGGTAGCGAAATGATAAAGATAAAATGTACAGCCAATCACAATGTAGCAATAATATGCTGGTCCAAATAGGTTAATTTATTCAAATTGTAGGAAGAAACATGAGTGAAGCTACCAAATATATTCGATTATAATCTGAACGCCAAAAAAGTTGGCCTTTAAACTCTACCGTATGGCCGATGAAACTTCTTTAAACAGGTATTATCAAGAAACGTTACAAAGACTAGAAAAAGACGATTATTCTCTAAAATCTTTGTGGTTTTATTAAAGAAAGATTATATCCAGCTAACAGTTAGCTCAACAGTTCCGTGAGTCAGCTATACAGACAATGGTTGCTTCTAAATACAAAACATGTATTGTAATAATAAAATAGTTGACCATTGTTCGACTGCAAAAACGTACTTTAGAATTAAGGAGAATCTTACTAACGAGGTGGGCTAAAGCACTCTGTCCACAAGAATCGCACAGCAAGGGTTCAGGAGTGAAGATGACCTTTCAGACAAACTTAGACAAAGTCATATCGTTCGTTAATCAACACATTGACAGTGTACATACAAGCACAAAGAAGTCTTGCAATCAAAGATTAAACAAGGATAAAGGCAAGTGAGTAAAGCTGAAAATTCATCAGGTGGTGTTCAAATGTCAAAGTAATGATAGACAAACTAAAGTAGGAACGTTTACTTATTACGAAGTAAGCTGGAGAATCTAAAGAAGTATAAATTATTAAAGGTAGATTATCCAGGAGAGATTTTGCAAGCAATTGGTTGATTACAACAAGTTTTGTGTTTATGGAGCGAAACCGTTCACGGTTGAGAGAATAGAGGTAGGTGTTCTTGAAGTTTCATTTAGGTGAATTCACGGCTACGGGAGTTCTACATTTGGGATTATCTAAAACCATGAAACAGATTTTCATTGAAGCAACCTTTTGTTTATAATTTCTAGACCAATCAGTTCTGACTGCAAAAGTGAGAGATAAGCTTCTCATAATACAAACCAAATAGATTGCATATCAATCTAAAGGAAGTGGAGACGCAAAGTCGAGAAAGGGAACGGAAATGACCTCACTGAGACCATCATCTTGTCCAAGGAACCTTCAAGGTGGAGCTAAAATCCATCATAACAAATGGACACAGACCACAATTCAAGTTCAACATTCAGAAATTGAAGAACATAACTACAAGGAATGCCATTGTTACAGGTATCAGAGCAAAGTCGGACAAACTACGTGGCATCACTGAGGATACCTTTGTGGACAAACACTGGAACTCTCAGAAAGCGATATTTTGGGGATCTTGTACATCTGTTCTGGGAAGAAAGAAGGACACGACAAGGAATGGCTGGCGACGAATATCTACCGGGAAGCTAATTGAGGAGAGGAGGATTGTGAAAGAGAAGATGACTCAATTCAAAAATGGACAGCAGGAAGAGAGTCTGAGTTCACTGTTCACTACAGTGAATGAAGAAAGAAGTGAAGAAGGGTGCCAGAAAAGGTTAAACGACAACCTGCCCGAATATACCACCAACAACGCACATGGAAATGCCAGTGGACCCCACTCCTCCGACAAAAGAAGAAATCCTGAATGCGATCAAGCTACTGATAGAAAGAAGAGCTGGCTGCCTCGTCAGACTGCGACTTACACCTCACTCGACAGGAAGTGTGTGAAATATTGCTCTTGTCCACCAACGCTACGTAAAATACTAAGTTGCATCATCCCGAAGAGAATAAATGATGCACTGAATACAGATCTCCGCCACCGACCAGAACAATCTGGATTCAGGGAAGGCAAATCATGTGCCGATCAAATTGCACCTCTGCGCAGCGTCATAACAGAACAAATCATAGAATGGCAGTAAACCCTCCTCCTCTACCTCAAATTCATCGACTTCGAAAAAGCCTTCTACAAACAGAGCAGACCATGAAGTAATTTGAAAACTAATTCAACACTACGACGTACAGTGCTCAAGTCTTCGTCATCCTCATACATTAGCTAGCCATATAAAAATGCCTGCCATGTCTCAAGCGATCTAAAAAAGAAAACACAGCGAGACGTTCAAAATGCATAGAGGAGTGACACAAGGCTGACTGCCTATTATCACCTACCATGATATTCTTAATTATGGTGACCGGATTATGCGTCAGACTGTTGAGGGCGAGGAGTCAGGAATACACAAGACGACAGATAAGAAGACTCCAGAAAATCTGGAGTTCACGCGCGGATGATATATTTCTAATGTCATAAAAACTAGAAGACTTACAGGCGAAAACCAACAAACCAGCTGAAGAGCCTGGCAGACAGCGAAGACAGGACTTCAGGCGAACACAGAGACGATAAAGTTAGGGGAGATAACCAAGCAACCAACAGCAACGGCAACCAGCATCAATCACCGTCAACGAGGAAGATATAACAGAGGTTACCTCCTTGACTTATCTGGGAAGCATCGTTTCAACTTTAGGCGAAACGGACGAAGAGGTCAAAGTCAGCGAGAATCGGAAAGGCAAGATATGCCTTCATCAACCTAAAACCAGTTTGGAAATCTTCTGCTGTCATTCAGCATAAGGAACAAGATTCGCATTTGCAACACCAGTATGAAGTCTGTCCTTCTATTCAGGTCAGAAACTTGCCAGCGTTTCGCGTAAACGATCTCCAACAGATTGCAGAATTTCAACAACACCTGCCCCCTTTCGCTGGCTCCACACTGAAGATCAAATGGCCAGTCGGAAATGATAAGCAACAAAATAATTTGTAGTGGAGCGAACCAACGAAGAGGCGATCGCTCAACAAATTTCTAGGAGAAAGTGGAGATGCATTGATGGGGTGTACATTGAGGAGGCCACCGAAAGACATCGCATTTATTGCAGTCCATTGCTCAAGTGTAATTTAAATGGAAAGCGATGAGTTGGGCCGTCGATGGTAGGTGACACGGAGGAGACCGCGTGCGGAGGAAGAGATGAGAGAGGTGGGTCAATCGTTAACGGAGCTGAAGAGGACGGCAGAGAAGAGAACAAAGTGGAGATGTGTTGTTGAAGCCCTATGTTCCACTCGGAACGCAAGGGAATAATAACAATAATGATCACACTTGTGTCGTCCATACTAGATTTTGAGGCATGTCCACAGTGTGAAGACAAAAACAAGTAAAAAGCAGTAGACAGATGCAAATGATTCTCGCGTCATTCAGTGATAGTATTGTGTTATTTTAGGAACATCTCTCTCCATGCATTTATAATACGTCTTTATACTATTTCATGCAAATCGATATGAGCGAAATAGTGAGCAAACTATTTATTATTATTATATCCTTTAATTCCTAGAGGAACATAAGGCTTCAGCTGCGCGTCTCAATCGCCTTCTGTTTTCTGCCAACTTTTTCACTCTACTCCAAGTCTGCCCACAGGCTTTCATCTTCTCCTCACATGACCTCCTCCAAGTCACCCTCACCTTTGGACGACCAATTCGCCGCTTCCACTTCGGGTTCCACTCGAGCGATGGCTTGTCTAGTGATGTCACTTGATGGTTTCCTCAGCGTATGGCCAATCCACCTCCATTTCTTCCTGTCTATTTGTTTCACAACCGGGTCCTGGTTGGTTCACTTCCAGAGATCTTTGTTGCTGATCTTTTCTGGCCATCTGATCTTGAGTATTGAGCGAAGACTACTGTTAATGAAGGTCTGTAGTTTGTTTGAGATGCTCCTTATGACTCGCCAAGTCTCGGATCCGTATAGAAGCACTGACTTCATATTGGGGTTGAAAATCTGGATCTTATATTTGATGTTGAGTGCTGTTGACCTCCACACAGATTGAAGAGTCATGAAAGTTTGTCTTGCTTTCCGATGCTTGCCTTGAGATCATCACCAGTTCCGCCCGCCTGTAGTTGAAACGGTTCTTCCCTGGTAGGTAGGCAAAGGAGGTTGTTTCTTTCAGGTTCCTCCCATTTATGCTGGCTGATTGTTGTCTGTTGTTGTTGCTGTGGCTGTTGGTGTTGGCCAGGAATCTTCATCACCTCTGTTTTATCTATGTTCACCTGAAGTCCTATTTTTGATGCTTCTTCTGCCAGCTTGTTGCTTTTCACTTGCATATCTTCCAGTTTGTGTGAAATCAGACATATATCATCGGCGAAGTCCAGATCCTCTAGTATTTTGTATGTGTGAGTCCATGGCAAAGTTAAACTTTAAACACCACTAACAAGCAATCAGCAAACGACCTCGAACGGACCAACCACATTAAAGAGGCATATATGATGAATGGAAATGTATATTTATAGAAAAAAAGCATAAAATAGATAATAAAAAAGGTTACATGGGATATCTTTCTCGAATATGTGAGAGAAAAATCTCCCAGTTTAGCATGGGACTGTCAATGGAGAAGTTACACCATATCCTGTACATATATTCATCCAAATGACTACAAATGAGATCCTTTTGATATACATTTATAGCCCTTATCCTATTTTCCAACCTGACCCAAAATCCTTCATTAGAATTTGTATGTGTCCTCGTAACGGGATCCACAAAATCGCTTGAATGGTTGTCTCTATGATGAATATATCCCAGAGATGACAGCAAATTGTAGCCTTTCCGTGTGTATAATTGACCCCCGCCTAACAATTCTGGTAACAATAGGTATAAGAGTAGTTGCTTTTCTATCTGCTATCCTTAGGGAGAGAAGCGACCTAGCGAAAAAAGTTCCTACGAAATAATAAAATTATCAGCATATCCTCTCTAGTGTTAGTAGGCTTCAAACATATAGCACAACGATGAACAAACCCATCAGTTGATTTGGTATAGCTTTTTAAAGTCATGATAACACCACACAATCAAATTCGTTCTTTCCGGAGCAACTCAAATCTAGGAAATACTGGGAAACACTAACCTCCTCGAATTGCAACAATAGCCTTGTAAGGTCACGCATTAGAAATGAATCAAGCGCTATGCAACATTGAACTGCGTTCGTGAACCTCATTGAATAATTCGACATCGTTCGTGAATCTCATTGGATAATTCGCTGATTGGTAGTTAGTGGTGTCGAAAGTTTAACTTCGCCGAGTCCATTTCATGCTGTTTCCTTATTGCCTGCTGTTCGTCGCATTATCCAATCTACTGCAATCAGGAAGATCATTGGAGATAATAGACAGCCAGCCATGTCTTACTCCCGTCCTCACTTCGAAGGATTCCGTAAGTTTCCCGTTGTGGATTACTTGGCATACAGCATTGTCGCATAACTGTTGGATGAGATGTATAATTGTCGATGGGACCCCGTAGTAGTGAAGTAGTTGTCAAATCACCTCTCGGTCGACGCTATGGAAGGTCTTTTCAAAGTCGATGAAGTTGAGATTGAGAGGTGATTGCATTCTAAGCTATGTTCAGTGATGATCCGTAGTGTGGCGATTTGATCAATATATGACTTGTTTCTCCTGAATCCAGCTTGTTCCGGTCGAAGTTTTGCATCCAGGTGGGTGTGTTTGATTCTCTCCAGGATGATGCGGCTTAGTATTTTGCTTGGGATGGACAGGAGCATAATTCCACCCCAGTTTTTGCATTGACTTAAGTCTTCTTTCTTTGATAGTTTGAATAAGTATCCTTTCTTCCAATCCTCGGATACTTTGCCCTCTTTCCACACCTTCTCCAGCAGTGGCGTCATCAAGTCTGCTGCTGTCTCTGGGTCCATTTTGAATGCTTCTGCTGGGATTCCATCTGTTCCTCTGCTTCTCCAGATTTTAGCATCTTGATTGCATTCAGGACTTCTGATTTCGTCGGAGGGTCGATGTTCACTGGAAGTTCTGCTTCCGTTGTTGGTATGTTAGGCGCGTTGTAGGTGGCGGTCGATTTAGAAGTCTTTTGAAGTGTTCAGCCAAGTGTTTTCTTTGCTCCACTTGTTTGGTGATTGACTTTCCATTGTCATCCTTCACTGGCTTAATCTATGTTGAACGTTTGCCCGATAGGCGCCTAGTTGTTTGGTAGAGTGTGGCGAGGTCTCCTTTGCCTGCACTGCAGTTTGTTCTGCTTCACTTTCCATGGCTTCATAATATTTCGACGCCGACTTCGCTAGTGTTGATTTGTGTCTCATGTCTCTTATGCTTGCAGTGAAGATGTCCTTTGTAGCTTGGTCCTTCAGTTTTAGAGTGTTGAACTTGGCTCCTGTTTCCCTGAAAGCTTTTAATTTGATCTGGATTGTCCCTTGTACGAGATAGTGGTCTGAGCCAACGTCTGCAGTTGCAGTGAACAGTTCTCATTATTACTTCACTTCTTTCATCTACTAATTGTAGTCAATGTATTTTCTGCGAAGTCGGGACGGAAATAACGACAATCGTAATCATAAAGGAAGAGTAAATATATTAAATACACTCAACAGAAAATATATTATTAAACATTTATCCCTCTACGATATTAGTACAAATCGGGCTGACACATAGTTCTTGTACACACAGGTCTGGATGAATTGAAGACTGGTCAGTATCTCAGTACTTTTACGAGGTATGAATGAGAAAACAAGGCAACCTCTATACTAGAACCCTTGACCGACATCTTTCACCGAACAACCTCCAACCATAATTTTAGGTTAGAACGTTTAAAACAATTCTGGAATGTACTATTGTATCCACTCTATGGCCACTAACTGTGTACCTTGCTTCAGAAGAGCGGGTTGATTTATAGATTCAAGTGAGAGAAGCCAGACTACCAGGGATATCTTTTACAAAGACTGTTAATGACTTACAGCTGTTGAAAACCATCTCGAGTTTTGTTGCAAAAACGTCTTATTGACTGATTTAGAGAGACGATTTATGAGGATATCTCAAATCTGATCACATTTGTATTCAAAATTCATGAAGATGGTTTACAACATAACTGAATAAGTCACCAGTCGGATTATTTATCTCTCATGTTTCCGTCAATAAATCGGTTTGTGTGACCATCTTCCTCAGGTATGGTCTCCAGGAAGCAAAGTTACACGTCAGGATAGTATGCGTTACAAATAAGACTGATGGCAATGGTTGAATGGCAACAAAAGATCATCAAATACTGTGTCTATATCGCAAAAAGCGAAAGTATCGTCTACATATCTGCTATAACTAACAAAGCGATTAATAGTTTCAATGGGTAGAGTGTTTTCAAGCTTTTCTATGAATCAATTAACCAATTATGTTCCCCCCCCCCAGTGGTGACTTTATTGTTGTGTCTTCTTTCTGCCTATGAATCTCATTATTAAAGCTGAGGTGAACGCTGAATGTACATATGAATGAGAGTGATTTGAGGTAGGATGTTGACAACCGTAGGTCTAACGCAGATGCCCCACTATAGCGTCTCATAGAGCAGACAGTTTTTGTGACAGCTACACCAGTGAATAACGAAGCATATCTAATGAGAAAATGGCTTTGTCGGAGGTACTCACAAAAAATTCCAAATAAGTATCAATGAAATGAAGAAACAGAATTGTGGAGTAGTACTGGAACTTGCTTCGAATCGAAAGACATCTCTGCAGACAGCATGTTATCGATTATTGTATTATTTGAAGACTTTGCACCAGGAAGAAATACCTCACTGTGAAACTCACTGAAAATTTTGTATGGTGTCTAGATGAACCTTTAAAAGTAGAGCTGCTATTGTTGCATAGATATATTAATAATGAATTCCAGGATTCGAAAACTGCTCATATCAGATCATTGGTGACTCGTAACCCGTTCAAAGTGATTGTTGCATACTGTTCGTCAGTCTTTCTCTTCTGGGGAAAGAATAATTTCTCACTTAGAGACACCGTGTTAAAATTAGATATTTGGATTTTGGATAAAAGGTGTGCAAGTAGACTTAATAGTAACGAAAGTTATTTTCAGCCTACTTCTAGAGAACTTTTTCTATGAAAATTCCTATTACGGGTTTTTAATCGACGGATAAAAACATCCAAAGTTTTTGTTTTATGGTATTCAACTGAAGGTGATGACCCAATGGATACTTAAGGTTAATCATCGCATCACACTACGTCTTCCGAATGTAGATGAAGCGAGTGACTTTCAGATCAGTGAAGCCTAACTTTGCCTTCAGACGAAGTTCCCACAGCCACCATTCGATCCTTAGCCATTCGGCGCTTGACCGACTGATTATGCGACAACCACGATTCCATCTCTTGAATAACTCTTCCTTAGTCATCCCTCATATTGTTTAAACCGGGGTTCACACACCTCCTTCACAATCCAGTATTGGGTCATCTGACTACCTGTTCTCCTTAGATCGTATTTACTGAGATTATACGAACATCTGTTTGTATCACTAGTGTCACACGTCATTATCCTCGTTATCTCATATCACTCCATGTTCAACTTTCAACTCTGTTATCAGTAGAATTATTACTATTGTTCTTACCATAATGACCAATCGAGAAATTTATATTCACAATCTTGTCATCCAGACGACAAATCAACATGACTGGTTTAAACTTAATATTTAATAATAACAAAGTTATGAGTAAAATAATAAAGTATGAAAACAACATCAGTGTTATTTATTCAGCTCACTTTGGACTTTCCCATTGAATTGTTGCATCAAAGTGTTCCGCCTCTGGTTGACATGTCACCTCCTAGTGTGCACGCTTCAACGATTTCTGATTATTTTATCTGAAACAAACTGGTGGGCGGTGACTAGTAGTGGAATCCAGGATAAATAATATGTAACACCCTTTGGACGAGAAAGAGGTGGCTCTCATGGCCAAGTGATCTAGTTATTGGACAAAGCTTTAGAGTTTGAAAAGATGGAACTGGGTTCAATTCTCAGTAAAACCATCATTACACATTGGGGTATATAGGCATTTCGATCTCGACCCAATGTATAAACAGTGGATGCAAGAAAAGTTTGTTCTTCCAGTGGCAAAATCCAAATTCTGTCCAAAAATTAATTTTTTTTTGTACGTTTATTCGTATCCTTTCATCTTCTAACTTGTACATGATCGAATCACTCGTGCCTTCAAGTTGCCTGCAAATGTTGACAAATGCGAATAGTGAAACGTTCAGGGTTCGTAATTATTGACAGATGTTGTCGATACACTGAGTATAATTCATTGATGCCCATGTGACCTGAATTTCAAACCTACATGGATCACTCAAGATTCTTAAGGTTGGTAATCCAATACGTCCAACTATATCAATGTATCACTATCCTACACATAAATTGGCAAGATGGTTAGCTGATGTTTTGAGTTCAGGACGCAACAATTTTGTAAGTTTACTTTGAAAGATACATTCGAACTTGTTAACTGTCTTGTAGATATGAACGTAAGAGATATCAAAATGTATTTCTGCAGGAGATGTGTATACGACATTATTTTGATATGAGATAATCATGAAGATGCGAGTCGTCTAATGAATGAATTCAGCTCCGTAGGGAATTCATATATGTCTTACATGTGAACAGGAAAGTTGCAACCAACTAAAGTTTTTAGACATACTTCTGAGTCGCAATGACGAGGGGTCAATAAAGGGATGAATTTATAAAACGCCTACTTGGACAGGACAATACTTAAATTTTCAAAGCTTCTCTCCACTACAGTATAAGATAGGCCTGTTGAAATGCTTGTTACAGAAGATTCAGCGTATCTGCACAGCTGATGTTATACATGATGAAAACAAAATACTGGTGGAAATACTTATGGAAAACGGATATCCTTTAAAATTTATAAAATTATATTTGTAAAATCTCAGCGAAATTGAAATGAATAATTCCAACGTTTCGTTCGGCAATCTGGTCAGAACTTCTTTAGGGAAATTAATCGAAATTAACATAACAAAGGTTTATATATAAACGGGACACCTCTTGTTTTGGAATTAATCATTTCAATTTCGCTGAGATTTTACAAATATAACTTTATAAATGTCTACTTCTCATTCAGAGCTCAATTATTTTGCAACTATCCGGTCAAATCTTGATCACAGTTCATATGAATCCTTTAAAATTGTTTAAAGTGGTGTATAAGTTACTTAGATTTAAAATCTAAAATCTATTTCATCCCTCATAAAGTTGTCTTCACTAAATTACTATACAACGGGGAAGTAAACAGTCGGCTTTCCAGGCAGGAATTGAACTTTGTCATTCGTATGACTCATTGTGCAACGCGGCTTGTTATCATCGGAAAAGTCAAAAATTTGTTGCGCAAATGCAAACCTCAGAAGTGTAGAAGTGATTATGTCAAATCCCAGATTATTGACCAGTTCACGTGAGCGTTGTTGTTTCGGTCAACATTGATGAATAAGAACTACTTCTAATATTCCATTAAATCAGACCAGACTCAGCTCTCTGCTGTCATTCACGATTCGAATACGTATGCTAGTGAATACACTTTGGTTTCAGATGATTCCATCCTGCTTGTTTGCAAAATCAGTCAGTGATTCCTGAGGGTAATTCGCAGCAAAACATTCTATGCTCAGCACTTCCATCAAATATGTCTTTGTAAGCTATTGTGAGAAGACACTACTCAGATATTTTTTGAAAAAGACGTTACTTGACATTCATAGGAAACATGCACTACTGTAATCTTAAATGAATCAATGTCAAAATCTATGGAGTTACATTTTCGTTTATAACAGTGAGGACTCCCCAAACATGAACCTGATCGACCCTTGATGGTTGACATCGCTGTAAGCTGATATTTCAGAATTATACACTTTTTGTGTGAAAGCCAAATTTATTAATTTGGATTATAAATCATGAAAATAACAGTATAAAAAGTGGTTGCAGACAATTGGTTATTAAATGCACATTTTTTTACTGTAATGCTTCTATCATGAAAATCATGAAGTCGATCAAAGAACATTTCCAATCTCCTCAGATATCCTTAAACGTATAAATCCAATACCGAGTGTAACCAGAAAGATGAGAGTGGTATGTAAAACCATTGAAGCTGTACAGTAATCAGGATCAAACTGTCTTAATTCAAGTGGGTCATGTGTTATCTGACCGACAAATGTGGCAAACTGATAAACATGGAAGATAATGGGAAATATGAGTTGTAAATTGACGAAAAAATATTAGAGTGTAAATAGGTTTTGGCATATGCTGTGGAAATTAGATTTCATTCACCCTAGTGACTTGGGTTTATCACATATTTACCAAACATAAGTAACAAGATCCGGATGTTCAACAGTGATACAAAACCACTGCTTCTGTATGTTTCAAAGTGTGATTGTGTCAGTGAAAACATTTCCAAGTGGCCACAGACATTTAACAATAGCTAAGTTCACTATTCGCATACTGAAGATTCCATGTTTAGCAGTGATCCGACTGAATAACCACTTCATGTCAAACAGGCGGACGGAAAAACAGGTGAGTTGGATATATCCTATGATGATTAGACTGCTGTGTTGCATAATGCAAAAGAGAAACCTTCAAAGGTGGCTTAAATTTGAGGCGACTAATTGGAGTAACATAGGGGGAATCGTGTTAGGGGTAAGATGAAAACTTATGGGCTATCATCGAAGAAAGCCATGAAAGACAGAATGGGGCAGGGTGAAATTACGATGTTGTCGTATACTGTAGGTTCCACTCGGAACCTAAGGGAGTATTAATAATATAATAGTAATAATAATTGTAGTTTGACATTTGACAGAATTATCTCACCAGTAATGATATGCAGTCAGTTGTGGGTGATGGCTGAGTGAATAAACTTCTCAATAAAACACTCAGTGGTTATATGCATCTCTGCACTGATAAAATAAATATAAGCAACATAAAAAAGTATTAAGAATGAAGACTTACGGGGATTGCTAGATTAGTGATACCAACAGCGAGAGTCGTCGGTGACCGTTCATACCACATCATAGGAAGAAATTATATACATTTCTTTGTGAGGTAAGATATATGCCACATTGAAAAATGGTTTAAATGCCACTTTGCATCTGTTTATTTCGTACCAACGACTTAGTCACCCTAGTCACTGAATCGAAAAGGTTATCAGTATTTTGACATTTGGATTGGAAATACTTTATATCATACTCCATTTTTTGTAGAAATAATAACATTCACCACAACAGCGCGCTTACGTAGTTACCCCAGAAGTAGACTGCCAGTGTGGCAGCGGTGAACGTAGCTGTGAAGATGACGTAGCCTACCAATATTCCTAGGAGGCCTACTTTAAGCTCACTTCTAAACGTCGCACCTATCGATATACATGTAATGTAGAGCAGCACAGCTACTGCCATCACCAGAAGTACCCATTTTTTCCTCTTTGTCAATCAATGATGCTTCTGTTGATACGGTCAGGCAGGCAGACTTAATAGCAGAAAATTATGTCCTAAAGTATGTTTAATCAAGCAAAATGTTGCAGTAGTCTTCATAAACAGTTTCATACAGCGGGTGAATTCGCCTTAGGATGATTCAGTAAAGATTCTAATGACTAATAAGTGGTATTCTACAAGGTCGCCACCTCAATTAAATATCAACAAGCAATGTATTGTTCTTCTGAATAGCGTTCCCAACACTTATTAGTTTGTATTTAAAGTTAAGTGATTCTCTCCATTTCTGTACAGTCTACAAATTATGTGATGTAGGCATATCTAATCGACGATATTGAAATCAAATCTCTCTGCATTCATTTATTTATTTTATTCCATTACGTCCTCAGTGGGACATAACGCTTCAAGCAAAGGCTTTGAAGTTCCGCTAGCATTGATGTCTATTTCGCTGGATGGGTTTGCAAGCCTCATGCCCAACGTTTCCTCTGTGCAACTCTTAATACTCGCTTAGCGAGGTAAATGAGTTCGTCAGTCGGAGATAGAACCCTGGACAACATGCGTGGTTGGTGAGCATTCTAACGCTGTGCAACTGACGCAGAGACTTGAGAACTGGACCTATTTGTTCATCAATAACCAGTTTACGGCTATTCCGTAGCTGCAATCACACAATCACTCCTACGTCGAATATTATCATTATCAGGGCGAGGCGCATGCATATACTACACAGCTTTCTTCAAACCTTGAACGCAAACATCAGGTCACGTACAATCCCATCACCCTTGGTGAGAACACCATCAGAGCATGTGACAGGTTAGGTGTCACATTGGTAATACTGTAGATACCTTAAATTCTTTATTTTTTATGTTGTCGTTACTAGTTTTATTATTTTCTCCCTTAAAAATGTGTAAGAAACAGATGCATACTTTGAAAATTAGTAAGTAGTATGATGAGTATTCTTCAAACTCAGTCTTACTTAGTCTACATCAATTTTTTTCACTTAACTCATACATGTTGTCGAATTGTAGATTTATTTCGAAGTTAGGTTCTAGAAGCTCTGTACGAGACAATTTAAAACAGTTACCACACAACTACTTTCTAATTCGAGGTTGTATCCAAAATGAATGTTAACATTAAACTTTCCATAATTGTATAACTCCTTAAACATTAGCTTTCATCACATTTCTGTTAGCAAACAAGAGAAATATGACTGCTCTTCTTGACTTTGTGTCAAGCAGGCTAGCTGCAACTCCGCTTTCTTTGAGCAGCATTAAGATGAAGTCTATCAGTTTTCTAGTGTGTCCATCAGGTGAGACCCATATTGCTTTGTTTGCATGCTTATGTTTGTACACGCTTCCTACAATCATTAAATCATCGAAGGCATAGAAGTATGCGAATAATTCTCCGTTCTCATCCACTCCTCTGAGACCTTCTCGACCCATGATGAGCTCTTTGCCTGTATCATCTGCTTCCAGTTCGACTAGCATTCATATCAGCCATGAGGATTCTGATGTCACCATTTGAGATGTTGTCCATAACTGTTTGTAGTTGTCTATAAATATCTTCCTTCTTCTCTTGTTTCGCGTTGTTTGTATCAGTGGGCGTAGCATTGAATAATTGCACCCTGTCTTTGATTTGAGTTGAATCTTGCTGCCATTATCCTTGATAACGTTAGTCCTCAGTGAAATAAGTCTCTGGCTGCCATTGGTGACATCACGATAGCCATTGAATGACGCGTGTGTTTGTGGCTGTCATCTGGGTGACCAGACCGGAGTAGACCACCCACTCTCCAGTTGCAAATTTCGACAGTTCACCTCCATTCCATCTGTTCTCGCAGATACCCAGCACTTCTGCGCCATATCTTCGCATTTTGTTGGTAACTTTGGCAGCCTTCCCAGCCTCGCATATTTAAATTGCATTCCATGTCCTCATTCTTTTTCCTGCTTTCATCGGTTGGAGACTGACTGACTTCCCGAAATCTTTCACAGGCGCGCGGCGTCATTCGGCCTCTCGGATTTCAATGAAGAATAAGACTGTTATTCAAAGTTTTGGTATTTTTAATATATTTTCTGTGCGTTTCTCTAGCAGCAGTTTGATAACTTTTTTGGTGTGGGGTCGCTAGCTCCACGCCAAACTCCCTTTCATTATCCGGGCTTGAGACCAGCTTGAAAAAGAACGGGCGAGTTAACTACGCGAGGTTAGTCTTCATGATCCTGACATATCAAAGTGATATCATCCACATATCTTCTAAAGATGGCCACTTTAGCATTTCAGTCAATAAAAGACACATAAACACCTCTAGAACAACGCCATCCACTTGTCGACAGTGCTCACTTTTATATGCATGATGGTAGTAATAAATCTTTCAAATAGGTTAATAGAAAAAGGAATGATAAAGAACTAGAAGATATGTAGTCACAAAGAATATCAACGGTCTTAATCAATGGTACATTAGTAAACAAGAAATTAACATCAGAGTGTAAAATTAGAGATCTGTTGTTGAAGCCGTACGTTCCATTCAGAAACCAAAAGCTTGATAGTAATAATAAATAAGTGTAGTTTATAAGGAAACATAATGACTTGCAGCAATTTCTACGCGATGGTTGTTCAAACCAATATCTAAACAAGCCACTTGAAATGTATCTCTTTGTAATAAAAACTTACTAGTACTACTAGAACAGTTGTACCGACTGTGAGTCGGCGTTCGTTCCTCGGCTGATGCACTCCTTTATCTTGCTAAGCCAGTAGTAAGACTGGTAAGCAGGGAGGCTTGGACATGAGGCTAGCGATCTGATCCTGTAAAAATGATTACCACTGCTACAGAAACTTCAGGGCTCCACCTCGAAGTCTCATGCTCCACTAGGAACGTAAAGGAATAAACAAAGGTTGTACCCACCGAGAGAATCAGCAATAATGATTTACTCTACATCATAATAACTGACAAATAAAATAGTGCAATTTATATGCATTCGGAATATTACACAGATACATTTATCTGTAGAGTGAAGTGTGTGTGTGTGTGTTTGTCATTGAATAATCTTTCAAATATCTGTCCGTACCTGTTTAATTTGCATAAATCCCTTAGTAATATTAGTCAGTGAATTTATACGATTTTCAGTTTTATGATATCCGAAAAGTAAAGCTTTCAATTCATCTTCTGAATTTTGTAAAAATAAAATTTTTATCTCCACAGCGAATTTACGTATGCAGACGAAAAGTAAACTGCGATTGTGGCAGTGGCGACTGTAGCTTCCAGCATTACTGAGGAGCCAGCCTTTAGTTCAAGTTCAATGGTCTCACCGATCGATTAGCATGTGATATGTTGTATCAAAGCAATCCCCGTCACCCCAAATACCCACATACAGTCCACTCCAATCACTGTTATTTCTGTCGGCACGAACATGCATTTAGACTAAAAAATGTAGAAAATCAAACGCAAATATTTTGTATTAATAAATGAATAGTCTTTTAATGATAGTAGATGATAGGGGGCAATCGGCCACAGGAAGCCCTCCACCTACGTTTCGTGCTAGCTGGCACTCGTCAGCAAGACATATCTGCCAACTTGAAGGAATTCATATCCCTTTTGAGATTCGAACCCGCGTCACCCAGTACTGTAGTCAGAGACGTTACCACTGAGCTATTGGAACTCAGTGCGCGCCAAAGAGAGGACAAACAGATTACACTCGTTACTAGTGTCAAATCAAAATATCCACTACAGTCCTACAGGAAGTCAATCGTAGGGCTGAATAGCTCAGTGGGAACGTCTCTGATTGCAGCACTGCGTGACACGGATTCGAATCTTAGAAAGGAAATGAATTCCTTCAAGGTTACAGATACGACTTGCTGAAGAGTACCAACTAGTAAAAAACCTAGGTCCAAGGCTTCCTGTGACCGATTTCCTCCAGCTATCTAATATCATCAAATCAACGTGCACCATGATTGTGAGTTACCTAGATTGGTGGCTACATTGCCAGCTTGACTGAGAGAATTCAGTCTGCACCAAAGAGAGGACTAGACACATCACACTAGTTACTAGTGTCAAATCAAAATGAATAATCTAACATTTTCATTATCACTATTCTACACTGTTATAAATGTATGGAAAAAGAGCAAGTAGTTTCCAACAGGATTGTTAACTGTGTGGTATAACACCTTATAATATTTCGTCATGCTGAACAGCGGTCCTGTCACAATTCAGTTCTCGTGGTCACGGAAAAATAATGCTCTCCATATTGGTAAAGGCTAAACCTAATATAACAACTGTGCTTGAAATCCCATATGATTCTTTTACGTGATGAATGTGTTAATGTAAGCATAGGACCTGATCAGTGTGAGAGAATGTGGTTCGAATATTAGCTAAGTTTATTTTGAACATCACACACTGATGCAGTATTAATCACTAGATGACGCGTCGAGCATAAATTATGCTTTATAATCATACCAGTTTAGTCTGACGCTGCATCACTCCGTCACTGTGAGATGAAGTTGTGTCTAGACCATCAACATCAAATCAAATAATATTGCATTATAAATGTCAAATCACCATTCGCTTTTTTCATATGCTTCATCAAAATGGCATATCTAATTATTGGCATTAAACTGATTGGCGCTTGCTGAGGAATTACTCACCAGTTGTGAAGTGAACTATTGAATTCATGATTACTTGGGGTTTCAACTGTCAAACAGCTATTGAATAAATGAAGAAATGGCATTATGAATGAGTAATTGGAGAGATAATGTGTTATCAGTCATTCATTCTGTAGGGATTACGTTTGATTAGCTGGAAGGTTTCATCATGAGCAGACATCAGTTAGAGAACCATTGGAAAACCAACAGAGAGTACTGAACAGTTGTGTTTCCCCCGTCTAGTTTGGGATTCTTCAGCAGCATGCACCCACTGGGGTTCGATACAAGGACCTTCTGGTTACGAGGCGAGGCCATAGACCATTAAGCCACTAGCACTGTGTTACTTCATGCTTCATTCCGTAGTGAAGCAACACAAGCCTTAATATATATGCTGTTCTACAAAAAAACTCAGCACTGCATAAAGTAGTACATCTACAAAACAAAACCGATATTAACAACCACTCATAAATGAAAATCACGGGAAATCGCTTCCTTATTCTGTCAAATGTTGTCAGGAAATATATCATCACAATAACAAGAATCGCCCTAAAATTTGCAGGAAGCCAATGACGTCTACTTTATAAACTGAACAAAATGGGTATTACGTAATAATCTGAAGTTTACAGGAAAATTCATAAATTAAATAATTTCGTATGCACACATGAAACTTACTAATGAGTCTGCCTTTATTCTGCTACATCATACACCAGTACTTTGAGAATCTTCTTAATTTCAACGCTACGTTTTTGCACTTTGTCTAAGCGAAATAAATGATTGTGGATTCTGACTCATACGTGTAGCCTACAAATAAGATCATTTACAACTGCACATAGTTTCTCCTATGGAGCAGGCCTCATACACTAAGGTGAAGCATTCTCCTATAACACTAAAACCTACCACTGGTGACTGCCTTGATCAAAGGACAGTAGCCTCACTCTCTTCGGGAATTCGTCTGATGTTCCAAGTTCGCGATTTATTTCATCTCCTATGAAGATTCTGTTAAAATGCATCAATTGTCACATGACAGTTATATGGAATGTGTATTACAGCGTGTGTTTATGAAATAATGGCACATAAACATTATGTCTATTGACAAATCTGAAAGTGAACTATAATAGTTATTATTATTATTGCTCCCTTGGGTTCCTAGTGGAACATAGGGCTTCAACTGCACGTCTCCATTTTCTTCTGTCTTCTGCTATACTTTTCGCCTGCATCCATGTTAATCCATATTCTTTCAACTCCTCTTCACACGATCTCCTCCATGTCACCCTTGGACGTCCCACACGCCGCTTCCCTTTCGGGTTCCACTCGAGGGCTTGGCGCGCGATGTCACCCAGCGGTCTCCTCAGCGAGTGTCCGATCCATCTCCACTTTCTCCTGCATATTTGTTGGGCGATTGGTTCTTGCTTTGTTTGTTCCCATAATTCCTTGTTGGTGATTCTTTCCGGCCATCTGATCTTCAGTATTGAGCGAAGACAGTTGTTAATAAAGGTCTGCAGCCTTTTGGAAATATTCTTTGTGACCCGCCAAGTTTCTGATCCGTATAGAAGAACTGATGACTTTACGTTTGTATTGAAAATCCGAATTTTGTTGGTGATGCTGAGTGACGAAGATTTCCAGATTGATTTCAGGTTGATGAATGTGTTTCTCGCCTTCCCGATTCTCGATTTGACATCCTCGTCCGCTCCTCCTGTAGTTGAGACAATGCTCCCTAGATAAGTGAATGAAGTAACCTCTTTCAAATCCCTCCCGTTGATGGTGATTGACGTTGGATGTTGTTGCTGTTGTTGGTTGGTTATTTTCATAACCTCCGTCTTGTCTATGTTTACCTGGAGTCCTGTCTTTGCTGCTTCTTCGACCAGTTTGTCGGTTTTCGCTTGTAAGTCTTCGATTGTGTGTGACATCAAACATAAATCATCCACCGCGAAATCCAGGTCTTCTAGGTTCTTCACGTCGGTCCAGGATATTCCTGTCTTCTCGTTTCCCACAGTCTGACGCATAATCCAGTCCACCACAATTAGGAATATCATTGGTGATAGTAAGCACCCTTGTCTGACTCCTGTGTTTACTCCAAACGCCTCGCTGAATTTTCCGTTGTGGATCACTTGACATGTGCCGTTGTCGTACAGCTGTTGAATAAGGTTGATGAATATTTGGGGTACGCCATAGTACTCGAGTAATTTCCAAATTACTTCACGATCAACGCTGTCGAAGGCCTTCTCAAAGTCTATAAAGTTGAGGTAGAGGTTTGATTGCCATTCCATGCTTTGTTCTGATGATGATGCGTAGAGTTGCAATTTGGTCAGTACATGATTTGCCTTTCCTGAATCCAGCTTGTTCTGGTCGGAGTTCTGTCTCCAGTGCGTCCTTTAATCTCTCCAGGATGATGCGACTCAGGATTTTACTTGGCGTCGATAGGAGCATGATTCCTCGCCAGTTCTTGCAGAGTCCTAAGTCGCCCTTCTTTGGTAGTTTCACGAGGTAACCTTTCCTCCAGTCAGTAGGCACCTTTCCCTCCTTCCAGACCTTTTGCAATAATGGAGTCAGCATGTCTGCTGTCGTCTCTGGGTCTGCTTTCAGTGCTTCAGGGGGTATTCCATCTGGTCCGGCTGCTTTTCCAGCTTTCAGAAGTTTGATTGCGTTCAAGACTTCAGCTCTCGTTGGAGGATTGGTGTCAACTTGCAGTTGTGTGCGCGCTGTTGTTGGTATTTCTGGACGGGTTGCAGGTGATGGTCGGTTCAAGAGTCCTTTGAAGTGATCCGCCCATTGTTTAATCTGTTTTTCTTCCTTGGTAATGGGTTCCCTTGGCTGTCTTTTATAGGTTTCGCTTGTGTTGATCTCTTCCCGGATAGAGATTTGGTTATCTGATATAGTGTCCTCAGGTCCCTTTTGCCTGCTGCCTTTTCAGCTTCAGTGGCTAGATTGTCGTAGAATCGTCTTTTGTCCTTCCTAGCACTCTTCTTCACTTCTTTGTCCAGTGCTTTGTAAGTTGAGCTCATCGTCTCCTTCTCCTGTCCGTCCTTGCATTGAATCATTTTCTCTTTCACCATTCTCCTCTCTTCTATTAATTTCCAAGTGTCCGTTGAGAGCCATTCCTTGTCTTGTCTCTTCTTTCTTCCTAGAACCGTTGAACACGTTTCGTTGAGAATCGCCTTCAGAGACTTCCAATGTTCTTCCACGCATGATTCTTCAGTGATGTCGCGTAGTGTTTCCTGCTTTGCTCTGACAGTTGCAGTGAAAGTGTCTTTTGTGGTTGTGTCCTTCAGTAATTGAGTGTTGAACTTGCATTGTGGCCTATCCCCAGCTATCCTCGAGGCTTTTAGTTTCACCTTGAAAGTCCCTTGTACTAGATAGTGGTCTGAACCCACATCTGCTCCTCTCCTTGACCTTGTGTCCAGTAGGCTCCGTCTCCACTTTCTTGAAATTGAGATGAAGTCTATTTGGTTCTTGGTGTTTCCATCTGGTGAAATCCATGTCGTCTTGTGTATATCCTTGTGTTTGAACACACTACCACCAATCACCAAATCATTGAAGGCGCAGAAGTCTGAGAAGAGTTCACCATTGTCGTTCATTTCACCGAGGGCCTCACGACCCATGGTGAGTTCTCTTCCTGTGTTGTCTCCTCCCAGCTTCGCATTCATGTCGCCCATCAGGATTTTGATATCGCCATTTGGGACGTTGTCCATTATTGCTTGTAGTTGTCTGTAGAACGCCTCCTTCTTCTCTTGTTCTGAGACGTTTGTAGGCGCATAACATTGAATGACTGTAACTTTCCTTCCTTTTGAGTTGAACCTGGCTGTCATTATCCTGGAGGAGATTGGTTCCCACTGCATGAGAGCTTTGGTTGCTGTTGGTGACATCATGATGGCCACTCCCTCGGTGTGCTCATGGTTGTCCTCTAGGTGGCCGGAATAGATTACTGTCTCTCCAGTAGGTAGTTGGCACCTTCCAGTTCCGTTCCATCTGCTCTCGCAGATTCCCAACACTTCTATTCTGTACCTTCTCATTTCAGCGGCTATCTGGGCAGCCTTTCCAGTTTCGTACATTGTGCGAACATTCCAGGTACCCATCCTTACTTTTGCTTTCATCGAAAGAAGGCACATCGGCTGACTGGCTTCCCGAAGGCTTTCACCAGCCTGCGTCATTTCACTTCCCCGATTCCAGCGAAAAGTAAGGCTATTGCTTATGTTTTTAGAATTTTTAATATATTTATTCGTTGAAGTTTCTGTAGCGATTTGGTTGTTTTACAGGGGTGGAGTTGCTAGCACCACGCCCCAACCCTCCCTCTTTACCCGGGCTTGGGACCGGCGAGAAAACTAGTAAGCTAGTAGCCTAGCAAGCTAGTATCTGGCGAGGTTGAACTATAATAGTTAGATGGGGAAGAATTCCATACTTTCTCCATTATTATCCCTAAATGGATGATAGACGATCTTAAAATCAGTCATATGTGTGCTGGTGTTTTGTAAAAGTTGTGATTACATATATATCACCCACATGAGAGAGCGTGTGATATATCACTCACTGGTAGAACAAAAACAGGAAAAGCACAGTGAAATCTATATAATAATCTATATATAATAATGAATGATACTTCTGTCGATGTTGACATGCCTAATAAATCTTTCATATGTATCCCTGCAGATGTTATGATTCCTAACTCTAATAGTGTAAATAATGACTGCTTCTCATGCTTTATTACGAATGATGTCCTCAAGTGTTTTCAATCTCTCAAACCTACTCAGTCCCTTGGTCCTGATGGTGTTCCTGCTGTTATCCTTAAGAAGTGTGACGACATCTTGTGTTCCCCATTAACTGACATTTTCAACGAATCGTTTTCCAAAAGTAATATACCTGAATCATGGAAAAATATCAAGGTCGTTCCAGTGCATAAATCAACAAGTGGACCTAATGTTAAGTTTAGACCCATTGCTATTACTTCACCTTTTTTGAAAGTTATGGAAAGACTTATTCACTTAATTTTGAACCCTCTTTCAAGCCTTTCAACGACCCCAACCAGTTTGCCTATAAACACATTAGGTGTATCTCAGATGCCACTATTGTCCTACATCATAATATAGTCTCTAGTTTAGATAGAGGTGCCAAATACGTTCGGTGTGCCTTCCTTGATTACACATCTGCATTTGACTCTGTTCCCAGGTCTCTCTTGCTAAGTAAGCTTGCTGCAACACAGGTTGAGAGCTGGACAGATAAGTGGTTGCATTCCTATTTTTCTGATAGGAAGCAGTACACCGTCTACAATGGAAAGTCCTCCACTACCTCATTTAATTTAGCTGGTGTTTCCCAAGATGCTGTTCTTTCTCCTTTTCTGTTTTCCTTTTTCTTGCATGACTTGCCTCATTCTGATGTAGCCAGTTTTGTTAAGTATGCCGATGACCTCTCGGTTTCTATGCCTGTCAACTCTCAGTCAGATTGTTCCAAATTAAATAACTTTCTGTCGGAAATTAGTCAGGGGTCCTCTTCAACGGACGTAGGCTAAATCGGTCTAAATGTCAGGTAGTCAATTTCAGTTTCAGACGTAAATGTGACCTACAGCAACTAGTTAGCTCACATAGCCCCACTATCAATGACGGCATAGAGGTTGAAAATACATCTAATGTCAAGTACATTGAGCTGAGTTTTTCCACCGATCTTTCCTGGTCTTCACACATCTTGCTAGTTACTAGAAAGATGTTTCGCTTAAAGTTCTACATTGGGAAATTTAGTCAGTCTGGCATTAGGCAGTCTTCGCTTTCTCAGTTTGTCAATTCTTGTATTCTACCCTTCCCTATATACTGCTCCCCATTAATCTTTCCTGGACTACTTAAGAAAGACTTTGCTTTGCTGGAATGGCGCTAAAAGCCGTTGGTAGGGCAAGTGGGATATCGTTAAACCAACTGGTTAACACTATTGTAGATAGACATTATGTCATATAAGAAACTAGCGAATACAATGTTGTCGGTCCCCGAGCATCCTCTCTATACGCAGCTCTCCCTTGCAATTCATCTAGTAGAACTAGAAGCAGCTATAGGAGGCTATATGCCAGGAATGCCATGTACAAAACTCCACAATACCGTATCTGGCACAGCTGTTATGTGATGAGAAATCGTTAGGTATGAAACGATCAACTTACTGCGGCACTCTAACAAATAGTTCCCAAAGTTTTTGTTTTCCTTTCTTCGTTACTATTATATTGTTGTTCACATCTTCCATTACTCACTAATTTTACATTTCATATCCCGTGGTGCATTGTTTGAAATGTAAACGCAAAGCTGTTCTTTTATTTATTCATTTTTTTTATTTATCTTCTTTTTGAAGTGTTGCTTCTTTATTTTAAAATCTTATAAAATTTATGAGGTAATTAGATGCAATATATTGTAATGCACGCTGAAAATTCCGTACCTGTACCACAAATACTGTTTCGAATAAAGCTGTTATTATTATTGTTATAGTTATATTTTCGCTGGTGAAATGATTGTCGTATCATTCAGCAATAGTTTTCATTAAAAATGTATGCCTCAATAATTAACACAAATCTCAAAAATATAATAAAACATGTTGTTCACCTGACAGAGAACTCCTAGTTGTGAAGAACACAGAAAGCTGTAATACAGTTATCCAATAATAAATTTATCCGATTCCATTTGTGTCATGCTATGAGGTGGTCGTTTATTTCGATGTATTTATAACATATTTATTTATGTCTTTCTTTTTCCTGCAAATCAATATGAGCTAAACGATGCACACAATACTTAGTTGCATTTATCGAAACAAAGGTAAGCGTGAGTGAAGTTTGATCGTCATGTGTGATTGACTGCATTACACTTAAGATAACAAGTTATGTATGGTGCTTCAGACACAGTTTATTATTCGTATTTACAGCTCACTTATTGCCTATATCAGTACGGGCAAAAGATAATATGGACCTTAACTTAAAATCACATGATTTTCATACCCTGCACTAAGTATACCTAACCAACAGTTATATGAAATCAAATATCACTGTGATACAAAAATCACACTAATATTCTCTGATATAACACTGAGAGCAGGACATCCAGTATTGGCATTTGTTATTTGTCTTTTCACTGTGTTATGTTCCAGTATCTACAATCCATCTATTCGCCTTAATAAATTCGACTACTACAGAGTGAAGCGAATGAAAATAGATTGCAGAATATGAGTGAATAATAGTTGTGTAATGGACAAGTGAAAACTGAAAATTAATTGGTTAGAGGATTTCATCATGAGCTGACATCAGTTACAAAACCGTTGGAAAACCAGCTGGGAGTACTGTAAAGCTGCCTAATCCTAGTCCGGAGCTCTTCATCAGCACGCACTCATCGGGATTTCAACCGGAGACCTTCCGTTTACGAGGCAAATCCATAGACCATTAAGCCACTAGGACCCAATCCAATGGCCAGTCCATGAATTCTAACTTCTGCCAAATCATGACAGAGCGCGACCACTTCGCAATATCTTCTTCGATGAGTTACTTTCTCATCTTCAACCTGCTATATCCTACTGGTCACGACTTCACACTAGAACCCCAGGTTAACTGGGTGCGCACTAATGAAGAGTCCCAAACTAGGACGAAACAGCTGTCCAGTACTCCCAGGTTTTTCACTGGTTTCTTAACTGACGTCAGCTAATGAGGAAATCCTCTAACCTTTTTTTCTTTCACGTCCCAAGTGGAACATAAGGCCTCAAGCTAGAAAGCTTGAAGTTTCTGTAGCAGTGTTTATTTTTAAAGGATGGGGTTGCTAGCCCCATGCCCGAACTTGTCTCTATGCCACCTTTTTATTACTGGCTTAGTGAGGTTAAGGAGCGCGTCAGCCGGGAATCGAACCCCGGACTATGTGCATGGTCGGCGACCGTGCTCTAACTAATCAAACAAAATCATTACAAAACCAATAATTGAAAATAAATTGTCTATGTTGGCATTATTGCTTCACTTAACTGATGTGTTTCATCAGAATGCAACCACAAAACCTAATTTCAGGGCTTCTTTCCGATTGCCTTCAAATATCCGACAATCTCATAAGTACAGAGTTCTCAGAAATATAAAGATGAGATATCCGAAACAATAGAGTAAATTTGAATCTCATGTTATCCAGAGGGAAGCGTACAGTGACATTCGAAACTCGATCTCCTCAAAACACATTCACAGGAATTATGAGATATTATGCGTCGGTGGTATACCGGTAAGGGCGCTCTCCGAACATGCACATGGTCCGGGGTTCGATCCCCGGCAGACGCACTACTTTACCTCGCTGAGCCAGAAATAATGCTGGTAAAGAGGAAAGGTTGGGCAAGAGGCTAGCAACCCCATCCTGTGAAAATTTAACACTGCTATAGAAACTTCAAGCCTTCTAGCTTGAGGCTCTATGTTCCACTGGAAATGTAAAGGAAAAAAATGAGATATTATATTCATTGAAAATAATTAAACCACAAATGCTGAGAGTGCACGTAAATACTTCGATATCTGAATGAAATTTACTTAGTCAATAAACACTTCGATGCTTTCTTAATGGATTTCATTATCAGCTGATATCTGTTAGAGAACCATTGGAAAGCCTGCAGCTGTTACGTCAGCCTAGTTTGGCACTCTTCATCAGTACACACCCATCACCAGGGTTCGAACTCAGGACCTTCTGGTTACAAGGCGAGCTCGTAGACCATTAGGCCACTGGGAGCCAACCCGATGGCCAGTCCATAGATTCTAACTCCTGCCAGTTCTCGACATAGCGTGACCACTAGCCAATGTCTTCGGCAAGTATTAATCCTCACACCTGACCTGTTGCACCCTACTAGTCATGACTTCCCACTAGAACCACAGGTAGCTATCTACCTGAATAAGGCCAGTCGCTAGTGAGCATCTCATTGATATTCAAGTATTGGTTAGTAGAGATTCAATTGACTGGTTACAGAACCATTGGAAAAACAACAGGGAGTACTGGACAGCTGTTTCGTCCTAGCTTAAGAATCTTCATCAGTGTCTATTGACTAACAAACCTGAAAACTTCATAAACAAATTTAAATAAATGGGAGAAGCTTGGAAAGGTTGGTTTTATATCACATAAATAAAATGTTTTTTTATCCACAGTTGCCCTTGTTTATTGATCCGTGTGTGTAATTTACATTCAACTCACCGTACTGTAAGTGGGAAAAAAGCTTCAACCTTTTTGTTTGAAGTCTCAGAAGCCTTTCTTTTTATTTTCGATATTTAGTTTTATTAATGCCTTTACCCTGAAGTCGAACTGTCCATCTCTGATGGGATCTCCATCAGACGGCAGTTGAAGCCGCACTGCCATATGAGTGGCTAGCGAGCGTTCTAACGTTGAAACCACTGATGTGCATTTGTGGGTGCAGTGATCAAAAGTGTGTAGGTGGTTTTAAAAGATGAGTCAATTCGTTTGCTGCTTTACCAATTATAGTACCCTCATCCACAAAATTTCACAACTTTTCGCTTGAGTCGTTAATTTTTCCACGAGTCATCGAAAAAAGTCTTCTAAAAATCTAGGAATCCTGAGTAGAAAGATGCAACGTTACTAAATACATGAATGCGAACAATTGAATTGATGAACTTTTCAGTATACCTGTACATTGTATAACCAGTAATATATCAAAAACTATAAAATTTCTATAATAAGGTCAAACTAGATCAGTTTATATTCTAAGTGTGTCTTTGTTTTCCAATAAATCCCAACACAATCTCGAAATGATATTTAACAAACAGAGCCAGGAAATACTGCATTGTCGAGTAATTCCTTTGAAATTACTAGCCTACAGTTTGCCCATCGTTAAATAACGGGCGCTGACTAATGGTCCTGTCGCCAAGTGACATGCTCCCACTGACAGTTGATATAACCAACTCAACCTAGCTTTAAGTATACTGTCACAATGCAAAAATCAACTGATATGCTAAATACGCCTATTCGACCTTGGTAGTTTCTGATTCAATGAACCACGTAAATATCAAAAGACAAGGACTGGCGTGTTACTGGTAGGATATGATTTTACGAGGAGAAACATGCAGTATTTGCACAACAATAAGTATTCTGATTAGTTAATGATCTGGCTAAGACCAAGGTAAGAAAAAGATGGTGAAATGTTATAGTCATCCATCATACGATGAATCAAATGATGAGCCATAAGATGACTACTATTTTAAGCTGAGACCTAGCAACTGTTTCATGCATTTGTTTAAAATGATACCATAATTAATTTCATTTATTTCTCATCAACTGCTTACAGCCTAAAGACACCATCATTAAGCTTATATACGGGAAAGATTACAGCATACTATCTCAGAGAGTTCAGATTTAAACAAAAATTTTAATGTATACATATAATGGTGAAGACAAGATGTTAAAATTTAAGACTACACAATCAAATGAAAGAAAGCAAGGAAAGCCTGATAACTGCTTGTTTCTGAACACATTAATCTGGTTTGAGGCGTTTGCTGAAGAGATTAATTCAGGAAAACTTGAAGAGAATTCAGCTATTTCGTCTATTAATAATTGTAAAGGATTTTGCGATGCCCACTTCATGATCCATATCAAAGAGATACCTGACAATGGCACTATGGGAAGCGTCTTTTTAACTCAGACGTTCAGAATTCGGAGGTATTCCTTTCCTTTTGTTCCCACTCGTGTCTACGCCACTACTGTGGTGTCGAGTAGTTCTTATGAAATTACCACCCTGTTATTTACATCGTCTAATAAAAAGCATTGAATTTCGTTATTTCAGTTGACTGTATTTTTGGTACAAGTATGGAATTTTCAGCATGGATATCGGTAGCCCAAAGTTTGCAGGCCGACCATAGATATCAGGTGTGCGTTGGCAACGGATCGAACCTGGGACGATGTGCATGGACGGCGAGAGTCCTAACCACTGTGCCACCGACGCCATTGCTCCCTTTAAAGCCCTATTTTCCACTTCGAATGCAAAGCAATAAAAACAAACAAAACGCAATCATTTTATTTACCTACTTGATTTAAAATCAACCTTTTCAAGGTTTATCGAATTAGTCCGAATGTTTGTTTGTTTTACTAAGGTTGCCTGTATGTTAGTGATTAAACACAAAAATGTTTGTTGGTCAGGCATAGTCCACTCAGATACATATCGTGCGATATCATGATTCCTTTGAACGGTGTTGGTGTTTGTTTTACCTCTGGTTGTTGATAAGGAAGTTTGTGTTATTATGTACATGTGATAGGAGATAAGAACAATTAGCTTGTGTGTTCAAAAAAGCTAATCCATGCAGTCATTTCACACATTTTTGTTTGCGAAAAGAAATGTACTGTATTATCCTCAGGTTGTGTTGATTGCTGTGGGGAAGGGGCGCGGGGAATCTACAAGAAGACCGATACTTAGGTTTTGTACTTGTTGGCAGTCATTACTAAGACACATTTGCAGCCACAGAAGAAGAACCAACTGTGGTTGTGACTGATGGGAGAGATGAGCAGGACCCGTTGCAGGGGCCGTAGTATTCGTAAGTATTATATGAGGTTGCATAGGATTTACAGTTCCACAAAGTGACTGATGTTGTTGTGATCTAAAGTGTACCATAGCTGCCTGTGGCGTAGACGCCTGACAACCCATAGTAGTCATATTGGAAACTGAAGCTGGAGTTATGCGTTGAGGAACTGCACTAAGCACTTGGGATTGCTGATTACCCACAGACAATATATTAGAACCAGTGGCTGAAACAAACATACTAGACCCAGATTCATTACTGCTAAAAGTAGGGTCTGGGCCAAGCTGCGATGTGTTGTATAGGAAACAAAATTTGAATCTAAAAATAAACAAATCATTCGTTAACAGTTAATTTGGTCAGGATCTGTTAAGATAAGAAACTTGTTCTAAAGATCGCAAAGAGAGAAATGAAGAAAAAACAGGGAAAAATAATTTGAATATCCTTGAAATTTGTGAACTAATTCAATGGTGCAAGCACTGTCAAGCAGGGAGGGGTTGCTACAAAACGTATCAAAATAATGTGCACGGAACTAAACAGAGCAAATGACCGCCGGAACAAAGTGAAAGAATGCACACAACTGGCTTGGGAACTCAAGAATCATTGGGGAAATCTTTTTCCTCACAATTAACATAAATGCGATGTTTAAGTTTAACCAAACACAAAACTGTTAGAATGAAAGGATATGGAGTGTTTATTAACAACTTCCCTCTGAAAACACAGTTGAGCTCGCGATTCATAAAAAAAGTCACCAACCGTGAATTTTAGAGTGCCATAAATTGCACTTGCAACGAACAGAAAACATGACAGTGTCATGTGAGCTCATAGAAAGCTTTTAAAGTACTTACACAGCCAGCAATGTGAAAGCAAAGTTCAACTAACCAATCCTTCAAACGCCATTTCCAAGATTGTTATTAGAGATACACCCGGAATACCTGCCAAGATAGTATCCATCAGTTGTTGGAAAATAGCTGGGGCAGTTTTAACTCCGAAAGGTAATCTGTTGTATTGGAACAAACCGCGATGTGTATTAATGTAAGGAGTTCTCGGCATTCTGGGGCTACTTCAACTTGTAGATATGCGTCAGCAAGATCCAGTTTTGCAAAAACAGACCCATCATTTAAAACAGTGAATAAATCATCCGGTGCTGTTCTAATGCAGCATTCAACCCAGTAGAGAAATCAGCACAAATACGTAGAAACCCATTCGCTTTCTTGACAGCGACGATGGGTGCTGCCCATGCCGAGTACGTGACTGGTGCTGATACGCCTTGTTGTTGTAGTCTCTCCAATTCTCGTCAACTTTTGGTACAGATGCATATGGGACTGGCCTCTTTGGGCGAAAAACCGGTTTTGCGTCTGGTAATACTCAAAAGGTAGCTTGCAAAGAGGTACAGTGACCTAATCCGGGTTGAAAAACAGGTGCAAATAGTTTGCATAAATCAGAAAAGGAGTTGGCTGGATTTTTATCCTTGTTAACTGCGTTGCATACAGAACTAACTGGGACATCAGCCAGATGTAAACGATCGAACCAATCAAGTCAGAAAAGATTTAAATCACTCTTGGTGACGTAACAAATTCCTGTGAATTTGATATTGTGGAAGGAAACAGAACATTTGAGTTCACCAATTAGTTTGAGGCGCCCACCACAGGCGCTGACAGCAGTCTGAGAAGTATTTGCGATTGGTAGTCTGCCAATATTATTCCAAAGTTTCTCTGATATAACAGTAATATCAGAGGCGGTATCTAGCTGCAGACGTGCATCATGACCATTCATCTGAAAGTCAAGATACATGGAGTCGTGACTTGACAGGTTGCGAGTAGACTCAATGATCTCCTTGGAGATTTAGGACCAACAGTTGGTCGAGCTTTCGCTGAATTTGATATCTGGGTTTGTGTGGCTGACAAAAACCATTTTTATGACCGATGATTTTGCACTTGCTGCAACGATGATTTTTGTATGGACAAGACTTTACAAAGTGCCACGCGCCACAATGCCAGCATGGTGATGGTGGGGTCTTCTTTGCAGTATTTTGTGAAGTTGGACGAGTATGTGTAGATTTACGCGGAACATTAGAGAAGGTGGGTCAGGACTGGATGATGAGAGATTTTTGCTCTTTCGTAATGCATGAATATCAGAGCTTCTCGAAGGTGTTGATTCGACCAGGTGTGCGTCTTTCTGCAAATTAATCAGCCGTTGATATTCATCAGCTATGTCATGTAATGTTAACTTAGGATTTTGTTCTAGCTGATTGAGCAGTCGAGTTTGGACAAACATTTCCATTAATTTCATTTGTTGTTCAAATAGTAATTCCAATTTAGAAGAATCCATAGTTTTCCCCGTCGCCAAATTATCGTTATGTACTGGTCGAGTAATTAATAGTCCTGAAGCAAAAGGCGGAAATCAGAAAACCACCAGGTTCACGATGATACTTGTATTTTTCAAAACAAAGAAAATCAATGTCACACAGTGAGTGAATGTTCAAAAATGAACGAATCAATAGACAGTCTTAACATGATTGGTTGTAATGTCATGTGCCAACATGGTTAGTCATGTTTGTGTAGTTAGTGGACAGACAAAAACATATTGTCAATTATAATGGAATATCGATCCATATATACATAGCAAAATATAACAGGCTGTCAAAAACAAACACACATATTATGTGGATGCATATCAAAAACCACCCGGGAGTACTGGACGGCTGTTTCGTCCTAGTTTGGGACTCTTCATCAGTACGCACCCACCGGGATTCGAATCCAAGACCTTCTGTTACAAGGCGAGCTCGTTACCATTAGGCCACTGGGACCTGATCCAATGGTCCTTGAATTCTAACTTTTGCCAATTCACGACATAGCGCAACCACTAGCCAATGCTTCGGCGAGTATTTGTCCTCACACCCGACCGGCTGCACCCTACTGGTCACGACTTTCCACTGGAACCCAGGTAACTACCTACCTGAATAGGGCCAGTCGCCAGTGAGCATCTCATTGGTATTCAAGTTTTGGTTTGTAAGGATTTGATTGGTATAAGTTATCCACAGTTATTATATTGCAAAAATATTGATTCAGACATCTATAAAACTCAAAATAATTGAGCAATGCATATCCTTTTCGATAATTTCCTCTTCTACCTCTACAGTTGTAAATACAACTTTATATACATAGAATATTCTAAAATAGTAGTCAATAACAATATTAGTGTTATTTTAAATAATACTGATTTGTTAAGTGAGATCAATGGAATAACAGGTCATTAAAGATGCTCAAATTATAATAATAATAATAAAGATATAATAGCAAATAGAATATCAACTAAAATTAGAGAAATTTCCACAGAAATTGAGGATCATTCAAACCTAGATGGTCAGTGGTAATGATAATGTCTGAACTAGCTTCTTTTGGACGCACAAATTAGGCTTCTTAATGTGGATCTAACGGCCAGCTCAGCAATATTTAGTAATCAAACTCTTAAAGAGAAGTTAAGATTTGTCGATATGCGGTAAATGAGACTGAAAGCCTGGTCAGCATCAATCTTGTGTTCTGTTTCCACAAGATGAGGTAAAATGGCGCACGAATAGATAGATTTTGTTTGTCCTTTACTTAACCACTTTGCAGTGTGATGTTCGGTAATCCGACGAGAAACACGCCAAATTGTACGGCTATGTATGATATGATATAATTTATGAAAATATTTATGGAAATATTCAATATTTGCAAAAATTTGTCTGTCTTAGTACATAATACTGATGAATATAAGAAATAACAAATCATTCATGCACAAATAATGGAACTTGCTCACTCGACAAAGGTGATCTTTCAACATTTCATAGTTGTTGTTGTTGTTTTCCCTCCTTGGAAAACGTCATTTCATGCATAGTTATATCCTGTAAAGATTGTGCACAAAAAGTGTACAAAAATATTAGAAATCACAATAATATTATGCGTAATGTACACAGTTATTTTTAGTTTAGTTGTAGATGACCTAGACAGAATAGAAGATCCTCCATCGTGGTTTGCTGTAGGAATAATAAAAAAAAACATTCGAAACTCTCTTTTCTCTCAGTGTTAGCTGATAGTGCCCGCCCAGTGGACACTATGCAAGAACTCGATGTTATTTTATCTCATCGAATGCTTTCAATGGTCAGCACACTCGTCTAATGATTATAGACCTATCTATGCATTCAGAAGAAGTTCTGAGAACCAGTATTATTCAACACTTAGTCAGCTGGAATTTAACTGACTGACTTGACCATTAGCATCACCCATTATATAATTTTAGTTTCAACACCGATTGGTTGGTCTTCTTACATCTTTATTAGAATTCAGCCTATCTGCTTCCCTAACAATCTGGTACTTTCTAAATCGACAGCTTGTGTTCTCCATAGCCTTTATCCACCGCGTCTCTCAGAGTATTTCAATGTATGTAATCACTGTCACCTTTCACTGTCCTTCTTTTCCAGACTGACGACAATGATATAGGAATTAAATCCGAAATTAAGTATCTTGGACTTATCCTCTCCTTCTGGTCGCTCCTGATCTTCCCATATCTTAGCGATCTCCAGCAAAGTATTCCGCCTGACATTGTACATTAAGAAGTTAAGGCACTCAGGTATAACTAAACGCCTTCTCTTACAGTTCATAAACTCTTGCATCCTACCTATTCTTCTTTATTGTTCACCCTTATTATTTCCCGGTTTGCTTGAAAAATGACTACGTCAAAATTCGTAGAATGCTGAAGACTGTCAGTAGGGCGAGTAGTGGTGTCCCATTAGACGACATAGTTACCGTCGTTGTCGATAGGCACTTGACTTCGTGCAATAAATTTGCTAAAGGGATTTTATCTGACTTGGAGCATCCACTTTACCCTCAGCTTTCACCTTGCATCTCCTCAGGTAGAATAAGAAGTAACTTCAGAAAACTGTATGCTCGCACCTCTAAGTGTAAAAGTTCTGTGATACCATACTTGGAACGTATTTTATGTGATGAAAATAGTGTCAGGCAACAATTAACTAACCTTTTTTCATCTAGTAAATAAACAATTTCCTCAATCCATCCTTATATACCTTCAAGTTTCACTTTTATTATTTCTATTATATTTATGGTCCTGTCGCTTCTTTGTTTTACTCTCATAATTGCAAACACCAACTTATCTCTATGACCTCTGTAATCTTTGTTCTCCCCTCGCCATATCATGTAAAGAGAACATTATATTCAATAATTTTTAAACAAGCTCAGATTTCTATACCGCATCGACAACACTGTGTGAAACAAGCCCACGGAATTTTCACTTGTATTCTTATTATTATTACCCTAGCTATTATCATTATTATTGCTTTTCCATTTTATATGCTGCATGTTTTTGATATTACCTCTATTGTTAATGTGGAGAATTTTCTGTGTGATTAATTGTTATTTATAATTTGAGGAAATTAGATGCAGTAATATTGTGATTAATGCTGAAATTTCCATTCTGTATCACAAGTAGTGTTTTTGGAATAAAGTAAATCATTATAATTAAGCGTTCTTTTGTCATTAAGAGAATTATTAATTATCATTGGTTTTTTGACTGAGATCACGGATTGATATCAGTTAGAGAACAATTCAAAACCAGGGAGTACTGAACAATTGTTTCATCTTTATTTTTGATTCATTGGCGAAAACACACCAAATCCTTACAAATCAAGCTTTGAAAATTAATCTGACGCCTCTTAGTGATTTGCTACAGGATCGAGGTTCCTGCAGTTCTAGTGAGAAGTTGTGACTAGTGAGGTCCATCCTATTGGGAGTGAAGATGGATTTTCCGCCTATGACATTGGTTAGTAGTTGTGGTAGAAATCACGAAAAAGTAGACGTTAGAATTCATGGGCTATTGATCTGGATCCGAGTGACTAAATGGCAAACGAGCTTGCCTTTTAACCAGAAGATCTTAGGTTTGCAGCCCAGTGGGTGTGTACTGCCGAAAAGTCGCAAACTAGGATGAAACAGTTGTCGCCTACTCCTTTGGTTTTCAGGGGTTGTCTATCTATTATCAATTCAAGTGATGGTTTGTAGGATTTGATTGGTTTCAGGATTTCATCATGAGCTGACATTAGTTAGAGAACCATTGGAAAACCTGGGAGTACTGGATAGCTGTTTCGTCCTAGTTTGGGACTCTTCATCAGTACGCACCAACCGGGATTCGAATCCAAGACCTTCTTGTTACAAGGCGAGCTCGTAGACCATTAAGCCACTGGGACCCGATCCAATGGTCCTTGAATTCTAACTTCTGCCAATTCACGATATAGCGCAACCACTAGCCAATATCTTCGTCGAGTATTTGTCCTCACACCCGGCCCGCTGCACCCTAGTGGTCACGACTTTCCACTGGAACCCAGGTAATTCGCCAGTGAGCATCTTATTCAATCAGTCCGTAGTCTAACTTGCGAAACAAATGAAATCCTTACAAATCAACTCTTGTAAATTAGTATCACTGTTATTAGTAGGACTTATAGTAACATTTATGTACAACATCATGTCATCCTATTAACAAATCACCCTGATTGGTTTACCTCAAATATTAAGTTGTAAAGTTGTGTATTTCGGAATAGCGCATAACGAGATGAAATCGAAAACAGTATCACTGTTAGCAAACATATGTTGCTTAAAATGTTAAGTGAGAAAATGTAGCGTGATGTTTCGCAACATTTCAATTTGTCATATTACATAAGGAACATTTGAAGGCATAGAGCACTTATTATTTCACACAAATCAATAAAACCTTAGGGAAATGTAATTGAGAAGAAGGGAGAATAAAGCGGCGTTGGCTGTGGGGTATGAGATTCAGTACACTGAAGCATACTCCCTTTCTATCATTATCGGAAGCTCTGAGGTTATATTTTATTTGTTTGTAAGTGAAAATATCGTAAAAATTAACACCTGGGGAGTTAAACACGAATAGAAAGTATAATGATGCTAACATTCATTTTGGAAACAGTTCAAAAGTAGAAGATATCAGTTTGACAATAGTTTTAAATTGTCCTATGCGAAATTCCTCAAAGCGGATTCTGTTTGCCAGTTTTAACAAATCGGATGACACGTGTGAGTGAGGTGAAGGAATAGATATGAACTAAGTCAGCCGAGATTTGCGGAGTACTCATCAAATTCATCTTGAATTTTCCTTAGTTCATTACACATTTTTCACACCTCTTATGAACATAATTTTACGTAGTTCATTTTCATTCTCTTCTCTCTGTCAGGGGTCGAATTCAATAAGCCTATACATGCTTCATGTGTCAGTGTTTCAGCAACATACTGTTCGCCATCCACGCATTTCTGCTACCTGCCAATAAACGTCTACACCGTACATAGTCGATAAAATGCCAGGAAATGATGGAAGGTTTGGCGTCACACTAGCATAATCAAGCTGAAATAACAACATAACTGCTAGGAAAGTTTCAAAACTTAATGCCAGAATAATTTAGAAGCTACTTGGTGGATGGTGACTAGCAGGGGAGTCCAAATCAACGCACATTTCGTCCTATTCGGGACTCGTCTGCCAGCTGGATTTACCTGTACCCCGCAGTGACTGATGATATTCCGCCTGAATGCCTACAATGCAGTCGGAACTAAAATCAAGCCTAAATAGGAATAAATGTATTCCTGACAACGAAATATTCAATGTTTATGAAACTGATGACAAAATCGGTTACCCTATGTTCTATTTTAAACGTTATCTCAGAGTTTAGTAGTATGATATTTATTTTTTTTTAATTTTTAATTTTTAATTTTTTTTTATTTTTGACTACAGCTTGATTCCACACTGTATTTTTGGTAGAAGTATGGAATTTTCAGCGTGGATATCGGTAGCCCAAATTTTTCAGGCCAACCAAAGATATCAGGTGTGCGTCGGCGAGGGCTCGAACCCCGGACCGTATGCATGGTCGGCGAGAGTCCTAACCACTGTGCCACCGACGAACATATTTGTTATACGGTCACTGATATTTGATTTCATATAATAGTTAGTTAGATATGCCTGCGTGGTATGTGGTAATCATGTGATTTCAAGTTAAGTTTCATATCATTTTTACGCTGAAGGGAATCACTCGTTTGCATACATTTGACCACTAAATTATATCTGAAGTGCTTTACATTAATTGCCATGCTGCTTGTAATGTGATCAAACCCGATTGTTTACCTGATGAGCAAAGTTCATTCAAACTTTATCTTCCTCTTGATAAATTAAAATAAATATTTGATGAACAGTTTAGCAAGAGAGGAGATAAGAATGCATTATAAATAGAACGAAATTAACCCACGTCAGGTAAAATCATACGAATGAAATCAAGTAAGTTTATTATTGGATTACTATTCATAGCTTTGTGTGTTCTGCATGATTTCGAGTTCTCTGTAGGATGAACACGTTCTCTTCATACTTAATGGTTTACTTGTTTTTTTCATACGGCGATTAAGACTCATTTTGTTTTTGAACGCTTTTTCTCACCGACGCGACACCTATTTCTCCAGAGGAAATATAAATTCCATTGCCTCTCACTAGGATATATGATCCTATTCCCATGTGGAAATCATATATGTAGTCATAAATTTTAGATTTTTATTATACGAAACATTTCAGTGATCCGCTTAGTGATGACAATTTACAAATGACCAATATGTGTGCAGCCATGTAGCTAGTATTGAGACTGCTTGCCAACCGAACTAGATTTGCCGCTAACTTGGTGATATCAGTGCAGGTGGCATCATTGAATTCGTCTTCATCTAACAGCAGTGGATTGCATTTTGAGTTTCTGCTGTACACATTACGATTATCAGCCAATAGTTTCACACTCACACACCGAAACATACTGTCATACACATTCCATATAACTGTCATGTTGCATTTTATACATTTTAACAGAATTATTCGAGAAGATGGGTGATAAAAAAGCTGCCGGGAATTCAGTTTTATTAAATCGTGAATTTGAAGTGTTGGACAAATTCCAGAAAAGAGTGAGTCTACTAGCCAGTGATGAATATAATTACTGATTATAGGTTCTAGTTTTTCTGGGCGTGATATGCGGTATCACACTAGCCATAACACCTGCTCTGACATTCATGTATGTCAACATTCATAAATAATTAATCAATTTTCTTCCAGACCTAAAATGCAATATCAGGTGGTGATTGCCGTCTTATATATCATAATGTGAGTTCATCAAACGATTAATTAAAATTGAGTTTATTAAATTTTATTGAATGTTATGATGTATATTATGCATTGACCATAGTAGACTAGGCTACATGCTTGATATTTCCTTATTACAGTCATTCCCTAATGTTCGTCTCAACACATAATCCTATTTGATACTGGATAGCAACGTTATAAGTCACTTTCGAGCATCCTACACGAGAGTGAAGTATTACTTCGCATTGTTATTGAAGATATAATTGAGATATAACAGTGTTTACTCTCGACACATATCGAAATGTATTCAAAACACATTGTCGACTTATCTATTTTACATCCATCAGCAGGTTTACTAAAGCCGTGAGAAACATCACATCTGACAACATCTGAATAGCTGGAACTTCTATTTTACATGTGACTCAGTGCATTATATTGCAGGATGTGTTGTGCAAATTCTGAACATGTAATCTGATAAGGGAAACGAAAATTAAAGTCGAGTCGACTACAAGAATATTTGTGATATCACACCTATTTTTATATTTATCAGAAAGTTTCCGCAGAAATCGTCAACTTTCCAGAGGTTGATAAACACGTTGAAAAGAAGAGAGCGATTCTGCTTAACCTCAGTTATTAAATGAACAGTGATAATGATTTTGTTTTCAATATTTAAACATTTCGGGGTGAGGTTCATATTTTTGTAGTTGTATGTAAATTGTACACTTCACGATATGTATTTATAGGTATATATATTTATCATTTATTTCCCTTCCATTTCAGAGCGATTCTTGAACTCGCTGTATTATGTTTGCTATTCTTATCAGACAGCATAAGGAGACGTTTTCCTGTGAATTTGTTGTTGACGATGTTACATGTAAGAATTCGATGTTTTTATCATTCACACACGATGCTGTTAACTTCCCGGTCGTAACGTAGTTTCTTCATGAATATTCAAGATGAAATAGGTTGTAGGAATACTTGTTGAGTAAATAGGTTAACTTCAGAAGTATTGAAGAATATTTCGTCAGGCACGAATGAATTCCTTATTGCTAATGAAATATTCAATGTTTGTGTAACACATGAAAGAAGCAGATAATTGATATCGTGGTTTCTATGTTCTCTCAGTGAATAGTCTTATGATATTTATAATTCAGGGATAACATATTTCATATTTCCTGGTTAGATATACATTGCTGTATGATGTATACAAATCCTTTGGATTGGACATTAGTAACTAGTGTGACGTGTCTAGTCCTTTATTTGGTGCTCGAGTAGCTCAGGGTTAACGTCCATTCGAATCTCAGAAGGGACGGGTGCCAACTAGTACGAAACCTAGGTCGAAGGCTTCCTGCTGCTTACCTCCAACTATCTAGTATACAAATCATGTTATATTCATATTAGCAATGGCTTCGAACAGTGAACTGCGTCTACACAAAAATTCAGTATGATAAAATATTACAAACTATCACTTCACTGAGGTGATGGTCTTTCTAAATACTACTGACTACCCGTTACTATAGAATCACCCTTTGGCCTGTTCACCTACACTATGAAATTGTGTTTATGAGACTATTGTAATATTTAGTAATTAAAACACAATTTTCGTATTTAATTCACTCTTTTTTGTAGTCTGCTTGCATGACCGTTCTAACAGAAATCGGATTCGCTGGGAAAGATTGGAAATGGGTACTTCTGGTGATGGCAATAGCTGTGGTTCTCTATATCACATGTATATCGATAGGTGCAATGTTGAATAGTGAACTGGAAGTGGACTCCCTAGGAATGCTGATAGTCTTTGTTGTCTCGTTAGCTGCAGTTGCCACTGCTACACTTTTGGTTTACTTCGTGGGCAGTTACGTAAGTGGAAATAAACATTTTTATCTTTACAACAAATAGAATATGTGATTAAATGTCTCTGATTCAAGTATCGAAATACCCATTACTTTGTCAATTCAGTGACTAGTGTGAATGAGTCACTGATGCGAATGAAACAAGTGTAGAGCGGTATTTTGAACAATTGTTCAGTGTCGCATGTATCTCATTTTACAAAGAAATGTATTAATGCAATATCCTGACTGCATATACGTTTCGTCAACTAAATGTATTTATCATTGATATTTTCTGTGTTGTAGCGCGAGTATACACCGATGGTTCTCGCCGGAGGTATGACAGTTTTATTAATCCCTGTAAGTCTCCATTTTCCATGTTCATTTCTGTTATTTAAAGCTACTTTATCAAAGCTGAGGATCACATAACCATTTGGTGTCTTATTTAGCCTTCACTCAAAATAAGCAACTTCTAGTGAAAAACACGCGATTGATTTTGCCAAATTTTACACTACAGTCATTAGTATTATCATCGCCCCAGGTTACAAATGAAACTTGAGGTTTCCGCACATACCGCTGTTTCAATCTGTTTTCTGAGGTCATGTTTAGTTGGCTCCAGGACTGTCCAGAAGCTTTCATCTTCTCCATACGTAGTCTCACTTGTGCCACTCTTCGAGGCGCTCCCGACACGCCGATTCATACCCGGACTCCATTTGAAGGACTCTGTTGTACACTGTATCACTGAACAGTCTCATCATCACATCACATATCCAATTCATCACCTTTTTCTTCTGCATATTTGCCATGAAGTACTCTAACACCTGGCTTACCACTAACAGTTAAATCTGCAGTATCCGGTTAGAGACGGTAGCTGTTAGTAAGCCTGTAGCTACTTGAGAATTCCCTTCAGGATGCCATAACACCTCGAAACATATAAAACCACTGATTTTACATTACTGTTGAATATCCAGATTTGATAATTATGTTCAACAGATGTGTGACAACCTTCAGTCACCAGGGTGAATGAAATCTAATTTCATTGCATATGTCAAATTTTATTAATACACTAAAATTTCCCAAAATATTACAGCTCATATTTTCCAACATCTTCCATGTTTATCAGTTCGCCTTATATGTTGGTCAGATAACACTTGGCCCACGTGGATTCAGAGAGTATGATCCAGATTACTGTGCAACTTCAATCGTTTTACATGCCATGCTTGTCATCTTTCTGATTATCCTCGGAATTGGACTTATAAAGGTACAGGCGAAGTAAGATAATATGTTAACAGGACCGACTGAACTAATTTCGTGATTTTCAGTATAAAAGCATTACAGTAAAAATGTGCATTTTATAACCATCTGTCTCTGAACACTCTTTAAACTGTTATGTTCATGATTTGTAATCCAAATAAATAAATTCGGCTTTTTCACAAAAAGTGTATAATTCTGAAATATCACTGTTATTTTCCAGATGTGTGGTTTTCAGTACCATGTGAAGGTTCTTCTGACCAGCAATATCAGTTACAGCGATGAATGTTATACTGGATTCCATATTTCTGTATGAAATGTCAACCATCAATGATTGATCAGGTACATGTTTGGGGAGGCTTCACTATTATGAACGACATTGATGAGTTTAAGAATACAGCAATGTCTGGATCCTTTGAATACTAAGTAATTTGTGTTCTAAAAGTATCCGATGAATGTCTCATAGTAGTTTACAAGGACATCTTTGACGGAGGTGCTCTGCATTGCTGTGAAATGTTCTCAGGAATCGCTAACTGACATCACTTACTGATTTTACGAACCAGCACGTACGAATCATCTGAAGCCAAACTGTCTTCACTAGGATGCATAATTGAACCTTGAATCATAGCAGAGCACTACGTCTGATATACTTTCCATCATTCAATGGAATAAAATAAATAATTTTCATGCAATAATGTTGACCAATAAAAGTCTTTTTGAGGACTCTAGTGATTACTCACTGCTAACCATTCAAATAAGCGATTAAGTTACCCATCTTTTCGAATTGCTGCGTTAGCCATTATTCTCCACAGATTTTGAAGATTTAGAAGTAAATGAATATTGTCAACTTTTAATATTAGTCACTTTCCTGAGATAAGTAAATATGGGAGTGAAGTGTCCCTGTGCAAATGTGATGTGAATACAAAGATGAAATGAATAAAGTCTAAACTATTTCATCTCTAAGAGATAATATCCCTAAATATAGTGTGGAAAGTCGTTCGTTTCAGATTCTTTGTGACTTGGTCCAACCAATTAGACATACTGCTGGACAATCTCGATTTCATTGATATAAATATAAAACTTGGGCACTGTGGTGGAGTATAACGCCATTATAGATAAGATTTTATTTTGATAAATCACACAGTGTTGTACAGTTATATGAACTGATATTGTTTCTAGCACAAACTACTTTGACCCAATATCTAATCAGTTCTACATATGTGTATAAATGAAAGAACAAAGTTGTGTGAGTAACTTGATATGATTATGAGCAATAGTTTGTGCTCGAAACGTTATCAGTTCATATAACTGTACAATACTGTGTGATTTATCAAAATAAAATTTCGATTTCATTTTGATCAATCTCCGGCCTTATTCTAATATACGCAGGTGCAAAATTGAATCATGCTGGAGATTTGCAGGTCAGTAAAATGCGTCAATAAATAGGGCTCAGATCAGAGAATGAGAGAGAATATGTTCGTAATTATATTTACTATGACAAAACTGTAGGTAGTTAACATAGGTGACAATGACAGTATACCACAATGTGGAAATATCAACAATCGACCGATGTCGAAATCTTAGAAGAAAAAGGCAGGGTGGCGTAATACGTATTTAAGATGCGGAAATTCAACAGTTAACGGCACAGTGAATATAACAAATTTATAAAAGAGATGAAATGCTTCGACAATGGATTTGTTCATTAAGTCCTGTATGATCAAGAGGATGGGCGAGAGAGAGGTGACAACGGAGAAAATGAATTTGGAACACAGACACTAGTATTGTTTGGTTAGTTTCTATAGATCCAAGTTTCCAAAAATTTGGAGTTGAAGCATCATATTAAAGACTGTTACATGAGACGAACAGCATTCCAGTCAGTTTATTTCGTATTCAGCAATTTCTTTTCGTTAATCTTACACATCGTTCACTATTCAATCTGCCTAACATGTATATTATAACGAGACATATAAACGAACAATAAATACTGTCTTCAATTAAGTCTTCCTTCAATGTTTACTGAAATGTACGTAAACTTATAGATAAAAATTCTGTGCAACCAATTACGGTGAATTTGTGGATCCGAATGTGAGTGCTAAACATGGGGATGCGTCAGTAGCAACGAGAATTATAACAATATTAGCAATAAGGATTCCAATAGAGATTTTAACGGTAACAAGGCTTCCGCCACACGTCTCCACTGCGTTCGGTTCTCTCCCAACGATTTCACCAGGCTCCACGTCTGTCTGCATGCTTTCATCTCTTCCTCACATTAATTCCTCCATGTCACCCCCGCACTCACGATCAACTTGCTGCTTCTCATTCTGTGGGTTTCCACACGAGCGATCGCCTGGCGTGTGATGTCACTTACTTGATGCTTTCATCAGATTCTAGCCTATCCATCTCCATATCTCTCTGCATATTTCCTGCACAATCGGTTCCTGCAGGGTTGGTTCGCTTCCAGGGATTCCTGACTATTGCTGATCTTTTCTTGCCAGCCATCTGATCTTTAGGATGACCGATGACAGTTGTTGATGAAAGTGTGTAATTTGTTCGAAGTGGCCTTCGCGACACTCCAAGTCTCTGATCTATAAAGTAGCTCTCACTTCACATTGGAGTTGTTAATCCGGATCATATTTTCCATGACGAGTGCTGTTGACCTCCACACAGACTTGAGAGAAATAAAAGTTAGCCTTGCTTTCCCAATCCTCGCTGCTTCGATATCCCCATCAGTTCCGTCTGCTTGTAGTTGAAACGATGCTTCCTAGGTAGGTCAGCAGGTAAAGAGGTTGCCTCTCTCAGATTTCTCCCATTTATGCTAATTGCTGTCTGTTGTTGATACTGTGTCTGCTGGCCAGGAATCTTTATCACGTCTGTTTTCCCTATGTTCACCTGAAGTTCTAGCTTTAATGCTTCTTCTCTCGCCAGCTTGTTGCTTTTCACTTGTATATCATCCAGTTTGTGGGAAATCATACACATATCATCGGTGAAGTCCAGATACTCCAAGTTTGTGTGTGTGTGTGTGGGTCCATTTTATGTCTTTTTCCTCGTTTCCTGCCGCTGTCTGTCTCATTATCCAGTCTAGCACAATCAGGAAAATAACTGAAGACATTAGGCAGTCAGCCAGCCTTGTCTTACTCCCGTCCTTGTTTCGAAGAATTCCGTGAGTTTCAACACAGCTCACTCTTCAGTTAAATTCACAATTGAATATGGATCAAAAGGGCACGGTTTCTACTCGTGGATGTGCTACTTACTGGATAACAAGAGAGATTGAAGCGAAGACAAAAGATGCCGCCAAACAAGGTGTAATGGGTAGTTTATCATATTTCACAGCTTTCTTCCACTGATCCGAAAGCAAACCTCACTACGTGCGCTAAGCTCATCGATTCGAGAAATCTGATCTCAAGACATGATAGGGACTGAAACAAACTATTTCGGCCACTGTGAATAGGATTTCCACTCGATGAAAAAGTTGGAGAAAAACCTTCGTCGACACCTAGAATTCAAGAGTGACAGTGAGGCAGAAATTCTTATAACCTGCCTCTCTAAATATCTGAAGAAGACATTTCAGTCAACCACCTTACGAATCAGGTTTCCCAGTAGACACTTAATCCAGCTAGGTGTCAAAAATATGATATTCAGCTGTGTCTGTTTTCATCAGTTTACTTTCCACAGAGGAGGAAAGAATATATCTGCCCTGCTCAATGTCAACTACGTAAATATAGTAAGAAGACGTAGTTTATCTAAAACGTGTAATGTATTGGCGCAACACATTTCGGACCCCGGAAAAAGTTGTCCAATATCATCTATAGCGAAGCGTATTATAGAGACGGGTCATAAGGTTGATTTTAACAATGCCTTAGGCCGATATATAAAACAAGGTTGGGTCACATGCTTAAATTCATTGAAGCCTTAGCCATAAAAAGACTTAAACCTGTCTTATGCGTCCAAAAGTTATTTGTCACCGCCTTAAACCTGCCTTGGTAATCCAAGCTAGAACCAAGGACCAATTTACTTCATAATATTTTCAAACCCCTTCTTTGCCTTTTTTCCCTCTCTTCATCTTTCTTACCTACACATTTTGCGTCTCAATACCCATTACTTGTGATCTTGACCTGTACACAATCTGACCTGTGTTGTAATCATTCATGCCTTCTTGCCTGTGTGTATAAAACTGTGTATGACAAGTACGCGAGTGTGTGATCAGAATGTCCGAAATGTGTTGCGCCAATACATTACACGTTTTAGATAAACTACGTCTTCTTATTGTGTTGTCGAAATTCATAAAGGGAACTAATAGCTTTAAATTACGTGAACGTATTCGGGAAAACCGTTCGACTTTGCTAGTGAGAAGAGTAAAGAAGAATACTAATATTTCAATTCTCGGACAATTTGTCACATCTGGATATCGACTACTTGTGCATGAGGGCTTCACACTAATTCACAGTGTCACACGATGCACTTGATACATGTCATGTTTAGATAGCCGAATTATCTGCTATTCGGGACTTCAAACAACACTTTTGCGTTGAAAATCACTGCATACACTCACTTATCCTATATCGGCCAGAATAATATTCTTACAATAGTTTTGTTTGGTTTTATTGTGTACGTTTACTATTATTATTATTCTCCATATTTTATAATCACCCTAATAATATTATTATTCTTTAATAATAATACTGAATTGTCTTACAGATTTCCACTGTTTTTTGATCACTTTAATCAACTATGATGATTAATCACTTTCCACGCTTATAATGCTCGTTATTTGAAAATACGGATCCCGTTCTCTATTACTCGGTTAGGCATCCCCTAGTAGATCACACCTCACATTATGTAATACCTTCAGGAAAAGTTTTACAATAGTCTAAAGAGTCTTATAAATTCTTTGTTAATTATAAATACGATTGTACAACTCTTGTAAATGATTCACTAGGAGGATAATTGCTTCCTGTAAAGTATATTTGTCTAGTAAAATAACACAGTGTTATACAGTATCATTTGCTGATGACCGCGTTTCGAGCACAATTTATTGCTCATAATCATATCAAGGTAATCACGTAACTTTCTAACTTCGTTTATATAATTCCAGTATTTTTTATCGCTTGATTTGATTGTTAGTAGTATTTTCCATATTGCCGGTATGAGTGATGAGTCATTCCTATTGCACATTTTGACTTTAGACTCAATGAAACAGGATTCTGTAATCATCTTCTCTTTACACCTACATATATTACTTCTTAGTATGTTAATCCTCCTCCACCCTATTGTATGGTTATGTGTTATTGCATGCAGTGCAATCGGTGAGCCTTTTTCTAAATTACTTATCTTCTCGGGGTCAACCATTCTTACCTTAGCTAAATTCTTATGTTCTGACAATCTGGCTACCTCGGATCTACTAGTTATACTGACCTATGTAGTTGACCTCACTCACAGTAACTGCAAAGTATTTTGTAAACTATATTATTTTGTCTAACTGGTTCAACTGAGTTGTTTGACCAACAGAGCTTGTCTCTGAGTTAGTCTGTAGGTTTAAATGCCACCCTAATTCCTGCTTTATTAGGAATCCTACGTAGGATCTCAGTTGTCCACTTCTTATATGGCATAACAGTAGATGCCTTATATTCTCTCCTATTTATGTTATCACTACTATATATACAATTATTTTTATTTCGCTTTTGGCCTTTTTTGATCTTCGTAATGAGTTTTATAGGATAGTTATTTGATACCAACGCTTCTTCTATCTGTTTTATTTCATCATTAATGTCTTTTCCTGTACTACATAGTGTACTCCTTATTTCATATCGTTTGATTTGATTGGTAGTATTATATTTTCCATATCTCTAGTATCGATGCTGAGTTTGCAGCGGCCTGCTTATATCACTTGGTTATCAGAATTTACAGCCATCAAAATGCGTTTTCTACATTTCCTAATGTTTTTAGTCGTGTGAATATACCAAATCACCCTTATATGAACACTTCAGCATATTTAATTAACTTCCTACAAAAGACTGTGCAATTCATTAGAGAAGTGAAGTAGGCGTATGCCAGGCTAATTCTCTCTTTATATACAACAAAGCTGCAGCACATGATATTCCGAAAATTATTACTCAACATGTATATCATGTACGAAGAGAAAATATTTTTGAACTAAATACGATGATGCGTCGGTGGCACAGTGGATTAGGACTCTCGCCGACCATGCACATGGTTCGAAGTTTGATCCCCTGCCGACGCACACCTGATATCTATGGTCGGCCTGCAAAATTTGGGCTACCGACATCCACGCTGAAAATTCCATACTTGTATCAAAAATACAGTGTGGAATCAAGCTGTAATAAAAAAAAATGAAAGTAACTGTAAAGTATATTGATATATCTTTATTATTATTATAAGTGCAGATTTGATGGACAAAATTTAGTAATCAGCCTATTTCTTCACTTAACTGTATTAGTTTTTGAGATGAATAACTCTCTCTCACTCCACTGCGTGGTTGTGCATTGCTATATTCATTGTGGTTCTTCAGTTCTTTTTCTAAGTTATTCCTCTTCGTGGGCTCAGTCATTCTCAAAACTTAGCTAAATTCTCATCTTTCAATAAGTTGACTATCGCCAATCTACGGGTTTAACCAATGTAATTGACCCCACAGTCATTGCATGATATTTTGGAAATTGCATTACCTTGTCCAGTTCGGTCAGTAGGGTCTTTTAATCTATAAAGTTTTACTTTGTGTGAGTGTGTCTGTTTTAGGTCTACCCTGATTCCCGTTATATTACGAATCTTTTACAGGGAATCAGATATCCTTTCCTTTTATGATAAAACTGTAGTTGCCTTCAGTCCTTTCTTTTTTCTGTTATCGTTACTAGTTTCACTAATTTTTTTGTTTTCTTGTGAGCCTTTTAAAATCGTGATAATGGATTTTAAGGGATAGTTATTTAACATGAATGCTTCTTCTCTCTGTCTCACTTCATCATTTAGATTTTCTAATATACTGCCTAATGTTTGTAAGACATCTAACTAGGCTTGCCTTCAGAGGTAGAGGATGAGTGAATTAAAGTCTAAATGCTTATTAGAATGCGCTGGCATTTTAGCAAAGCCAGTGCATTGGTTTTATTTTACCATCTAACATAGCTAATCCGCCATGTTCATTTTCATTTCAAATACAAGTAGTAATCAAAAAAATGAATTTTACATTTAAATCCAAAACTTTACTTAATAACTAAAATTTTCACATTGTGATATACCTACTTCATTGGTCCTATGACCAAATTTGCTAACTGCACACAGTTTGCCTATTGTAAATATAATTATCAACATATTCCCTCTATGATATGAGCCATCTCAAAGCATTAAATCGATCTACAATCACTGGCGTTGATACAAGTTCACATCTACGCATATTAAAATAAACCCAGAGTTAGATCATATATGATGCAGAAGATTTGTAGCTCAGGTGGATGATCTTGATGTAGTTGAGTTCTCTAGGCAGGATAATTATTTTTGTGAAGATTTCATCGCCCCGCCACTAGGCGACATCTTCAGCGCATGCTTCAATTTGATGAAGTGAGCTTTTAGATTTCTCCACGAGTTTATTAATTCATCTCTCCTGGTGAGTGAACTTGGATGTGATTAGTTGTTTTGGTGTGTTTTCACACCTTCTAGGTTACTTGTATTGGAACTGATAGTTTCTTTGACTTGAAATTTGACGCTTTGTGTGTGAGGTTTCCCTTTTATCGGTTGATAAATTTGGTCTATCTCGATGTGTCTATTGATTGATGATTCACTGGATTACCAGGCTGGCTTCTAAATATTCTCTAGCATTCTTCGTGTTTCCTCTGTTTAGTATTTGAACTTTGTCCTGGTCGAATTGATGTCTGTGGTTCTCCGTGTGCAGCGATATGAGGGAGTAATGTCTTTTGATGGGCAGCTTATGTTCGTGGATACAAAGACGAAGGGAAAGTTCACTTTGGCCAATGTAGTTTTTTTCGCAGTTGTTGCAACTTATTTTGTTGATGATGTTGGTTTCATCTTCTCTCGTTGTTGGGCCTTTTGGCTGATACAGACCCAGCTGAGTGAATTGATTTTGTTGGTTTGTGTGTGATGTCAATTCCTAAATGTCTGAAGAGTGTTTCAGTAATTTCTGAGATGTTGCTTTTTAAATGGTTGGGCGATTTTCTTTGTGCCTTCCTTGGGAGCTTTTGATTTGATAGGTTGACTTAGGAGTATATTTATTTTGATAAAATTCCGTGAATATCCATTCTTTTGGAAGACGTCCATGAGATAATTTTCTTCAGTTTTCCTTAAGGTGGGAGTGCTGCAATGAGTCCTTGCTCTCTTGAATAGTGTCTATATGCAATTCCCTTTTTGTGTTATTGGGTTGTTGCTGTTGTAATTCAGGATTTGATCTGTTTGAGTTGATTTTCTATAAACTTGAGTCTCTAATTCCCCTGTGGTTGTTTGCTTGACTAAGACGTGAAAAAATGGGATGTTGCTTTCGTATTCCTCTTCTCTTGTGAATTTGGTGTCCTTAAAAACGTTGTTTATGAAGTTTTGAGTTTTATCCAACTCGTTTCTTTTGATTCTTACGAATGTGTCATCTACGTAACCTATCCAAATTTTGATTCGGATCTTTGGTAGCATTATATTACCGAGCCTTTGCATCGCTGCTTCTGCAATCAAACTTGATATCGGTGATCCCATGGGTGTTCCTTTAACTTGTTCATATATTTGTCCGTTGAATGGAAGTACTTTTTTGGTCATAGCTTTATGCATTCCATCCAATTTGTGTGTTGCATTTTTGATTGTTCGTCGTTACTGGGTAATTGCTCCATAGTCTCTTTTGGTAGTTTCTGTCCAAGTAGTTTCTGTCGAAGGATACCACTATTTCTTGGTCATCTATTTGAATGCATCTGATTTCCTTAAGAAATCGGACAGCAGGAGTGCGTTAGGTGTTTCAGTTTTCTGTATAATTCTTTGTATAAATTGTAGCTTAGAGGTCCTGGTAGCGATACAGTTTGTCGTAACGGGATATAAGGTTTTTGTATTCTGTGTCTGCCGTAGAATCGGAGTAGGACTTGCCCATTGGATTTCATTCGCCGTGGTCATGTTTTGTAATCTCACGTGTTCTGGTGAGCTTGCTTAGTGTTCTTTGGATGCGGTTGTCTAATGTTTGTATGAGATTTGTTAGGGGTTGTTAATACACATCCTCGTCTTTGAGTAGTTCTTCAGCTACCTTAGTGTATTCTTCTCTGTCCATGACGACAGTTGGTCTTCCTTTGTCATCTGGTAGAATGACGATGTCCTTCCTATTTTTCAGCTTTTCAAGAGGCTTATTTCTTGAGAGTTGAATTGTGTGTGTTGTTTTTTTCTGTTTGACCATTGGTGCGATTTTTAGGTGTAGCTCATCTTGTGTTCCCTCACTGAAGTTTGATGATTTGAGTATCGATTCAAGCGTAGCAAAGAAATCAGTTTTTGCAATGTCTTCATTGTAGTAGTTTAATCCCTTTTGTAGTAGTTGTTGTTCCATTTTTGATAGTAGTTATTTTGATAGGTTGATTAAGCAGTTAGACCAAAATGGAAGCAGTATTATCTTCAATAATGTCTGATTTGCGAGACCAACTCGAACGAAATTTCAAGTGAACAATGATTATATTTATTTTATTTTATCGCTTTGTGTTCCAAGTACAACATATGACTTCAAGCTAGCGCTTTTAATTTTGAACAGAAAAGGTTTGATTTTCGGGTGAAAGCTGTCAGCCTCAAGCCTAACCTTCTGTGTTTGCTGATCCTAGTAAAAGATCAGTGAGGTCAAGAGTGTGCGTCGACTGGAGGGCCAACATCGGATAGTGAACCACCAACACAAGAATCATTATCGATCCTAATTTATTTCTGCGTTATTGATTCTAGTGACGATCAGTTCTTAAAGAATGAATCACTTAAAATGTATTCTTGCAGTGGTTACATTCACATTATATTCACATCGTCAAATTTTCAAAATCTGAAGAACATATCTGTCTGCCTAAGAAGTTTGAAAAGATGAGAAATTGAGTCACTTATTTACGGTGATAGTAATCAGTAAAGGCTAGAATGGTTATCATAGTTTTGGTTAGCGCTGAGTGAAGGCATTATGAACTATTAGCATCATTCCATTGTATAATGCGAAGTATACCAGGCACAGCTGTATGCCATCAATCAACATATGAAAATTTATGTACATGACAAATTGTACGGTAGGGGACTATAGATACACTGCAGTCGATTCAAGGATGCTAATTAGTAAAGTCGCAATACCACCTATGGTTATATGCTCAATATTGAGAAGGTTTAAGAATTTAAGTTGCACCAATGGGTATTGTGGAACTATATATAATTCCTCGCCACTAACTATAGATCAGCACTGCATTCTTTCTGGAAAGTAGACTAGTTAGCAAATTAAAAGCGGTGTCCAACAAATGCAAAACTTTCTGTGTTATATTGTGATAAGCGAAGATGAGTTTGGAAGAATATTCGTGTGATTACTTATAAATTATTTTTTTAGTTTTATTTGTTTGTTACACATTTAAGCACCTCTTATTGCTGTGTTTAAACATCTACTAGTTTACTGGAAGGTCTCAAGCCCAGAGAAAATGGGGACTTCGGACATAAAGTTACTGACCGCATCCCGAAAATACCAATCCGACTAGTATAGAAACTCCAAAACAGGAAAAACATAAAGGATGAAATTGCGCTCCGCTGAAACTGAAGAGCGGAAGTGATTCGGGTTTGTCAAAGCCTTCAGAAGGCTAGCTGACACTGCTGCTGACATTGCGAAAAAAAAGAAGATGTGGTATAGAATCGCTAAGAGGTATGAGCGAGCAAGACGACGAATGGCTCCCTATGGACACCTAGAGGCCAACAGAGAGGAATGGAATAATGTAAGAAAAGATAGAATAGGGAGAAGATGCACGATGAGTGGGGAAACTAAAGTCAATCTACAACACACTGAATAAAGTCGTCAAGAAGAGTGGTAGAGAAAACAAAGGATATGGTGTTAACGGAAGGCTGCAGGTAACAAAGACATCAGAACACTATGTCATACAACTGGGTGGAAATACAAGGAGAGATCAGCTCAGATGAAAGATAGTGAAAGGAGCACAGCTGCCGAAGACATGGAACAAATGTAGTAGTGGGCTGATCATTTAGAAATACTCCTGAGTAAACCAACGCCTACAACCAATCCATAATTTATTATTATAACCACAGAAAACGCAGTGGACATAAATCTGGAGGCAAAAGCAGAAGTGTGGGATGTCATAAACCTACTGAAAGACGAGTAGACAGGGAGCCATACGAAATCACATCTGAAATGCTGCAAGTGCATTGCAAAACCACAGTTGATATCCTCACCCAACAATCGCATCAAATTTGAAAAGAATGATAGCTACCTTATGAATAAAGTAAGGGCTGCGCTGTCAGACTACAAAAGAGGAGTGACTTACACATAATTTACAAGTATTGATTTTGTAGGCACTTTGTTTGATTGCATGGAGTATTTCATCATGAGCTAACATTGGTTAGAGAACCGTTGGAAAACCAGCTGGGAGTACTGGACAGATGTTTCGTCGCAGTTTGGGACCCTTCAGCAGTACGCACCAACCAACAGGGTTCGAATCCAGGACCTTTGGTTACAAGGTGAGCTTGTATAACATTAAGCCACTGGGACCCGATCCAATGACCAGTCCATGAATTTAAACTTCTGTCAATCTATTATAATAAAGGATCTTGTATTTACCAATGAATGAAAACAAAACGATATTGTTTTTACTGACGTTTCGCTATTTAATGCTAATAGCTTTCTCAAAGTATTATTAAACCGGAATTTACAAAATCTCAGCATAAATATAACAAAGAGTTAGGGGGTGAGAAAAAATATAGACTTAGTTCAACTTAAAAGGACATATTGAAAGTCAAAATAACAATGAAGATCGTTCAAACTAAATATCAAAGGTAATATTACATCTGTTATGATATCAAAACAAAGTTTACTAACTTGATCATCGTTCGTCTGTCTGGGGTCGTTTTTTGTTGTCAAGTTGGTTAATTGGTAAAGATAAGAAAACTAAGTGTAGGTGGTTGGATTAGATCAGTGTGTAAAATTATAAAACCATTGTGTGTATACATAGTGAACTTGATTATCACATTCGTTTTTTTTTTCACTTCATGCGGGAGGGAGGTTTTGTAACCTGGTCAGATTCTGTTTGAGTCCATCATCATTCCTATTCAGCCAGTTTGGATTCCACTTGATATGAATTGCTTCTGATGATATTAGACGTTCTTTGTGATTTTCGAAGTTTTTCTGGATTATTTCAATATTGTCAAAATCAATATTGTGGCCTGATTCTATACCATGTAGACCTATGACTGATGATTTTTCAAGTTTTTCTAGTTCACCTGGATATCTCGATGGTCAAAGAGATTCCCTACGGTGGTCATTTCTTCTGATTTTGATTTCTCGAGATGTTTGTCCGATGTAGATCGCGTCATATTCCAAACATTTTATTTTATAGACACAATTAAATAGAGAATCTTTCGGGATTTGGTCTTTTATATGGACAAGGTTGCTTTGCAGTGTGTGTGTGTGTGATGTTTTGAAGAAAACTCTAATGTCGAGCTGATTGAGAACTGTTCTGATATCGTGTGACGTCTCTGCTCTATATGGAATGATATCCATGTTTTCGGAATGCGTTTTCGGCCATACTTAATGCCCGTGTTGATTTTGTTGATGAAGTTTTTTGGATAGTTGTTTTGCTTGACAGCCTCAGTAATGTTTGATATTTCTTCTTCTTTTTCTTTCTCATCCGTTAACATCAAAGAGTGTGCTCGTCTAAGAAGACTTGAAACAACTGAAGTCTTTGCGCTGATAGGGTGTGATGATTTGGAGTCTAAATATTTACTGGAGTGGGTTTTCTTCCTGAATATGGATATACTAAAATATCCGTTTTCCTTTCTCTTAACTAGGCAGTCTGTCAATCTAATTTATCAAGTATACAAATGCATTACTAATGAGGGAATATTCAAGTAGCGAAAGAAAATGCTTGTTATGCTGTTCTCAATATTATCTCAGAGAATAGTAAGTAATATGATACTTGTAACACTGTGAAATTTGGTTTCATACTTTGGTTAGTTTGGCATAGCTAAGTGATGAGTAGATGTCATGTGGTTCTGAGTAAAGTGTGATAATATTTTTAGCCTGTATTGATATCGAGAGAGAATCAGTGAACTGTTAGCAGTAACACTTAGCTGTGTGTCTGAAGCGTTCTACACCAACTGCTTAACTATTTCGTAATTTAGCCAATCAAAATTTTTCACATGATGACCAAAGTTCACTCACACTCTCACCTTTGTCTCGATAAATCAAACTGAATATTTTGCACATTGTTTGCTCATAATGATTTGCAGGAAAAAAGAATGAGAATCTGTCATAAAAATATCGAAATCAACGTTCATCTAATAACAGCACAGAAATGAAATTAGGTAAATGTCTTTTTGGGATTACTATTTTTAACTTTTTGTGCTCCTAATGTTTTTAATTTCTCTGTCAGGTTAACATGTCTTTATATATCACTGGGATTTGTTGTTGATTAATATAATTATTAAGTTCTCTTGGGTTCTTAGTGGAACAAAGGGCTTCAACTGCACGTCTCCACTAGCTTCTGTCTTCTGCTGTACCTTCTGTCACCTGCATCCATGTTAGTCCATACTGTTTCAACTCCTCTACACACGATCTCCTCCATGTCACCCTCGCACTGACGTCCCACTCGCCACTTCCCTTTCGGCCTGATTCCACTCGAGCAATGGCCTGACGCGCGAGCGATGTCATCCAGCGGCCTCCTCAGCCAGTGTCCAATCCATCTCAATCCACTTTCTCCTGCATGTTTATTGGTTGGCGATTAGTTCTTGTTTTGTTTGTTCCCATAGTTGTTTCTTGTTGGTGATTCTTTCCGGCCCGGCCATCTGATCTTCAGTAAAGAGCAAACACAGTTAGTTGATGCTAAAGGTCTGAAACCGGCTGTTGGAAATATTCTCTGTGACCCACCTGCCAAGTTTCTGATCCGTATAAAAGAACTGACTTGACGTGTTTGTATTGAAAATTCGAATTTTGTTGTTGATGCTGGCTGAGTGACTAAGATTTCCAGATTGGTTGTTTCAGGTTGATAAATGTGTTTCTCGCCCCCCTCCCGATTCTCGCTCGATTTGACATCCTCGTCCGTTCCGACTTCCTGTAGTTGAGACAATGCTCCCTAGATGAGTGAATGAATGAAGTAACTTCTTTCAAATCCCTCCCGTTGATGGTGATTGGTGCTGGATGTTGCTGCTACTGTTGTTGTTTTTGGTTGGTTATTTTCATAACCTTCGTCTTGTCTTTGTTCACCTGGATTCCTGTCTTCGCCGGGTGCTTCTTCGGCCAGTTTGTTGGTTTTCTCTTGTAAGTCTTCGATTTTTTGTAACATCAAACATAAATCATCCGCAAAATCCAGGTCTTATGGATGAATAAGACTTATTCGTTGATGAATACTACAGATGAATTATACGATAAACATTCAGCCGGGGAAAATATAGATTCCACTATGTTCCATCTCTCTTTGTCTCCCCACTCTTATGTTAGCTATATATGTGTAATCACAAATATTTAATTTTAATAAAGCAAGAACAACAAATTCAGCAGAATATAAAGTTACCACCACTTATTATTTCGTTGGCTTCTCATCAGCTGCTTACAGGCCAAAGTCATTATTAAGTTTATCTACAGAAACAAGTTTGGCATACTTGCACAGAGTTCATTTTTACATAATTATCAATTAATATATGCACACGATAATAATATATATAATGTGATGGGGAAGATTTGTAGCTAAGGTGTATGTTTTTAATGTGGGGGTTAGGGAGTTCTCTCACTTCAAATTGAAGTATGCGCTGAAGATGTTGCCTAGTAGGGCGATAAAAGCCTCGCAAACTACCTATCCAGCTCAGAGAACACAACCACATCAAAATAATATACAGTAATAATAATAATAAACACTTTATCCGGAACAATGATGATCATACACAATGAAAACCTTTGTCATTATGTAATCAGATGAAAGAGAGGGTGAAAATATCGAGTTACCAGGGCGTGGAAAGACTTATTACTACTTCCTTCTGAACACACAAATCGGGTTTCAAGCGCTTGATGGAGATTACTTAGGCAAGTCTAAGTAGAATTAAACTCTTTTGCCTATTGATAATTTTGAATAATCTTGCGACTTCCACCTCATGACCCGTGTCAAGGAGACGCCTGGCGATGGCACTATTTAAAGCATATATTCCATTTAGACATAGGCTTTTTTGCATGTTCAGAAAATCTGGAATGTGCCTTTCTGCCAATTTCCATCCCATTGGGCCCAATGGAATGTGCCTTTCTTCCTGTTCTTCCAATATAACTGCTCCCCCCCAGATACACATAAATTTGTGTACACAGTTGGAGTTAACATGAGAAGGGTATCTGTTGACTTTTAACTGCACTGAGGAAAACCAATTTCGCTGCAAGATATGCTCTGCCTACTGATGTACTCAGTCTTCTGTAAACCATTGCTGCAATGTTTTCACCCTTTGAAATTGAGTTGAATAAGTTCAGGATTTTTTCCACTGTGATTTGTTAACGAATCTTTGAGGATAACCATTGTCTTTCAACACTTTTTCGAGAATCGTAAATTCTTCCCCTAGTTTCTCTGCAGAGCATATTCTCCTCGCTCTAGAGTACAGAGTCTTGACCATAGCTCGTTAATAACTATTTGGACAAAACTATTTAAATGTAAGTATTGTCCCTTCCAGGAAGGCTTTCGGTGAATTGACTTCTGAAGACTACCATCTTCTAGGCGTCGCATGGCAACGTCAAGGAAATGGAACTTTCCATCATCTTCATGTTCCAAAGTAAACTCAATAGGAATCATGACTTTCATTGTTACAGACTACAAACGTCTCATCGACATATCGACAATAAGAAGCTGATTTTTCGATTGCATGAAAGCATCTGTTAAAACGGGGCTGAGTGGACTGCCCATAGCAACACCATCTATTTTGCGGTAAAGAATATTGTCAAACTGGAATTGCACATCCATGGTAGGCGTTTGAATTCCGACTCTAGAAGTGAGAGAAGATAAGGTTGCTGACAAATGATTTCAATCGTTTCAATGGTTAGAATTATTGTGGACAGGGAGGTTGCATCAAATGAACCATTAAATTACGAAACCGTTCACTTAGGCAGCTAGTTATGACAGCTTACAACAAACTAATATGCATGTAACTATATGACTGGTAATCATTTTATGCACCAACTACATTGGAAGCAACGATTATTTCATTGCAACAATATAGGAAATATTGAATTTGTCTTCATTTAACCAGCAGACTCCATTTTTTTAGACTTAACTGTGGACATTATGGTTATAAGCCATCATCTCACACAAGCACACACATTCTTACATATTCTATATATATATATATATATATATATATATATATATATACATAACTGTCTCTTTATACACGATACATTTGAACAGGATTATCAGAGAAGATGGGAAATATAAAAACTACGATGAATTCAAGATTAGTGAATCATGTCTCCAACATTTTCGACAAATACCCGAGAAGAGTGAGTCTCTTATCCACTACTGATGAATATAATTACCGTTTGTAGGTTATAGTGTTTCTTGTTGTGATGTGCTTTATCACACTGGGGATAACACCCGCTTTATCGTTCATGTATGTCAACATATGTATAATTAATTGAATAATTAATTAACCAATCATATTTCAGACCAAAAAGTCGTCCTCCATATTGGATAGTGAATACCGTCGTATATGCCGTACTGTGTGTTCAATATACAAAACTGCATTTATTAAATTTCATTAACTAAATCTACTATTTCTATACGTATTAATACACACTGGCCGTGATAAGTTAGATATTTTATATTTTTTTAACTGTCAGAATCGTTTTATACTTTTAATCTTACCAAATAATCAGTCCGTCGCTAGGAATCTCGTCGACAATGGACATGGTCTATGATTCGATCCCCTGCCGACGTATACCAGATATCAATTGGTCGGCCTGAACAATTTGGGCTATCGATATCACATGCTGAAAATTCTATAATTGTACCAAAAATACGGTGTGGAATCAAGCTATAATCAAAAACGCAATACTGGATCTACGATAACAACGTCACAAGTCGTTGTCGAATGTCACACAATAAAAGTACTATCATGTTAGCTTGACGAAAGATGGAATTGAGCTGTGCACTTGTTTTGGTGGACAGAAAACCGCATACAATCAAATGACATCACAAATTAAGACGATCAGCTTAAACCACTTTCTATGTGTGATTCATTGTACTGTAACACTGTAGCTCTTTGTACAAGTGATTAACATAGAGTTTGATAAAATTCTATGTAAACTGTGACATGAATAATCATCACGTAGAGTATCAGCTTGATAAATGCTAAGAAAGGTTGGAAGCAAGTGAGGATGCCTATTAACCTCAATTGTAATATAAGAGGCGAAAAAGTTTTTTTCGCCAAACAGACGTTTCAGAGTAAGTTAATCTATTTGCAATTATTAGTGTTCTCTGAGCTGGTTGGTTTAGTGGCGGAGCCTTCGTCGTCTTTCTGGACGGCATCTTCAGCGCAGTATTTAGCAAAAAGTTAAATGATTTAAAAATCTCCATGAATGATGATACAATTGCGTCTCCTGGTGACCAACCATCTTCACATATGCATTGACCGTTTTCTATTGATTGGGATTTTAAACTTTCTGGTCACCTGATTTTCTTTTTATTAGTTGATATATTTCATCTATATTATTTATTATTATTATTGTATCCTTTAGTTCCTAGAGGAACATAGGGCTGGTTTGTGTGCTACATCTATATCAAACGGTTTCATTATTCTAGCCGTTATTTCAGAGATATTTCTGATGTATGGTAAGATGAATTTCTTTTTGGTCTTTGGTGATAAAGGAAGAACAACAGTAATCCTGGACACAGAAGACTACATAAAGAAAGCAGAGAATTTACTCAAAGATAATAATGTATATCAACAGTTGACAACAGTTGACCAGCCGAATCGCTTAATTCGATCTTATGCAAACCAAAAGATCCGATAGAGAAAGGAGATAAAATTAGCACCATTTACAAAATAAATTGTATGAACTGTAACAAACATTACATCAGCCAAAGTGGGCGTCCCCTTCGAATAAGAATCCAAGAACACAAGTCAGCCGTGAAAAGACATGATATAAATTCTTTAGTATCAATACATACAGATAATTATGGATATCAATTTGATTGGGATAATATCAAAATCTTAAACAGAGGAAACACCAAATTGCCAGGGAGTTCCTAGAAGCCTGGTACTCAAAGGAAAATGCCATTAATAAACACGTTAATATAGATGAAATATATCAACTAATAAAAAGCAAATCAGGTGACCAGAAAGTTTAAAATCCCAATCAATAGAAAACGGTCAATGCATATGTGAAGATGGTTGGTCACCAGGAGACGCAATTGTATCATCATTCATGGAGATTTTTAAATCATTTAACTTTTGCTAAATACTGCGCTGAAGATGCCGTCCAGAAAGACGACGAAGCTCCGCCACTAAACCAACCAGCTGAGAGAACATATTAATTTCAAATCATCCACCTGAGTTACAAATCTTTTCTATTAAGTTCATCTATGTCCATAGCCTACTGAATGACTAGAAATAATAAACTTCCCATAGCATAGAGTAACAATAAATGAAACAGTCCTTTCTTTACGGTAAGTCACTGCTAAGGTATACTTCAATAAGCGGACATCACTGCAAAATTCTGATGAGTTGAGCGTTACTGCTAAACCACAATCTACTGAATAACGTGATAATTTTGCTTAAAAAGTTAACAACACATTCGGCACTACCAACCACCATACACACTCCACAAGGCAATTTGAAATGTAGTTGAAACGTGATGTGATGGAAGCACTTAGTTTAATTCACATCAGTTTATTTGTCAACGGCTTCAACTTTGACAACATAAACATTCATGAAGCGAGAGCAGTGTGACATATGAATATATCCACCGACTCGCAGACTCGATATCTAAACCCTCATAGAGCAGGATAACAATGTGAATGACTGCATGACTACTCCAAAAACATGATAAATCTGCAACAAGTTATTCAGTGTGTAAAATCTCAGAAATCGAAAGAATTATGATATCGATTGTTTCCGTAATTCCAAGGAAAATACTGACCCAGTTTCAGTGTTATTCAGTGTACGATGCTGAATGGTAATGAATTCAACGACAGGAAAATGGAGGGAAAATTGATTTATCACAAAGTTAGGTGTTAAACAACCTTACTCCACAGTAAAAAATAAACTGTACCTACGCATGAGAAACACATCAGCTTCCATTCTACTGGAAGAACATCTAGAAGATAATACACCATCAGATCAATTAACTATGTATTCAACAACTTCACTGGTACAGAGTGGTGAGTTAATCGGTGTCTTGGATATGAAATGTATTCTTAAGCGTCAACCGAGAGATTACAGTTTCCAACTCAGGAAAATGCCCCTCAGGAAATGAAATTAGCTTTATAGAAGTATAAGCTTACAGCAATAAATATTTTTGAGTCGGCTATCGTATTTGTGTGCCGTACATGCGAGTCAGATTTCGTTGCCTATTATTTCACTTACATTGCAGTGAAGGTGGCATTAAAATAAAAGCGATCCTGAAGCTAACCTAGTATGGCGTAACAGAATCAAGCCTGAATCAGCCATAGTTTTTATGTGTCCACACATAATAATTTAGGTCACAAATTTTCAATTAAGCTTCACATTTTTCACTGATGCATAGTTTTTTTTTAATTTACGTCACAGACATCATTTATTTCCTTTATATTTAGGGCGATTCTTGATATCACGGTGATATGTCTGCTGGTCTTAATAGACAGAATACGAAAACTATTCCCGGTGAATTTCTTGTTGCGATGTTACATGTATGAATTTGATGTATTTTTTATTCATGCGTACATTTAAAAATTGTTTTCGTCAGTTTATCAATATGGGAAATACTAAATAATTTTTCAGAAAGGAGTGCCTATTAATATTTGTGTTACTTCATTACGAATTGGAGAACGTGGTGACAGAACATGTCTTAAACTTCCCGAGTATAATATAGTTTCCGTTTACATTCAACATGAATTTGTTGTAGGGCTACATCAATGGAACAGATAGCTTCTGGATAATGATGATGAATTGATGAGACTTCTTCACAACTACTGACGAATTATTCTGCAGGTGTCTTACGGTTGTTACTGACAATGAAATATTTCACTTTGTTGAAACAAATGGTGGGAAAAATTCCTCGATAAACTGTCTTAATCACTTTCTCAGTGAAGGGTTGTTTGATATTTGGAGCATCACGACATTTCATTTCACATATTGGTTGGCTTTGGAACACCTATTTGATGGTTGAAATCATGTATGATTTCAACCAGAGTTACACATTTTTCTGAACATGTACTGTTGTAGGGGTGATCATTTAGCAATGAATATCACCAGTGAACTGTGTCTGAAAAGTATTATGAGGTGTGACTTCACTGAGGTGACAGACTTGCTGAAAACTCATTATTGGTCATTCCAATTTTTTCTGAGTCACCCTTAAAGCTCATTCGCCTACACCATGAAATTGTGTTCATAAGACTGTCAGAATATTTATTTATTTATTAAAACCCAATTCTCATGTTCAATTTACTTTTCCTTGTAGTCTGCTTGCCTGACCGTATTAACAGAAGTCGAATTCATAGGGAAAGACTACATATGGGTACTTGTTGTGATGTCAATAGCTGTGGTTCTCTTCATCATGTGTATATCGATTGGTGCAACGTTGAAGAGTGAACTGAAAGTGGGCTCTCTTGGAATGCTGATAGGCTATGCTTTATTCTCAGCTGCACTCGCCGCTGCTACACTTGGAGTTCACTTTGGGATTCAACAGGTAAGCGCGCTTTGGAAATAAATGCCATTGTTTTTACAATAAGTAGAATGTGAAATGAAATACTTCCGTCTCAAGTGACGGAAACTCATGAAATTATCTAACAGTGAGTAATTTGACTAGGATATTATCGTGAATTAGTCAGGTTCACAGTAATACATTCAGTGATGTAATAATCTTACTTTACAAAGAAATGCATGAATGATATTTTATTGAGTACACACATTTATCATTTTTTCCTATGATGCAGACTTTCTGGGCATTGGTGATTCTCGCGGCAGGCACAACCATTCTAGTAATCCCTGTAAGTCTTCTTCAGACACCTTCCTTTATTCATTTATGTTACTTTCCTGAATCTGTTTCATCGAGGCTAAAATGCCAATAATCACCTAGCGTCGTATTCAGAGAACAATTTCACAACTGTAGAATAAAATTCACTGTGTGCCAATAGCAGTGAACAAAGCGCGGATAATGCTCCCTCATTTTAAATTACTTTGTTATTGGTGTTATGGCTTTATTTTCTGAGAGGAACGTTGGATTTCAGGAACTAATCCCTATTTCACGCTATTTGATGCAGTACCTTTCAGGCGGTTATACAACTACGTGTAACCCTCATATCCCCCATGTCTTTGTTGAACCCACGCCCGTTATGCTGCCCCTAATTCTGGTCCCTCTCGTGGGATTGCCTCGAGCATAACATCATTCGGTGATTTCCTCCACATGGCGTATGTTCAGACCATCTAGATTATATTCGGCGTGCCTAATGTCCATCAATTTCTCAACGGGTTCTTTGGTAGAGTTCCTTGCAGTTTATTGTTTCTCGCCAGTCATCTGATCTTCAGTACGGAAAGAAGGCAGCTGTTGCTAAAAGTCTGCTGTCGGCTGCAAGTGTTTTTCATAAAACAGACGCTAAATCTTTGAGCAATGTAGGAGCGCTTATTGATTTGACATTAGTGTTGATAGTCAGAATATTATTTCACATGTTCAGTGCAGCAGATTTCCACACTGACTTTAGGCTAATGAAATTTCATCTTGCTTTTCGAATGCTGAATGCCTTTGACATCCTCAGCTGTACCGCCTGTAGTTGAAATGATGCTACCTAGATAAGAATATGAGATAACCTCTTCGTCTAGATTTCTCACACTGACGGCATTTGATGCCATCCGTTGCTGGTTAGTCGATTTCGAACAAACCACTAATATAACGGACTGGAACTGTTTGCTTTAAATTAGGCGCCTCATTTCAATTATTAGAGTAACCTTGTTGCGTATCTCCTCATTAGGTTGTATTCAACCCAATCAGAATGCTACGTAGATCCGATTATCATCCAGTGAACCATCTGGATATTCATGAAGAGAAATAAATTTATAAACTCCGCTATAATGAATTCAAATAAAGTTTAGCATCATCTTTGTTCAGTGCAGCATAATTTGGAATGCGTGTGAAATGACTATGATAATAATAGTAAGAATAATAATACAAATTGTTGAGATCCTCAGAAGTATGTGGTACTTTTCCAGTGACTTACAAGTAAGCCGATATCTTCAGTGAATTCACAACTCATCTTCAATGTTTTCTTCTATGTTTATCAGATTGCCCTATTCATCGGTCAGATAACACTTGGCGCTCGTGAATTCAGAGCATTTGGTACAGATTACTGTATGGCTTCATTGACTGCACATGCTGTGCTTATCCTTTTCTGATTACACTAGGCATTGCATTGATATCTTTAAAAAAGATGGGAACAATGATGTCAGATACTTTTGTGCTGTTATATTCATAATTTGTATTCTGTTGAATGAACGAAACTGTTAAATAGAACAGATATTTCTGAAGTACTAGTGTCATTTTAAAAATTACTGTTGAGGATTACCATGGAAAAGGTTGCTCTGAGTAACATTGTTAGTTACAACACAAGGAAAGTTGAATTACATATTTTCACTTTCTCGATCACAGTGAATTTAAGTATACAGTAAGGTTTCAGAAATATTTGATGAAAGCATTATTATTATTATGATTATCCTAGGTTCCGAGTGGAACATAGGGCTTCAGCAACCTATCCTAACTTTGTTCAGTTTTCTGCTGTCCTTTTCAGATGCCTGCACGACGGCCAATAATCTCTCACCTCCTCGACACCACACAATCTCATCCATGTCACTCTCGCACCAACGATCAACCCGTAGATTTCCATTGGGATTCCATTCCAGCGATGGCCTGCACTGAGTGCGATGTCACGTGACGGCCTGTCACTATACTTTCTCCTGCTCATTTGTTGAGTGATTGACTGTTGTTTGACTGCATTTCAGTAGGGTTTATCGTTTCCGATTCTTTCTGGCCACCTGGTCATTTGATCTTCAGCATGGACTCAGCGAAGATGGCAGCTGTTGATGAAAGTCTTCGGTAGCCCATTGGAAATGATTTTCGTGACACGAGCTAAGTCCAAGTTCCTCAATCGTATAGAAGAATTGACTAACTACTTAACATTGGTGTTGGAAATCCGAATCTTGTTCTTTATGCTGAGGTGGAGTGCAAAAGCAGATTTCTTAACTGGTTTCATATTGATGGAGGTGTATCTTGCCTTTCAGATTCTAGCTGACCTGCTCTGACATCTTCATCCCTTCTGACTGTCTGTGGTTGAAACGATGGTTGCCAGTAGGATAAGTAAAGGAAGTCATTTCGTTCAAATCTCTCCCGTTGATGAAGATTAGTCCTAGTTGTTGCTGCTGTTAGTTCGTTGATTGGTTGTCTTCACCACCCTTGTCTCCGCCTTCTCTAAGTTCACCTGGAGTCCTGTCTTCACTGGCTGCTTCTTCACTCTGTTTGTTGGTTTTCATCTGCAGGTCTTCTAGTTTGTATAACAATAGACGTTTATCATCAACACCCAAAATCCATATCTTCTGGAGTCTTCTCATCGGCCTGTCCAGAGTATTCGTTTCTTCTCACTCCCCACGCACACTCTGACAAATAATCCAGCCATCCACAATCAACAATTTCATCGGTGATAATACCCAGCCAGCCTGGTCTTACTCCTGTATTCACTCCGAACGCCTCACTGCGTTTCCCGTTGTGGATCACGTGATACGTGGCAATGTCATATAGCCAGTTGTTGAACAGGGTTGATGAAGACTTGAATCACTGCACACCATAGTATTGAAGCAATTTTCAAGTTACTTCTCAGATAACACTATCTGTCGAAGGCTTTTTCGAAGTCGTTTAAGTTGAGTTGGAGGCAGAATTGACTGCCACTCTATGCTTTGTTCTGTGGTGATGATGACGGTGCGTAGAGTTACAAGTTGATCAGAGCATGATTTACCTCTTCTGAATTTAGCTTGTTCGCAGGTATGGAGAGTTCTGCATTCAGGATTTCTGCTTACGCTGGGAGATTAGTTTCCACTGGTAGGCATGCGTGCTGCGTGCTGCTGGTTGTAGTGATATTTCTGGGCTAGTTGCAGGTGATGGTCGTTTCAAGACTCCTATTAGGTAATCCAACCATTGTTTTACTTGTTACTCATCAATGCTAGTTAGGTTCTTTGAAAAATCCTCTATTTGTTTCTTCATCTGCATTGATCTCTTCGCAGACAGAGACTTGGTCACCCGATATAATATTCTTAGGTCACTTTCACCTGAGGCCTGCCTGACTGTTCTGCTTCAGTTGCTGGCCAGTGTGTCGTAGAATCGTCTTTCGTCTTTCCTTGAACTCTCCTTCACTCCTTTACTCTGCCATTCCTTGTCTTGCCTCCCCTTCCTTCCTACAACACTTGTACACGTTTCCTTGAACATCGACTTTATACAGTTATTTACAGTGTTCTTCCACACAGGTTTCCTCAGTGATGACACCTTGTGTCTCCGACTTTGTCCTGATCTGATCGGTAGTAGAAGTGTCCCTGTAGTTTTTACCTTCACTTCAGTTTCTCAATATTTCAGTGGTCTGTCTTCAGTTTTTCTGAAGGATGTCAGCCTCACTCTGAAGATTCCTCGAAATAGTTGTCAGTCCGAATCCACATTTCCTCCACTTCTTGACTTTGTGTTTAGAAGACTGGCTGTATCTCCACTATCTTAGCAGCGTTGAGATGAAATCTTTATGGTTTGTTGAGTGTCCGCCAAAGGGGAATGCATCTTATGCTGTGTATATCCATGTGCTTGTACACGCTCCCTCCGATTATCAAATCATCGAAACTGTAGACATTATCTTCTGCAAACATTTTCACATGTTGAGTGGTGATATACAGCTGCGTCTGATATACTTTGCAGTATGCAACGAAGTAAAACACATAGTTCCTAATGCCTCCACAAAATGTTGACTGAAATGATGGAAACCATCTGATGCATTCTAGTGTTTATTGATTGCTACCGTTTAAAAAAATTTTCTAATCGCTCACTTTTTCATATTTCTCAGAAAACGGACGCGTCCCACAGATTTGGAAAATTCAGCAGTGTGAATTTAGTGTGAATGCAACGGCTGCGTGAAAAAACTTTAGACGATTTAATCTTTGATATTCACTAGAATCAGTGAAGCAGAATCGACAGTGCTTCTTGTGTCGGTAGTTCACTAGTAGAATGCTCTCCAACCATGCATACTGTCCTAGGTTCGATTCCTGCCCACACTCCCCTTAACCTCATTAGGCTTGTGATAAGCTCACCTGAAATGGAGAGTTAGGTGTGAAGCTAGCAACACATCCCGTAAAGATAAAATCGCTACCACTGAAACTTCTAAGCTCAAGCCTGAAGCCATTCGTTCATTTCGGAACGCGAAGGAATAAAGTAAAATAGAAAAGATAATAGTCCACTTCGAATTCTGTCTGGGTTAGTCAAGCCAATTAGACGTTCTAGCAGACAGTTTTGTGTTCATTTTCATACCACTGTGGCATTCATATGATTGAATATTAGGTTGAATGACCGATGGTGATACGTAGGTCAAGGAAAGTTATTTGAGTGGTTGAGATCATGGAGAAAGTATGCCATGGTGCGGAAATTTCCATAATGAAGTGAAGTCAAAATCTCATTTGAATTGGATTCACGTAGTAGAAATGAAATGCTTCGACATGAACTTTTACCCCTGACATCACGCTAATCAAGATGGAGGAAATTGATGAAGACAGAAAAACTGTCTTTGAAACATAGATCCCAGAATTATTTCAACTTCATGAAAAATTCGAGTTTCTGTTTTATTCCACTGCTATGACATTTACAGTCAGAGAATACACATCGGCGGAGATGAGACAGAAGTAGGTATAAAGAAGCTTAAATTAACCACCTTTCCCATACTTCAAACTTATTCCTCATTTGCTCATGTTAGCTAAAATTTTCATCTTCCACATTTTTGCTATTCTACACACCCTTATTCTCCTACTCTATCCACGTCTTTACTCAATTTTCGCAAGTTTAGATGGGGCGAATTGCCCACTTTTTCCCACTTTCACCATTTTCGAACGAAAAACTTTCCACGCCTTTACCCACATTTCTCATATACTCAGAACAATTCTCCGATTAAATGTGGTTAATAATTGCTGTTCTGCAATTTCACACATCTTTAATTAAAATATTTGCTAATCGTGAAAATTGAAATGAGTTGTATAAACAAACAACACTTTTTTCATTTGGGTCATCTCTCAGTCTCTGCTCAAATGTAATTAGCTTCATAGACAAAAGGTTTTACCAATGACGGTAAATTTGTGAATCAAAATATAAGTGCTAAATATTGTAGGCATTGTCAGTAATAACGTTTCAAATAATATCAGTGATAATGATAATAAAGTCAATGAGAGCGGAATTACAAGCGATCGATGCCGACATTGATAACAGTAGTGATGATAATTCGACGATACAGAAATCTCAGCAATATTAATAATGATATTTATTCCGACAGTAAAGTTTCTGAAGAACTCAAATTTACGGGCATCATCAAAAGGTTACAAGTAATAAATCCACATGTGACAGTTGAATTTCTCTGAGGGTTGTCTGGACATACTCTACATGTTCACTGATGTGATATGCATATAGTGCATTACGACTAATCGCAGTAGGGTTGAACAGTCTTCTCATATGCAAATAGTAGTATCTGTGCACATAAAGTCGAATTTGTTAGTAAGAATCAAATTTGTTGTATATGTGATGATGTTTTAAAGTGTACTTTACAAGCTGTTGAAAGATATTACACATGAAAACGAAAATGAATTATCGTTAAAGTTCATGCTTCACTCGAAGTTACTGATGTCCCTACAGACACGTCTTTAAGAGTTTCGGCTAATTATTATAATTATAATAGGGATAATTTAGTGGAAGGAAATAAATAATATCAAATGAAAAGCAAGATTAAGAATAGGGACGTGGAATGTCTGTACAATGTACGAGGCTACCTGATAAGGCTGATATTCAGGTATTCAGAAAAATGAGATGTAACATAAAAATGCTGTGAATATGAGAGAGCAGATATCATGGATGTGGTTTGTCGAAATTGTCAACTGCATGGTCAGTAATCTACCTCGGGTAGGTCACACAGACGACAACCATGAACACACTGAGGCAGTGAGTGGCTATCATGACGTCACCAGTGGCAGCCAATGCCCTAATGCCGTGGAAACCAGTTTTATCCTGCAGGATAATGACTGAATGATTCAACTCAAAAAGAAGGAAGCAAGGTTAAAATTATCCAATGCCACGTACAATACTACAGACAAAGTGGAACAAGGGAAGAAGGAGGAATTTTGTAGACAACTACAAGCAGTAATGCACAACATCCCAAATGGTGACATCAAAATCCTCACAAATGATGTGAGTGTGAGTCTAACTGGAAGCGGAAAGTAGAGGAAGAGAACTCAACATGGGTCGAGAGGCTGTCTCTCAGAGAAATGAATGAGAACGGGGAATTATTCGCAGACTTCTGCGAAAACTCAGATGAAGCTCACTGGACACAAAGTCGAGAAGTGGAGAAGATGTCGGATAAGACCATCATCTAGTTCATGGGACTTTCAAAGTGAAGCTGAAATCTCTCAAAACAACTGGAGACAGGCCACTGTAATTCAACTTTATCATTCAGAAACTGAAGTGAGGGAAAAACTATAAGGGATACCTTCGTTACAGATCAACTCAGGGTTAAGTTGGAAACACTATGTGTCATCAGTAGGAAAAGCATTGTCGAAGAATATTGGAACTAACTGTCTGCAGGTGATGTTCAAGGAAACGTGTACAAGTGTTGTAGGGAGGAGGGGGAGGCAAGACAAGGAATGGCCGAATAAAGAAGTGAAGGAGAGTTCAAGGAAAGACGAAAGACATTTCTTCGACACACTGACCAGCAACTGTAGCAGAACAGTCACGCAGGCCTCAGGTGAAAGTGACCTGATAAAATCATGTCGGGTAACCAAGTCTTTATCCGGGAAGTCATCAACAGACATGAGGAATCCAATGAAAGCTATTCAAGGGAAAGTCATTACCAGTGATTAGAAACATATAAAACCATGAATATACTGACCAGTTCAAAAGAATCTTAAATCACCCATATATCACTGACAACAAAGACAGCAAACAGAATTTCCTGCCAAAGGAGATAAATCCTCCAATGAATGCATAAATTCTCAATACGATCAAGCTACTGAAAACCAGTCATCGACGCAGCCGGACAATACGGAATTCTCACATGACAAAGCAGTGAAAACGGACGCAGAGCCGGCAGCAGATGTGTCGCGCCGTTACTGTAAAAGATTTGGAAGGAAGAGAAGATGCCTACTAATTGGAAGAATGGCTTGCTGCTTTGTCAAGCTACCAAAATTGGTCAATTTACGCTTCTGCAAGAACCGGCGTGGGATGATACTGTTTTCCACGCTGAGTAAAATGCGGAGTTGCATCATCCTGGGTAGAATAAAGAATGCACTGAAAAAAGACCTCTGCCACCCTTGCAAACTAGCTGAATTGATAAGAGGCAAATGACTTGCTGATCAAATTGCAACTCTACGCACCATCATCATTACGGAAAAGCATAGAATGGCAGTCAATTCTGCCTCCAACTCAACTTCATCGACATCGAAAAGGCCTTCGACAGACAGTTTCATCTGGGTAATAATTTGTAAACTGCTTCAATATTATAGTGTTCAGTGACTCAAGTCTTTGTCAACCTCATTCAACAGCTGGCTATATGACATGGTCACTCGTCACGTGATCTACAACGGAAAACCCAGTGAGGCGTTCTAAGTGAATACAGGAGTATGAGAAGGCTGGCTGCCTATTATCACCAATGATATTCTTCATTTTGGTGGACTGGATTATGGGACACTATGTGAATTGTAGCACGTTGGGTATATATTGGGCAGATAATAAGACTCCAGGAGATATGAATTTCGCGTGTGAATAATGCGTGTCTAATGTCACATTAACACTTACGAGGGAAATCCAGTTAGAGGTATCCAACCAACCGACATCAACAACAAACAGCACCAGTCACCGTCAGTGAGAGAGAATTGACGGAGACTACTTCATGCTCTCACTTATCCTGCTAGGAAGCAGCGTCTCAACACAGGCAGTCGGAACAGATGAAGATTTGAAATCCAGCTATCCCAAATCGGAAATTCAAGATACGCTTTCATCAACCTGAAACCAGATTCGGGTTTTCAACACAAATGTGAAGTCGATCAGTCAGTTCTTCAATACGGGTCAGGAACATGCACTGAGCTCGTGTCACGAAAACCATTTACGACAGGCTACTGCAGGCTTTCATCAACAGATACCACTTTCTTAGGCTGCATCTATGCTGAAGATCAAATGACCAGGTGGCCTAGAATACTTCGCAAGAACCAGCTCTACCTGGGAACAAATCAACAGGCGAGAGGCGATTGGTTAACAAATATGTGTGAGGAATGGAGATGTGTCGGCAATATGTGAATTAGAAGGCCATCAAATGACATCACACGCAATGCAAGCCATCTCTGGAGTGAAATCCTAATGGAAAACGATGAATTGGTCGTCGGTGTGAGGCTGACATAGAGTACATTGTGTGGTGTCGAGGAGGTGAGAGATTTCGGGCAAACGTGCAGCCAGCTGAAGAGGATAGTAGGAAATTAATCGAGGTGGGGATGTGTTGATGAAGCCTTATGCTCCACTAAGAATTCAAGGAAATAAAAAAGTTATAATGATAACATAAATTAGGCACATTAGATTGAAGCATGATGAAATCAAATTGAAAACGGTGTCACTGTTCGCTTACATCTGCTTTCCAGAATTTGATATGGCAAATATAACGTCAGAAATCTTAGCTCATAGACTATTTACCATTTCAAACGAATCAGTAAGACAGTGAGCAAACGTTTTTGATTATAAGTTAGAATGAACGGCCGAATGACTGTGAGATGTGATATTCAGTGATACAATGGAGTGGAACACATTTGCTTTTGTTACTTGTTTGATCGCAGAAATGTGATATAAAGTAGTGTCCGAAGAGTTGTATACCTAGGTAGTTTGGACGAACATTCATTCAATTACTAAAAAATTATTATTTTTCAGTTTCATTTGCTTGTTACACATTTAAGCACCTATTATTGCTGAGTTTTAACGTCGACTAGTTTAGCAGTAGGTCTTTCGCCCAAAGAAAGAGAGAGTTTGGACGCGGATTACTGACTCCACCTTGTAAAATTCAATCCAACTGTCATTGATATTGCAAAACATGCGAAAAATATAAAGATGAAATAATTTTTTATTGAAACCGAAGAGAGGAAGTGACACAGGCTAGCCAAAGCCTTCTGAACGCTAGCCAACATTGCTGCTGATATTGCGAAAGAAATGCGAAGATATGGAATAGAATCGCTAGGGGATGTGAGTGGAAATGACGTGGATATGGAGTGTCCTAGTTATTAACTGTAGTGGCCATCGTGATATCACCAACAGCATCCGAAACTCTTATGCAGTGGGAGCCAATCTCATCCGTGAAGGTGAAAGAAAGTATCAGTCCCAAGCGTAGTAAGTTCGAAATTTGAAGATCTACGCTACTACCAACAACGTAGTTGGGGGAGGGGGAGAGGAAAGAAAGAATTCTACAGATAAATATCAACAGTGTTGGACAGGACGATAACACTTGTATCGGAATCATAATGGACGACATGTATGCCAGTCAAATTTGGAACAGAAGATACGGAAAAGAAATCACCATGGATCAACAGGCTGTCAGCAAAGGAAGAAGAAAGGAGAGTTCCTCACAGACTTCTGTGACTGAGGTGATTTGACGATTAGAAGCAGCATATACAGTGGAGAGCAACACATAGGGCGACATGGGTTCCACCAGGTGAACACACAAAAATTCATGCAGAAATCCTCTCAACGTTGCTGACTAAGGTGAGGACGCAGCGTACTGGATACAAAATTGGAAAAAAACAAGATATCGGCTCAGACCATTATCTTGTGCAAAGATCCATTATAGTCCACCTCCGGGATTTCAAAGAAGTTGAATACGGACTAGATTCAGGTTCAGCCGTCTGGAACTGAAGGACTTCTGTGAAACTGATGTTGAAGGGAACGTGAATAGCCTTCTTAAGAAGAAGGAAAAGGCAGGACTAGGAATGGCTGTCTATGGACACCTGAAATGGAATATAGCACAGGAGGGTGGTGAGAGGGAAGATGAGTCAGCACAAGAGTAGACAGCAAAAAGAGTAGCTGAGTTTGATCTACAAAGCACTGAATACAGAAATGAAGGAGAGTGCTACTGAAGAAAAAAGATAGCTCCGTGACGCTGAAAATTGAAGAAGAACAGGCTGTGGGTAACGAAAACATCAGAACATCATATCAGATAACTGGGTGGGAAATATCAGCACCTATGGAAGACAGTGAAAGGTAACTAGCTACCGAAGAGGAGACACAAAGGAATTCGTGGGCTGATAACTTCGGAGGACTACTCATATGCCACCGCTTACAGTAACATAAATTCAAGTGGACATTAAACTTTCGACAGAATCGTTAATCCTGAGTGCCATGAAGATACTGGGAAGTGTGGGGGGGCAGCAGGATCAGACGAAATTCCCGAAACCATAGGCAATATCTTCTCCCCACTAATGGAGACACTTTGCAATGTAACAAGTTACCTACTGATTAAGACGAAGGCTATCCTTTTTAAACTACGAATGAAGGGTGACTGACGCCTCTGCAACAACTGGCGTGGAATCCTGCTCCCACCCATGCCAGGTGAAATATTAAGTTCCTTCATTCTAGAAAGACTGAAGGATGCTATGGATGCAAAACTTTACTCCAAACAAGCTGCATTTAGAAACGGCGGCTCCTCTGCTGACTGAGTCACAACGCCACGTACCAACATCCAATAGACCAGAGAATGACAGTCAAATCGCAATCGCAACGTTACAAACTTGGAAAAGGCCTTCGATGGCGTTGACAGTGAAGTGATTTGAAAACTGCCCCAACACTATGGGATGACCCAGCATTTTCCATCTCAGCCAACAGATATATGATGATGCAATATGTCAAAAGACATACAAAATAAAATACCCAATGATGTCTTTGAAGTGAAAGCAGGAGTAAGACAAAGCTGTGCAATAACATGGAAGATGCTGCTGATCATAGTGAACCATATTATGCAGTAGACCGTGGGAAGCGAAAGCAGAGAGATACGCTGAGTCGAGAAGAAGACTGTAAAAGGTAAGAACCTTGCGGATGAACTATGCCTAATGTCACACAGACTCGAAAATCTACGGAAGACAGCCAACAAGTTGTGTAAAGGAGCAGCCAAGTCAGAGCTTTAAGTGAACAAAGGGAAGACAGAAGTAATGGAGATACCTTACCAACCACAAGAAGTGTGATTAGTACTGCTGACAAGATTTATCGAGTGTAATATGCACACATGTACTTAAATATATATATATCTATATCGTCTGCAAGAATATTGAATAGCTGAGGAATGGATTAGATGACTAAGTGAGGATATGGAGACTTCGTGTAAAACGACATGGAAAACTTTAACGCCATGCAAAAATACACTGTATGGAGGACATGAACGAATTGTGATTTTGTTCTAATATAGGTGTATTTTTTGCTATGCCTGTACATTGAGTTGCTGACAAACAAAAGCCTTGCTAAATACTACTGTGTTCCAGCATTGCAGAAGCATGACTCACATTCAAAAGGGAAAGTCTGAAGTGAGTTACCACTCACTTATCTGATAAGCATCATCTCAACCACAGGTCGTCTCCCAGATGTCAGTTTCAAGGGAATCCAGGATCGGAAGTGCAAGAGATAGACTTCCATCACTTTGAAATTTGTCTTGAAATCGACTGCATTAAACACAAAGATAAGGATTTAGATTTTCAACACTAATGTCCATTCAGTCAGCGCTTCTCTATGCTTCAGTGACTAGTTCTGCCACGAAAAGCATTTCCAAACGGTTTCAGACTGTTATTAATAGCCGCGTTCGCTGGGTTCATGCCGAAACTAAGATTACTGGTCTGGAAGGATTTGCGTGAATGGATTGTGGCAGTGCCGTGAATTAACCGAGGACCTGGTTCCGAAGAGTGAGGTCGAACGGGGAATGAATAGCCTGGCGTCTGAAGGCAACACGGAGGAAATCGTATAAGAAGACGAAGGCATATGAGCGATCTTGCTGGCAGTTGGAAACGATTTCAGAGAACACTGTGAAATGGAGAGTTGTCTTGGAAGCCCTGTATTTCACTTAGAACACAAACGATGGATAATAATCATACAGCCTTATTCTTCTGAATATAATTGCATTCTCTTCATTCAAAAGTAAGAGAATTCAGCAAGTGTGTAAATGCGCTACATATGGGGACGTAGTCAGTATTAGTGAAACAGACAGCGAAGGAGACTGCTTGATATCTTGTTCTCAACATTGTCTGAGAGAGTAAGAAGTAATATGGTATCTAAAAGAAGGTGACAAATGATTTCATTTCGTCTTAATTCTCATCATATCGTATTTACTGATAACACTAATATTGCTTTCTAATTTTCTATATCTTCCTCGCTTTTCACCCCTGTCTTATGACGATTTCATCCAAATGTCTAATCAATTTTTACTCATGTCTATGAACGAAGGAAGAAAGTTGTGTGAGTGCCTTGATATGATTATGACCAACAATGTGCACTCGAAACGTGGTCATCACAGTAAATATTACCGTGCAACACTGTGCGCTTCGGTGGTACAGTGGTTATGACGCTCGCCAACCATGCATATGACCCGGGTTTCTATCCGTGGCCGACACACTGCTATACCTCTCTAAGCTAGTAATTAAGTTGGTAAAGAGGAAGGGGTGAAAATGAGGCTAGCAACCCCATCCTGTAAAAATGATCACCACTGCTACTGAAACTTCAAGCGTCTAGTTTGAAGCCCCCTATGTTTCACTGGGAACATGACGGAATAAAACAAAATACACTATGTGACTTCATCAAAATAAAATTTCATCCACAATCGAATTATACTCTACCACACTGCCTAAATCTCATGCTTATATTGGCTAGTTGGCTAATAACTAACTGACATATAAAAGTCTCATGATTTCAAGTAAAGTTTCATATTCTTTCTAGCCTGTACCTTTAAGAGGAGAGTCAATGACGTTCAAATACGCAAATTGCAGGTTGTGTCTGAAGCACTATACACAACTTGCTTTCCTACTCGTAACATGTTCAATCGCAATTTTTTTGCATGACGACCGAAGTTCACTCATACTTACCTTTGTTTCAATAAATTAAACTAAACATTTTTGCACCATTTGGCTATTATTGATTTTTTGCACGGAGAAAGGTAAAAATATGCTTTAAATACATTGAAAACAACATTCGTCAAATAACACGACACAAATGAAATCAGGTAAATTTATCATTGGATTACTATTATGGCTTTCTGTGTTCTTCATGATTTTGAGTACTCTGTCAGGTGAACGAACGTGTTGTTTTATATCTTTGAGATTTCTTCTTGAATATTTATTAATTAGCATATATTTGTTGATTATTACAATTGCTAAATAATACTTAAAATCATCACATAGTGTGACATTACAGATTCCACTATGTTTCATTTACTTTTGTCTTCCCACCGTCAGACATGTCACACATGAGACACACGTAATCACAACTATTAGATTTCACTCAACATCTCGTTGATCCGCATGCCTTTCACAGTTTACAGTAAACGAGTGTGCATGAAGCTGACTAACTGGTATTAAGTTCATCCATGAACTATATTGGAAATAACACCCCTTTATTGATAACAGTTGAGGAACTACTGAATCCATGTTCATCTAACTACTAGAGTTCATTTTGGACTTCACTGTAGATATTATGGCTATGCGCCATCATTTTACATGCACAGACACACACACACACATAGTCTAACATACTTTATATGACAGTTACATTTTACATGATGTATTTTGACAGAATTTTCAGGGAATATGAAAAATATGAAAACTATGGGAAATTCATTACTAGTGAATCGTGAATTTGAAACGTCAGACAAATACCCGAAAAGAGTAGGTCTTCTATCCTTTGGTGAATATAATTACTGATTATAGGTTATAGTGTTTCTTGTTGTGATGTGCTTTATCACACTGGGGATAACAATCGCTCTGGCGTTCATGTATATCAACATACATAAATAGTTAACTAATTATCTTTCAGACCAAAAGATAATCAACATTACTGGATAGTGGCTACAATATCATATGTCGTACTGTGTGTTCGTTGTACAAATAATGAAACTGGGTTTATTAAATTGCATTTAAGTCTATATATATACATAATTATAAACTGGTCACTTATAGTTCGACATTTTATATTTTACTGTGAGATGGTTTTCTAGTTTTTGTCTCACCCTATATTCATACCTGATATACGGTAGTAACATCATAAGTTCTGTTCCAATATCACATGACATGAGGAATATTACATCAGGTTAACAGAAGATATAAGTGAGGTTTGCAGCTGTTTGGTGGATAGAAAACCACACACATTCACATCAAAAATCAAATTACAACGAATGTGTCGAACCATCGTCTGTGTGACTCAGTGTAGTATGATGTAGCGTTTGGTTCAAGTTGTAAGAAGTAATCCGGCAAAACATGATGTAAGCTGTTACGTGGATGGTCTCAATCAAGATATCGGCTATCTAAATGCAGGTGGAGTATCCTCTCCAACCTCCATTATAAAATGACAGGCGATAATAATTTTGTCTTCACCTTTTAGACGTTTTAGGATAACAAAGTAATCACCCACCTCGATCCGTCTACAAAGTTAAAGGTAGCTGCATAAATTTAATTTCCGTGAATGCTCACATAATCATTCCAAAGACATAAGGAATAAATAACAAGCTGTCAAGTGCATGGAGACTGAGAAATCAGAGGAAGTATAAGGTCAGTCCTTCTGATAATTCGTAGAAAGATAATAATTTGATTTCAGTTTTCTTCTGCATTAGAATTTCGGTAATGATGAACTCGATGACACACAGAAAATTCAAATGCCAACTATACTCACACCCTGGTAGAAATAAACTATGCGTACTGATGAGAAACATATCAGCGCCAATAGGACTGGAAGGATACTTTAAAATGGGACTCCATCAAATCAATCGACCATATTTTCATCAGCTTCACTAGTACACTGAATGATAAGCTATTCAGTATCCTGTGTTACTTTAACACCAAATGAAACTTATTCCTCAGAATCAACCCATAAATCACAGTCTAGGAATCAAGAGATTTTCCTCAACAGGTGAAGTATAATTTATAAGGGTAAATACTTGCACAAGGGAATATTTTTTTCGCTGGGATATCTTATCCAACTTCTAAATGTGTGAGGAATATTCCATCGTCTCTTATTTCATTTTGGACTGCACTGAAAGTAGCGTTGAAATTAAACCAACTGCCCAACCAGTGTAGTGCGAAATAGAAGAATCAAGCTAGAATCATGCATGAAGTTTGTGTTCACATAAAATTATTTGCTTTGCGAATTTTCAAGCAAAATTCGCATTTTTCAGTGACTAATAAATTGTTCAATTGACAACAACTTTCTTTGCATTTTAGGGTCATTGCTGAAATCGCATTAATGTGTCTGCTGATCCTATTAAACAGAATAAGGGAACGGTTCCCCTAAATTTCTTGTTGACAACGTTACATGTATGAATTCAGTGTATTTATTATTCGTGTGTATACTTAGAAATACATTTTGTTAGTTTAACACTATTTGGAACATGGAATATTTACTAGCGTTCGCTTCGTTTCATTACAAAATGAAGAATATATTTAGACAGGATATCCTCAATTTCTCGGTCATAGGGTGACTTCTTCACACATTCATCATGAAATCTATTGTAAGGCTACACCCTGTAAAACAGCTGGATTCTGACGAATAATGAATTTATCAGTCGACTTCACAAATATTAAACAATTATTCGATGGGCGTCAATGCAGTCATTACTGATAATGAAATATCGAAAGTTAGTAAAACAAATGACGAGAACAAATACTCCATAAGCTATCTTAGATACTATCTCAGTAAACAGTGGTTTGATATTTGTAGTGCAGTGACTTTTGATTTGAAATGTTGGTTAGTTTGGAGCACCTGTGTAATGCGTAAAAATACTTTGTCATTCCAGTTGAAGTTTCACAATTTTTTTCAGCTCATAGTGTTATGGAGGTGACCATATAACAATGCTCCTGAGCACTCAACCATGTTGTATATTACAAATTAACATGAAAAAGTATTATGAGGTGTGACTTCACTGAGGTGACAGACTTGCTGAAAACTCATTATTGGTCATTCCAATTTTTTCTGAGTCACCCTTAAAGCTCATTCGCCTACACCATGAAATTGTGTTCATAAGACTGTCAGAATATTTATTTATTTATTAAAACCCAATTCTCATGTTCAATTTACTTTTCCTTGTAGTCTGCTTGCCTGACCGTATTAACAGAAGCCGAATTCATAGGGAAAGACTACATATGGGTACTTGTTGTGATGTCAATAGCTGTGGTTCTCTTCATCATGTGTATATCGATTGGTGCAACGTTGAAGAGTGAACTGAAAGTGGACTCTCTTGGAATGCTGATAGGCTATGCTTTATTCTCAGCTGCACTCGCCGCTGCTACACTTGGAGTTCACTTTGGGATTAAACAGGTAAGCGCGCTTTGGAAATAAATGCCATTGTTTCTACAATAAGTAGAACGTGAAATGAAATACTTCCGTCTCAAGTGACGGAAAACTCATGAAATTATCTAATCAGTGAGTAATTTGACTAGGATATTATCGTGAATTAGTCAGGTTCACAGTAATACATTCAGTGATGTAATAATCTTACTTTACAAAGAAATGCATGAATGATATTTTATTGAGTACACACATTTATCATTTTTTCCTATGATGCAGACTTTCTGGGCATTGGTGATTCTCGCGGTAGGCACAACCATTCTAGTAATCCCTGTAAGTCTTCTTCAGACACCTTCCTTTATTCATTTATGTTACTTTCCTGAATCTGTTTCACCGATGCTAAAATGCCAATAATCACCTAGCGTCGTATTCAGAGAACAATTTCACAACTGTAGAATAAAATTCACTGTGTGCCAATAGCAGTGAACAAAGCGCGGATAATGCTCCCTCATTTTAAAGTACACTAATTACTTTGTTATTGGTGTTATGGCTTTATTTTCTGAGAGGAACGTTGGATTTCAGGAACTAATCCCCATTTCACGCTACTTGATGCAGTACCTTTCAGGCGGTTATACAACTACGTGTAACCTTCATATCCCCCATGTCTTTGTTGAACCCACGCCCGTTATGCTGCCCCTAATTCTGGTCCCTCTCGTGGGACTGCCTCGAGCATCACATCATTCAGTGATTTCCTCCACACGGCGTATGTTCAGACCATCTCGATTATATTCGGCGTGCCTAATGTCCATCAATTTCCTAAGAGGTTGTTTGGTAGAGTTCCTTGCAGTTTATTGTTTCTCGCCAGTCATCTGATCTTCAGTACGGAAAGAAGGCAGCTGTTGCTAAAAGTCTGCTGTCGGCTGCAATGTTTTTCATAAAACAGACGCTAAATCTTTGAGCAATGTAGGAGCGCTTATTGATTTGACATTAGTGTTGATAGTCAGAATATTATTTCACATGTTCAGTGCAGCAGATTTCCACACTGACTTTGGGGTAATGAAATTTCATCTTGCTTTTCGAATGCTGAATGCCTTTGACATCCTCAGCTGTATCGCCTGTAGTTGAAATGATGCTACCTAGATAAGAATATGAGATAACCTCTTCGTCTAGATTTCTCACACTGACGGCATTTGATGCCATCCGTTGCTGGTTAGTCGATTTCGAACAAACCACTAATATAACGGACTGGAACTGTTTGCTTTAAATTAGGCGCCTCATTTCAATTATTAGAGTAACCTTGTTGCGTATCTCCTCATTAGGTTGTATTCAACCCAATCAGAATGCTACAGTAGATCCGATTATCATCCAGTGAACCATCTGGATATTCATGAAGAGAAATAAATTTATAAACTCCGCTATAATGAATTCAAATAAAGTTTAGCATCATCTTTGTTCAGTGCAGCATAATTTGGAATGCGTGTGAAATGACTATGATAATAATAGTAAGAATAATAATACAAATTGTTGAGATCCTCAGAAGTATGTGGTACTTTTCCAGTGACTTACAAGTAAGCCGATATCTTCAGTGAATTCACAACTCATCTTCAATGTTTTCTTCTATGTTTATCAGATTGCCCTATTCATCGGTCAGATAACACTTGGCGCTCGTGAATTCAGAGCATTTGGTACAGATTACTGTATGGCTTCATTGACTGCACATGCTGTGCTTATCCTTTTTCTGATTACACTAGGCATTGCATTGATATCTTTAAAAAAGATGTAGAAAATGATGTCAGACATTTTGTGCTGTTATATTCATAATTTGTATTTCTGTTGAATGAACGAAACTGTTAAATAGAACAGATATTTCTGAAGTACTAGTGTCATTTAAAAAATTACTGTTGAGGATTACCATGGAAAAGGTTGCTCTGAGTAACATTGTTAGTTACAACACAAGGAAAGTTGAATTACATATTTTCACTTTCTCGATCACAGTGAATTTAAGTATACAGTAAGGTTTCAGAAATATTTGATGAAAGCATTATTATTATTATGATTACCCTAGGTTCCGAGTGGAACATAGGGCTTCAGCAACCTATCCTAACTTTGTTCAGTTTTCTGCTGTCCTTTTCAGATGCCTGCACGACGGCCAATAATCTCTCACCTCCTCGACACCACACAATCTCATCCATGTCACTCTCGCACCAACGATCAACCCGTAGATTTCCATTGGGATTCCATTCCAGCGATGGCCTGCACTGAGTGCGATGTCACGTGACGGCCTGTCACTATACTTTCTCCTGCTCATTTGTTGAGTGATTGACTGTTGTGTGACTGCATTTCAGTAGGGTTTATCGTTTCCGATTCTTTCTGGCCACCTGGTCATTTGATCTTCAGCATGGACTCAGCGAAGATGGCAGCTGTTGATGAAAGTCTTCGGTAGCCCATTGGAAATGATTTTCGTGACACGAGCTAAGTCCAAGTTCTCAATCGTATAGAAGAACTGACTAACTACTTAACATTGGTGTTGGAAATCCGAATCTTGTTCTTATGCTGAGGTGGAGTGCAGAAGCAGATTTCTTAACTGGTTTCATATTGATGGAGGTGTATCTTGCCTTTCAGACTGCAGCTGACCTGCTTTGACATCTTCATCCCTTCTGACTGTCTGTGGTTGAAACGATGGTTGCCAGTAGGATAAGTAAAGGAAGTCATTTCGTTCAAATCTCTCCCGTTGATGAAGATTAGTCCTAGTTGTTGCTGCTGTTAGTTCGTTGATTGGTTGTCTTCACCACCCTTGTCTCCGCCTTCTCTAAGTTCACCTGGAGTCCTGTCTTCACTGGCTGCTTCTTCACTCTGTTTGTTGGTTTTCATCTGCAGGTCTTCTAGTTTGTATAACAATAGACGTTTATCATCAACACCCAAAATCCATATCTTCTGGAGTCTTCTCATCGGCCTGTCCAGAGTATTCGTTTCTTCTCACTCCCCACGCACACTCTAACAAATAATCCAGCCATCCACAATCAACAATTTCATCGGTGATAATACCCAGCCAGCCTGGTCTTACTCCTGTATTCACTCCGAACGCCTCACTGCGTTTCCCGTTGTGGATCACGTGATACGTGGCAATGTCATATAGCCAGTTGTTGAACAGGGTTGATGAAGACTTGAATCACTGCACACCATAGTATTGAAGCAATTTTCAAGTTACTTCTCAGATAACACTATCTGTCGAAGGCTTTTCGAAGTCGTTTAAGTTGAGTTGGAGGCAGAATTGACTGCCACTCTATGCTTTGTTCTGTGGTGATGATGACGGTGCGTAGAGTTACAAGTTGATCAGAGCATGATTTACCTCTTCTGAATTTAGCTTGTTCGCAGGTATGGGAGAGTTCTGCATTCAGGATTTCTGCTTACGCTGGGAGATTAGTTTCCACTGGTAGGCATGCGTGCTGCGTGCTGCTGGTTGTAGTGATATTTCTGGGCTAGTTGCAGGTGATGGTCGTTTCAAGACTCCTATTAGGTAATCCAACCATTGTTTTACTTGTTACTCATCAATGCTAGTTAGGTTCTTTGAAAAATCCTCTATTTGTTTCTTCACCTGCATTGATCTCTTCGCAGACAGAGACGTGGTTACCCGATATAATATTCTAAGGTCACTTTCACCTGAGGCCTGCCTGACTGTTCTGCTTCAGTTGCTGGCCAGTGTGTCGTAGAATCGTCTTTCGTCTTTCCTTGAACTCTCCTTCACTTCTTTACTCTGGCAATCTTTGTCTTGCCCCCCATTCCTTCCTACAACACTTGTACACGTTTCCTTGAACATCGACTTTATACAGTTATTTACAGTGTTCTTCCACACAGGTTTCCTCAGTGATGACACCTTGTGTCACTGACTTTGCCCTGATCTGTTCTGTACTGGAGGTGTTCCTCGTTTTTTGTCTTCATCTTAGTTTCTGAATGTTGAGCTTGAAATACAGTAGGCTGTTTCCAGTTGTTTCGAGGGATTTCAGCTTCACTTGATGGTTTCTTGAATTAGATGATATGTTAGTCCACATCTGGAACACTTCTTGACATTTATCCAACAGGCTGCATCTAAACTTCATTGAGCAGCATTGAGATGAAATCTCTCCAGTTTGTAGTCTGTCTGTCAGGCGAAATCCATGTTGGTTTGTGTATTTCCTTGTGCTTGTACACGCCTCTAACGTTACTTAATCATGGAAATCGCAGGAATTATCTCATACAAACATTTTCAAATGTTGACTGGTGATATACAGCTGCGTCTGATATATATTTTGGAGTATTCAAGCAGTAAAACATGTAGTTGCTAATTCCTCTACAAAATGTTGACTGAAACGATGAAAACCATCTGATGGATTCTAGTGTTTACCGATTGCTACCGCTTTTAAACAAGTGCCCTAATCACCCACATTTTCATATTTCTCAGAAAACAGACGCCTCCCACAGATTTGGAAAATTCAGTAGTGTGAATATGGTGTGAATTCATCTACTATGTAAAAAAGCTTTAGGCGATTTGATCTTTAATATTCACTAAAATCAGTGAAGCGGAAATACAGCATAATCGATAGTGCTTCTTGCGTCGGTAGTTCAACAGTAAAATACTCTCCAACTATGCATGCAGTCCGAGGTTCGATCCCTGCTCCACACTCTCTTTAACCTCACTAAGCTTGTGATTAGCTCGGTAGACATGAAACGTCGAACGTGGGGCTAGCATCACATCCCGTAATGATAAAACCACTGCTACTGAATCTTCTAAGCTCAGGCCTGAAGCCATTCGGTCATTTCAAAAAGCGAAGGAATAAAGTAAAATAGAAAAGATAATAGTCCAATTCTAATTACGTCTGAGTTAGTCGAGCCAATTAGACTTTATAGCAGACAGTTTTGAGTTCATTTTAATATGACTGTGGCATTCATATGAGTGAATGTGAGGTTGAATGAACAATGGTGATGCGTAGGTCAAGTTAAGGCATTTAAGTGGCTGTGATCATGGAGAAAATATATCACGGTGAGGAAATTTCCATGTTGAAGTATAGTCGAAATCTCATGAGAAATGAGGTTCGCGTAGTAATCACTCAGAATTCCGAAAGTGGGCAGTCAAAGTCTAAATAAATATGCTGGATATATACAGTGATGAAACAAAGAGAAAGTGATAATGACCGAAAAAATGACTTTTAAACAATAGATTCCAGAATTATTTCAACTTCATGAAAAAGCCGCGTTTCCGTTTCATTGAAAATACTATTAAATCAAGTATTGGTTTGTAGGGATTTGGTTGACTGGTTACAGGAATTCACCATGAGCTGACATTGGTTAAGAACCATTGGAAAACCTGACAGTACTAGGAAGTCGTGACCAGTAGGGTGCAGTGGGTCGGGTGTGAGGACAAATACTCGCCAAAGACATTGGCTAGTGGTTGCGCTATGTCATGAGTTGGCACAAGTTAGAATTCATGCACTGGCCATTGGATCGGGTCCCAGTGGCTTAATGGTATACGAGCTCGGTAGCCTTGTAACCAGAAGATCCTGGGTTCGAACCCTGTGAGTGAGTTCGTACTGCTGAAGAGTCCAAAACTAGGACGAAACAGCTGTCCGGTACTCCCAGCTAGTTTTCCAATGGTTCTCTAACCGATGTCAACTCATGATGAAATCCTGTGACTGTTAAATCAGTTGGCTGTTTCAACTGTTATGAACTGCACTTCTTCGGTACAAGATGCCCAGTCGGAGAATGCACATGGGTGAAACGTGGGATAAATAGGCAATTTCGGTCTGCCAAGATAGGAAAAAAGTGGGTAAAATGAAGCCTAGATTACCCATATTTCAGACTTTTTTCACGTTTGCTCATGTTACTTAAACTTTTTACTCCCAATATTTGCCTATTTTACCCAGCCTACGCCTTAACCCAATTTTCGCAGGTTTAGATGGGGTTAATTACCCACTTTCTCCCACATTGACCCTTTCAAACGAAAAACTTTACCCACATTCCCCATATCCCCAAAACAATTCTCCGATTGAGTGTGATTAATAATTACTGTTCTTCAATCTCACACATCTTTCATAAAAATATTTGCTAATCGTGGAAATTAAAACGAGTCATATAAACGAACAATACCGTTTTCATTTAGGTCATCTCTCAGTATATGCTCAAATGTATTTAGCTTCATAGATAATATGTTTTACCAGTGACGGTAAATATGTGAATAAAAATATGTGTTAAATATCGCATAAATTTCAGTTAAGGTAACAAGTAATTCAGCCACATGAGACAAATGAATTTCTCTGAGGGTAGTCTGGACATACTTTACATTCTCAATGGTGTAATATACATACATCGCATTAAAACTAATCGTAGTAGGCATAAACAACCTTCTTATGTGCATATAGTCGTATCCGTGCACATATTGTCAAATTTGTTAGCAACAACCAAATTTGATACATATATGTGATGATGTTTTAAAGTGTACCTTACAAGGTGTCGAAAATGTGACACAGAGAAACGAAAATGAATTATTAGTGGAGCTCATGCTTTTCTCTTAGTTACTGGCCTATTATTATTAGAGACTATATGGTGGAAGGCAATAAATGAATACCAGCTAGAAAGCGAGATTAAGATTGGGGACGTGGAATGTCTGTACAATGTATGAAGCTGACTCGTAAGGCTGTTCAGGTAACCAGAAACATGAGAAGATGGGAATCTGTGACAGCAGATAGAATGGATGTGGACTGTGAAAATTGTCGACTGGAGAGTCAGTAATCTACTCCTGTCTGGTCACTCAGATGACAGACATGAGCACACTGGAGAAGTGAGTGTCAATCAGGATTTTACCAGTGGTAACCAAAGCCTCAATGCGTTGTGAACCAATTTCATCCTGCAGGATCATGACGGCAAGATTCAACTCAAAGTGAGGGTAGATTACAATTATCCAATACCATGCACAATGCTACAAACAACGCGGAAGAATAGAAGAAGGAAGATATTGATAGATAACTACGAACAGTAAAGGATAACATCGCAAATGATGACATCAAAATCCTCATGGGCGATATGAATGCCAAACTGGGAGCAGAAAATACAGAAAGAGAACTCACGATGGGCCGAGAGTCTCTGGCTCAGAGAAACGAATGAGAACTCAGACGCGGACACAGTCTGCTGAACACAAATTCAAGAAGGGAAACAGGTGTGGAATCAGACTGAAATGAAGCTGAAATCGCTCAGAACAACTGGAGACAGACTAAAATTCAAGTCCAACATTCGGAAACTAAACAGCAGGGTAGAACTACAAGGAACACCTTCAATACATACCAGATTAGAACAAAGTCGCAGACACTGCATGATATTACTAAGTAAACTTGTGTGAAAGAACATTGAAGTAACTGTCTGAAGATAATGCTAAAAGAGGCGTGTAAAAATGTTCTTGGGAGAAAGAAGAGACGAGACAGTGTATGGTTCTCAACGAGTACCTAGCAGCTAATCAAGGAGGGGAGGGTGGTGAAAGTGAAGATGACTCAATGTAAAGATGGCCAACAGAAGAAGGAGAAGCTCAGTTCAGTGTACATTATACTGAATAGGGAATTGAAGAAGAGTGCTGGGAGAGACGAAAGACAATTCTACGTCACACTTGCCGGTAGCTGAAGGAGAACAGTCAGGTGAGCTTCAGGTGAAAGTGACCTGATAACATTTTATCGGGTAACCAGATCTCTATCCGGGATGAAATCAACGCAGGTGAAATCTATAAAGCACGTTCAAGTAAACCTGATTACCAGGGAGGCCACCAGTTTAGTGGACCTGAATGGGAAAAGGCGAGTTGGGCCTCCGGTGGTGAAAACAGTGAGATCTTGTTTGGAGGAGAGAATATGGACGATATTGGATCCAGTCATTAAGGATTATTACTAATAAAGGCATTGATTTATTCTCCTGACTTAACTTTCATTCTCTTCACTCGATAGTGGCAGAATTCAGCAAGTGTATAAACGCATTACTGATAAAGAGATATTCATTAATGGTGAAACAGATGACAAGAGCAATTACTTGATTTCGTATTTTCAACGCTGTCTTAGAGGTTAGTAGTTTTTTTGTTTGAGTAGTATGATATTTGTAATTTAGTGACATTTGATTTCATATATTAGTTAGTTAGGTATACTTAATACGATATGCAAAAATCATGTGATTTCAAGTAAAATTTTCTATTATCTCTATCCTGTACCGATATGGAAAGAATCATTGAGCTGTACACAGAAATATAAAACTGTCTGTATCTGATGCTCAATACATAAATCGTCTTGTGATTCTTAATGCAATCAATGACATTTTCTCACACGATGATCAAAGTTTACTCATACTTACATTTGTCTCAATAAATCAGACTAAATATAATACGTGCACCGTATTGCTCTCATTAATTTGGAGGAAAAACGATACGAAATATGTATTTAGATAAAGCAACAAGAGAAGACGTAATTAGTCTGAATCACATGATGTATTTGCGCGATACATTTCGAACAATCTGATCACACACGGATTTGTCATAGGAATATGTATATATATGAAATTAATAAAGAGGTAAGAGGCGAGAAAATAGATGTAGGTCAATTGAAAAGAACATATTCAGTGTCAAAATAACAATGAAGACCACTAAACCAAATAGCAGAGGTAATAGTATCAAAACAAAATTTACCAAAGAAGGTTTAATGTGATGACAAATTGTTTTTGAACACATGGAGGTGGTTTAAACTTTCTAATTGCAGCTAAGGCTTCCACAAACTTTAGGATACGCCCCAAACACGTTTTATAGATAGGTTTAAAAGATCTGTTAACATCAATTTTATGACCTGTCTCTATAATATGTTTCGCAATAGAAGAGCTAGGTCTCCTGTTCTCACCGTTAATAGGTTCTGATGATTCCATTTGTTTCTGGAGCCATTTAGGAATATGCTCTGAAGCCAGCCCTTACTTGCAGAGATCGATGAGTCCTCCCTATGTACGTGTGTCCACACGTACATTCAAATTGGTAAATACATTGGGACGTGACATCATTTTTCGTGTGTTCACAGAGCTTAGATAGAGATATTGGCTTTACATTCTCTAATATTATGATATTAGCTGCATAAAAAGTCTTGTTAACAGCAGCGTTCAGTCTTTGTCTAGTTATCAAGCTGCTTTGATGCCCCATATAGGGTAGCTTGATGTACACGTCTTTTATAGGGGCGAGTTGTAGAGTGGGTCTTTGTTCTGACTACTTCATATCTCCTGATGAACTTGTCTGGATAATTGTTATCAACCAGAGTTTGTGTCAACTTTCTTTCTTGTTCATCAAGTGTGTTTTCAGTGCATATTAGTTTGATTGTACCGAAGAGGCACTTTACTAATATGTATCATAAATACATCGAAACCAATATTCACCGAAATGAAATCAGGTAAATTTATTATTATTGGCTTATTATTCTTGGCTTTCTACATTCTTTACGATTTTGAGTTCTCTGTCACATGTACATTTTCTTCTACACCTTAGAGTTTTCTTATTGATTTATTTCCTAAATAATACGCATTTGTAGACCATTACTCTTTCTGAATAACATGGACAGCCATGTCTTCAGGCGAATATAAAGATTCCACTATATTTTCCCCCAGTTATCTGTCGAAGATTTGCCTCCATTCTGATGTGAGCAACTCAAACGTAATCCCAAGTTTAAAAATACATAAACATTTCCATTATGAATATTAGAACAAGACGTATAAGCGAACAATACTGTTGTTTTCAATTAGATCTTCTTCACACTTTACTCTAATATACATAGATTGATACATAAAAATTTTAACCACTGATGGTGAGTTTGTGAATCAATTGATGATAATAAAAATAGTAATAATAATGTGGTAAATGTTTTGAATGTTAGTAATAACGATGATTATAATATGACCAAAATATTGATAATAAGGTTTATGCAGGTGGTAATAAAAATAAAAAAGGTGGTAATATGTGTATTTGTGGACAATTCAATAAATAAATTTGGTTAAATCTTGAAAGTTACGTATTACTAGAGGTAGGTGAAGTGGACAGATAATCAGAGTTTAAATAAATACCATAAAAATACGAAGGAAATGGAAAATAAGAAATGATGGGAATGTTTTCGTTAAAATTCACCTGAGCCAAGGGAGAGACAAAGGTAGAACAAACTTCTTTTGCACACAAAGACTAGGATTGTTCTCTCGAATTAATTCCCATAGCTTCGACTATGCGTAAAAGATGGGCTCAAATTCCGTAGATAACTTTGAAGGCACTATTTTTGTCCACTTGGTGACCACTATCAATCAAATGAGCCAAAACAGAATTTCTTATACATTTTATTTGACCTTTTCTGAATCAGGAAGGAAGATGCTCAATGATGCGTTTGTTAAGCTGTCTAGTTGTTCTCTCCGAACTGGTCAGTTATAAAAGATTACAATAAACAAGTGTGCATGAAGTTGGGTCGCTGGCATCAGGTTATTCTACAAACTGTTCTGGAAAGAGCATCCATTTAATGATAACAATTGAGAAACTATTGAATTTGTCTTCACATAACCAGTAGAATTCATTTTGAGTTTTGAGTGTAGACATTGTAAGTGTAGGCCTTCATCACATATACACCTCGCCTGGTTTATTAGTCGACCCTTAGCACTAAAAACAGACGGAAGGTTTGACTCAGGCGCTACCGACCCTATCGCAGAAGCAGAACCTGATCGCTGCAGTATTATTATTATTACTTATTTCCTTCACATTTTGAGGCGATCGTTGATACCGGAGTAACATATCTGCTGATCACATTTAGCGCAGTAAGGAGGTGATTTCCCGTGAATTTCTTGTTTACGATTTTACGTGTGTGCATTCGATGTAATTACTGTTCACGTGTATATTTAATTACCTATTCCGTCAACTTGTCATTGTATGAAACGCTGAATAATGTTGTTTGTTTTTTATGTATTGAGAACTGAAGGATACGTTAACACAGTATCTCTTTGATTTCCCAATCTTAATGTAGCTCCTTTGTGTATTCAACTGCTATGGGACACTCAAATCGTATGTAATCATGAATTTATTAGTCTGCTTCACAACTACTTTTTTTTTTTTTCTTTTGGATTTGGCCAATTGCGCCGGGGCCCGCCCCCCAACCAGACATTTAAGCATAATGCTCAGATTGAAATATTAAACGTTGATGAAACAAATGACAGAATCAAGCAGTAGCTTGACATTTGTAATGCCATAACAATATCCAACATAAATTTTGCTGTCTAAGCACAGAGTTGTCATCCGTGAGCATCATGTGTGAGTTCAAGCAAAGTTTCCATATTACTTTGTTTATTAGATGTATCACAAAGTAAAACAGTATTATTTACTGGATGAACTTTCGAACAAAATTTATTGTTCATAGTCATATCATCAACTGTAATCACACGACATCGAAACTTGAGTTTTATAGTTTTCTTTGTCTTCTCCTATTTGTCGTCGTTGGGATAGTAGAATTTTCCTCATCTCTGACTGGATAGGTGTTGAATCATTCTTGTTACACGTGTTTGCAGTTGATTTGATATACAAAGTTTCTGTTATCAATCTCTCCCTCCACCCTGCGACACATTCATTTACAAATTTCTTGACTTGTTTATCAGGGTAATTATTAGGTGTGAAGGCTTCTTTTATGTGTTTCACTTCTTGTCTTAGATTTTCCTTGGTACTACTTAGTTTTTGTGCTGTGTCACTTAAACATTTCACCAATCATATTTTTACTGACATAGGATGGGATGATCGGAAGTCCAAATATCTGTTTGAATGTGTAAGTTTTCTGCAAACACATTTTTCAATTTTACGTTGTGATCAAACATTAGAAATTCCCCTTTCCAGTTATTAAGTGAATTGAATTGCCTCTAGCTTTGAGTTGATGTGTTCAGAAAATTTATCTATATCTTGTGTTGTAAGTACAGTTAATGTGTCATCTACATACATCCACCATAATTTTTGGGTGGGTGTGAACGTTTCCAACGTTAAATAAATAAATATGGCTATATATACATATATATACCCTGATAAACAAGTCAGGAAATTTGTAAGTGAATGTGTCGCAGGGTGGAGGGAGAGATTGATAACAGAAACTTTGTATATCAAATCAACTGCAAACACGTGTAACAAGAATGATTCAACACCTGTCCAGTCAGAGATGAGGAAAGTTCTACTATCCCAACGACGACAAATAGGAGAAGACAAAGAAAACTATAAAACTCAAGTTTCGATGTCGTGTGATTACAGTTGATGATATGACTATGAACAATAAATTTTGTTCGAAAGTTCATCCAGTAAATAATACTGTTTTACTTTGTGATACATCTAATAAACAAACTAATATGGAGTTACTTACTACCACAGTCCCCAAGTTTTACACATATATTAACAAAGAAATTTCATATTAGATTCAGTCTTTACCGATATGGAAGTACAGTTCAGCGTTGACTACGAAGACCAGATTGTGTATATACCGCTGTTGCGCATGATGAAACAATAACACGAATCACTTCACTGAGGCAACAGTTGTGCTGAAATCTACTTACTGGTCGTATGCATTTGTGTCACTATAGACTGGCAATGATGAGAATGTCAGAATACTAATTTATTAATGCAAAATATTCGCGTTTGATTTTCTACATTTCGTAGCCTGCATGCTTATCTGTGCTGACAGAGATAACAGTGATTGAAAGGGATTATACACAGGTAATTGGTACTATGTGCGTTGGTCGCACAGCGGTTAGGACGCTCACCGACCATGCACATGGTCCGGGATTCGATCACCGGCCGACGCTCTCCTTAACTTCGCTTAGCCAGAAATAATGCTTGTAAAGACGAAAGGTTGGGCATGGGACTAGCAACCACATCCTGTAAAAATAAACACTGCTACAGAAACTTCAAGCCATTAGCTTGACGCCTTATGTTCCACTGGGAACGTGAAGGAAAAAAAATTGGTATAATGGCATTAGCTGTGGTCCTCTACATCATATGCCGATCGATTGGTACGACCATTCAACGTGAACCGAGAGTGGGCTCCCTAGGAATTTTGATAGTCTACTTTATCTTTTCAGCTGCAATCACCGCAGTTCGCTTTTTGCTTGACTATGTAAGTATGTTGTGGAAATATTTTTATTCTCATAAGAGGCTGTTAGCTGAACATCAGGTTTCTGGTTCGTTTGTTGCCAGAGTTCAATGTTGTTAATCCTTCCCTATCATTCTGGCCTGATTTTCAGTACAGGGTGAGGCAGCTATTGAGAAACGCACGCTGAGTTTCTCTAACATGTTCAAGTACTGACTCAACTGACAAAAGTACTGAAAATCAGAATCGTGTTTGTTTCATTTTCGGGACTGCATTTTAAACTAGGTCTGTCCTGCTTTTTAGATCCTGGCTGGTTTTGACATCCCAATTTTCACAGCCTGTAGTTCAAATGAGTCTGCCGGTTTAAACGAAAATGGTAGATTCCTTCAAATTTCTCTCGTTAGTAGTGGATGATGTTAGTCGTCGCTGGTTTGGCAATGTCGAACAACTAACTCATCCATAGAATCGAATGTGACTAATCCATTTGGTCAGGCATTCCATGTCAATGAACAAGGTAACCTCATTAGGCATATTCTCGAAACGATTTAGTAAACGCAATTGGAATTATTTTGATGTGTTTGCGTTATCTGAGCTGGATAGTTAATTTGCGAAACTTTCATCGTCCCAACACTAGGCGACATCTTCAGCGCATACTTCAATTTCTTGAAGTGAGCTTTCAGATTTCTCCATGAGTTTATTAGTCATCTCTCCTGGTGAATGACTTGTAAGTGATTGGTTGTTTTTGTGTGTTTTCACACCTCTAGGTTACTTGTATTGGAACTGATTAATTCTTTGACTTGAAACTTGACCCTTTGTGTGTGAGGTTTCTTTCTTATTGGTTGGTAAATTTTGTCTATCTCGATGTGTCTATTGATTGATGTTTCACTGGAATAGACAAGCTTCTAAAATTCTCTAGCATTCTTGGTGTCTCCTCTCTCTAATATTTGAACGCTAGTTGTCCCAGTCGAATTGATGTCCGTGGTTGTCGGTATGCAGTGACATGAGGGAGTGGATATCATGTCTTTTGACGGCTAGCTTCTGCTCATGGATGCGAAGATATCGCCTAGTAGGGTGATGAAAGCTTCGCAAATTAACTATCCGGCTCAGAGAACACAACCACATCAAAATCATCCACCTGAGCTACAAATCTTCTCTAGCACTCAGAATTAAGCAGGTAGATGTGATCGTCATTCAATGAACTGTTCACAGTTTAACAGTTTTCTATAGGGAAGAAAATATTCACTACTTTGATGAGGCGAATTCAAACAGATTACAGGTCTGCACACTGTAATTGTTACGAATTTCCTAAAATCATTTGAGCGAATCATTCTATATATTTTTTTTCCTTCACGTTCCCAGTGGAACATAGGGCCTCAAGCTTGAAGTTTCTGTAGCAGTGTTTATTTTTACAGGACGGGGTTGCTATCCTCATACCTGACCTTTTCTCTTTACCAGCATTATTTCTGGTTTGGCGAGGTAAAGGAGTGCGTCGGCCGAGGATTAAACCCCGGACCATGATTATCGCCGGCGAGCGTCCTAACCGCTGTGCCATTGACGCACATTCTATATATTACTTAAAATAATTCCAGAGTGTTTAAAAACACTCGAAACAAGATTTTTCCGAACGTTTCGATGTGTAAGCCGAAGCTTCTTCAGCAGAACTATACGGATGCCTAAAAAAATCTGAATAATTCTGCTGAAGATAATTTTTAGATATTTTTATACAAAATTCAAATTGAGTTCAGCATCTCCGTAATCTAATGCAGCTTAATTTGGAACGCTTATCAAATAGTAATAATAATCATAATAATGGCATTGTAAACTGTCAAGAACTTCAAAAATATACCGTACATTTATGGCCATATTCACTAATAAAATTAAATAATAAATAAAATCTGAGTAAGCTACATATTTTATAACTTATAAGTAAGCTGATATCTTCCATTAACTCAAAGGTCATCTACTCCGATTTCTTATACGTGAATTCAGACTATTTCCTCCAGATTTTTGTACGGCTTCAATGAGTGCATTTGCTGCTCTTATCATATTATGAAGTAAACTAATACAAACAAAGCTCCCAAGACAAACACGGCCGCGAGATTTTATGGAAGGCCGAAATTACATAAAATAAACGTTACTTTAAGACCAATAATCGATTTTACCAATTCAGTAGTATATACTTTATCAAAATACATATCACGAATACTAAAACCACTTCAATACAATATTCCTTCGAACATCAAAAATATTGATGAATTTAAAAAGAAAGTAATGGATATAATTATTGAAGAAGACGAGATTATGACAAGTTTTGATGTTGTTTCTTTATTTACTAGTATTCCTATATGTGAGTCCCTCGATATTATGAAATATGAACTTGAAAACAATCAAGAAGTATTAAGTAAATAAATCTTTATTATCAGTAGATGAAGTTATAAAATGTTTAAAACTTTGTTTGGAATCAACATATTTTACATTTAAAGACAAACTATACTGTCAAACAAATGGAGTTGCGATGGGCTCACCAGCATCTCCAATTGTAGCAAACTTATATATGAAAGCCTTAGAAAAGAAAGCATTGACAAGTCTTAGCTGTCCTCCTAGAATATGGTACAGATACGTAGATGACACATTTATTGTCATAAAGAAAGCTGAAAAAGAAAACTTTCTAACAGAAATTAACTTAATCTCAGAATATATTGAGTTTACTAATGAAATAGAATCGCTGAGGGAACTCTAAACTTTCTTGATTGTCTTGTAAAAAGACAAACTGACGAGAAACTAAAGTTTACCATATACAGAAAGCCGACACATTCCAAAAAGTATTTGAATTTCCAATCAGATCATCCATCCAATAGGAATGAAAGTTTCAGTAGCTTTAAATCTCGTTAACAGAGCTAGAAACATTATAACAGATAATGACGATATGGAGAACGAGATAACCAATATAAAACAGATTTTGATTGGAAATGGTTATCCGGAAAAGCTACTAGATAATATCATCAATAAAAAGGAGCATAAGGGAGAACAAAAAATTGAAAAATTTTGGCTGTCGACGATAGCCATTCCATATCGAAAGTACACAGCTGAACAACTTCAAAGACTATTTGCTTCATATAATATTAAAGTCTATGTCAAACCTTCTAATTCTCTAGAGAAAGCGTTAGTGCATGTCAAAGATATAGTTCCCAGAATGTCACAAAGTAATTGTGCCTACAAGATAAAGTGTTCAGAATGTGAGGCATGCTATATAGGGGAGAGCAGTAGGCTGGTGAAAGTCAGAGTGAATGAACATAGACTTTGCACGAAACGTCCACCTAAAAATGAAGTAGAATTAAAAAGTCTAGAAAAAAGATCGGCTATAGCAATGCATGCGATAGACAGCGGACATAAGATTGATTTTGACAATGTCGAAATTCTTGGAAGAGGATTTCATTCACATAAAGAAAGATTGATTTAGGAAGCCTTGCACATTTTAACCACATCAAATGCAGTGAATAGGAAAGAAGGTATAGACTTATCACCTATATGGCAAACTCTTATGAAGCAAGACAGATGAAAAAACAACAAACACTCTATGAGCCTCCATGACCTTTAAAACATATAGTGACACATTTATCACATATGAATTCACGTAATTTGCATGACCTTTAAATAAACTGACTTCATTTTATGTAAAAATTTTTTGACTATATATTTTGATGATTAATTATAATCCGAATAAATCTGCTGAAGAGGCTGTGGTTTACACGGCGAAACGTTCAGAAAAATCTTATTTTGATTTTCTTAACACGCTGGGATTAATTTAAATAATTTATAAAGACTTTCTTGTTAATATATATATGTAAAACTTGGGCACTGTGGTATTGAGTAATTCCATATTATTTTGTTTATTTGATGAATCACACATTGAAACAGTACTGTTTACTGCATGACGTTTCGAACATAAACCCAATTGGATGTGTGGTGTTGTTAAAGTTCATTAGTCAGAATACACCATTACCTATAGTTGATTTCAGATATTCACCTATTTACAAATTATCTAAATATTTAGCCATGGTATTAAATCCCCTGACAAGCCACTCGAAATCTAGACTAACTAATTCTTATGAACTAAAAGACAGATTAGATAATTTAAATTAGATAATGAAGAAAAAATGGTTAGTTTTGACATTGTCAGTTTATATTTATATGTGTACCAATAAATATGGCTATAGAAGCAGTCAGAAACGAACGCATTTCAGACCAAGAACTCGAACTTAGGATAAAAGTGCCACTTGAAGACATAATGCTGGGAGTGCAGATATGCCTGACTTCGACAGTATTTAAATTCCAAGGGAAAATATACAAACAAACTGAGGGAGTTGCCATGGGATCACCAATATATCCGGTTGTAGCAGATATATTCATGGATAGGTGGGAAAACATAGTGTTGTAATTATTTGTAATAGTAGTAAAAGCTTGAGCATTGTGGATTAGATAAAAAATAAATTATATTTTAATAGTTTACACAATGATAAGTTTTGTTATTGGTAATTTTCGAGCAAAAGTACTGCCCGTGTTCACACTGTTGAATTGTTTTATTTGTATTTCGCAATGACCGAATTAAAGGAATTCAACCAAAAACACACAGAGGGATGAATTCAGGAATTTGTATTTGGCGGAATTATTTTTAAATTCATATAAGAAATATATTAACAAACAATACAAAGATAGAAATTATCAATCACCACACATGGTGACTGAAAGGTTCATCCAGATCCCAAAGGTATGGTGGAGGTATGTAGATAACACATTCACTGTACTTAGAACAGAAGAGATATAGATTGATTTTTTGAACACATCAACTCGAAGGTGGAGGCAATTCATTTCATTTATGAATTGGAAAGTCAAGAAGGGGAGCTTCCAATGTTAAATTGCAACGTAAAAATTAAAGATGTGAAGTTAAACACTAGCGTTTACAGGAAACCCACACATTCAAACAGATATTTGGACTTCCGATCATCCCATCCTATGTCAGTAAAAATATGATTGGTGAAATGTTTAAATGTGACACAGCACAAAAACTAAGTAGTACAAAGGAAAATCTAAGACAAGAAGTGATACACATAAAAGAAGCCTTGAAACTTAATAGTTACCCGATAAACTAGTCAGGAAATATGTAAGGAAATTTAGAAACAAAATAAATAATGATAATTACAATAGTGATAATAATAACAATATTAATATTGATACCAACAATATGGAATCTAAATCATCAGTAGTAATCCCAAATAAGGAAGGAACCTCGGAAGCCTTACGCAGAATTCTTAACTAGGCAGGAATAAAAGTGGCTAGCATTCAAACTCACAAACTCAATTAGAAACAAGCTTTATCGGTTAAAAGATCCTGTGGATCCTTTAAAAGAAAACAATTTAGTTTATCTAATACCCTTCCTGCAATAATTGTCAGGTCAAATACATGGAACAAATCAGTAGAACAAGTGCAATCAGACTAGCCGAACATAAAAACCTAGCAAAATCTAGATCGGTTGACCAAAATAAGATAAGAAATCTAGAGAGTAGTTCAGCTATAGCACTACATGCCGTGACACACAACCATACAATAGGATGGAATACGATGACAGTTTTAACATCTAATGTCACAGGGTAAAGGGAGAGATTGATAAGAGAAGCTTTGTTTATCGAATCAACTGCAAACACGTGTACTAGGAATGATTCAACACCTGTGGCAGATATCTGGAAAATCTATCACCCCTACGACAAATAGGAGAAGACAAAGAAGAATATAAAACTCAAGTTTCGAAGTCGTGTGAATACAATATATATGAATATGAACAATTAGTTTTGTTTGAAACGTCATCCAGTCAATAATACAGTTCCATTGTGTGATACATCTAATAAACAAACTAATATGAAAGAATTTCTTTAACCAGATGCGTGCTTTTTCAACAGATGTACTACACTGAGAAAATGCGCATTTTATCACTGTATTTAAACACTTTTCATATCATCATGTCGATAACTAAATTTGCAGCCATAATGAATATACGGAACCGTCAAATAAAAACAAATACTTATACAATATTACCGTTATTCTATGGATATGGAATGTTGTCACGAAATGTGTGTCCCCTAAGGAACACTGTGGAGTACAATGCAATGGAACACTGAATTCCATATCTTCACATTGAGAAATATCTGACCCATTTGCGAGAAGGTATCGTGTATGATGAAGGAAAGTGTAAAGACAGAATACGCAGTAACTTCCCTACTCACTAGGTTTCAAAAGCCTATGATACATGTCTCACATGGAAACGAGTGAGCTTAGGATTTGTTACCGAGGATTAACTGTGATGAATCGGTAGCCACTACCAGAAAAATTACCTGGTTCTTAGATTTTTAAACATTTAATGATGGCAGAAGACTACATCTAGTGAACTCTACAGCATTCAAGGCAATAATATGGGTAGTTCCTAATACCTGTAATCCCTGGTGACAGAAACAGTCAAACCCACTTGATGAATTCGAAGGTTTACTGTTTAACATAGTTTGGAACAAGTAATTCAACTGCGTATGTTTTCAAATCCCTAAGAGAGAGGATATGTCGCACACACTTTTGAATCTTAGTGGTATAAATGTAAAGTGAATGCAGCCACCGTATGAGTAAATTGATTTAATGTTTGAGAAATATTACTCACTAAAATCAATACAGCAGAAATACCGTAGAACAGATAGTGTTTCATGTGTCGGTGGATCGGGAGTACTCGTCATACAGGGTTCGACCTTCTTCCGACGCACCTCTAACCTTATTTAGCTTTCACTAAGCCTAGCAAACACGCGTGTGAGTTGTAAACCACTCCGGAGGAATAAAACCCCAGCTACGGAAACTTCAAAGCTGCAGCTTGAAGTCCAATGTTCTGTTCGGAATGAAACGGAATAAAATAAATACGATAATGGTTCACTCCGAATTGCGTCTCAGTGCGTCGGTGGCACAGTGGTTAGGACTCTCGCCGACCATGCACATGGTCCGGGTTCGAGCCCACGCCGACGCACACCTGATATCTAAGGTCGGCCTGTAAAATTTGGCTACCGATATCCATGCTGAAAATTCCATACATGTACCAAAAATACAGTGTGGAATCAAGCTGTAAATCAAAAATCAAAATCAAAAATTAACAAATCTGTTTTCATTGTGATCTCACTCTGGCTTCATTCAAACATGTATAGATGTCAAGTTGAATTAACGGTGGTGATTTGTAGGTCAATAAAAGACGCATAAGTGCATGAGATCATGTTGCTGATTAGGTTCACGACAACACACCTGGCCACGAAAATAATGAGCATTCGACATCACAGTGTAAAAATTTCAGTAATCAGGGGTAAAGTTTCTCACACAAATGTAAATTTTATTACCCCCCCCTCCTCTCCTGATATTAGATGCATCTAAAATGAAAATTACCAAGGAGAATTAGTCATGTTAGATTGTAAAACCTGAAATGAACAGACGAATGTAAATTATGCACTATGTAAACTATGACTGGGAGGTTTACCACACTGGTCAGACTCATGTGTCGGGAGTATTTGGATTATCGGTAGTTAAGAATTTAGCCTAGTTTTGAGACTGACTGAGCTCACGAAGTTGAACAGCTTAAGATTTAAGTAACACTGCCACACACTAAACTGGGACAGAGTTACAATTGTAATGGGTAATATAGGCAAGTAGACAGAGGAGTTGATTACTGAATCTTTGTTTATGGAATCTACACTTAACACATTTAATAGAAATGACTCAGTACCAATGCAGTTAGGAAGTTGTGTCAAGATGCTGATATGATTATGAGTAAGGAGTTGTCCTCGAACCGTCATCAGCGCATAACACTATGTATAACTCTGTGTAAGTATATCGGATAAATTTACCCAACGGATAATTTTTTCTCCGAGCTAAGAGCTGTACAATCATAATCGAATTAGAAAGCAAAAGGATTGATCGAAGAAATAATTAACTTTTCACTTAGATCCTCATCTCTTGCTCTACTCTAACACATATTGCATTTTTAATACAATACGCAACATTTAACCAATCAAGTGGCGATTTGTTTGTTGGCCGGAGTGAATATAATGAACTAATTGGAAATTCGCGCCCTCTCTTTCGTCCTTCACTCCTCTCGTACTTCTTTTATGATGATTTGTTTAAACTCTAGTTTTCTACCTGTCTAATTCATCATTGGCATAACTCAACTTGTCATTGAGTAAGATTTTTACCCACTTTAATCATGCAATTGCTCCAATTATACTTCGAAGTGAAGACGGGAGTAAGACAAGGCTGGCTGGCTGCTGGCTGTCTACTATCTCCAATGATTTTCGTGATTGCGGTAGGCTTGAATAATGCGTATGAATTATCAAAACACTTAGCTCTAGTATTATGCCCCATTAGAAATCGTTCAAACTCTAGATTAACTAATTCATATGAGATGAAAAATAAACTAAATGACATTCAACTAGCGAATGATGAAACAATGGTTAGTTTTGATATAACTAGTCTTTATACTAATATACCAGTTAATATGGCCTTAGAAGCAGTTAAAAAAGAATTAACTGCGGATCCGGAACTCAGTCATAGGACAAAGCTGTCCATTGAAGAAATTATTTTAGGGATTCAGTTATGCCTCACATCTACTATCTTTAAGTTCCAAGGCAAAATATATAGACAAACAGAAGGTGTAGCAATGGGATCACCAATATCCCCTATCGTAGCAGACATATTTATGGACAGCTGGGAAAATAGTGCCCTCAATACATTTAACCCTACTCCGAAAATATGGTGGAGATATGTGGATGACACTTTCACAGTGTTAAAAACAGAACACATCTCTAGCTTCTTGACACATATAAACTCACAAGTTGAGGGAATAAAATTCACATTTGAATCAGAAAATGAACAAGGAGAATTAGCTATGTTAGATTGTAAGATAAAAAGAATAGAAGAAGGCAAACTACACACTAGTGTTTATAGAAAACCAACGCATTCTAATAGATATTTAGACTTTAATTCGTCTCATCCTTTAACTGTTAAGGCAGGCTTAGTTAAATGTTTAACAAACCGAGCAGTGGCACTAAGTAGCACAAAAAAAGATCTAAATGATGAATTAAAACAGATAGAAGAAGCGTTGGTGTTGAATAACTATCCTATAAAATTCATTAGGAAGATCATTAAAGGCCAAAAACAAAATAAAAATAATTGTGAAACTAGTAATAATAACATAAATAAGAAAGAATATAAGTCATCCACAGTTATACCATATAAAGAGGGGACATCTGAGACACTACGTAGGATTCTGAATAAAATAGGAATTAGGGTGGCATTTAAACCTACAAACTCACTCAGGGACAAGCTCTGTAGGTTAAAGGACCCAGTTGACCCAATTAGACAAAATAATATTATTTACAAAATACCATGCAATGACTGTGAGGTCAACTACATAGGTCAAACTAGTAGGTCAGGGGTAGTCAGATTGTCAGAGCATAAGAATTTAGCTAAGGTAAGAATGGTTGACCCCGAGAAGATAAGTAATTTAGAAAAAAGCTCAGCAATTGCAATGCATGCGCTAACACACAACCACACAATAGGGTGGGAGAGGGTTAAAATTCTAAAAAGTAATCTAGGTAGGTGGAGAGAGAGGTTGATTACTGAATCCTTGTTCATCGAGTCTACACCCAACACATGCAATAGGAATGACTCGTCACTCATACCTGAAATATGGAAAATACTATTACCAATCAAATCAAGTGAAAATCAAGAGAAAAACAATGGAACTATATAAATGAATTTAGGAAGTCGTGTGATTACCTTGATATGATTATGAGCAATAAATTGTGCTCGAAACGTCATCAGTAAACATTACTGTATAACACTGTGAGACTTTATCAAAACAAAATTTACCCATAATGGAATTACACTCTACCACAGTGCACAAGTTTTATTCTTATATCAGTTCTACATTTTAAGCTGAATTTAATAGTTGGACATTTAGAAGCATTCAGTTTAAGACCGTTTGACTCAGACGGTTTACTGACTCCCGACAGAAAGCTATTTATTTTGGTACAACCTAGCTGGGAGATACACTGTCTTCATTGTTTTCGTGGCCAAATGTGTTGGCTACCTGCTACATACTATTTCAATTACCTGAGCTACTTAACTGACTTTCATTCAACCTCATATCACCGGTTGTAATTCATCTTCGTATATTAGAAAAAAGCCTGCGACGAATCAGAATGAATACCGACTAACACAGACTGAAATTCAGGTCCATTTTAATTTAATCTAATGCTTGTTTTTTTTTACTTGATTGATTCTAGTCAGTATCATCTCTGTAAAGATTGAGTCGCTTGAACCTTATTTACTGAATATTTGTCTTTACATCATATTTAGATAGGGGCAATTCAGTTCCATTTTTACTTATCTCAGGCAAGTGACAACTATAAAAATCGACAGTATCCATTTACTTCTAGATTTTCCAAGGCTGTGAAAGATAATGGCTGACACAGCAAGTTGAAAAGATGAGCAACTGAATCGCGTATTTGAATGGGTCGCAGTGAGTAATCACTAGAGTCCTCAAAAAGACTTTTATTGCTCAACATTATTGCATGAAAATTATTTCTATTACTCCACTGAATGACGGAAAGTATATCAGACGCAACTCTCTGCTATCTTTCACGGTTCAAATATGCATCCTAGTGAACACAGTTTGGTTTTGGATGATTCATATGTGCCAGTTCGCAAAATCAGTCAGCGATACCTGAGGGTAATTCATAGCAATAAGTCCTATTCTGAGCACCTGCATCAGAGATGTCTTTGTAAACTACTGTGGGACATTCATCAGATACTTTTGGAACAGAAGTTACTTAGTATTCGAAAGGAAACAGACATTGCTGTAAGCCTAGACATATCAGTGTCGAAATCTTTGGAGTTGCGTTTTCGTTCATAATAGTGAAGCCTCCTCAAACATGTACTTGATAGATCCTTGATCGAACATATGGATTTCGGTATTTCATCCATCGCCGTAATTGACAGTGTCTGTCAGAACAGCTTTTTTTACATGGTACAGCAAAACACAGATCTGGAAAATAACAATGATATTTCAGAATTGTACATATTTTGTTTGAAAGCCGGATTTATTTATTTTGATTTCAAATCATGAACACAACAGTATAAAAAGAAGTTGCAGACAATTGGTTATTAAATGCACATTTTTGTTTTACTGTAATGCTTCTAGCATGAAAATCATGAAGTCGATCCAAGAAAATTTCAAATCACCTCATATTTCCTTAGACGTATAAATCCAATGCCGAGTGTAACCAGAAAGATGATGAGAGTGGCATGTAAAACTATTGAAGCTGTACAGTAATCTGGATCAAACTGTCTGAATTCACGTGGACCAAGTGTTATCTGACCAACAATTAAGGCGAACTGATGATAAACATGGAAGATGATGGAAAACATGAGCTGTAATATTTTGGGATATTTTAGTGTACTGATAAAATTTGACACAGGCAGTGAAAATTAGATTTCATTCACCCTGGTGATTTGTGGTTGTCACATATATGTCAAACATAAGTAACAAGAACTGGATCTTCAACAGTAATGCAAAATCAGTGGTTCTATATGTTTCAAAGTGTTATGGTATCCTAAAGGGGATTCCTAAGTAGCTACAGACTTACCAAAAGCTACCGTCTCTAGCTCCATACTGCAGATTTAGCAGTGAGTGGAGAACCAGCTGTTAGACTACTTCACGACAAATATGCAGAAGGAAAAGGAGATGAATTGGATATGTATGTGATATGATGATGAGACTGTTCAGTGACACAGTGTACAACAGAGTCCTTCTAGTGGACTCCGGATATAAATCAACCTGTCGGGTGTGCCTCGAAGGGTGGCATAGGTTACATCATGTATGGAGAAGATGAAAGCTTCTGGACAATCGTGGAGCCAACGATAAATGACCTCAGAAAACAGATTGAAATAACTGTATATGCGGAAACCCTTATTCCCATTTGTAACCTGGGGGGATAATAATATTAATGACTGTAGTGTAAAATTTGGCAAAATCAATCGCGTGTTTTTCGCTAGAAGTTTCTCACTGTCAATTGTAAGTGAAGGCTAAATAAGACACCAAATGGTTATGTGATCCTCAGCGTTGATTAAGCTGCTTTAATTAACCGAAATGAACATGGAAAATGAAGACTTACAGGGATTAACAAAACTGTCATACCTCCGGCGAGAACCTTCAGTGAATACTCGCGCTACAACACAGAAAATATCAATGATAAATACATTTAGTTGACGAAACGTATATGCAGTCAGGATATTGCATTAATACATTTCTTTGTAAAATGAGATACATGCGACACTGAATGATTGTTCAAAATACCGCTCTACGTTTGTGACTTAGTCACACTAGTCACTGTATTGACAAAGTAATGGGCATTTCGATACTTGAATCAGAAATAATTAATCACATATTCTATTTCTTGTAAAGATAAGACTATTTATTTCCACAGCGTACTTACATATGGAGTCCAAAAGTAAACCGCGAGTGTAGCAGCGACGATTACAGCTGAGAAGACAGCGAAGAGTATCAACATTCTTTGGGAGCCCTTGTTTCAGTTCACTCTTATCAACGTTGCACCTATCGATATACATATGATATAGAGAACCACAGCTATTGCCATCACCAGAAGTACCCATTTCCAATCTCTCCCAGCGAATTCGATTTCTGTTAGAACGGTCATGCAAGCAGACTACAAAAAGAGTGAATTAAATACGAAAATTGTGTTTTTAATTACTAATTATTACAATAGTCTCATAAACACAATTTCATAGTGTAGGTGAATAGGCCAGAGGGTGATTCTATAGTGACGGGTAGTCAGTAGTATTTAGAAAGACTATCACCTCAGTGAAGTGATAGTTTGTAATATTTTATCATACTGAATGTTTGTGTAGACGCAGTTCACTGTTCGAAGCCATTGCTAATATGAATATAACATGATTTGTATACTAGATAGTTGGAGGTAAGCAGCAGGAAGCCTTCGACCTAGGTTTCGTACTAGTTGGCACCCGTCCCTTCTGAGATTCGAATGGACGTTAACCCTGAGCTACTCGAGCACCAAATAAAGGACTAGACACGTCACACTAGTTACTAATGTCCAATCCAAAGGATTTGTATACATCATACAGCAATGTATATCTAACCAGGAAATATGAAATATGTTATCCCTGAATTATCAATATCATAAGACTATTCACTGAGAGAACATAGAAACCACGATATCAATTATCTGCTTCTTTCATGTGTTACACAAACATTGAATATTTCATTAGCAATAAGGAATTCATTCGTGCCTGACGAAATATTCTTCAATACTTCTGAAGTTAACCTATTTACTCAACAAGTATTCCTACAACCTATTTCATCTTGAATATTCATGAAGAAACTACGTTACGACCGGGAAGTTAACAGCATCGTGTGTGAATGATAAAAACATCGAATTCTTACATGTAACATCGTCAACAACAAATTCACAGGAAAACGTCTCCTTATGCTGTCTGATGTGAATAGCAAATATAGTACAGCGAGTTCAAGAATCGCTCTGAAATGGAAGGGAAATAAATGATAATATATATATACCTATAAATACATATCGTGAAGTGTACAATTTACATACAACTACAAAAATATGAACCCCACCCCGAAATGTTTAAATATTGAAAACAAAATCATTATCACTGTTCATTTAATAACTGAGGTTAAACAGAATCGCTCTCTTCTTTTCAACGTGTTTATCAACCTCTGGAAAGTTGGCGATTTCTGCGAAAACTTTCTGATAAATATAAAAATAAGTGTGATATCACAAATATTCTTGTAGTCGACTCGACTTTAATTTTCGTTTCGCTTATCAGATTACATGTTCAGCATTTGCACAACACACCCTGCAACATAATGCACTGAGTCACATGTAAAATAGAAGTTCCAGCTATTCAGATGTTGTCAGATGTGATGTTTCTCTCGGCTTTAGTAAACCTGCTGATGGATGTAAAATAGGTAAGTCGACAATGTGTTTTGAATACATTTCGATATGTGTCAAGAGAAAACACTGTTATATCTCAATTATATCTTCAATAACAATGCGAAGTAATACTTCACTCTCGTGTAGGATGCTCGAAAGTGACTTATAACGTTGCTATCAAAAATCAAGCAGTATTATGTGTTGAGACGAACATTAGGGAATGACTGTAATAAGGAAATATCAAGTATGTAGCCTAGTCTACTATGGTCAATGCATAACATACATCATAACATTCAATAAAATTTAATAAACTCAATTTTAATTAATCGTTTGATGAACTCACATTATGATATATAAGACGGCAATCACCACCGGATATTGCTTTTTAGGTCTGGAAGAAAATTGATTAATTATTTATGAATGTTGACATACATGAATGTCAGAGCAGGTGTTATGGCTAGTGTGATACCGCATATCACGCCAGAAAAACTAAAACCTATAATCAATTAATTATATTCATCACTGGCTAGTAGACTCACTCGTTTCTGGAATTTGTCCAACACTTCAAATTCACGATTTAATAAAACTGAATTCCTGCAGCTTTCTTATCACCCATCTTCTCGATAATTCTGTTAAAATGTATAAATTGCAACATGACAGTTATATGGAATGTGTATGACAGTATGTTTCGGTGTGTGAGTGTGAAACTATTGGCTGATAATCATAATGTGTACAGCAGAAACTCAAAATGCAATCATTTGCTGTTAGATGAAGACGAATTCAATAATGCCACCTGCACTGATATCACCAAGTTAGCGGCAAATCTAGTTCGGTTGGCAAGCAGTCTCAATACTAGCTACATGGCTGCACACATATTGGTCATTTGTAAATTGTCATCACTAAGCGGATCACTGAAATGTTTCGTATAATAAAAATCTAAAATTTATGACTACATATATGATTTCCACAGGAGAATAGGATCATATATCCTAGTGAGAGGCAATGGAATTTATATTTCCTCTGGAGAAATAGGTGTCGCGTCGGTGAGAAAAAGCGTTCAGAAACAAAATGGGTCTTAATCGCCGTATGAAGAAAAAAAACAAGTAAACCCTTAAGTATGAAGAGAACGTGTTCACCCTACAGAGAACTCGAAATCATGCAGAACACACAAAGCTATGAATAGTAATCCAATAATAAACTTACTTGATTTCATTTGTATGATGTTACTTGACGAAGGTATATTTATATCGGTGTATTTATAATGCAGTCTGTGTGTACGAAACTGTTCATCAAATATTTATTTTGATTTATCAAGAGGGGATAAAGTGTGAATGTGCTTTGCTCATCAGGTAAACAATTGTGGTTGATCACATTAAAAACAGCAAGGCAATTAATGTAAAGCACTTCAGGCATAGTTTAATGTTCAAATATACAAACGAGTTATTCTCTCCAGCCTAAAACTGATATGAAACTTTACTTGAAATCACATGATTACCACATACCACGCAGGCATATCTAACTAACTAATATATGAAATCAAATATCAGTAACCGTATAACAAATATCATACTACTAAACTCTGAGATAACGTTGAAAACAGAAAATAGAGTAACTGGTTTCGTCATCAGTTTCATAAACACTGAATATTTCATTGTCAGTAATACATTTGTTTTTATTTACGCTTGATTTTGTTCCAACTACATTATAGGCATTCAAGCGGAATATCGTCACTGACTGTGGAGTACAGGTACGTCCAGAAGACGAGTCCCAAATAAGACAAAATGCGCATCCTGGATTCCACTGCTAGTCATCGTCTACCATTTAACTTCTAATTACATGCCCAGACATCGTTGAAGCAACTGCACAAGTAGCCGACATGTTAACCTGAGAGTGACACTTCGGTCTAATCAATCTACGGGGAAATCTAAACTGAATTGAATAATTAGTGACACCCGTTGCAGAAGAAATAGGTGGCTCTTGCGGCCCAAGTAGCGTTTGAAACTATGGCCACTGGGTTCGAGCCTTGGTTGAGACATCATCATTCACTGTGGAATGTGGATACATCCAGTGACGAGTCCCAAATAGGACGAAATGGGCGTTGTCCTGGACTCCACTGCTAGTCACCATCCACCAGTTAACTTCTAAATTGTCCGAGCGTTTAGTTTTGAAGTTTTTCTAGCAGTTGTGTTGTTATTTTGGCTTGATTATGCTAGTGTGACGTCAAACCTTTCGTATTTCCCTGAAATTTTATCGGCTATGTAAGGTTTAGAAGTTCATTGACCGGTAGTAGAACAAAAAGCAAATGCGTGGTTGCCGAACATTATGCCGCTGAGCCACCAACGCATGAAACATTAATAGACTTATTGAATTCGACTGCTGACAGACTGAATTAAATGAAAATAAACTGCGTAAAATTATGTCAATAAGAGGTGTGATAAATGTGTAATGAACCAAGGAATATTCAAGATGAATTTAATGAGTACTCCTCAAATGTTGGCTGACTTAGTTCGCATTTATTTCTTCACCTCACTCACACGTCTAATCCGATTTGTTAAAACTGGCAAACAGGATTCGTTTTGAGGAATTTCGCACAGGACAATTTAAAGCTATTGTCACACTGGTATCTTGTGCTCTTCACTTGTTTCCGAAATGATTGTTAGCATCATTATACTTTTCATAGGTGTTCAACTCCCTGAAGGCTAATTTTTATCATATTTCCCCTTCAGACAAATGAAATATAACCTCTGAGCTTCTGATAATTGACAAAAGGTGGTGTGCTTCAGTGTACTAAATCTCATACCTCACAGTGAACGCCTCTTTTTATTCTCCCTTGTCCTCAATTATATATCTCTAAGGTTTTATTCATTTGTGTTATATAATAAGTGCTCTATGCATTCTAATGTTCCTTTTGTTTCATGACAGTTTGAAATGTTGCAAAATATCACACTACATTTTCTTACTTAACACTTTTAAGCAACATACGTTCGCCAACAGTGATATTGTTTTCAAATTCATGTCATCGTGCGCTTTTGCAATATACACAAATTTACAAATTATTATCTGAGGTAAACCGATCAGGGTGATTTGTTAATTAGATGAATTCTTGAATATCAATGATACTCTCACTAGTAACTGTCCCTATTCAAGTAAATGGTTACCTGTGTCCTAGTGGAAAATTGTGACCAGTAGGGTTCATCAGGTTGGGTGTGAAAATAAATACTCGCAGAAGACATTGTCTAGTAGTCGCGCTATATCGTTAATTCATAGAATCTGGCCTAGCTTGAAGGTCTATAACGTCACCTTGTAACCAGAAGTTCCTGGTCTCGAAACCCGGCGGTGGGTGCGTGCTTCTGGAGAGTCCCAAACTAGGCTGACGAAACAGCTGTCCAGTACTCCCAGGTTTTCCAACGGTTCTCTAAACAATATCGTCTTATGATGAAATCGTGTAACCAACCAGTCGAATTCCTACAAACCAACAATTGAGAAAATTCTCTTTTTTGTTAACGTTTTCTTCTTTTGAAGATATTTTCTGAACTGTCAAAAAAGAAGGTTTAGGAGTGAATACTGTCTGCGTTATCACGTACACAAGTGACGGTTTGATGTAGTGTTCACGAAATAGCTTAAATGGTTTCTTGAAGGATACACTGATGAACACCTTTTCGTAATTGACATGATGTAGTTCAGTGAAAACTACACCGTACATAATATTGACAAGACGGATTTATACCGCTGCCACTCACTTTCATTTTTCAAATGACCGATAACAATCGTCCAAGTGACAGATAAGTCACTCAGCTTCTTTGATTCTATGCACAGCTACAAATTCAGCTGCTCGTGTGAGGGAATTCATATAATGCAAACAACTACACATCTTATGAAACACATTTCTGGTTCGGAAACTGTCAGTCCAAATCTATAAGAAGTAAAATTTTGTCTTAGATTTTCTGGATAGTGCTTACCAAGTAGGGAGAAGAGGCGTATTCATTGGTATCCATCGTGATCCATCAAATCATTCGAACGGAATTTGAAGACGTCTTTTATGCATGGTCAAATCTACGAGAATTTATGAAGAGAATTCCAGTCTTTGTATGCAAAGGATGTTCGTTCTTCCTTTGTCTTTCAGTTGACCTAGATGAATTTATTGACCTAGTTTGAACTTCATCCCATTTCATGTTATTTTACTCCTCTCGTACTTATATGATATTCATTTAAAATCCGATTTTCTATATATCCGATTCATCATTCGTATCACTCAACTTTTAGCTGTCTAAGATTTTGACCCAATTTAATAATGGAAAGAAAATGACCTTGACGCGATTTTCGACTAGTGTGCTACACTATTTTACTTTTTCGAACATTGAACCTGTGGATATAATCTTATTGACTTATAAAATCTATGACTAATTGTGTGGTATATTGTGACTGTTTCGTGCTAACTAATATCTATAATTGTATATATTGTTGGATTTACATACCCACGTTTAACCGTGTCAATGAGTCTGTGGTTTTGATATCATTTTTGTTAACTGTATTTGTCGGTGATACTATTGCCAAGGGTTCTTTTGTTGTTGTTGTCACTGCCCTTCCTGTTGTGAATTTTCTTCTTTTTGCTGGTGTTGTTCTGATTGCTTTATTCTTTTTTTACGTTTTTCCAGAAGGGAGCAACCTAAATAGTCACTGCTTTGTAAACTATACATTCATGTAACAACCCCGCCTCTCAGACGTGAGGCTAGCAATCCCACTCTATTAACAAAGTTGCTACAGAAACTTCAGCAAGACGAATCTCTTTGCGCCAAAAGAAAAAGTCTGTGTGAGGACATGGAACGTCCGCATCATGTACGAGATTGGCAAAGCTACCCAGATGGAAAGTAGGTGGAATGGGAGTGGGCTCACAGGAGAGTCAGTGATCTACTCCGGTCAGCCAGAAGACAACCACATGCACACCGAGGGCGTGGCTATCATGATGTCACCAACGATGACGAAGGCCCTGATGCAATGGGAGACGATCTCGCCCAGGGTAATCACCGTCAGATTCAACTCAAAAGGATGGAAAGTGACAATTATACAAAGCTATGCACCCACAAACAACGCGGACTTCGAAAAGAAAGAAGAATTCTACAGACAACTACAGGCAATAATGGATAATACTGCAGTTGGTGAAATTGAAATCCTAATGGGGGACATAAACGCCAAACTGGGACTAGACCACACACGAAGAAAACTCATCATGAGTAGAAATGATCAGTTCTGTGCAATTACCAAATATCAAAGTGAACATACGAAATCCAGTGTCCATCGCATTGCTGTAATTGACAGTACTACTCAAAACAGTCATTTTTACAATGTTCTAAATCAATAATTTCGAAAGTAACAGTGATAATTTTAGGAGTATTCACCTGTATTCGAAAGTTTCCTTTATTCATTTCGATTACAAATTATTAACATAACAGTATATAAAGGTGTTTGGAGACAATTAGTTATAAAAATGCACATTTTCCCATTGAAATGCTGAAATACCGCGAAAATCACAAATTCGATTCGAGTAAGTTTAACATCATTGGTATTCTCCTCGGACGTATAAATCCAATGCCGAGTGCAATCAGAAATATGATGAAAGTGGCATGTAAATTCATAGCAGCTGTACAGTAATCTGGATCAAATACTCTGAACTCCAGTTGGCCAATTGTTATCTGACCAACGTATAAGGCGAACTAATAAATAATAAAGTAGAAGACAGGAATTATGCACTGTGAATTCATAGAAAATAACTGCGTAATAGTAATTTTTCGAAGTATTCAATGAAATAATATTTCATTGAGCCTGGTGACTGGAAATCATTACACGTGTATTGAACATAAGTAAAAAGGATCCGGATCTTCAGTAGCTGTGTAAAATCAGTGCTTCTACGTGTTTCGGAGACATTTTTGTCAGCAAAAGCATTTCCAACATAGTGTAGAATTTTACCAACAGTTGCCTTCGCCAACTCTCTACTGAGGATTTAATATCCAGAAAAGAAAAGTAACCAGAGACTCTGATAAGCAGCAAAACAGGTTACAATCTACCGCCCAACAAATATGCAGTAGGAGGTAGGGACAATTTGTAAATTTGGTAAGCTGATGAAACTGCCGCGTGACATTATGTACAAAACAATCACTCAGGTGGAGCCCGAACTTAAGATGGCGACTTGGATGTGACTCCAAAGTGACAGGCATGAGGTCACGTGAGGAGAAGATGAAACCTTTTGCATAATCTTGGAGCCAGCCATTACTTCATAGAATAGGGTGAAATGTCTCCCTAAGAACCAAACAGAATAACAATAACAAAATAATAAATGTTGTGCAATTTTTGGTAGAATGTTCATCCATTTCTCAATCTCAACGGGTATACAGTCAGTTGTAGGCAAAGGCTGCGCAAATCAATTTCTGAATAAGACACCCAGTGGTTACATGGGTCTTAGCCTTAATAAAAACAAATATAAATAGCAGCAATAACTATTCAAAATGATGACTTACAGGGATTACTAGAACAGTTATACCAGCTGCGAGAATCTTTGGTGATTCTTCATACTACATCATAGGAAGAAACGTAAAATATATAGGATAGAGAAGATTTGTAGATCAGGCAGATGATTTTGATGTGGCTGTGTTCTCTGAGCTGAATAGTTAATTTGTGAAGCTTTCATCGCCCCACCACTAGGCAACATCTTCAGCGCATACTTCAATTCGTTGAAGTGAGCTTTTAGATTAATCCACGAGTTAGTTATTAGTCATCTCTCCTGGTGAGTGAACTTGGACGTGATTGATTGCTTTTGTGTGTTTTCACACTTTCTAGGTTACTTGTATTGGTACCGATTGTTTCTTTAACTTGAAACTTGACCCTTTGTGTGTGAAGTTTCTTTCTTATCGGTTGGTAAATTTTGTCTCTCTCGATGTGTTTATCGATTGATGATTCACTGGAATACCAGGCTTGCTTCTAAAGATTCTCTAGCATTCTTGTTGTTTCCTCTGTCTAATATTTACACGTTGTCCTAGTCGGACTGATGTCCATGGTTGTCTGTATGTAGTGATATGAGGGAGTGGATATCATGTCTTTTGATGGTTAGCTTATGTTAGTGGATACGAAGACGAAGGGAAAGTCCACCTTGGCCAATGTAGTGTCTATCGCATTTGTTACAATTTACTTTGTAGATGATGTTGTTCATTTACAACATCTTCAACGACATCAAACTCACAAGAGAAGAGGAATCTGAGATCAAATCCCATTTTTGGACATCTTAGTCAAGCGAACAACCACAGGGGAATTAGAAACTCAAGTTTATAGAAAATCAACTGACACAATCGAATCCTGAATTACAGCAGACACAATTCAATAACACACAAAAGGAATTGCATATAGACACTATTCAAGAAGGAAAGGACTCATTGCAGCACTCCCGCCTTAAGGAAAATTGAAGAAAGATATCTCATGGACGTCTTCAATAGCAACGGATATTCACGGAATTTCATCAAAAAACATATACCCCCAAGCCAACCTATCAAATCAACCCCCCCCCAAAAAAAGCACAAAAAAATCACCCAGCCATATAAAAGGGACATCTCAGAAATCCCTGCACGTCTCTTCAAACCTTTAGGAATTGACGTCTCACACAAACCAAACAAAATCACTTCACTCAGCTGGGTCTATGTCAACCAAAAGGCTCAACAACGAAAGAAGATAAAACTAAGATAAAACACAACATTGGCCAAGGTGGACTTTCCCTTCGTCTTCGTATCCACTAACATAAGCTAACCATCAAAAGACATGATATCCACTCCCTCATATCACTACATACAGACAACCATGGACATCAGTTCGACTAGGACAACGTGTAAATATTAGACAGAGGAAACAACAAGAATGCTAGAGAATCTTTAGAAGCTAGCCTGGTATTCCAGTGAATCATCAATCGATAAACACATCGAGATAGACAAAATTTACCAACCGATAAGAAAGAAACCTCACACACAAAGGGTCAAGTTTCAAGTTAAAGAAACAATCGGTACCAATACAAGTAACCTAGAAAGTGTGAAAACACACAAAAGCAATCAATCACGTCCAAGTTCACTCACCAGGAGAGATGACTAATAACTAACTCGTGGATTAATCTAAAAGCTCACTTCAACGAATTGAAGTATGCGCTGAAGATGTCGCCTAGTGGTGGGGCGATGAAAGCTTCACAAATTAACTATTCAGCTCAGAGAACACAATCACATCTAAATGATAAATATATATTTTGTTGAATAAAATGTATATATTGTCAGAATATTACCCATTTACATTTCTTTGTAAAATAAGAACTATGAGACCCTGAATGATGGTTCAGACACCATGCCCTACCTGTTTTATACGCATCATTGTCTCAGTGACTCACACTACTCACTAAATGAATATGCTTGTGAGTAGTTTGATACTTGAACCAGAAATATTCAATCACGTGTTCTGTTTCTTGTAAAAATATAAATAATAAATAATAATAACAATTTTCACAACGTACTCACATACTTAGTCAAAGTGAAAACTACAACTGTAGCAACGGCGATTGCAACTGAGAAGACGATATAGCCAATCAGCATTCTGATAGTACCTACATGTAGTTCTCTTCTCAACTTTGCACCCATTGATACACATGTAATGTAGAGCACTAAAGCTAGCACCAATACGAAAAGCACCCAAACGATCTCTCTTCCAATGAATGCGACTTCGCTGAGTACAGTCAGGCAAGCAGACTGAAAAACAGAAGATTACATACTAAAATTACGTATTAGTAAATAATTAATCTGATAGTCTCATGAGAACAATTTCATAGTGCAGGTGAATAGGTTTAAGGATAATTTGATACAAGTACATATGAGTAAGAGGAAGACTTTTGCTTCAGTGAAGTAACATCTTGTAATATTATCAGTTTTCCAGTGTTGGTTTGTAGGGATTCGATTGATGACAGGATTTCATCATGAGCTGACATTACTTAGAGAATCATTGGAAAAACAGTTGGGAGTACTGGACAGCTGTTTCGTCCTAGTTTGGGACGCCCCACTGTACGCAACCAACCACATTATCAGTTTTATTCCAGCACAATTCACTAGTGATATTAGATGGTTTCAGGCGATCGGCCACAGGAAACCTTGCTTGAACTAGGTTTCGTGTTAGTTGACTAGACACATCACACTAGTTACTGACTAGTGTCCAATCAAAGTATCCATTACAGTCCTACAGGAGGTCAATCACAAACCCAAATAGCTCTGTGATAACGTCTCTGACTGCAGCACTAACGGACACAGGTTCGAATCTCAGAAGGGATATGAGTTCCTTCAAGCCGGTTGCAGATACGCCTTGTTTACTGGCTGGTGAGTGCCAACTAGCACGAAACCTAGATCAAGCAAGGCTTCCTGTGGGCGATTGTCTCCAACCATCTAATATCAGTGAATCAGTGTGCACTACGCGATGGCAAGCTACCTAGAATGTCACATTGCAAACCTGACTGATAGAATTCAGTCAACACCAAAGAAAGGACTAGACACGTCAAGCTAGTTATTGGCTAGTGTCCAATGAAAAAATTCACCAGGGTCTGTCTTTGAGGCTAAATGATTATCTCCCGACCAGACGGGCTACTTATCGATATAAGTATAAACTTGGGCAAAGTGGTTGAGTATAAATCTTATTAATAATGGAGGCTACTCATAATATGCTATATGCATATCAAATTGAAATTAAATACCATCAGATCACAAATCTTAAATAACTCTTCACTGGGATTACTAACGATGAACACGGGACTTTGGGTAGTTGATTTCGTCATTTGTTAGGCAGCTATTTTACTATCAATAGAGAATTCACTGGAACCTGCTGAATACCTAATGAATAGTTGGCAAATTCATAGTTACCCAGGATTCAGATGTCCCGTAGATGCCATGACACAACAAATTTTATTCTGCATATATGAAGACACCATGTTATGTCGAGGAAATTCCAGACATCCTGTATTACCTACTTTACTCTTTAATTCGCAGCCGAAGAAACTAATTGGTAATAAATACTCCGTACTGCAAAAGTATTCAGTGCCGCGAGCAGTAGTCAACCGACGTAACTGACATTTACATATATACACATGAATAATAAATACATCGACTTCATACATGTAACATTGTCAACATCAAATTCAAGGGGAATCGTTTTCTTATTCCATCAGATACCACCAGTACATACACTACGACGATATCAACAACAGCCCTGAAATGTAAAAGAAATCGATGATGATGATGATGTCTAGATCGTAGATTACACCAATTACATATACATCATTACAAAAATGTAAAACTCATGCTAAAAATGTATAAATAAATGGGAGCAAAATTGTTATCACTATTCATTTTACAATTGCTTTATTCCACTCTATGTATTAAGCTTTGGAAGTTGATCGCTTAAGTGAAAACTCTCTAATAATTGAAAAATAGTTGTGTGATATCACTAATATTCTAGTAAATGATTTGACTTGTATTTTTTGCTACACCTTCTGTTCTTTCAGATTACTTCCTTACCGTTTGCACAACACGTCGCAACATACTTCACTGAGTCACACATAAAATGGAAGTTCCAGCAGATTCTACTTATCGTGAGATGTAATCCTCTCGACTTCAGTGAAAGCTGTCAGTGTGGAATTGACAGGTATACAGTGTCTGTGTGCTTTCAATGCATGTGGTTTTCTGTGGAGAAAACGCTTCCTGTAAGTCTCTTATGGTAATCCGCTTTGATGTGTTAGGTTAGAACACGACTTATTATTAATAATAACAGTAGTAGCTTCATTCTAAAACGTTCTTTTGACACAAATATAAAATGTTCAGCGTCTATGCAATATCGCATCTGATTTTCTCATTGCATGGCACAGGGATAATAGTCTGAAATTTGTTTGAAAATATTGACCACGATATAATAATAATGAAACAAGAATAAAAAGAGCCGCTTACATAGAGTTTCATAGTGTTCCGTTGGCACAGCGGTAGAATGCTCGCCAACCACACCTCATGTGGTCCGAGTTTCGGTCCCCAGCCACTGACGCACTCCATTATCTCGCTAAACCATTAATATGTCCGGTAAAATGGGAAAGATTGGGCATGGTGCTAGTAACCCTATCCCGTAAAAGTAAATACTACTACTGCCGAAACTTGAAGTCTCTAGCTTAAAGCCTTACGTTCCACTTCCTTCGAGTTCTGCTTGATGAGACGCATGGATGCATAAAGAGGATGCTCTCGGTTTGATGAAATAATACATTCACCAATTTCTTGCTTGAGTCCATCTGTTTGTCTACAACAGTATTAATAAGTCTCTTCAAAAACACCCAATGCATACACCCTATTGACAGCTTTTAGTGAACTTCACAGTTTAAGAAGTATTTCTTAAGCAGCTGGGGAAAGATTAAGCCCGTAGGTAGCAATAAAGAAGAATGAATAGAATTAACAAACTCAGAAAGTAGAGACTCCGTGATGTCACCGTATCGTTGTAACTTCGTTACGTAGTTTGTCTACAAGAATATCATTCAAAAAAAATAACACGATATGGGAATATCAAGAAAGATTAGAGGAAATACATAACCCAAGTTAATTAACTCTCAATTTATGTCATTACTATAGTAAATCTATTAAGATTACGTGATTGAACGATAACTTGTAAACGACTCTGACATTGAAATGCAATTTACCCCCAATTTAATCTAATATAGCTAGTATATAACACATAATTAAAATTTAACAAAATTTAATGAACTTGGTTAAATTGGTTGTATGACAAACACACAGGACGACATAAGAGACGGCAGTCACTATCAGATATTCTGTTCTAGATCTAGAAAATAATTCGTTAATAAAAAAAAACATGTAGATCAACATACATGAACGTCATAGCAAGTGTTATGACTAGGGTGATGAAACCCATCACAAGAAGAAACACTAAAACCTACAAAATTAGTAATTACTTTCATCAATGGCTAGTAGACTCACTCTTTTCTGGAATTTGTCCAACACTTCAAATTCATGATTTATTAAAATTGAATTCACTTCAGCTTTCCTATCAGCCATTTTCTCGGATAATTCTGTTAAAATGCACAAAAATATAACATGGTAGTCAATAAGAATATTGGAGACTGTGTGTGTGTGTGTGAAATGAGTGTCTATAATCATGATGTCTAGTGTGAAAAGGAATTCACTACATCCCTCACTGCTGTCAATAAGTGAGTGTCGTTCGTAGTAAGATTACTAAGCGAGTTCAGTACCAGCAATATACCTGCACACAGAGTGGTCTGTCTTTAATTGTCAGCGCTAATCGGATCATTGAAATAATTCATATAATAAACAGGTTATGATAACATATAAGTATTCCATATCAGACTAGGGTTATATCTCTCGGTAGGAATACGAAAACAGGTGAAACCTGATGGAATCTATCTTATCGCATGACAAAATCGTAGTCGTGCCGTTCAGCAATAGCATTCGGAAACAAATGGGTATTAATTGCGAAATGAAGCAACAATTAGGCCTTAGGATATAAAGGGAACATGTTCATCTCAGAGAGAACTTAAAATCGTGAGGGAAATAAATTTACCTGATTCCATCTGAGCGGTGTTATAATATGAACGGTGATTTCCATGTATTTATAGTACATTCTTATCTCTTTTTTTTTCCTGCAATCCATGCGAAGGAAACAGTTCACCAAATATTTATTTTGATCTATCAAGAGAAAGATAAAGTTTGCTAATGAACTTTGCTCATCAGGTAAACAATCGTGGTTGATTGCATTAAAAACAGGAAGGTAATTAATCTACAGATGTCACTAAATAACAAAAGTATCATACTATTTTGATTGGACACTAGTAACTAGTGTGATGTATCTAGTCCTTTCTTTGGTGTTGACTGAATTCTATCAGTCAGGTTTGCAATGTGACATTCTAGGTAGCTTGCCATCGCGTAGTGCACACTGATTCAGTGATATTAGATGGTTGGAGACAATCGCCCACAGGAAGCCTTGCTTGATCTAGGTTTCGTGCTAGTTGGCACTCACCAGCCAGTAAACAAGGCGTATCTGCAACCAGCTTGAAGGAACTCATATCCCTTCTGAGATTCGAACCTGTGTCCGTTAGTGCTGCAGTCAGAGGCGTTATCACAGAGCTATTTGGGTTTGTGATTGACCTCCTGTAGGACTGTAATGGATACTTTGATTAGACACTAGTCAGTAACTAGTGTGATGTGTCTAGTCCTTTCTTTAATGCAGATGTGATTTCCTCTAGGTTGCAGATACGCCTTGGTGACTGCTGAGTGCCAACTAGCACGAAACCTAGTTCAATCAAGGCTTCCTGTGGCCGATCGCTTTCAACTATTTAATATCATTATATCATACTATTATTCTCTCAAATAACTCTGAAGAAAAAGATACCAAGCATTTGCTTTTGTGATCCGCCTCACCAGCCTTGACTATTTCGTCATCAGTAATGCGTCTGCCCCCTTGTTGAATTCGACTGCTATTGAGAGAAGAGAATGAACGGTAAATCAGAGAAATAAGGTGTTAAAAGTATGTAACGAACCAATGAAAATTAAAAAGTTATTCAGTGAGTATTCTTCAAACATCGTCTCACATAGGTCACTTCGTACAAAAGAGCCTTAGTTAAGTGCCTCTTCTGTACGATCCAAAAAATATACACTGAAGAAAGACACACTTGATGAAGAAGAAAAAAAGTCGGCACAAACCCTGGTTCATCAGGAGTTGTATAAAGTAGTCAGAACACCAAGACCCCCTCTAAAACTCCCCCCTATAAAAGACGTGTACGTCAAGCTACCCTATATGGGACATCAAAGCAGCTCGATAACTAGACAAAGACTGAACGCTGCTGTTAACAATACTTTTTATGCAGTTAATATCATAATATTAGAGAATGTAAAGCCATTATATCTATCTAAGCCCTTCGAACATGCGAAAAATGACGTCACATCCCACTGTATTTACCAATTTGAATGTACATGTGGACACACATACATAGGGAGGACTCATCGATCTCTGCAAGTAAGGGCTGGTTTCAGAACATAGTTATAAATGGCTCCAGAAACAAATGGAATCATCAGAACCTATTAACGGTGAGAACAGGAGACCTAGCTCTTCTATTGCGAAACATATTAAAGAGACAGGTCATAAAATTGATGTTAACAGATCTTTTAAACCTATCTATAAAACGTGTTTGGGGCGTATCCTAAAGTTTGTAGAAGCCCTAGCAATTAGAAAGTTCAAGCCACGTTTATGCGTTCAAAAACAATTTGTCATCACATTAAACCTTCCTTGGTAAATTTTGTTTTGATACCATAGCAGATGTACTATTACCTCTGCTATTTGGTTTAGTGGTCTTCATTGTGTATTTTGACCTTGAATATGTCCTTGTAACTTGACCTAAGTCTATTTTTCTCACCACTTACCTCTTTATTAATTTTATGTATATATATATATATATATATATATATATTCCTATGACAAGTCCGTGTGTGATCAGATTGTTCGAAATGTGTTGCGCAAATACATCACGTGATTTGGACAAATTACGTCTTCTTATTGCTTTATCGATATTTCACTTCACTCACATTTTGTCATATTGTGAATTTATTGGTTAAGAATGGTTAACGGAATTTATTTTGAGGAGCTCCACATAAAATGTAATCTAAGGCGATTATCACACAAGTATTTATTTGTTTGACATGAATTGCTTTGAAATCAATGCAACACTCAGGAAACTGTCTCCAGGTATGTACAGCTCTTCAGACACTAATTTGTATCACATTTTCGCCAGCAAAGGACCGGAATATGAATTCACAGATTCTAATATAGTCTATAGTATTACTAAATCACATATCTCAAAATGAAGGTGAATTCCCAATTCCTTCTCCTCAGTTATTTGTGCCTCATGTTGAATTAATCTGAGTGTAATGCTACAAAGATGGGATTAACAATCTGTAAAAGGTGGTGGTGTAGGAAGTTGGTCAAGTCTCAGCGGGCAAGGGGAAGGATAATGGTTGCACAAACCTCTTTTCAATAAATGCATGGTTCAAGCTCCGCAATTTGAATGCCGATTGTTTCAACCATACTCGGTAAAAAAAGCGAATACTATTGGAAAGAATCAGTAAAATACGACGAAAAACTTTAAACGTCGACGATTTAACACCTGGATGCACACTGTCACCTGAATGCAGCCAAACAACGCTTCGTATGGTTTTTGTCCGTCATTTCCCGAACAAATATGAGAGACGTTCTGTGAGATATTGGCTAAAATGTCAGAAAACACTGTTGTAATTTTCACACTAGAAGTATAAGCATTTCGAGATGACCGAATTACAAGAATTCAACCAAAACACTGAGAAGGCGGAATTCCGGAATTTGTATTTAGCGGAATTATTATGCAATTCATATAAGAAATATATTAACAATCAACAGTAAGTATTTAAACAATACAGAGATAGAAATTGTCGATCACCACATCGCCACACGTCGAATATCTCCTTGCGTATTTATAACGATGTCTCGGTTTGCTTGCAAGTAACTGTGACTTCTAACTGATTCTGTGATATTATTTTCATCAGTATCATAAGGACTTATTTCCGAATTATCTACAAAATCAGGATTAGTAGTGGAATCACTAAAATTATAATTGGAACGACCTACTTCATTTATTGTCACTTTGTCCAGGTGTCTGTTATGAACTGAATGATCTTTGATGTCTAATATCTTCACCACTCGATTTCCCATTCTTTGTAGTATGATTCCAACAGAAGGTCTATAGTCATTCCCTTTGTAATAATGTACATTAGAGGCCGCGGACATCAGATGCTTTCTGAGAATTCGAGATTTGAAAAGTTTTGCAGGACTTTCACGGGTACTTGTATGCTCTGCATTCAACAGACGCAGTCTATGCATATGCAGCAGTTCCTCATTTAATCAGTTGCTCTCTCACCTCAGTCAGCTGTTGACGAATGGACAACCAGCCAGCTTCCATTTCACTCATTTTTTTTTCTTGTTTTCCACAGTTCGCATTTTAACTCGGCTACCTCATTGTTGAAATCACGTGATACAGTTGACAGTTGAGTCGCTGAACTTGTAGTGGAGGTTTTCATTGGATGAGATTGAGTATTTGAAAAGTTGAAAGACACATTGACTCCATTTTACTAGACAGATTGGGAGAATTATAAGAATTCTGAGTAACATAAGTATTCGAACTTCTGCAAACAGTCTTGATGTGTCCACATTTATGACACTTAGCACCCGAAAACGGCAAGTGCTTCGTAGATGTAACTTTCCACAGGATAAACACGGTTTAATGTTTTTGATCTCTCGCTGCATTCTATTACCTGTGGACGGCAGTTTGGATTTCTTTCCATCACCACTTGTATTTTCGACTTTGGACAGCATGACATCAGATACTGACGTAGTGGGAGCAGAGTATTCACTGTTGACATCCTCATATGTAATACATAAATATTTAGCAGTTTGAAAGGTACAGGAAGGAATCTGAATTAACTCTTTCTCTAGCTTTGGAATATTGATTCCAGCAATTAGACGATCACGTAGTTGAGTATGCAGCTGATCTCCAAAGTTGCACTTTGAAGCTTGTATTTGAAGTTGAAGAATGAAGTCTCTAATCTTCTGATTGGGAGCACGAACCAGTTTATTGAATTGAGCCTCTCTCTCGTGTCTCAAAAGTAGTTATATGGAAGTGATGTATCAGAAGTTCACGGATCTTGTCATATGGCAGAGAAATGGGTTTATCTGGAAACGACAGAGTCTTCACTAGGCTATATGCATCTAGCCCAATAGCAGTGATGAAATGTGCTGGAATTTTGTCATCCCGAACATTCTTTGAAATGCATCATGCATTGAAGCATTCAAGATAATCAGCAATTTCTAGCGGTGAACCATTTATCGGAAACTTTCCAAGGTTATTTAGTTCCATCGCGACGCCAAAATGTTGTAATATTTGTAATCGTAGTATTAGTATTTCGAGATGACCGAATTACAAGAATCCAACCAAAACACAGAGAGGGAGGAATTCCGGAATTTGTATTTAGCGGAATTATATGCAATTCATATAAGAAATATATTAGCAATCAACAGTAAGTATTTAAACAATACAGAGATAAAAACCGTCAATCACCCCAAACACTTTTCTACTGACGTGATTATTGTTCATTAATTGCTTTGAAAAACACAGCCAACTGAATTCGGTTGGCGTGATACTATTTAAATTCATATTTATGTTCAGCTATGCATGGTTAACACATAGTGAAAACGTTTTTAGCATGCAAATGATTATTTCCTCTAAATCTCTTGATTGGTTGAAGACATTTGAAAAAAATCTAGTGTTGGTTTGTTTGGCTACAGCATTTCATCATGAGCTGACATTAGTTAGAAAAGCATTAGAAAACTAACAGGGAATACTGGACAGCTGTTTCATGCTTGTTTGGGACTCTTCAGCAGTACGAATCCACCGGGATTCAAACCCAGGATCTTCCGGTTACAAGGCGAGCTCGTATACCATTAAGCCACTGAGACCCGAACCAATGGAACAGCAATTCTAACTTCTGCCAATTCACGATATAGCGCGACCACTAACCAATGTCTTTAGCGATTATTTGTCCTCACACATGACCTGCTGTACCCTACTGGTCACGACTTCTCACTGGAACCCCAGGTAACTACCTACCTGAAAGGGCAAGTCGCTAGTGAGCATCTCATTGACAAATACTCGCCAAAGACATTGGCTAGCGGTCGCGCTATGTCGTGAATTAGCAGAAGTTAGAATTCATGCACTGGCCATTGGATCGGGTCTCAGTGGCTTAATGGTATACGAGCCAGCTCCCTTGTAACCAGAAACTTCTGGGCTCTAATCCCGGTGGGTTCGTACTGCTGAAGAGTCCCGAACTAGGACGAATTAGCTGTCCAGTACTCCCAGCTGGTTTTCCAATGATTCTCTAACCAATGTCAGCTCATAATGAAATCCTATAACATTTGAAAACAGCTACCACTTTATTGTTCGGTCAGTAGATCTTGTTACTAATGCTGAATGAATTCTGCCTCAAATAGCTAAATGATAACTCCTGTGACTACAGTACCAGGTGAGGTGGCTTCTAACCTACGCAAGGCAATCATTTCCCTGAAGGTTCCAGGCTTGCATTGCGGATGAGCTCCGGAGATCTCGAAACTCCAGCATAGGGCTTCTTGTTCACTGCCACCAATCAAATATCTTACATGATGGTATCTGAAACCTCACACCGAATTGTTCTTATCTCTCATCACTTGTAAATAACAACACACTTCAATATCAATAAACAGGAGAGAAAAGTAAACAAGTGAACCATTTGCTGATTGAAAAAATAAGAACAAATGTTTAGTTAAATCGGTTGTTTTTAAAATTATCTAATACGCCCACGCAAAACATATTCACAGGAATCATGTGAATATATTTTTATCACACAAACTCGAACCATATATCTTTTATTCATGGCACGTAAATACTTCGATATCTGAGTGAACTTTGCTCAGCCAATAAACTATTAAGCGTTTTTATCAATAAGCAAACACGTAGGTGTAATAAGTAGATTCAACTAATTCAAAAAACCCCTAAAACAGGTTGATTTTATATCAAGTACGTAAATAAAATAACACTTAGCTGATCATATTTGTGTGTGATTTTCGTTCATTCCTTTGCATTTTCAAGTGGAACAGAGGGATTTCAGATTAAGTCTTCACGTTTTGGTAGCTATGGTTTCAGTTTTTCTCTAAAGGAGTGTTGTTAGCAGCCTTATGCACAATCAACTAGTTCTACTGGCCTCATCTACATGAAGGGGTATAGTGCGAGCCACATTTGTAGCTTGCAAGCTTTCTAACTAACTTTGAACCAACGACAGACATTTATGACCATAGAGATTAGTAAAGAATACATCAGTCTCATAAATAGATAACTTAGTCGACCGTTTTACTAATTACACTACACTTGTCTACAAAATACTATAATTCTACCCTGGTGACATGGATTCAGTCATACAGTACTACTACTTCTGTCCGTCGTATTGTTTACCTGTGTTTTTTTCACGTCTCCAATGATAAATCTTGTCAGAAGTACACACCTCACTCATCCCCCATTCAAATAGTTTCCAAAGGAACTTCTCCAACCTTCTAGGTAACTTGGTCACGGCTTCCTTATCCCATTTAATCCACTTTTGAAGGTGGCTGATGTTAAGCCATTTCAGCTTATTTAGTCTTTTGATGGTATAAACGGGACCACGTTTCTCGATTATAGTGTGTGGCATTTCCCACTTCATGAGGAGTTTTCAGTAACCTGGCCCTCATCTAACCACATCATGTGATTCCTCTACTTTTTACTTGATCGCTGACCTCAAAGGTTATGCATCCCATCTTTGCTCCCTGATCTGCTTTCACGGCGTCTTTCCGTTCCGTTCGCAGCCTTATCATATCCCATTCTTGATGGAACGGTCAGGTTGTGCTTTGTATTGGTAGTCGTGGTTTCCTCCCATACATCAAATGAAATGCTGACTTCTTTGTTGTTTCCTTAGTGGACGCACGATGTGCTAGTAGAATCAATGGAAGCTCTGTTTCCCAGTTACTTCCCTTCAAAGTCAGACACTCCTTCAGTGTACGGTTACTTCTATCTGTCAGACCACTCGTTAACGGATGAAATGATGTTGTTCTAATCCCCTTGATACCCATACGTTGCAAACGGGAAGTGAATTCTTCCCTTTCATAACTAGGGCACTAATCTGTCAATATCATCTTTGGTACATCATGGTTTGCAACGACGTGTAGTACTACTGCGTCAGTCAGGGTTTCCGAGCGTTGATCAAGCATCGCGACGGCATCTACTCATTGTGTACCGTGTTCTATCACCAACAAGACCCACTGACTGCCTTTAGATTCTGTGGAAGCGAACCCATCACATCTACGGATCACAAGTCACCTACTGCCGTAACTGGAAATGACTTCAGAGGTGTTCCTATGCACCGATCTCATTTCATCAACTGGCACTCAGAACATCCAAGTACATATTTTTCCACATCCTATCACATGCTGCGGGCATGCCTTAATGCGTTTCAATGCATGCACTCCCGTAACTCATCTTCTTCTAGTCTAGGTGAAAAGTCTTCCAAAAAAATGTCTTTGCTAGGGATGTGTGAGGTTGTGAAGTCCTACTCCTGCAGGCGCAACATCCACCACGACAGTTTCACACGTGGGTCTCTCGCCGTCCTCAGAAACCGTAGCGGCTTATGATCAGTTTCGATGTGGAATCGTTGACCGAGTAAATACAGTCTATCACCCATAATACTGCTAAGCATTCTTCTCTACAGCTGGATGCTTATGTTCTGTGTGTGTTAAAACATGACTGGCATATGTGACAACTGCTTCGCCCGGTCTAAGCACTGCGCCTATATCGCAGTCGCTTGCATCTGTGCACACTGCGAACTGTTTTCCGGGTAAAGGAAGTTTTGGCGTTATTTTCTGGAGGTCTAAAAGCTGTTTACTGATGTCGAATATTTTCTGCAAATCATTTGGCCTAACAAACTTCGAATCACCTAATAGCCTGCATAGAAGGGCTGCTATCTCATCGAAGGTTTTCATAGATCGACTATAAAACTCTAATTTCCACAAGAATTGTCTTAGCTTCCTCTTAGAATTCCGGGGTGTAATGGTCTTTGTTGTCAAGATTTTCTCTAATAGCTGTTTAATCTCACTGTTGCCTACTTCATGGCTCAACAGCAAAACACTCCGTCCGGCTATCTGAGATTTTGTTTTGTTGATGCGCAGTCCCAAACTCTCTAATGCGTTTTAACACAGCTTTGACATTTATTTACATGGTCGCTTTTGTTTTCACTGCAGATGACGAGATCATCAACGTAAATCTTTCACGTTCCTCAAGTTTCTAAGTAACTGCGTCACCATTCGTTTGAAGGTAAACTGTGCACCTGCTAGTCCAAATGGCATGGGCTTAAACCGATAGTGTTTCTGCCCCACAATGAACACCGTCTTATCTCTGTCACTCTATTTTATCAGTATCTGTCAATGTTCTGACTGGAAGTCAAGCACTGAAAACAACTTCGTGCTCTGTAGACAGCCCAAGGTCTCTACTGCAGTCGGTATGACACATAGTTTCAGCTCCATCATTCTGTTTAGCTGTTGGAAATCAATGCAGAATATGTACTTCCCATTCGCCTTTTTCGCTAAAAGAACTGGAGAGTTATTTGAGCAGTCAGCTTCTTCAGTAATATAATTCTGTAACATCTCTTTCACCTGTCGCTCAAATTCGCCTTCTAAATGACATGGGAGTCTTTGCTTAGTTAGTGGTGATATTTTGCAATAACTCAGTAGGAGTTCATGACTCACTTTATTCCAAAAACCGTAGGAGTCGCCGTCTCCAATGAATAAATAATCGTATCCTTTGACTAACACTGTCAGATTCTATGCTTTCGACACCTTAACCCCAGCAGCTATCTCGCTTATCTCATACATAATGATTGGTCTATGGTTTGTAATCTCTGCAATTCTTGCAGAAAATCACAGCCAAGTATTGTTCGCCGTGACTTGAGCACAACAGCTAGCAGGAACGTTACTTTTCGATCACGAAAAAAAACGCTATAGTTTTACATCATGGTGATGCCTACCATTTGAACTGTCAATGAACACAGTCTGACGCTCTGACATAGATTCCTATCTATTATTGATACTTTCGACCCTGTATCTATTAAACATACTGCTTCTCGGCCATTCAGTTGCAACTTAGAATACATGGCCCCTTAACAGCCCTACTACTTCTTTGTCATAGGAGAAAATGAACACACATTATAACGGCTAAAAAATTTTTCTTCTCCTTTCTAGGCAGTGCCTCCCTCAGTGTCCTGCTTTGCAACATTCGAAGCATCGGTCATTCCTGACATCCACTTGTAGTGCCACTACTTCACGCTGAAAATCTTTAAATTTCTGTTCCCATTCGTTCAATTTTGGTGGCTGCCTGATCACCTTGGCTAGTTCACTAATGTTCATGGGTTGTGCAGCGTTAACCAGCTTTAGTTACTGAGAAATGTAGTCTGAGACACTCTCGATAAACTGGAACGTCAATAACAGCGACTCCTACTCTTCATCCAATGTGGGAGTGGGCAACGTGGTAGATTCGTGAGCCTCACCGTCAAAACCAGTGGGCCCCCATCTGGCCACAGCTGCGCGGCACGGAATTTCTGCATTGCCAGGTGCCTGTCCGTTGGGCTGTCGAACTCTGCAGACAATCTCCCAGTCAACACCTTACGGTCACACCTGACCGCTCCACACTGTCGTACGCTGCTTATACTTGAGATCTCAGCAGAGTCGCTAACATGAGCTCCTTAGCCGTCGAGTGCTGGAAGCCCACCAGCTCAGAAGTGGTCTCAAAGCCCCACAGTGAGCTGCGTCAGTCTCCTTCTCCGAAAGCGGTCGACCATAGCATAACCATTGTCTGGAGGCAGCGACACCATTTGTGGAGGTCGAAGACAAAACATCTCGTAAGGGAACCTTCTTTTTGAGCTTGACCACGGATTGTCTCTATTTATTCTAAATTCAACGCACTTCCCTATTTTCATAGAGACGTAAATCGAATAAAGTTGTACCCTGATTTACCAGTCAACATAGATATATCAAACATTTGATACTTTCTATAATAAGGTTAAACTACATCAGTCTGATGACCAAATATAATCAGATATTAATCCATCTAAGAAATAACAGGCATTGTTGTTAACATACTATTTGCATGCGTTAACACCACATTTTCATCACCATATTAGTAAGTTATGAAAAAGGCACATGAAATCCATGCATTTTTACTGCTCACTATTTATATGATTTATCGATCCTTTTGTAGGGGACTCACCTGTGAGCTTGATAACTGCAGGAAACAGAATAGTTAAAATCCGAGTTAGTGAAAGAATATTGAGACAGTTTGTTGTAAAAAAAATATGGATAACGAGCTAGAAAAGCTAATGCTTACTTGAAAGTACAGTTATAGTCGAATACTACAAAGAAATAATAAAATCCATAGATCCTTTTCACTACTGGGGTCGTGTTCACTCGTGAAAGTTGTTTGCCTGTTGTTGAATAGTCTTCGCGCAATGATAAGATGTTCCTACAATTTCACCGAGAGCACAACACGGATATTAGCGGAGCGAGAGGACGGTAGGAGCCAGTGAGAAGACGAAGTCACGGACAGCACGCTATACTACCATTCGTACGCCAAAGTTAGAAATACTTTAGAATGAAGTCATTTTAAACAAAAGTTATGTAGAATGTGTCCATTTGTAACACCTGAAAAAAATCGTGGAGTTTTATTATTTAGGGCTCCCCGGGTTTTTTGAAGTGAATTATCAGAAAAGCTTGAGTATGAAGTTAAAAATCTGCAAAAATATACTTCTGTTAATATAAACTACTGATTAATGTCAGTAACTGAAAATAATTTGCATCAAAACAGTGATAGTTTTCAACTAATAATAAAATAATTTACTTTGCTCCAAAAACAGTATTAATAACACAGAATGGAATTCTCAGCCTAGTCACAATATTGCATTTGATTTACTCAAAATATGAACAAAATTAAAAACTAAAACAAAATCAACCAGAGGAATTTGTCTACATTAACGATATAAAGTCAAAAATATTCGATGTACAAAATGAGAATAATAAATATAATAATATTAATAGTTTGTTTCAAAGAGTATTGCGGATTCAGTTTATAAATTTTAGCATTTTATAGACTATTTAAGGTAATGTTGTAGCATAGATGGCACGGAAATTGAAACCAAATCAAGCATTAAATACCTTGGATTAGTTCTTTGGTCTGACCTTTCATGGTCATCCGATATCTTATCTATCTCTAAGAAAATGTTAAGACAATCAGGTATCAACCAACCTTTAGTTTTGCAATTTTTAAACTCCTGTATTTTACCTATTGTACTCTACTGCTCTCCATTAATCTTTCCTGGGCTTCTCAAAAAAGATTATATCATATTACGAAGAGTATTAAATGCTGTGAGTGTAGGGCTTGTGGTCTGCCACTGCATGAGCTCGCCAATACAATAGTCGAGAGACACATAAATTCCTGTACAAAATTGGCAAAGGCTATACTGTCAGACCCTCTGCACCCCCCTCTATTCACACCTGTCCCCTTGTATCTCATCAGGTAGGAAGTGAAGTCAATATAAAAAGTTATATGCTCGTACCACTAAGTATAGAAATTCTACAATACCCTATTTAGCCAGTACTTTATGTGACGAAGACTCTGTTAGATGTGAAACTTACAAGTTACTATGTAATTAGCACAGTAAATTGACCCTTTCATCGTTCAACTTTCTGTATTTTATGGTGTCACACTTTCTATCGTTTAATTGTTACTCTGCTTTTTTATTTTAGTTGGTATTACTATTATTACTACAATTTTTTACTTTATGCATATTTTTCTCCGTATGGCATACAGTATTTTGCTATGTAGCTGCTATAACAATCGTTATATTACTGTTATGTAATGTGTATTTCTAATTTTTTTTGTCATTTTTGAGTAAATTAGATGCAATATTGTACTGAATGCTGAAAATTCCTTGCTGTATCATTAGTACTGTTTTTGGAATAAAGCAAAAATTTATTTATTTATTTATTTTTATTTATTAATGTTCTGTTAATATAGTATGGTGAGGGAGGGGAAAGACAAAATTAACAGTTATAACGCAGCTTAAATGATGTTCACACTTTTGAGAAAATAAACAAATAAAAACAAAAATTTGAGAGAATTACATATATAAGAAGTAACAGTAACAATAAAACTTGGTGGAATAAAAATGGAGAAAATGGTTTATATAATATCGCAGAGAAGGTGAGTTAGTTCATGCCTAACACTATTTTCATCACATAAAGTACTTGCTAAATATGGTATAGTGGAATTTTTATACTTAGACGTACGCGCATACAGTCTTCTGAAAAGACTTCTTGTTTTAACTGATTAAAAATGCTCATTAAAATTTTCTAAAGAATGGATACTCTTTTCGATAAATTCATCATCAGTCTCTACAGTTATATATATACATTATAGTGAATGAATGAATTAGTGTGAATTAGTGAACAACATTAATGTTGCGTTTAAACAACATCGAATCAATAATATTGATAGATTACAGCTCACTAGCATCAACACAAAATAAGCTGAATATCAGAAGAATTAGGAAAGATAATAGTACAAATTCATGATTTTATGGTCTCTACTGAAGGCCAGGCAGTAGTAGGGGCTGGAATTGCTTCTTTTGAACACAAAGCACTGGTTGTTTGAGGTGAATTGCAATAGCCTCTGTTGTTTGGAGCACGCGGTGCTTCGATGATTTTGGCAATTTATTAGGCACCCGGTAGATTATAGAGAAGAATTCTTCAACGCTGGCTGGCTTTGTGTCCGGTTTACACCAGATGATCCAATATCGAACTGTTAATGGTTTTAACTACACCTTTACTTAGCCATACTGGGAGATGTTCTTGAGTGAGCACGAAAAATCAAGTTCCTAGAGCAACGGCTAATATAACTCGCCCCACAAGCACAGTTGAATTAGTAGATACAATTTGAAGTGGCTAGTCTAGGTAATTCATCTTTCAGTCGAGGTAGCACCATCGTTCATGTAGATAATAATATCTGAGGAGACACCAGGTTGGAGCTGTGGATCAAGTGGATGCTCACATTCCGACAAAACTCCTTTAACAAATTTATTGCATGAAAACAAATGTCTATAAATGATGATGTCAACGATGTGGCTCAATGGGCTACCACTCGCCGAACTGACAGTCTTCAGAGTTCTACGAAGTATGACATTGTCGTTTTTTAAGCAATCCAGGAAAGAATAAGGGTGAACAGTAAAAAAGAAGATGTAAGATGCACGAGCTGGAAAACTGAAAGAGGAGGGGTTGAGTTATGCCTGAGTGCCTTAACTTCCTAATGTAAAAGTCAGACGAAATATTTCATAGATATCGCTAAAGCATGGGAAGACCAGGATAGATCAGAAGAAAGAATTAATCCAAGATACTTAACTTCAGACTTGATTTCTATATCAGTATCATCAATTTCGCAACGGTCATAGGAATTAATAGATTTATTTTACTTTCTTTTACATAGGAAAAGGAAATTAACAGTCTGAAATTTGGAATGATCTAATTTAAGACCATTAAAAGAAGACCATTTTCTAAATCTTCATAGAGAACTATTCATCTTAGTACAGTCAAGCTGGGAGTTAACAGACGTTGAAATAGTTAGATCATCAGCATACTTAACAAAGTTCATTTCATCATCAGAGTGAGGCAAGTCATGCAAGAAGAAAGAAAACAGAAAAGGAGAAAGGACAGTGCTTTGACGGACACCAGCCTCCTCAGTAAGCAATGAATTGAAAGACTTTCCCTGACATACGATGTACTGCTTTCTTCCTGAGAAATAAGAATACAGCTATTTTAAAACCCAACAGTCATTTTGAGTTTCAGCAAGCTTGTTTAACAAGATGTCCCTAGGTACTAAGTCGAAAGCAGATGTGTAATCTAGGAAGGTGCAGAGAACAAATTTAGCCCCTTTGTTTAAACTAGAGACAATGTTATGATGTAAGACTGCAGCGGCGTCTAGACTACTTCTACTGTGTTTATAGGCGAATTGTTTGGAATCGTTAAAGGCTTTGAGTGAAGGATGAAGATTAAGTTAGAGTAAGTTTTCCATAGTTTTTAGCAAAAGGAGAGGTAATAGCAAGAGGTTTAAATTTAAAGCATGTTCCAGTAGATGACTTGGGTATAAGTACAGTTGTAATCTCCTTCCAAAGGGCTGGTACAACATTTCTGGAAACAGATTCATTAAAGATGTCCATGAGGGGATAACATAGAATATCTGCAAATTTTTTAAGAATAAGGCTAGGCAAACCATTTAGACCTAGGCTACAAGAAGAGTTTAGAGACTGGAGACATTTTTGAACGTCATTTGTATTGAAACCATGGAAGCAGGTTTCATTAACACTTGTAACACTAGAAAGTTTGACATTTGTGGCAGAATGTATGAAAGACTTGTTAAGTGTGCACACATCAAAAGAATGGGAATACTATTCATCTGCATACCACCGGTAATTTCTTTAAAAAGTTTCCATATATTAGAGGCATTTTTACAGGATGTAAACTTCTGATTATAAATTGAATTAAATCTGTGCATTTCAGACTTGATTCAGATGTTAATTCTTTTCAAACCAGTGTTATTCTTCATTTTATATAACTTTTATTTTTGCCTGCGAAGCTGGGACAACAGGTGTCAAGACAAAATTTGAGATAACATGTAATATTAGAGATAGTGTCATCAAGAGAGTCTTCATTAAACAAGTCCCACCTTGTGTCTTTGAGCAGGCTCCTAAGATTCCGAACATTCTCCTTAGAGTAACGTCCATGCACAGTTTTCTTGGAGAATTGTGAAATAGTTCTCTTGTTTAACTTTCCATAAATTTTAGGTAAAACCCGTATCATATAATGATCGAGCTAAATATATTCCACAGTCATTTATAAATACAAGATCAAAAGAAGTATCCAGTTGGGTGGGAAAGTTAATGACATTTTCATTACCTAGCACTGTAACAAAACTGAAGTCACAAGAATTAAAATCACCTGTCCCTACGGACAATGAGTTTTTTTCAAAAGAGGCGGCAGGTGACCTGTAGAACACTTTAGAATTATTTCATTTTCCTGAAGGGAGAATCTTTCCATCCATTAGAAAGTTATCTCTAGATTCTATGTGTAATTTTCCGCGTAGAAATTGTGCAATCACTCCTAATAATAATAATATGTTTTTAATAACACAGGCAGTTATCTGGAACATGCTACTAGGCATCTTGGCCAATGTGTCACAGAACATCTCCTTTCTTGATTTAGTACAGGGTAGATAAAAATGATTAAAGACTGTGTTTTGTTCCATTCAGTTGATGATAGCCATCCAGTGGAAATAAAGACGTCATTCAAGGGATACATCTCATCCCATCGAATCTTTTCAATGGTCTCCGTGTTCGCCATTTCACAAGCTGAGTTGACTGACTACCACATTAGTAAATCCAAACTGTGCATTCAGAAGACGTTCGCACAGAAAATTATTTGTCTCTTGGCCAGCTGAGCTCGAACCGACTGCTGATGCCATCACTTCCTTAGTCATCTTTAATGTTCATTAAAACTTAGTTCGTTTACCTTCCTTACAATCTAGTATTACTTAAGCCTGGCTTTATCTGCTATGTCTACGTGAGGGTTTGTATGATCTGTGTTGCATTTCATCATCTTTTTTTCAGAAATAACTCCATTTTTCTTTCCTTATTATTGATAGAATTATTATACTTATTATTGTAGGCACAAATCGCACAATTCACATGCACAACCTTGTTATTCTAGCAAAAAATGACAACAGCAAAAACTACAATGGTATCAGTATTTTCACCTGCCAAAGCGGTTTTCATGCCATTAAGCAGTAGTGTTCGTCAACAAATAGGTATTACAGGATTTCATTGTTAGCTGACATTAGTTAGAAAACCATTGGAAAATCTGGGAGTACTGGGCAGCTGTTTCGTCAGCCTAGTTTGGCACTCTTCAGCAATACGCACCCACTGGGATTCGAACCCGAGCTCGCCTTGCAACCAGAAGGTCATGAGGTGGGCGTGTACTGCTGAAGAGTCCCAAACTACACTGACGAAACAGCTGTCCAGTACTCCCAGGTTTTCCATTGGTTCTCTAACTAATGCCAGCTCATGATGAAATCCTGTAACCAATCATATCCCTGCAAACCACCACTTAAATAGGTGTTAATTAAGGAATAAATATGCAAGACACACAAAGCCATTGAACAAAATGTTCACCTGACAAATAACTCAAAATTATGAGCAACAAACAAAGCCATGAATAGTAAGTAATCCAAAAATAATGATAAATTTACCTGATCTCGTCTGTGTGGCATTATTAGGCGATCGTCGTTTTACATGTATTCATGATATATCTTTTATCTTTTCACACCGAAATCAATACGGGCTAAACTTTACATATCACAATAAATTTGGCTGATGGGGACAAAGGTAAGTGCGGGAGAACTTTCATTCTCATGTGAGACAATTTGATTAAATACACTAAGTCTCATAAGACAATGTTGTAATTATTTGTAATCGTAGTATTGGTATTTCGAGATGACTGAATTACAAGAATTCAACCAAGACACAGAGAGGGATGAATCTAGGAATTTCTATATGGCGGAATTATTATTCAATTCACATAAGAAATATATTAGCAATCAACAGTAAGTATTTAAACAATACAGAGATAGAAATTGTCGATCACCACATCCGCCACACGTCGAATATCTCCCTGCGTATTTATAACGATGTCTCGGTTTGCTTGCAAGTAACTGCGACCTTCTAACTGATTCTGTGATATTATTTCAATCAGTATCATAAGGACTTATTTCTGAATTATCTACAAACTCAGGATTAGCAGTGGAATCACTAAAATTATAATTGGAACGACCTACTTCATTTATTGTCACTTTGTCCAGGTGTCTATTATGAACTGAGTGATCATTGATTTGTCTAATATCTTCACCACTCGATTTCCCATTTTTTGTAGTATGATTCCAACAGAAGGTCTATAGTCATTCCCTTTGTAATAATGTACATTAGAAGTCGCGGACATCAGATGCTTTCTGAGAATTCGAGATTTGAAAAGTTTTGCAGGACTTTCACGGTTACTTGTATGCTCTGCATTCAACAGACGCAGTCTATGCATATGCAGCAATTCCTCCATTTTAATCAGTTGCTCTCTCATCTCATTCAGTTTTTCTCGTGTTTTCGACAGTTCACATTGTAACTCGGCTACCTCATTTTTGAAAACAGTTGACGCTTGAGTTACTGAACTTGTAGTGCAGGTTTTCATTGGATGAGATTGAGTATTGGGAAAAGTTGAAAGACATATTGACTCCATTTTACTAGACAGATTGGGAGAATTATAAGAATTCTGAGTAACATAAGTATTCGAACTTCTGCAAACAGTCTTGATGTGTCCAACTTTACCACATTTATGACACTTAGCACCACGGAAACGGCAAGTGCTTCGTAGATGTAACTTTCCACAGGATAAACACGGTTTAGTGTTTTTGATCTCTCGCTGCATTCTATTACCTGTGGACGACAATTTGGATTGCTTTCCATGAACACTTGTATTTTCGACTTTGGACAGCATGACATCAGATACTGACGTAGTGGGAGCAGAGTATTCACTGTTGACATCCTCATATGTAATACATAAATCTTTAGCAGTTTGAAAGGTACAAGAAGGAATCTGAATTAACTCTTTCTCTAGCTTTAGAATATTGATTCCAGCAATTAGACGATCACGTAGTTGAGTATGCAGCTGATCTCCAAAGTTGCACTTTGAAGCTTGTATTTGAAGTTGCAGAATGAAGTCTCTAACCTTCTGATTGGGAGCACTAACCAGTTTATTGAATTGAGCCTTCTCTCGTTTCTCAAAATTAGTTATATGGAAGTGATGTATCAGAAGTTCACGGATCTTGTCATATGGCAGAGAAATGGGTTTATCTGGAAATACCAGAGTCTTCACTAGGCTATATGCATCTAGCCCAATAGCAGTGATGAAATGTGCTGGAATTTTGTCATCTCGAACATTCTCTGAAATGCATCATGCATCGAAGCATTCAAGATAATCAGCAATTTCCCTCGGTGAACCATTTATAGGAAATTTTCCAAGGTTATTTAGTTCCATCGCGACGCCAAATTGTTGTAATTATTTCGTATCGTAGTATTAGTATTTCGATATGAGCGAATTACAAGAATTCAACCAAAACACTGAGAGGGCGGAATTCCGGAATTTGTATTTAGCGGAATTATTAATCAATGCAATTCATATAAGAAATATATTAGCAATCAACAGTAAGTATTTAAACAATACAGAGATAGAAATCGTCAATCACCACAGACAAGTAATGTAAAGCGCCTCAGAAACAGACTGTACCGTATGCAACTACTTAGAATCACACGATTTCCATACACCATACTGGTGAGTATACCTAACTGACCAATATATGAAATCAAATATCATTCAATAAATTACAAATATCATATTACTATTCTCTGCGATAGCGTTGCGAACAGGACAACGAGCCATTGCTTTCGTCATCCGTTCACCAAAGTTGAATAATGCTTCGTTAGCAGTTCATTCATACACTTAAGTTTTGTCCATTGGGTGACCAGTTTCGATTATATGTGACGAATCATGATGGAAAATGTTCAGTGACAAGTCAGCTTGACTATTCAGTGGTACTCTCAAAAGAACTGACTTTATTACTGTTAGAAAGAATTATATAGAATTTCAATGGCTGTTAACTCCCAACTAGATTGTACCAAAATAAATAGCTTTCTGTCGGGAGTCAGTAAATGGTCTGAGTCTAACGGTCTTAAACTGAATCCTTCTAAATGTCAAACTATAAATTTCAGATTAAGATGTAAAAGACAGTTAAAAAAGTCGTCGATTCTCATGACAGTTGTAACATTGACGACAATGATATAAGAATTAAATAAGAAATCAAGTGTCTTGAACTTATTCTCTCTTCTCATCTCTCCTCGTCTTCCCATGTCTTAGCGATCTCCAGTAAAATATTCCGCCTGAAATTTTACATTAAGAAGTTAAGACGCTCGGGTATAACTCAACCAAGCCCTCCTCTTACAGTTCATAAACTCTTGCATCCTACCTATTCTTCTTTATTGTTCACCCTTATTCTTTCCTGGTTTGCTTAAAAAGGACTATGTCACAATTCTGCGAATGCTGAAGACTGTCAGTAGGATGAGTGGTGTCCAAGTGGACCACATGGTTAACGTCGTTGTCGATAGGCACTTGACTTCGTGCAATAAATTTGCTAGAGGGATTTTGTCTGACTTGGAGCATCCACTTTACCCTCAGATTTCACCTTGCATCTCCTCAGGTAGAATAAGAAGTAACTTCAGTAACTCCAGTCACTACGCTTATAATAAGACATCACCACGAACTCGAGGGTCATTTGGGCACACCCCAAGTAATATCTAGCATTCGACGAAAGTATTGGATAATAAAAGGATGTGCGGCAGTGCGGAAGATAATTAATACTTGCGTTGTCTGTAAACGTCAGAACGCTAATACTGTCGAGCAGATGATGAACCCACTTACAACGTGACAGGTGTCTGAGGGTAGTTACCCATTTGAGTATGTAGAGATGGATCTGTATGAACCTTTCATGGTGAGGAGAGGTAGAAATTCATGTAAGAGGTACGCTAACAACTGCTTCGTTTATTCTGGCACTGCTAAGGTTCATAAGCTGTCGAGGTACACCAGAGATGATGTTCAGTGATAGACGAACTACCTTCATCGGATGTCACACAGAGCTCATAGGGCGTACCTGCGATCCCCGCACGAGAGTTCACGAAGAGCTATTGAAAAGGAATATAGAGTGGTACTTCAATCCGCCACAAGCCAATCACAGACGGGGCTTTGGGAGAGGCTTGTCGGAACTGTTAAGCGTGTTTTAAGTTCTACCGTTAAAAACCAGAGCTTGATTGACGAGACCCTAGAGACGTTTTTATGTGAAGCCGAGAGAATTCTGAACGACCGACCGCTTTCGCCGATAAGAAATGATGTGAAGGATTTTGACGTGTTAACTCCGAATAAACTACTATTATTGCAAAGTAATCCCGGTTTAAGAGAAGGCTGCACAAAGACAAGACCCATGATCAGCCAAGCATCTGAAAGATTTGTTTTGGAAGAGATGGTTCGGAGAGTAAAGGGATAAATGGAGGAAGACATATCAAAACTTGCAAGTTGATGATCTAGTCTTAGTTGTGGATAAGACTTCTACAGGTAGATGGTCTCTAGGAGTTATAGAAAGAGTAATATGCAGTAATGATGGGTTGGTGAGGACAGGGGAAGTGAGGACAATATATGGCACACTGACGCGAGATATTCGAAGATTATGCTTGCTTGAAGTGTTAGAGGACAGATCACAGATTGAACAATCCGAGGATTCTCCAACTTAGGGAGTCAAATTAAGAAGGATTGTAGGCATACTGTTGTATGTCCTACAATTCTTCAAGGGTAGTAGAACCTTGAACAGGTTTGCATAATCATCGTCACATTTCATTATCACTTCAATTTTTCTTCCTTTATTATTGATAGAACTATTATTATTACTACTACTATTATCACTACAGGCATTCATCACACAATTCACGTGCACAGTCTCCTTATTTCATTGATAAATCACCATGATTGGTTGACGATAAATATTTACTTGTAAAGACATGCATATTAAAGCAAAACATTATTAATCAAATTGAAAATAACATCATTATTCACTTGTGTATTTTAATTAAAATGGTTTGTGAGAAAGCGCAGAAAAAGTTTTGCAATATTTCAGAAAATAATACTGCACAAATAACACTCGAAAGCATTGGCCACACACCGCTTACTATTTCACAAAAATCAATTAAACATGAGACATAATTGGTTGAGGAGAAGTGAGAATGAATAGCCGTTGACTGAAAGATGTGAGATTCAAAAATATGATAGACGAAGAAGCACCTGCTTTTGACCAGTAGCAGTAGCTATGCGAACATACTTCACTTGTTTGCTGATAGAAATTTGATAAATAGTGGTGTTCGAAGAGTATTATGGGTAGGAAAACAGGGTGATACTTGTGCGATAGACTATTTAAATTCTCCTACTCGAAGCTCCACAAAACAACCTCCGTCTACAGATAAATTCACAGTATGATGAAATGTGTATGTCAATGCTGGTGAACACTGAAACGTTTGTTTATTCGAACTGGTCTCAATTTCGTTGGCGGCGAAAAAGCTGTCATTGCTTAATTGCCTACTGGCTTGCAGAAGATTGGGGAAATAAGATCAGAAGTATTGATAGGCTTTACATTAACGTTTATTTACAGAATTAGGCAGTGACTGACCATTGTAATCCTGTTTCATCATCACTAGAAGAATAAACAATGGCGTTACCCAACCGTTTTCTCTTGTTCCGCGTCGGTTACAGTGCATAATGTTCTGTGTAGTAAGCTTAGTCTTCTGAAACCACAGATAGATCCAAGATTTATGCGATCTAAATATTAGACAGCGTGAGTGAAGTGAAGACAAATAAATGTGAACTAAGTGAGACGATGTTCGAAGAATACTCACTGAACTACTTTTCAATTTCTATTGGTTCGTTACACACTTTTCACACCTTTTCTTGTCTTATTTCCATGATTTTTCCCTCATTCTCTTTACCCGATAGGAGTCGAACCCAGCAAGTGAACAAATGCATTATCGGTGACGAAATATTCAATATTGGTGAAACAGATGACAAAAGCAAATACTTTATATCGTGTTTTAAGAGTTATTGAGAAAATAAAAGTATGGTAATCAAGTGTTGGCTTGTAGGTTACAGGATTTCGTGGGCTGACATTGGTTAGAGAACCATTGGAAAACCAGCTGGGAGTACTGGACAGCTGTTTACCCCGTTCTAGTTTGGGACTCTTCATCAGTACGCACCCACCCACAGGGCTCGAACCCAGGACCTTCTGGTTACAAGGCGAGCTGGTTCTTAGACCATTAAGTCACTGGGACCTGATCCAATGGCCAGTGCATGAATTCTAACTTCTGCCAGTTCACGACATAGCTCGACCACCAACCAATGTCTCCGGTAAGTATTTGTCCTCATACCCGATCTGCTGCACCCTACTGGTCATGACTTCCCACTAGAACCTCAGGTAACTACCTACTTAACAGGGCAAGTCGCCAGTGAACATGTCATCGATGTTCAAGTGATGGTTTGTAGGGATTTGATCGGTTACAGGATTTATCATAAGCTGACATTGGTTAGATATTGGTCCTAAACTCGGCTGAAACAGCTGTCCAGTACTCCGCCTGGTTTTCCAATGTTTTTTTAACCAATGTCAGCTCATGATGAAATGCTGAAACCAAATGAATGATATTTTTGTAATTCGGTGACATTTGATTTCATATATTGGTTGATTAGGTATACGAAACTGTGCGATTTATAAAAGTTGTGTGATATCAGGAAAAGTTTCATATTATGTTCAAACTGTACTGAGATATGGAGAGAATCACTGAGCTGTAAATACTAACATCAAACTGTATCTGAATCATGATACACTAATTGCCCTCCTATTCGTAGTGCAATCAACAATATATACTCAAATGAGGATCAAAGTTCACTATCACCTACCTCTGTCTCAATAAATCAAGCTAAATATTTTGTGCACCGTTTGGCGCATATTGATTTGCAGGAGAAAAGATGGGAATATATTATAAATAAATCGAAATCAACGACCACCTCATAACACCATACAAATGAAATCAGGTAAATTTCTTCTTGGATTACTATGTATAGCTTTATGTGTTCCTCATGATTTTGAGTTCTTTGTCAGGTGAACATGTTGTCCTGCATATCTTTAGGATTTCTTGTTGATTATTCGTTGGCGAATGCTAATGCTGATTGATACGATAACCATTTCCCCAGCGAAAATACCGATTTCCCCCACCTGCCCATTACACACACAGACACACACTCTTACACATTGTTATTGTTTGGAAACATAAAAACCGCGGGTAACTCAAAATAATAAATCGTCAAAATGAAGTTTTGGGCAAATACCCGAAAACAGTGAGTCTATTATCAATTGACTAAGATAATTACTGACTGTAGGTTATAGTACTTCTTGTTGCGATATACTTGATCACACTAGCCACAACACCTGCTCTGGCATTCATGTATGTCGACGAATCAAAATTATTTGATTGATCATATTTCAGACCTACAACAAGGCATCTGATACTGACTGCCATCTTATTTGTCGAAGTATGACGACAAAAGACAAGAACTAGGCAACAGATCGTTTATTGAGAACAATCAACGGATATTTATAGATTTTTATGTGCATTATTATTGCTATTGTTAGCAGAGAAGCAAAGTCTTCTGATTGGTTGATTTCCTGCTGAAGGTTATTCTGTTGCCATTTCTTAGACAGTCCGGTGATATATCTGAAAATCGCATCCGCCCACGCTATGTTTGCTGTGATTGGTTGTTGAGTTCCTCAAGGTTAGGCTTTGTTCTTGTTCTTTCTCATGGCCCTGATTTGGGACGTAAACATTGACGCCAACTGTTGTCTACAATTTCGTCTTGCAGACAGCTCTTACCACAATACAAATTATTATAAGACTGAGTTTATCAAATTTCATTTTTATGTTTTACATTGGATATATTGCATATTTTATATAATAGTCTTTTTCACGTATTCGTCTAACCACATAGTCTCACCTGACTTACAACAGCGATGTCATAATTCATGTTCGAATACCACACACTGAGAAGAATATTATGCTAGGCTGACGGAAGATGAAATTGAGGTGTACAGCTGTTTGCTCTGCAGAAAACCACTTACATTCAAATGATACAGCAAATTAAGTCGAACAGCTGAAACCACTTTCTATGGTGACTCAGTGTAGTGTGCTCTAGCTCTTTGTACGAGTGTACAAGCAGTAACGTGGATAGTTTTCACACAGGGTATAGGCTTTCTAAACGTTATTAAACAGTGAAAGCAAGAGAAGGATGATTTCTGAATTCAGTTGTAAAATGAGAGGGAATTTTCATTTTGTTTTCACCGTTGAGAATTTGCAAAGTGAATTAAGTATATCCATTAATGATTACTGACCGATTAAAATTATAAATATTCTTGTGGTGATTGACAATTTCTATCTCTGTATTGTTTAAAAACTTACTGTTGATTGTTAATATATTTCTTATATGAATTGCATTGATTAATAATTCCGCCAAATACAAATTCCTGAATTCCGCCCTCTCTGTGTTTTGGTTGAATTCTTGTAATTCGGTCATCTCGAAATACTAATACTACGATTACAAAATATTACAACAAATTGGCGTCGCGATGGAACTAAATAACCTTGGAAAATTTCCTATAAATGGTTCTCCGCGGGAGATTGCTGATTATCTTGAATGCTTCGATGCGTGGTGCATTTCAAAGAACGTTCGGGATGACAAAATTCCAGCACATTTCATCACTGCTATTGGGCTAGATGCATATAGCCTAGTGAAGACTCTGGTATTTCCAGATAAACCCATTTCTCTGCCATATGACAAGATCCGTGAACTTCTGATACATCACTTCCATATAACTACTTTTGAGACACGAGAGAAGGCTCAATTCAATAAACTGGTTCGTGCTCCCAACCAGAAGATTAGAGACTTCATTCTGCAACTTCAAATACAAGCTTCAAAGTGCAACTTTGGAGATCAGCTGCATACTCAACTACGTGATCGTCTAATTGCTGGAATCAATATTCTAAAGCTAGAGAAAGAGTTAATTCAGATTCCTTCGTGTACCTTTCAAACTGCTAAAGATTTATGTATTACATATGAGGATGTCAACAGTGAATACTCTGCTCCACTACGTCAGTATCTGATGTCATGCTGTCCAAAGTCGAAAATACAAGTGTTCATGGAAAGAAATCCAAATTGTCGTCGACAGGTAATAGAATGCAGCGAGAGATCAAAAACACTAAACCGTGTTTATCCTGTGGAAAGTTACATCTACGAAGCACTTGCCGTTTTCGGGGTGCTAAGTGTCATAAATGTGGTAAAGTTGGACACATCAAGACTGTTTGCAGAAGTTCGAATACTTATGTTACTCAGAATTCTTATAATTCTCCCAATCTGTCTAGTAAAATGGAGTCAATGTGTCTTTCAACTTTTCCCAATACTCAATCTCATCCAATGAAAACCTCCACTACAAGTTCAGCAACTCAAGCGTCAACTGTTTTCAAAAATGAGGTAGCCGAGTTACAATGTGAACTGTCGAAAACACGAGAAAAACTGAATGAGATGAGAGAGCAACTGATTAAAATGGAGGAATTGCTGCATATGCATAGACTGCGTCTGTTGAATGCAGAGCATACAAGTAACCGTGAAAGTCCTGCAAAACTTTTCAAATCTCGAATTCTCAGAAAGCATCTGATGTCCGCGACTTCTAATGTACATTATTACAAAGGGAATGACTATAGACCTTCTGTTGGAATCATACTACAAAAATTGGGAAATCGAGTGGTGAAGATATTAGACAAATCAAAGATCATTCAGTTCGTAACAGACACCTGGACAAAGTGACAATAAATGAAGTAGGTCGTTCCAATTATAATTTTAATGATTCCACTACTAATCCTGATTTTGTAGATAATTCAGAAATAAGTCCAGATAATACTGATGAAAATAATATCACAGAATCAGTTAGAAGGTCGCAGTTACTTGCAAGCAAACCGAGACATCGTTATAAATACGCAAGGAGATATTCGACGTGTGGCGGATGTGGTGATTGACAATTTCTATCTCTGTATTGTTTAAATACTTACTGTTGATTGTTAATATATTTCTTTTATGAATTGATGTATAACTCCGCAGATTACAAATTCCTGAATTCATCCCTCTCTCTGTCTTGGTTGAATTCTTGTAATTCGGTCATCTCGAAAGACTAATACTACGATTAGAAGAAATTACAACACTTCTGATACTAAACATCAGCACTGGGTGGAACGATACTTTCTTCATGACAGGTACCTGCTCAGGAATAATTCATTATGCGTTCATCACTTCAAATACCTGATCAGATGAAAGTTATTGCTGCACTGCATTTAACAAAACAATGTGGTATGCTCTCAAAACACAACAATACATTCTACAGTCCAAGCCACTACAAACACTGCACAAGGCATTCTGAGAAATTGAGTGCAAATGCAACATGATGAAGTTGTAGTGCTCCGTTTATACTCCACAGAGGTTTTAAATTCGACAGAACCAACAAAAATAAAAACTAGGAACTCGTGGAATGTGAGGAAAACAACTATGTATGCAATTCATTGAAGCGGTATCCAGACTCATCAACATCAGGATAACAAAGCAATCTCTCACTTCACTCCATCTACAAAGTTAAAGGTAGCTGCTAAAATTTGATATCCATGAATGCTTACATGATCATTCCAAAAAACATAACAAATGTATAACAAGCCATCCAGTGAGCGAAGACTCAGAAATCAAAGAAAGTGAAAACTCAGTTCCTTCGATAGTTCAGTGCTATAACCCGTTAATAGTTGAATAGTGATGAATTCCATGACAAGTGTGTCGGAGGAACTTCGATTCCTCACGAAATCAGATATCAACTATCCAGCAGAAATATATTATGCACACAGATATGAAACACATCACCGAAAATTCTGTTGAAAGGACACCTAAGAGATAGGAATCCACTTGAAATCCAGCGGAATGAACAAGAAAACACGAGTGTAATTTTATTTTTTTTCATTTTTTTTATTATAGCTTGTTTCCACATTGTAATTTGGATACAGGGATGGAATTTCTAGTATGTGATATTGGTAACCAAAATTTTGCAGGCTGACCATTGATATTAGGTATGCGTTGGCAGGCGATCGAACCCCAGACCATGTGAATGGTCGGCGACAGTCCTAACCACTGTGCAATCGACACATATTGAAGTCATTTTAACTTACATGGTCGTTGTAAAATCAATCTGTTCAAGCTTCTCCAAATTAGTTCCAAATATTTAATAAGTCTGCAAGTTTGTTTGTAAGTAAACACCTATGTGTTTATTGACCAGTTAAAGTCCACTCACAGATCAAATTATTTACGTGCAATCTGTAAAATATGTTGATTATAACGAAATTTATCTGTCTGTCTGTTTTCGACATAGAACTTTGCACAAATGTGCGGAAGTTCAAGTCGCCACATTCCGTGTAGCACGCGAAGCAAGAGAAGAAAGTACAAGAAAAGCATAATAGAAACAGTGAGCAGAGGTGTGAGACAAAGGAGTAATAAAGAAATACAAAACAGTTTCATTGAAGATCATAAGTCACAGGGAGTGGATGCATCTGCGCCACTGAGAACGATTTTGAGCCATGTCACCAATTGTTTCCAACCATAGATTTTTACCGTCCCGAGGACCCCAGCCTGGAAGTCTACACCTTCCTACGTGGCTTAGACCAACTGTTGTGGATTTCATTGACTGATGCCAAGTTTTTGTTTGACCGCCGCTAGCTTTTTTCCAGCCTGACCCTATATCCGCTAACATTGCTCGTCGAGGGAGGCGATGGCTTGGCATACGTAACACATGTCCTAACCATCTCAGTCTTTGTAGCTTCACGACTTCGTCGATTGATTTCCCCTGTTTACCTAGAACTCTACGCCTAACCTCCATGTTGCTCACCTTATTATGCCACTTTACACGGGAAATAGAACGCAGGCACCTATGATCAAAGACAGCTAGTCTTTTCATGTCTTCCACTCTCAGTGGCCAGGTCTCACAACCATAAAGGAGGACGGAGCGGACTGATGAGCAGTACACCCGCCCTTTGGTCGATAGTCGAACATCTCGTCTACGCCAGAGTCGGCGTAAACTAACAAATGCGAAACGAGCCCCTTGTATTCGTGCTGAGATTTCGTCAGAGATCAGCCCGTTGGGGCTGATGGTACTTCCCAAATAAGTGAAGCGGTCAACGTGCTCTACCACTTCACTTCCTATTTTTAAACTAGGCGTCGATGTAGTCCAGTCCTGTAACATCATCTTGCATTTGGCGGGAGCGAATCGCATGCCAAACATTCGTAGATTGCGGCTCAAGGTGTTTAGAAGACTCTGCATTTCGTCAGCGTCTTCGCCTAGAAGGACTATATCGTCTGCATATTCCAAGTCAACGAGATTATTCCCCGGTAGCAAGTCAATCCCTGAATCGCTGAAGTCACCTAGGGTTAAGTCCATTAACACATCTATGATGAAGTTGAATAGAAAAGGAGATAATGGGCATCCTTGACGGACACCACTGGTCGTCATCAGTTCAGATGACAGCTCGCCGTAAGCCCTCACCTGGCTGTATGAGTACGAGTAGAGTGCCTTAATCAGTGCAATATATTTTCTTGGAATTCCCTTTACAGCCAAGCATCTCCAGAGAACTTCCCGATCGACAGAGTCGAATGCTGCCTTTAGGTCAAGAAATATAATGACTGTTGGACGCCGGTAGGAATGCCTATGTTCTAGAATCTGTCGGAGGGTGAAGATATGATCAATACACCCTCTTCCTGGTCTAAAGCCTGCCTGGCTCTCTCGTGTTTGTGCTTCCCGAGCACCACTCAGTCTACGCATGATTATTGAGCCTAAGACTTTAGATACTATATTAGTCAAGCTAATCCCTCTGTGATTATCACAGGAAGACTTGTCTCCCTTCTTGTATATGGGGATAATCAGTGACTTACACCAACCCGATGGGACTTCTTCTGATTCCCAAACGCTGCCTAGTACCTCAGTTAATCCGGACAGTAAGCTGTCTCCACCGTACTTAAATACCTCTGGAGTCATTCCATCAGGTCCCGCTGCTTTGCCTAGTTTCAGATTGGTGACAGCTTTAGTAACCTCAGTTAGTGACGGAGGACCTGTGTTTATATCCCATTCAGGGAGGTGTTGGATGCTCGGAAGGTTGAGCGTGGCTGTGGGCAAATTAAACTGCTCCTCATAATGCTCTTTCCAACGATCCAGTCGTCTATCCTGGGAGCTAATTATAGTGCCATTTTTTTCCGAGATTGTCTCACTAATGATTTGTCTTCTCCCACCCGTTTCCCTGATGAGTCCAAAGAGTTGCCTGGTGTTGCCTATCCTCGAAGCTTTCTCCATCTCTTTGGCTTTTGTCGCCCACCACTGTTCACGGTCCTTGCGGAGACTTTTCGTAAGTTTCCTCTTGTGCAGCTTTCGCTCCTCATTGAATTCGGAGCTCGCCGGAATAAGTCTTCTAGCATCTATCAGTTCGGATGAGGCGGTGGAGATCCAGTGGTTTTTACTCACCTTTGGGTTTACCTTATTCACAGCTTTTACAGCTGTATCTATGGCTGCCTGGATATTTTTCCAAGCTTCTTCAGGGTGAGCACAGCTGTCGAACACAGATATGTGTTTAGCTAGTTCTTCCTGAAATACGGATTTAGTTTCCTGATCGAGCTGGGGACGTGATGGTTTTACCGCCAGCTGTTTCCTACGTCCGTTCAGTCGTAAGCACACCCGAGCGCGGACCAGTGCATGGTCGGTATCTACGCACGTGTTCCAGAAGGAGCGACAATCTCCTACCGACCCACGCCAACGATAGCTTATTGCTATGTGGTCTATTTGTGTCCAGCGTTGGTTTGATGAAGGGGGTCTCCAAGTCAAACAGTGTCTCTCCTTGTGTTTAAAGTTAGTGCTTACAAGAAACAAATGATTATCAGAGCAGAACTGTAGGAGACGGTCACCGTTGTCGGTTCGCTGGCACGGAGAGGTTTCGTGTGCATTTCGGATTGTGAGGGCGATTGTTACTTCCCGGCTGCCCACACCGTGGAAGTTGGTTGCGTGACCGCAGAGCCCAGGGGACAACTGCTTGAGGCCGGTCACACGCGGCATGTTATTGTTTGTTCTTTTTTGTTTGGTGTGTCTCAGTAGCAGATTTATCGCTCCCGCCCTGTGACACGGCAGCAGGAAGCGCGGTCGTTGTTAATCCAGGCCACGGCCGATCCGGCATGAAATTTTGTAATTTTGTATTGGACATGATGTTGGATTGGGTAGCTGCTTTTTGTTTAACCGCTATCCAAACAACCTGCCTGGCATGGTAGAACCTCAAGAGACATAAGTCTCAGCCAGTATAGCTTGATTAGGTCATTGCGGTGTTCAAGCCCGACCACCACGTCAAGGTAGCAGCTTTCGGTCGAGAACGAAATTTATAATAATGACAAAGTAAAATTAGTTGCCGCTTGTCGGCAACAATATTTATGTGGATAGTATGATGATGTGAACAGTCCATCAATTAAATTAGGTCATGATGTTACAAAATTAAAAGTTACATAGTACTGAAGCGAGATAATTTGGGTTTAAACAAATATCCTAGAAGTACTAAAGAACTAGAGAATAAGAAAGGTTGTGAAGTTTTATTCAGTCTATCAGATTTAATTGGACCAAGTGGGAAAACCAGATAAAAACATGCTTTTTTTCTGTATACAAAGACTGGGATAGTTCTCGTGAATTTCCACAGCTTTAGAGAAATAAAAGTTGGTTTCCAACTCAAAAGATTAGATGGAATGAGATAGATAAACCTGAAATGTCTTCACCTTTCCACCTGGTGAATTTCATCAATCAGATAAGACAAAACAGAGCCTCTTGCAGACTTTGTTCAATCTTTTCTCAGCCACTTAGGAAGATGCTCAGAAATGTGTTTCTTAAGCTGTCTACTTTTTCACTCTATGTAACTCTCTTCACAGGTGCAGGTAGGCTTTTCAATGCTTACAGAAATGGAACAACTAGTGTAACAACAGAAGACAAGGGCCAGGCAACAGATCGTTTATTAAGGAAATCAACACATATTTTTAGATTTTCATGTACATATTAGAGATTATTGTTAGCAGAAAAACACAGTCTTCTGATTGGTTGTTTCTCACAGAAACTTGACCTTGCATCTCTTTGTGGCTGTTTCTTTACTGTCAGATCATCTATATATTAACTGTATCCGCCTACGCAATGTCTTTGTTCTCATTTTTCTCACGACCAATTTTGGGGACATAAACATTGACGAAAATTACTGCCCACCAATTTTGGCTAACAGCCAGCTCTCACCACACTGGTAGGTTGTAAAATGATTAAGTATCGGTGACAGAATTATAAATTCGTTCCATCAGCATTATGTATGGTACTTTTTGTGTGATCGAATGACTGTTTTCAAAATATCCCATGAACAATCTTTATACAATAATAATGATGATAATCTATTCTTACTTGTTACTTCATGAGGGATGCCAGTTTATTTCGATATTTTAACTTGCTTTGTGAATATTTTCCTCTTTTCTCCTAGACAATATATCACTGCCCTAATGTTTGCATACCACCTGCTGACTTAATTCTTATAAATGGCTTCAGTTCCCTTTTACCACCAGTTTCAATGCCTCTCCTAGCGGCTGTATGATAGTAGTGGTAATGTACGGTTGCATGATTGTAGTTTTGTTTGAACGGATTCAAGGTTTTCCGCGAGAATTCTGAACTTCACTATCTGCAGGAAGTGTTTATTGGTAGAGTTGATGGCAGAGTTCCTACCGCCAAATTTTTGGGAACATTTTACTTGATTCTCAGGTAATTCTAAAGGCTGACTCTGGTTAAATTATTTCGTTCCACAGTAATTATTTTGAACAGGAAAATTATCTGACACGTACATTTTCCTAACGGCAATGTTGGTGTCACTTCGGGCTTTGCATATGTTACACTTGTTGTCTAATAGTGTCAAAGAATATTTAGAGGTTGACGGAATTCTCTTACACAGCCTCTAAATTATTCTCGCGTACCAACAACAAAGCAGAAACCAATATTTGATCGTCCAAACTAAGTGATATATTTCGGGACCAAAACAAGCCGTCAGACGAACGCTTAGCTAGCTAGTGATCGTGCACGTGACACAACGGGGTACCAAATGGCGGGGATGCTTGACCGGAAGCCTTCAGCTAAACAAGTCGACTTAAACAGTGGTGGTCAGCATCCAATGAGTGATTGCTGTGGTCAATAATTTTGGGGAATTATTTACCGCTACAGCTCACTCCCCCCTAGTGGGGTGGTGAGGACCCTAAGACAGAACCAGCCGGAAGTAAAAAAAACTCGATGGTTCCCTTTCGGGTGAAAAAAATCTTCCGAGCGGCTTGGTCGTATGCCTACTGGTTTGTCTGCCTATGCTAATGGGGTGCTTGTACATAGCTTCCTTGTGGTTGTTCGTTGGATCCCGTGCTTCGTTTGTTTCCTGTCCAGTGTCCGTCGCACCTGGAAAAGAAAACAAGAACGCTAAGAACCATGTCGAGGAAAATGTACCAAATCAGCTTTTTTGTTAAAAAAATGACGTGCATTTACTATACAGTGAAATAATGCTAAGTTCAGAACATCGAAAAAAATACATCTAATTAATTTTTTGTGCATGTTACATGAACTGTTGAAAAAAACTTTTGTGTTCAGTGGTACTGTATATAAAAAATAATGATACGTCAAAAAAAATAGTTAGTACCACAAACGAATGAGTTGCGTGAATCACACGACTTCGTCATGTCATATAAGTGTGCAGATATTCTGGGAACCTTACGGTACGTCCAGAACGGGTTTTCTTGGGAGGCTCGATAGAATAATAATAATAATAATTTTTTTCATATAAACATAAATTTACATGAAAATGCATGCCATTTTTACAGGCACGATCAAGTATGTTATAATGTCAAATCTTAAATTGTCTACAAGTTAATAGTGTTTCAACAGTTAAATATTTGATACATATATATAATTACACTCATTGCCTGAACCAGGCCGTATAGTTATTGAATTGTACAATTGTCCTCCAGGTTGAGCGGGAAAACTGACTTCGTTTCGTTTTCATCCCGTGGTTGTAGGCATACGATAACCAACCAATATTGAGGTAAGTACAACGTTTACAAGGGATTGGAAGCTGTTTTAGAAAAGTAAAAGTGCTAAGGTAAAACATTAAAGTGTAATAGATTAAGTGAGTGAAATATATCATTAATAAACACATTTATATAGAAAACAGAATGGGGAAGTAATTAATCCTTAGGCCGACAACGTTCATTTGCAATGTATAATAAAACCAATATATTTTGTACTATCATGATGTCCACTTTTGGCTTTAATACAGTTATTTTCAAGCCAGTTGTTTTTATTTCATACCTTTTTGTCTATTTGGTGCACAACCGCACCCTCCAGAGAATAGGAATAGAATAAGTCGAATCAAATTCATAAACAGCTATAAAATGTTAGGTTTAATGGAATATAATGAGGATCAAGTAGAGACGTTATTAGAAAATAAGTGAGACAAGATATTGTGAAGTGGTATTTAAAGATCTGACGATGGATAGCAAGTTAATTTATAAGATTCCCCATAAATCTGTGCAGATCCCGCGTGGTCGCATCTCAACAATAGGCTGAGCGAATGGTATATATTTAAAGGTAGTAATGTGAGTAGGGCTAAGAGGCAAAATAGCTGAACTTAGACACCTACAATCACAACTAAACTCCAAAATCATAATACTGACGGAAACCTGGCTAACCCCTACGGTGGCAGACAGCGAAGTCAGTATAAATGATATGGTCCTAGTCAGGCGAGATAGGGACCTGAAAGAAGGAGGTGGAGTCGCCATATACGTCGACAAACAGCTCAGATGTGTTCACGCGACGGACCCTCCCCTCACAGAGCTCCCTGACTCCATATGGTGCCACTTCACCGTTGGGTACTGCAAATATCTAGTGGGCAGCATTTATCGATCACCTTCATGTGGAGCAGACCACAACCAGGTACTGCTAAATACAATTTCAGCGACTCAAGACATGGGTTATGATCAAATTGTCATAGCTGGTGACTTCAATGCCCCATCTCTTAACTTGGTGTCGGGAAAAGCCCATGATAGATTTGATCGAAATCTGCTGCATACCATCAGGAAGGCTGGATTCACTGAAAATGTCAAGATGGATACTAGATGGGGCCCTGATGGGAAGTCTTCTAGACTGGATTACGTGCTCACTAGTGACCAGCTACTAGTGGAAAACGTTCAGATCACGACTCCCATAGGTAGTAGTGACCACGCGGTCATAGTATTCGACATAGTCCTCCGCGAGCGCTTACAGTGGGACAATACACAGCCCTATCTGTGTTATAACAAAGCCAACTACACCAAAATGCGAAGACTTCTGTCTGAAGCAAACTGGCCTAAAAAATGGACAGAGCTAACAGTAGAAGAACACTGGAGAGTGGTAAAGGAAATCATTCACCAGGCGGTCTCAGACACTGTTCCTTTAGTCTCACCAAAAGCTAGGAAGCAACGATCATGGCTGAAAAGAGGGACACAACGCCTTCTGCAGGCAAAGCGAAAAGCCTGGTTCGCGTGGCGACGATCGAAGAGTCAACCCGAATATGAAGTGTACCTTGAACTCAGGAATCGATGGACCTTGACCTTGGCGGCCTGTTGAATTTTTGGGCCTGCTACCAAAATATCTACATTTTGCATCCAGTTTCCTGTTTACCAGCATACACTTATCACTTAAATATGAATTCTAACAGAATCATTTACTCTCGTAACTTTATTAATAATTTACGACCAAATGACTTTCATATTCCAAAGAAACCAAGAAGGAAACATCGTAGTGGTTGGCAGAGAGCTCTCAAACGTACACCAATACACTTAACTACGGTCCCCGTCATAATGAACTCAAACTGTCGCTCTCTGCCAAATAAGATAATGTATCTACAATCCCTGATGTCAACTGATACGTATCATAACACTGCCATAATCGCATTACAAGAAACGTGGTTGCATGAACTGTATGATGACAACCTTATCTCACTAAAGGACTTTATTTTATTTCGACAAGACCGTCAATGTTGTAATAAGAAAAATGGTGGTGGCGTTGCAACTTTTATTCACTCCAAATGGTCTGTCTCAAATAACATCTGCTTCACCTTCTCAAATGACTTCATTGACTGTATAACTGTCAAATGTCGCCCCAAACACCTCCCCAAATATCAACAATTCTATATTACAAACATGTACATTTCTCCTAGCTGCTCTCCATCTGATCTATCTAATTTTGCTGATGAATTCACCATGTTTGCTGCTGCCAACTTCGACAACTCTCTATCCGTTATTACTGGAGACTTCAACACATCAGATTGCTCCTTTCTTGAAGCTCTTGGTCACACAAATATAGTCAAATTTCCCACTCGACTTGACAAAACCCTTGACTTGGTTTTTACCAATGATGAAGGAGTATATGAAACACGTAGACGTTCACCGATACATAACTCCGATCACTGCATTGTCCGCGTTTTGCCAAAAATATACAGCAAAACACATATTAAAATCTTCTCACACCTGTCCACGAAGGCACAACAAAGAAGCTACACATCTGACAACTTACTCAATCTAAGATGCATGTTAAAAGATACCAACTGGGATCTATTCTATGAAAGTACATTAGATGACTCAATCACCAATATAATGGATTATCTCAAGTTCTGCCTTGACATATGCTGTCCCAAACAAACACTGTTCAAACGCCTCGACCGCTTCTCGTCTCCCCATCTCAAACAACTTCGCAGGCAAAAAGAAATGTTATATAAATGCAAAGACAAGTTAGGACTTAAAAAGATAAATGCTCAAATCAAATCTGAAATCAAAAATCTTAATGCTATCTATAACCAAACACTTTTATCATGCAAATCTCCAAACAGCATGTGGAAACTTTTCAATGAAATTACTGGCAATAGTAAGCGATGTAATGTTTTTCCCTCTTGTGATGTTAATGCTCTTAATCTGTCTTTTATACGCTCTCCTTCTACCATAACCACTTCTAATGTTACCAATCTTGTAGCTGATAACTTCCAGGACTTCAATACTCTCGATGTTTTGAAATGTCTTAAAACTCTTAAGCCCTCACATAGTCTTGGCCCTGATGGCATACCTGCATATGTCCTAAAACAATGTGCAGATGCTTTATGTTCTCCTCTAACTAATATCCTAAATGCTTCTTTCTCCGAAAACGTTGTACCTGTTCCATGGAAAGACATTAAAATAGTCCCTGTCCCTAAACCTGGAAATAGCAAGAACGTAAAGTTCAGACCCATCGCCATCACTTCCCCGTTTCTAAAGCTCATGGAAAAACTAATACTTCTTAAACTCGAACCCTCCCTTAAAAGCTTCGAAGACCCCAAACAATTTGCCTACAGACAGGGTAGGAGTACTTTAGACGCTGCAGCCGTCTTACACAACAGTATTGTCTCATCATTAGACAAAGGTGCCAAATATGTCCGCTGCACGTTTCTTGACTTTACTTCTGCTTTCGACTCTGTACCTAGAAGTCTCTTGCTAAATAAGCTATCCACGACACAAACCGAGTCTTGGGTCACTAAGTGGTTGCATTCCTACTTTTCAAACAGAATGCAGTACACCGTATACAAAGGTCAATCCTCCTCTGCTGTGCTCACTGAATCTGGTGTCCCCCAAGGTGCTGTACTCTCCCCACTTCTCTTTTCATTCTTCCTACATGACCTACCGTCTTCAAATGATATTAACTTTGTCAAATATGCTGATGACCTAACTGTATCTTTACCTGTCAAATGTCAAAATGACTGCTCTAAACTAAATGGCTTCTTATCAGAAATTAGCCAATGGTCCAAGGAAAACGGTCTAACCTTAAACCCCTCCAAATGCCAAACAGTTAATTTCACCTTTAGGCATAAATCTGACCTAAACAAACTGGTTAGCGCTCACGAGGTGTGCAACATAGATGGCACTGAAATAGAAACTAAGTCGGAAATTAAATACCTAGGCGTCACTCTATCTTCTGATCTTTCCTGGTCGTCTCATATCTTGACGATTTCCAAGAAAATATACCGTCTTACCTTCTACATCAAGAAGTTAAGACATTCTGGTGTAACCCAACCCTTACTACTACAATTTGTTAACTCCCGTATTCTGCCTATAATTCTCTATTGCTCCCCCTTAGTCTTTCCTGGGCTATTGAAGAAAGACTATACCTTATTACGTAGGATGTTAAAGGTTGTCAGCAGGGTAAGCAGTTTACCACTTAGCCAGCTTGTTAACATTCTGGTGGACAGGCACATGGACTCATGTGAAAAATGGGCGAAGTCCATTTTATCTGACTCACAACACCCTCTACACTCACAACTCTCCCCATGTATCTCTTCAGGGAAAACAAGAAGTCTATATAGGAAACTATATGCCCGCACTAGTAAGTACAAAAACTCATCCATACCCTACCTAGCCCGTGTTCTGTGTGATAAAGAATGCATCAGGCATGAAACCTTTAACTTATTAAATAGTCACTAGAACCAATGAATCTCGTCTTTCCAACTCACATCATTTATGGGTACAACGTTTTCTCTCTTTTCATTCTCTCTTTTTTGTCTTTATTTTTGTTAAGTGCTGTTTTGTTTTTCTCTTCCTTGCAAACTCTAGTTAAAACATTCTTGTTCGTTCTTTTACACTCTGTATATCTCGACCATTTTGCTATCGCTTACGCCAGTAAATATGCTAGTAGTATCTACTTTTGTAACACCTTCAAACATTTTAATTTTGGCTTTGCTACCGACATACTAATATGTTGTTGAGATAATCTTTAATCTATGTAGAACTTTATTTATTGTTAATGTAAAAACTGGATGCAATATTGTAGTAAAATGCTGAGAATTCCATTCTGTATCACAAGTACTGATTTGGAATAAAGCTTATATAATAATAATAATAATAATAACATACGAGTCCGGAGCGATAGAAGGACATTTCAGGGAGACCTCGCCAATAAGCTTCTCGTGAACCCCAAAAGCCTATACAGGTTTATGGCCGAAAGAAAGCCGACCAACCAGGGAGCATGCAATCTAGTGGGTTCTGATGGGAAATCTCTTACTAGTCTTGAAATGGCAGAGACATTCAGCCTAGCCTTTCACAGGCAACTAAATAGTAACGAGGATATTACCCCTACAGAACATCCAGATTACATCGCAAAACCAACACACGAAAACCTGCTGGGGACATTTCAAATTACCCCGGCTATGGTACTTGCAAAATTGGGAAGGTTGGCTTCGGGAAAGTCTCCAGGTTGTGATGGCATCAGACCATCTGTCCTGAAGCAGTGTTCAGAAAGTCTCTGTCAACCCCTAAGTGATCTGTTCCAACACTCCCTTGATGTAGGGAAACTTCCATGTGAATGGAAACGTGCAATCCTATCCCCTATCTTCAAGGGTGGTGACCGGCAGAATGTGACCAGTTACAGACCAGTTGCTCTACTTCCAGTGGTATCGAAGATATTGGAAAGTCTCATTGACGACCACATGAGAAAATACTTCGATGGGACTAACCTTCTTCACGAAGCACAGCACGGTTTCAGGAGGGGAAGATCCTGCGTGACGAATCTTCTACTAGCCTGGAACGATTGGACACTATCCTGGGACAAAAAGGTACCAGCCCACGTGATCTTTCTCGACTTTGCGAAAGCATTCGACACAGTTCACCATGGTCTGCTCCTTCACAAAATAGGCAAGGCGGGAGTTTCTGGAGCACTTCTCGCATGGCTGACAGATTACTTAGGCGAGAGAGAATTCTGCACCAAAGTCAACCGCATCCGATCATCCTGGCACACCTCGGCATCAGGGGTTCCTCAGGGTTCTATCCTAGGGCCGTTGATGTTTTTGATTTTTATCAATGACCTGCCCCCCCAACTAAACTGCTCTGCGCTTCTTTACGCTGACGACGTAAAGATTTGGAGAGCAATAAACTCATCGGAAGACTCAGATAGATTGCAGGCTGACCTGCAAACTCTGGGAAATTGGGCTTTGGCTAACGGAATGCCTTTCAATCTAAAGAAGTGCAAAGTAGTGCAGCTTCATTCCGGCAGGTCACAGAGTGTAAATTACACCCTTGGTGGCCAGAACTTGAGTTGTGTTCCATCAGAGCGTGATCTAGGTCTTATTCTAACAGAAAAGCTAGACACCAGTGGAAATTACTCGAGGGACGTCGCCAAAGCCTACGCAACATTACACTTTATGCACAGGCAGCTGGGAGCTCTCACTCCCGAACTGTTCTTAAGGCTATACAAGGCATATGTGAGGCCACACCTTGAGGTGCATAATATCATTGCACCTCCGCTACTCAAAAGGGATGCTAACATTCTAGAAAGTGTCCAGAGACGAGCGACAAAATGGGTGATCGGCCTCCGCAACAAATCATATGAGGAAAGACTAAAGAAATTAGGTCTTTTCACACTTAGTTACCGTAGGCACAGGGGAGACCTCATCACCGTCTACAAGATCCTAAATGACCAGGCCCACCCAAATAAAAGCATCCTGCCATTAAGCGATTATAGGCTTCCACGAGGTAACCCGCTAAGGATAGCACACCAGAGACCAAAGACTCGAGTGCGATCACATTTCTTTTCGCTTCGTGTTTGCCGTCTCTGGAACGCTTTACCGGCGGCCGTGACTACAGCGCCATCTCTGGAGATTTTTAAGCGGAAGCTAGACAATCATGCAGAAATGCAAGGTTTGTGTCTCAATGGCTTATCCTCATAAAATTTGAAACCACACTGTCAATGAATAAGCGTACAAACTAAATCCCCACGACCTATTCTGCCTTCTCTCACTCTATCTTTTCCTTAGGTCACCTTTATTATTCCACTTATCTCAACCTATATTATCTACACTACAACCTATTATTATTATTACTATTCTGCTTTTATGACTACACCGAATGACCAACGGGAGTTAGGTCAAACTCCATTCACGGCAGCAATACAGTCCTAACATACTGCATACTACAAACCACATCTCGACCAATCCCCGCACCACTCCTCCTGGAGTCTACCAGAGCTAAAGCAGTCGAGTGTCGGGACTTACTACGCAGAAGCTCACCGAAGATCTGGAACCTCTACCTCACAATCAAGAAGCGAGCTCAAAGAAATCACTGGTTTATACTAGCTCGTAATCAGGATATTGGATATTGGATGATCTGTCAAGGCGTTCACTATTATCTTTTTCAAGATAAAGATCTAAGCCCTCATAAAAATCAGAAATATCTCGAGCCTTCAAATTGCATATTGCTGTTCCTGCAGAATGGGGTGATTCACCTTAGTGACCACCACCATATCTACTGATCAGCTAGCGCTAGGTTCGGTAGCTGTCGCTGTGCTAGTGACTTCATCGATGTCTAAACGATCTTCTGTTACTTGTGGATTTTGGGATACGTTGCGCTCTATGCTAATAGGATTACCCTCCGAGTAAGCCGGCTTCAGACGGTCAATGCTGACGGTGTCCTCGCTGCCTTTTTTGTCCAAGAGAAAGAATTTATCACAACGTTTAATTACTTTATAAGGTCCGTCGCATGGAGGTTTCAGGGGTCTGCGCACAGAGTCGCGACGAACAAATACATGTGAAGAAGTTTTCAAACACGGATGAACGAAAACATCCTTGGACTGTGCACGAAGGGGAGCAGGTTTAACTGAACGCATTGCGTTTGTAAGCCTGCTGACGTATGAAGCGCGATCTACCACTGGTGGGAAGCTCGAGGGAGGAACAAATTCACCAGGCAGTCGCAGTGTTGTGCCATATACTAGCTCGGCGCTAGTACAACCCGCATCGGATTTCAAGGCGTTTCGTATCCCTAGGAGAGCTAACGGAAGGGATTCAGTCAAATGGGTGTTGCTTGCAGCTGACAGACCAGGTTTCAGCTGTCTATGTAGACGTTCTACCATACCATTAGCTTGAGGATGGTCGAAAACTCATGCGACATATGATTTTAGTCAAGGCGAAGAATAAGCCACTTTCGAATTGCCGCCCGCGATCAGTTGTTATGGAAGATGGGCATCCAAAGTTAGAGATCCATCTTTCTACAAAAGCGCGTGCGACTGTTTCAGCAGATACGTCCTTGATGGGTACTGCTTTCAGCCATCGTGCGAATTGATCGATGCAAGTTAAAATATTAGTATATCCATGGGATTCAGGAAGGGGTCCAACAAAATCTATATGAACGTGTTCAAAACGAGCGTCAGGGATAAGAAAGGCGCCAAATGAGCTTTTGGTGTGTCTTGTTACCTTGCACTTTAGACAAGCTAAGCATGTGTGTGCCCATTCCCTTACTTCCTTGCTAACGTCAGGTCAACAAAACCGACTAGTTATGATCTTGACGGTAGTTCGGATACCTGGGTGAGATAAGCCATGCAACGTATTGAAGACGTTACGGCGATAACTTTTAGGCATGATGGGGCGAGGAGTACTCGTGGAAATGTCACATAGAATAGCATCTCTTCCCATACCTAAGGGTTTCTCAGCTAATTGTAGAGTTGTTTCCAACAACTCATGTTGAAGCTCGGTATCTTCTTTCTGAAGACGAGCCAATTTCACACGGTCTATGCTATCCTTTTGGGTGAGGGAACAAATGCGCGACAAGGCATCTGCCACAGTGTTGTTCACTCCGGATACATGGTTAATATACGATGTAAATTGTGAAACGTAATCCAGTTGTCGTGATTCCCTAGGTGAATACTTATCTTAAGTTCAGTTCAGGGAGTACGTCAGAGGCTTGCGGTCAGTGAAAATTATGAATTCACGACCCTCTACTGAATGTCGAAAATGTCGTATAGCACAGTACATAGCCAGAAGTTCTCTGCCGAATGTGCTGTACTTCGTTTCAGCTAATTGAAGGCGCCTAGAGAAAAAGGCGAGTGGTTGCCACTCTTTGTCAACTAGCTGTTGTAGAACTGAGCCGATTGCAGTGTTTGATGCATCAACCGAGATACTTATCGGTGCCGTTGGATCCTGATACATCAGAAGTGTGGCATTTGCAATAGCTTTTTTAACCTGGGTAAAAGCATTTCGAGCAGACGCGTCAAGTTCTATGGACTTGTTATTCCCTCGAAGGAGGTCTGTCAATGGCTGAATCAGAGAGGCACAGTTTGTAATAAACCGTCGTTAATAACTTACTAAGCCGTTAAAAGTGCAGAGACTTTTCACTGTCTGCGGCTGTGGAGAGTTAAGTATCTCCTCGACTTTAGTAGACAGTGGGCGAATGTCCTTGCAGTCAATAGTGTGACCCAGGAAGTCGGGTGAGTCAACGCCTATCTGACACTTTTGAATATTGATGGTAACACCATGTTGGCATAACCTTTCACATGCCAAGTCCAAATGTCTCAGGTGAGTTTCCTTGTTTGGACTGGCAATGAGGCAGTCGTCTAAGTATGCGTATACAAAGTCGAAACCGCGAAATACTTCATCGATGAAGCGTTGGAATGTTTGGGCTGCATTCCGGAGACCGAATGGCATAGGTAGAAATTCAAAAAGTCCGAAAGGCGTAATGATAGCCGTTCTCGGGATATCTTCTGTTGCCATCGGGATTTGGTTATACGCCTAAACCAGGTCGATTTTGGAGAATATAGTTGCGCCTGATAGGGTTGCCGTCAAATCGTGTATATGAGGCAACGGGTAGCAATCAGGGGTTGTTTTGGCATTCACTCTCCGGTAATCACCGGTGGGTCGCCAATCATTGCTATCCTTTTTCGGAACCATATGAAGTGGGGATGCCCATGGGCTATTCGAAGGTCGAATGATGCCAAGGGTAAGCATATGGTCAAATTCATTCCTGGCGATTCTCAGCTTGTCAGGAGCTAATCTTCGTGCTTTAGATGTCACAGGTTGTCCTTTGGTAGTGATGTGGTGCATAATATTGCTGGTTATGCACGGTAGGTCGTTCGACGGGCAGTTAAGTTCCGGATACTTGTCAACCATAGGTTGAAAAGTTGGATCAAGAATTGTCTTTATCTTAACGAGTGACAAACTAGGGCCTATGTAGCTGAGGCCTTTGATAGACAGACTAGTAGTGCTGTCAATCAGTCGTTTTCGGCGGACGTCTACGAGTAAATCATGATGATTAAGTAGGTCCGTGCCAATGATAGGCATTGTAACGTCAGCGAGAAAGAAAATCCATCGAATAGGTTTGTGTAAACCTACGTTCAGATAGACGTATTTTCTACCAAAGGTTGCGATTGGTTTTCCATTTGCAGCCTGTAAGTTGAAGGTAGGTTTCTTCTGTCGATCTGCTGCTGTGGCAGAAAGGACGCTGACTTCGGCGCCTGTGTCGACTAAGTATCGAGTCTGGCTTATCACATCATGAATGTAAAGTAGGCGGCTAGTGCCACCGGCGACGGTTGCCGCTAACGCGTGCCGGCGGGATAGTTTCCCACAGACTTTGAGACATTTCCAAAGTTACAAGGCTTACGGCAACATTTTGCTGCTTGGCCATAGGTGTTGTGGTACCAGCACCAGTCAGTGTTTTTCAGTGAACGTGGTTTGGACTTAGATCGACCACGTGAGTTCCTGCGTTGAGGAGATTTAGGACGACGGTTGGAGGATTTAGAAGTCATGTTTGACCTAAACATCTGTTGGATGGAGTTGCATAACTCTATCATTGCAGGATCCTTACTCGAAGTCTGTTTAGTCATCGAGCATATTTCGGGAACTGACCGTTTAATTATTTCCAGAATCCTATCTGCAGTAATAGCTAAGTCCTCTATTACAGTACCCTGAAGTGTCACAAGTACGGTCTGTACAGACTGTGGCAGCTTGGATAAGAAGAGTCCTCTAAATAGTCCTTCGTCGAACTGACTTTGGCCAACAATTTCTTTCATTCTTGTCAACATGCTCATGGCTGACTGATCTCCTAACTCGACGTTACGAAATAATTCGTCCAGACGTTGTCGGTTAGTGAGAACGTTTCTCCTGAGGAGGGATGCTTTGAGCAACTCGTACGAGTTACTTACCTCGGGACTGAACATCCGTGATGTTACGTACTTGCTGAATTCCCGCGGTAGGGCGTGAATAACTGCAAGTAACTGTGAACGTTGATCGATTATCCCATGTTCACAAAAATCTGCTTCAGCTAGATGAAACCACGTTTCAGCATTATCTGGCCAGCATGGTACAAGCTGAATGGTTTTAGGAGTTGAGCGGATACGAATGACGTTGGGACTAAGATCACTCATGACGAAAATTATGTCGAATAATATATGGTACAAGAACAAATACAAAATGGAACGAACTGACCGGGGTTATCTGCGGATTTATCGTGGATCAAGTTCGCGGTTGGGCTCACCAGATTAAAGGGTTCATGGAAGTATCTTACACAGCCTCTAAATTATTCTCGCGTACCAACAACAAAGCAGAAACCAATATTTGATCGTCCAAACTAAGTGATATATTTCGGGACCAAAACAAGCCGTCAGACGAACGCTTAGCTAGCTAGTGATCGTGCACGTGACACGACGGGGTACCAAATGGCGGGGATGCTTGACCGGAAGCCTTCAGCTAAACAAGTCGACTTAAACAATGGTGGTCAGCATCCAATGAGTGATTGCTGTGGTCAATAATTTTGGGCAATTATTTACCTCTACAATTTCATCTCATATAACTGTCGTTTTCTCTGTTACCGAAACATTTTCTGACTGTGTGATTCATGGACTTTTGGGAAGCCAAATTTTAGAACATGACGATTAGTTCTCTGAGCTCCATGTTTGGCATTAACTTCTGCACTGAAACGCATCCGATCCTATATGAAAAGACTTTTATGAATGTATTTTTTTAGAAATACTGTAAAGCTATTCAATGAAACGTCAACCCGTCACTTGTGTACGTGCCGACTGACACAGCATTTACTTCTGCTGTTCTTTTTGAATTCAGAATGTGCGTTTATCTGGAAGGTTATACTTATACGAGTTTAGATGGATAGTCACCCTACAGTACTTCTTAGCCTTTTACCACTGTGTGCTACTAATATTATTGTCGTGCGTGTGTTTGTGCATATGTACTAAAGATAAGTAAACTGTTTGCGTCAGCATACACCGATGTTCTGATTTCGTAAACACCATCATGTGCACGAGTACAATGGTCATCACTTTATTCAACCTCATCTTTTTGTTAGGGGGACTAAGTGCTTAAAGTTGTTCTGCGTATTGCTTATTCGTCATCGTCTCATAGGTCGCTTCCACCCAACCTTTAGAACTGAAGCATCATTTGCTTTCAGTAACTTATAAACAGATTATTTCGTCTGTAATTACGACAGCAATGCAAATAAGCCGCTGGGTGGTAATTCACACAATAAATATGAAAATAATTAGTAATCATTTCTGTAAAAAACCGATTCTTTCAGATTTTCCAGGAAATGCTGGTAAGAAGATGAGGTTTAGTCCTCGTGTCTCCCACTGCATACTTATAAACAAAAGAACGTTTTAATTTACATTTCAGGATCGAATTAAATCTTTCATGTTCACCTGGACAAATATTTAAGGAATAGGCTGGATTTATTGACACGCGACGTAAGGTCAGATCTAAAACGAATAAAGACACTTGGACTTGGCATTTGAAAGGTTGTGCCTACGTGGTGTAACCATTAATATTCAAATGTGTCACATAAGCGTTGACTCAATCGACTTTTTCGGCCACACCATTGGCTTCAAGGGCATTCGCCCACTGGCTAGTAAAGCAGAGGCGATACTGTACTTTACAGAGCCACATACAGTGAAAATGTGATGTTCAGACGCCCTATTAGCACAGGTAGACGCACCAGTATACACTCCACCAAGCCGCTCGGAGGGGTTTTTTACATATGGGGAGCTGTCGAGTTTTTTTTACTTCCGGCTGGTTCTGTCTTAGGGTCCCCACAACCCCACTACTGGGGGGGTGAACTGTAGCAGTAAGTAATTCCCCGAAATTATTAACCACAACAATCACCACTGAACACTGGATGCTGACCCTCACTGTTTAAGTCAACTTGTTTAGCTGAAGGCTTCCTGTCAAGCATCCCTTCTATTTAGTATTCCATCGCGTCACTTTCGTGCACAGCCAGCTAAACAATTATCTCGCACTCCGATTTGGTCCCGAAGTATATCTCGTAATTTGGACGACCAACTATTGTGTTTCGCTATACCTTCGGTCTACGCGAAACGAATACTGTAGAAGTTGTGGATATTAGATCTTGCGTTAGTATGCTTCGTACCATCCGTGAACGTCAATATCCTCAGCCTCTAAACTGGTGAGCCCTACTGCGAACTTCTTTCGTAAATACACAGATAAATCCGGTGAGTTCGTTCCTTTTTGTATTTGTTCTTGTACCATATTGTAATCGGCATATATTTCTTCATGAGTGATCCCAGTCTAAGGGTTATCGGTATTCGCTCAACAGACAAAACCATTCAGCTCGTGCCATTTTGGGCAGATAGTGCTGAAACATGGTTTCAAATGGCTGAATCTGATTTTTGTGAGCATGTGATAACCGATCAACGCTAACAATTCCTCGGAGTTATTCACGCCCCACCACGGAATTCAGTAAGTGCGTAACTGTGCAGATGTAGAGTCCAGAGGCAAGTAATTCGTAAGGGCTGTTCGGTAAATCCCTCCTAAGGAGAAAGGTTCTCATGGATCGAAAGCGTCTAGACAAATTATTTCGTAACATCAAGTTAGGTGATCAGTCAGCCGTGAGCATGCTTACAAGAATGAGGGAAGTTATTGCCCAACTTCAGTTTGATGAATGACTTTTCAGAGAAATTTTCTTATCCAAACTACAACAGTCAGTACAACCTGTGCTGGTAACATTCCAGGGTGTTATTAAAGATGACAACTGTTTCTGCAGATAGGATTCTAGAAATAACTAAACGGTCTGTCAGTGTCCAGCTTTTACTACGCTGGGTCTCAAGCTGTCCCTGGAAGACTTTCAGAAACAATTTGTAATAACCGACACGAAAACCAGAACACAGACTGCCGACTCGAGAATCCTTAAATATGTAACCAACAATAAGGTTATTATACACAAGGTCTAAGAATGAATGTTATAACAATAAATCACGTTAACACTTCCGACAGTTTTTTATCTTCCACTGAACAGCGAACGATGAGACGTTGACTGCCGTATTGATACCTCCCGCGAAAATTATGGAGGAGTTGGGTTTGAGCAAACAACCATGAATTGATCGTTTAATCTTCAACTACATTTACACTGCTAGTTACTGAAATATGCTCACTTGCCAAACAGACTTCGAGTAGGGACATTGCATTCATAGAGTAATGCAACTCCATCCGACAGCTGCTCAGGTCAAACACCCTGCAACTCCTCCTGCCGTCGTCAAAACTCCCTTCAACACCGAAACTCACGTGGTCTATTTAAGTTCAAGCCGCGTTCTTTGAAAATCTTTGACTGGTGTTGGTATCACAACACCTATGCCAGGAAGCGAAATGCTACCGAAAACCTTGTAATTTCGGCAATGTCTCAAAACACCCATTCAACCAAGAGTCGATCAAACTATGTCAACCTGATACAAAGGGCGAACCATAATCAACATACGAATGAAATATGAGAAAACAAGGTAGAAACTTACCGCAACACCACATGAAAAGATAAAAGTTACTTGGATATCATTTATAATCCACCAACTGGTCTCCTACCCAAAAAGAATGCGGCGATGTTTTATCCAAAAAGGCGAGGAAATACATAAACCCACAGCAGCTGTTGTTAACACTCAGTGGGGGTAGGAGCCAACAAAGTAATCCTTTCAAAGCATATGTATACTTCAAATGGGCACGGAGACTTTGTAGATTACGTTATAATCCAAATCACTGCCTCTACAGCGCCAATAAACCTGGATATCTATGATATAACGAAAACATGCTGAAAGCTGCATCTCAGATCAAGTTGACTCATTCCATGGTAATGATCTCCTCCTGCGTGCCTTATTCGACATATTGAATGGAATGGTTCGCAGTTATTCTGGTACTAGATCGAAAAGAATAAAAAATTCACCGGTTGCTGAACCAAAAGTACTTCTCTGCATGTTTAACTGTATTCTAACTGCTATGATTAATTCCAAACCATTTATCCCATAATCACTCAAATTCCAGGAACGATCCAATTCTACCATTTAAAGAAGCTGGCGGACACGATGTAAATGAGTATTCATGATCTGAAATAAAGAAGCAACTGGTTTTCAACATTTTACTCAACTTACGAGTACAGTCCGCCATGCAGACACAAATGGAGCAAATGGAGAATTCTGGAATCGACCTCGGCACCATTTGATGCAGTAAAACAACTTAGCATGACTTTATCTAATTTTCGCCTCCACGATCAAATTTCTTTCCTGTTATGAAACTACGATAAGACTGCTGAAAAATGGAATAAATATATCACTGATCTCAATATAATACATCAATAATCTTTAAGCTAAGGGTGCTGTTCACAACAAAGTTATGTAGGAGAATTGACTTCAAGCTTTATTTTTCCCAGATATCTGTATTACATTCATGTGATGTCTGGGTTTTTTGTTAATGCGAAGACAATATTTCTATATCTCTTTATGTGCTACACAAACAGACTTTATAGCAGACTGTTCCGACTGACTGTAATGTCAGAAAGAACAACCAAACTGTAAGTCCATTATACATCAAATTATGTGTAATTTATATAATAACTTATCCATGCCTGTACAATAGGTATGTTCCTGCATAAACAGGAAGGAATATATTATTATTATTAAAACAATATTTATGCATGCCTATACAATTGGTGTACCCTACATAGCTAGGGAAAAAAATGTACTTTATTATATTATCTTTACTAAATATGCTTATTAATATTATGTGTAAATTATCGAATTGATGATGCCTGTAAACTGGCGTCCCTCATGTAAAAAATGAGAATATATATTATTATTATTATTATTATTAACTGTGGGAAGCTATCCCGCCTGCACGCGTTAGTAGCAACCTTCGCTGGTGGCACTAGCCGCCTACTTTACATTCATGATGTGGTCAACCAGACCCGATATTTGGCCAACACTTGTCGAAGTCAGCGTCCTTCTTGATACAGCAGCAGGTCGACAGAAAGAACCCACCTTCAACTTACAGGCTGCAAATGGAAAATCCACTGCAGCTTTTGGTAGGAAATACGTCTACCTGAACGTATGTTCACGCGAATCTTTTCAATGGATTTTCCTTCTCGTTGACGTCGCAATGCCCATTATTAGCACTAACCTACTTAATCACCATGATTTACTCGTAGACGTCCGCCAAAAACAAATGAAGGACAATAATACTAGACTGTCTATCAAAGACATCACCTACGTAGGCCCCAGCTTGTCATTCGTTTAGATAAAGGCAATCCTTGATCCAACTTTCCAACTGATTGTTGATAGGTTCACATAAGTCAATTGTCGATCTAACGACCTGCAGTTCATAACCAGCAATGTTTTGCATAACATCATAACCTCAGGACAGCCTGTGACATCTAGAGCACGACGACTTGCTCCTGACAAACTGAGACTCGCTAGAAATGAGTTTGACTACATGCTCACCCTTGGCATCATTCCGCCGTCGAATCCCCAATGCATATGGTACCAAGCAAAGATAGCAACGACTGGAAACTCACTGGCGATTACCGGCGGGCGAACGCCAAAACAACCCCTGATTGCTATCCGTTGCCTCACATACACGACTTGACGGCAACCTTATCTGGCGCAACTATATTCTCCAAAATCGACTTGGTTAAAGCGTATAACCAAATCCCGATGGCAACAGAAGATATCCCGAGAACGGCTATCATTACGCCTTTCGGACTTTTTGAATTTCTACCTATGCCATTCGGTCTCCGGAATGCAGCCCAAACATTCCAACGCTTCATCGATGAAGTATTTCGCGGTTTCGACTTTGTATACGCATACTTAGACGACTGCCTCATTGCCAGTCCAAACAAGGAAACTCACCTGAGACATTTGGACTTGGCATGTGAAAGGTTATGCCAACATGGTGTTACCATCAATATTCAAAAGTGTCAGATAGGCGTTGACTCACCCGACTTCCTGGGTCACACTATTGACTGCAAGGACATTCGCCCACTGTCTACTAAAGTCGAGGAGATACTTAACTCTCCACAGCCGCAGACAGTGAAAAGTCTCTGCACTTTTAACGGCTTAGTAAGTTATTAACGACGGTTTATTACAAACTGTGCCTCTCTGATTCAGCCATTGACAGACCTCCTTCGAGGGAATAACAAGTCCATAGAACTTGACGCGTCTGCTCGAAATGCTTTTACCCAGGTTAAAAAAGCTATTGCAAATGCCACACTTCTGATGTATCAGGATCCAACGGCACCGATAAGTATCTCGGTTGATGCATCAAACACTGCAATCGGCTCAGTTCTACAACAGCTAGTTGACAAAGAGTGGCAACCACTCGCCTTTTTCTCTAGGCGCCTTCAATTAGCTGAAACGAAGTACAGCACATTCGGCAGAGAACTTATGGCTATGTACTGTGCTATACGACATTTTCGACATTCAGTAGAGGGTCGTGAATTCATAATTTTCACTGACCGCAAGCCTCTGACGTACTCCCTGAACTGAACTTAAGATAAGTATTCACCTAGGGAATCACGACAACTGGATTACGTTTCACAATTTACATCGTATATTAACCATGTATCCGGAGTGAACAACACTGTGGCAGATGCCTTGTCGCGCATTTGTTCCCTCACCCAAAAGGATAGCATAGACCGTGTGAAATTGGCTCGTCTTCAGAAAGAAGATACCGAGCTTCAACATGAGTTGTTGGAAACAACTCTACAATTAGCTGAGAAACCCTTAGGTATGGGAAGAGATGCTATTCTATGTGACATTTCCACGAGTACTCCTCGCCCCATCATGCCTAAAAGTTATCGCCGTAACGTCTTCAATACGTTGCATGGCTTATCTCACCCAGGTATCCGAACTACCGTCAAGATCATAACTAGTCGGTTTTGTTGACCTGACGTTAGCAAGGAAGTAAGGGAATGGGCACACACATGCTTAGCTTGTCTAAAGTGCAAGGTAACAAGACACACCAAAAGCTCATTTGGCGCCTTTCTTATCCCTGACGCTCGTTTTGAACACGTTCATATAGATTTTGTTGGACCCCTTCCTGAATCCCATGGATATACTAATATTTTAACTTGCATCGATCAATTCGCACGATGGCTGAAAGCAGTACCCATCAAGGACGTATCTGCTGAAACAGTCGCACGCGCTTTTGTAGAAAGATGGATCTCTAACTTTGGATGCCCATCTTCCATAACAACTGATCGCGGGCGGCAATTCGAAAGTGGCTTATTCTTCGCCTTGACTAAAATCATAGGTTGTATGCATTTTAAATCAACAGCCTAACACGATGAAGCCAATGATATGATAGAGCGTCCACAGACAATTTAAGACTGTGTTCTTAACTGCAAACAATGCACATTGGACTGAATCACTACTGTTCGTTCTCCTGGGTATACGGAACACCTAGAAAACTGATGCTAGCTGTACTACCGCGGATCTAGTATATGGCACAACACTACGACTGCCAGGTGAGTTTGTTTCTCCTTCGACCTTCGCGCCAGCGGTAGATCACGCCTCATGCATCAGTGGGCTTACAAGCGCATTGTGTTCAGTTAAACCTGCTCCCCTTCGACCACAGTCCATAGACGTCTTTGTTCACCCGTGTTTGAAAACTTCTTCACACGTATTTGTTCGTCGTGATTCTGTGCATCGACCTCTGGAACCCCCATAGGTCGGACCGTATAAAGTCACTGAACGCGTGGATAAATTCTTTGTCTTAGACAAAGGTGGCAGCGAAGGCACCGTCAGCATTGACTGTCTGAAACCGGCTTACTCGGAAGGCAATCCCATTAGCCTAGAGCTGAGCGTATCCAGTAATCCACAAGCAATCGAATATCCCTCAGTCCTCGAAGAACTCACTGGCACGGCGAAAGCCACCGAACCTTCGGTTGAACCCTCGAAGAAAACGCGTTCTGGACGCACCGTGAGATTCCCAGAATATCTTCACATCTATATAACATAACAAAGTGGTGCGATTCACCCTACTCTTATTCGTTTGTAGTATTAATTTTTTTCAGACACATTATTTTTTACATACCATCACAAACACAAGTAAAAATTTTTCTCTACAACCGTACGTGTTACATGCACTAAAAATTAAATGCATACTTTTTTCGATGTTATAAATTGTGCATTATTTTACTGTATGGTAGATGCACATCATTCGGTACATTCTCCTCAACAAGGTTCTTAGCATTCTTGTTTCCTTTTCCAGGTGCGACTGGCACTGGACAAGAAACAAACGAAGCACGAGATCAGACGAACAACATCAAGGAAGCGATGTACGCACCAGTAGGCACTCCACCAAGCAGCTCGGAAGATTTTTTCACCAATAAGGGAACCATCGCGTTGTTTTTTACTTCCAGTTGGTTCTGTCTTAGGGTCCGCACAATCCCACTACTGGGGGAGTGAACTGCAGCGGTGGACAATTCCCCAAAATTATTGACCACAGCAATAATCACTGAACATTGGATGCTGACCCTCACTGTTTAAGTCAACTTGTTTAGCTGAAGGCTTCCGGTCAAACATCCTTGCCATTTGATACCCCATCGTGTCACGTGCGTGCACGATCACTAGCCAGTTTAGCAATCAACTCGCAATCCGTCTTAGTTCCAAAATATATCTCGTAATTTGGACAAACAATTCACTTGTTGCGCTTTCCCTTTGGTCCACGAGAAACGAATACTATAGAAGTTGTTGGTATAATGTCTTGCGTTAGTATACTCCTTACAACCCGTGAACATCGGTACCGTCAGCCTCTAAACTAATGTCATCCAACTCTATGGTTGTAGACGGCGTTCCGAAGCTGGACATTGGCACTGCTTGTAAAAAATACATGAGTGATATACGGCAGTGGACATGACTCAGCTCAGATGACGCTTGGTGATTCTGGGGTAGTGTCTATTTGCAGACTACCTCATGCCGCTCATCTCACACTGGTCGATTCATCAGTGGTTATTAGCTGCCAAATTCAGCTGCCGCTAGCACTTGGCTCTGGTGCTCCAGCTGGAATATTGTTGCGGTGGGATACAGACAGTGTGTTCCAACGGAATATCATTCTCACATATTCTCACAGTTCAGTAGTGCATTAGCAACAGAATACCACGTCTATATTTGAACATTCTTTTGTTGCTAGAGACAGTACTTTTCACACAGTTAAGCACTGCATTATCAACAGAATATTTTGCATATTTGGACATTCTATTTAATGTCGTTTAATGTCAACTGAAATCACACAATCAGTGATTAGTTAGAGAATCTAAAGCTATATATATATATATATACATATATGTATATAGCGGTTTGATCACCTGCAAATGTACCTAGGCTTCCGGATCTTGCCTCCTCCTGTTAGACCAAGGGTAAATTTGCAGGACAGATACAATGCTGAGAAAGCCTAGCTCGAATCCCAGGGAGGAACCAGGCCGAAGTCACAGTACGCCCCTGTGTCTCAGTGACGTCTAAGTGTCCTGAGCGAATCCGAGGAAAAAAACGACAACAGGCCGGTTCCATCAAAATCGACAATAGCTCCTCAAACCGGCAGCCTATACAACATCAGCAGCCTCATAACGCAATGACGTGGCTAGGTTCAACGTCAGCTGCCTTTACAGCAATGTAAGAGGACTAGGAGCGGAACAGGAAAGTTCAGAAACTTCCAGCCTCATCTGCACCCCAAAATAATAGTTCTGACCGAAATCTGAATAACTTTCACTATTTCGCAACAATGAAATCGGCATATGTCATATAGTTCTAGTTAGGCGAAACAGGGGTAATAAAGAAGCATAGTTGCCATGTACTTTTCCATCAGCTTAAGAGCGTATGAGTAGCGAACCCACCACTTATTGAACCTTCAGACTCCATGTAGTGTTATTTCACCACAGGTAATACCAATCATCTATTGAGTTGTATTGTATATCCACCACCTGTGAAGTGGAGCACAACCACCTACTGTTCAATACTATCACAGGGATACTGGCCCTGGGCTTTGACTAACCGACACCTATCGTGTCTGTCATTGTTAATAATAATATTATATTTCGCACAAACGGGTAGGTTAACACGAAATGCCATTTTTACAGGCATGGTCACTTATGTTATAAATTACAGTCCTGAAGTATCACAAACTACAAACTTTACGAAAGTTTAAACTGTCGAATTATAGTACAAGCAATCAGAGCAGGTTCTCATAAATGTTAAATTGCACAACCTTCACTAAGGTCACCACCAAGGTTGAGTGGCAACCCAAACTTCGTTCCGTTTCCTGCTGGTAGTTGTGGTCAACCAGTGAGCAGTCTGTATTTGGGTAAGTGCTGTGCTTCCACGTGATTAAAAGGCATATTAGGAAGAGCAGAACGTCCTGAGAAACTGCAAATGATATAAAATACAACTATGGATAATAAATCATTGGAAGTACATTTACAAGATACGTGAAAGAAGGAGCTATAGAGTCCTTAGAATGATAATTTACGCCTGCCATTCATAATGCCTACCACATTGGTCTTACCATGCACGCTACGACATTTTTAATGAAAATGTAGCCTTCATTTTTTCAAAATTACGCATTGCGCAATCTACTTGTTGTAACTCTTTCTGTCTTTCAACTGTTTGCATTATTTTCTTGGTTGATTATCACCCTTCTAGCACAGTGAAATTGACTAATTATTGTTAGCAAACGCATTGCCACTAGATTGGTAAATATTTAGATTAAAAATGTTTTGTATATATTGATATAAAGCCGGATTGGGGATACGATTGTAACGTAAATGTCTCACCCCCCCAGTCATTTGGCCTTACAGATGGCTAAATAGAGGTGTTTTCTATATAAAAAATGCTTATGGCAGTTTCGGCCACGAAGTGATTCGGAATTCTTTAAACATGAATTTCCCCTTACATTTATCAACCGCATTCAAAGACTATATGTTAAGGTCTGCCGCCACATAATCCACACACTGAAGCGTTCTAGAAAGCCAGTCACGTTGCCTGAATGACCCCCTGCTCGTTTTCTGGTTGGCTTCAACTAGGGGTAACTCTCATGACTGCTATATAGTCTTTCGTACTGTCAGACTTGCGCTATGAACACACTTTCATTTGGCTGTTTGTCCTGGACCAAGCGCCCTGGTTACAAGGCTGCTCTTAACAGCATTACAACTAGCGAAGGGAGAATATAGCGCGTAAAGCTGTTTACTAATCTAATTACTAGCGATGTTATGAAGGCATTGTAAAGATGCACGATCACACAGTGACGCAGTGACTTCGCTGTTTTTCCTTGAAAATCCATTTGTCAGCAAGCTATTCGACCAGCATATGGGAAAAACTGGTGGTTTAGGGGCAAAATGGCTGAGATTCAATGGAATCGACAAATTTCTCTCATCCCCTCCAAGTTTACTGAAGAGTATGAAGTGAAGAAAAAAGAAAGGCGAGATTACCTACTTTCACGGATGACGTTGTTGACCCTTAGGTGACAGAAGAAGGGCACAATTTAGGTGGTAAAACGCATCCTAGAATTGGTGAACAATCCCCATCCAGATATAAATGGAAAGAGAAACATGTAACTCAGTGAAGAGTCTCCTTTCAACAAATTCGTTCGCTTAGCTGTACAGTCGCAATTAAACATACTTATTTCTGTATGCATGTAAACTAGGTTTGTCCGATAACAATGAAGGTAGGTTAGGGTAATTTTTGACAGGACATTTCAAAAATGTGATGAGTAATCAAATTGTATTTAGGACTGTGAGGACTTGTAAGGGAGCAGTGTGGATGTGTTGTAGAGAAACGTAGGCATTAATGTCGATCAACACATAAAAGAAGTTGGATAAGCGTAATGCAGTTACATAATAAAGTGAATGGTTCAATGAGTAAATTGTGATCAGCCAAACGAATGATTTGGTTCTGGAATCTATTGATGAGTTACAACGATTCAAATAAACAACCGTCCGCTGCTGCTACCACTAACTTAGTACAATTCAAAGCCCGCAATCACCTAACGAAGCAGCACCATGAAGAACTAAAACAGCTGAGACACGACAAAGAACCACTGATGACTCATCTTTAAAAAGGGAGCTGGTGTGGTTTCTTTGGACTGAAAAGACTATATGGAGAAAATAAAGAATATGCTCCCCGACAAAAATAAATTTTCTCGATCTCCCAAAAAAAGAAACAAAACTGAATTGAATAAGAAACAATTTACAGATACCTTGAAAAGAATGAAAACAGATCAGTTAATTAACAGCGACCTCTCTGATCGAATCTGACTGACAAGTTCAATAGTGCCAAGGCTTCATAGTTCAATAAAGATACGCGAATTTGGTCACACACTCCGTTCAATTTTAGATATTTCAGGTTCCCCTCATCACTCTGTTGCGAAATGGTTGGCGAATATTCTTTAATCCGCGAAGAAACAGATTATTGCTTCATCATACCTTCCTTCGTCGACCGCATATAAGATATGAATGTTGCCCACGAAAGTATGCTATCCTTCAATGATGAATCACTCTTCACGAATGCCTCACGGAAACCGTTTGCTTTACATGTAAATAAGTAGTGACAGCCGGATCAACATTGGAATACCAAAAACATATCTTAAAGAGCTGCCACTGATGGGTACTCACACTGTGTAACTTTCTCTTAGTGACGCCATCTACAGACAAATAGACAGTATCGCAATAGGATCTCCCTTTGCTCCTTTATAGGTAGACTGCTTCATGGCTGGCCTTGAGAGGTTTATTAAAGTAGTTCATTCAAGTAGTCAACTAATTATCTGCAATTTAACAAACGTTATGTAAATGACATTTTCATGGTTTGGGGCGACAGTTACGACCAGGATCAGGTGATAAAAATATTCAGCAGCAACCATCTGGCAATAAAGTTAACTCTAAAAATGAAATGCAAACGCCAAATTCCCTTGCTCGGTATGCCACTAACAAGACACCTGAGGGACCTTTGTTGTGCGCTGATAGACACTAATGACTACGCTATTCTACAACACATCACCACTGCCCCCTTACAAATCCTCACAGTCCTAATTACAAATCGATCACTCACCATATTTTTAAAGTGCTTGTTATTGGACAAACCTAGTTTACACGCATACAGAAATAAGTATGTTTAATTGCGACGGTACAGCTAAGCAAATGAATTTGTTGAAAGGAAACTCTTCATTGAGCTACGTGGTTCTGTTTTCGTTAGTACCTAGAATACCTGGATTTCATCTGTGACTCATAGTTTTTGTCGCACATACTCGAAGATATCCAGGAGTGAGCCAGCACGCTGACACAAGGTTAAGCGAAAGCATGAACATGGAGAAAGCGAAGGTGACCCAGCCAATACCAACCAACACCAGTCAGCATCAACAGAAGCAATGTGCACTTTGCCATCTTTTACACCTGCCTGCTTAGGATGGTATCATTTGAACTACAATCAGCGGTATGAATTATGGTGTAAAAAGTAACCGTGATCGTGATTACAAGGAGGCCGTTCATCGCTCTGCGATTGGTACGAAAGTATACAGCAATGAGCACAGGGAACGAGATCCGAATTTATGACTCTTAGCTACTAACGTTATTACCATTATCTTAGAAATTTTTTCATGTTTATGAATTTCCCAACAGTGCAAATACCGAATATGAATTAGCATCAAAAATCCTGGAGTATTATTTTTATGAGTTTTCTAATGCTGTTCGACAAAGCTAGTTGCAGTACTGTACGAAATGCTGAGGATTCCTTTCAGTAGCATCAGTACTGCTTTGTGAAAAAGCAAATTATTATTTCATGCATCGTTTCGGTATGTTTCAGAGACCTGTTACGTCTGTACAATCTGCCGCAGGCCATCATCAACAGATGCCTATGGTCTCCACTGTAGATAAAGTAGTCATTCTCCAAAGTTTTTCCCTTGCCATTTATGATTACTTCGCTCTCTGTTGTGTGATATCCATCACCTGTACTTAGTTCTCTACCACCGTGAATCCTAATCACGCTTTGTTAGTATGATGTTTTATCTTTGGTTTGTCCCCTAATAACAATTATGACTTTTGTCTGTAATAAGTAATCAGATTGTGGAACGTCTCATATCTTTTCATATGTCTATTGTTGTGTGAATGCGGAAAAACCTGTTTCGACTATAGCAGTGAACTACATTAAGTTATTTATATGTGACAGTGACGTCTTAAACTTCTTATTTATAAAAAGTTTCGATTAAGTGCTTATTTAAAAGTTTTAATGCACGGGAAATGGAGTTGATTTCTAATTATCTCATAATTTTCATCGTCTTAGCTTTCCAGATATTGGAAATATCTGAGGCGCGGGGTTTGTTTGGGGCGTAACTTCCGCGCGTGGAGTTTGAGGAGTCGTTGAGATGAATCGTGAGGTATGCGACACCACTGCTTTGCCTTAATTTCATTGGTAATTCTGAGCATTGTTAAGCAATACAACTGTCAGAATATTTAGTGTGTGTGTGCGTTAATAACTAACGCAGATGAGATTGGCTTATAACAACTATTAAATTTTATTTCATTTCTTGGTGCACTTTAGGTTAGCGCACTTTGGGCAGTGTCGTAAGGTTATTTTTCTTCCTCGAGTTTGCTGAAACACTTTGATGGCTACATAGCGGTGCTAGATGTGTCATGACGTGTAGAATGTTTTCTCACCATCATTTTGCCACTTAGAATAGTTTGTTCAAGATGTATTAGACTGGGAAACTACAGTGGTTTGTATAATCATAATGTCGTGGTTATATTAGCGTGACCACAGGGGTGCAGACATGTGAAAGTCCGTTAGTTGGTCCCAGTGGTGGAGACAATAATTGATTTTGCCAACATTGTCGGTTTTAAGGAACGCCCTGGTCGATTAAAATAAGCCTAGTCTCAGATTGATACACCACACAATTAAGCAGTTGCACAATCTAAAGAGAAAAAATGTTCTGTGAGCTAGGGAAAAACAAATGTTCATATTTTTTGTGTTCATACATGGGATCGTTAAGTTCTTCATCGTGCCTTCTTAAGTAGAGGTAATGGAGTTACTACACCTTAATGGCTATTGATTTTAATTTTTAGTCACTCAGTTGTATAGCATCTTGGACTGAGCTCAAGTAGTTCTAACGGATGCTAACCCAATAGAAATATTCGTCTCTCCGTGGCTTAACATCATCTCTGGCTGATCACATATCTTTTCCTGCTAATTCCAGAGATGGCAAACAGTAAACATTGTGACAGCCTCTAAAATAATACCCGTAGAACATACTCAAGCCACCGAAACCGTTGTTCTAGGATCATATGGCTATCCGTGCAGACAAGGACCCTCAAGCCTCAGAATTAATAAGTTTCACAGACATACGTTACAGCTGCACGGTTCGGAACTTAAATGTGACTGTTAATTCCAGAGTGGAATCCCGATGTCTCCTAAATCGATAGAAAGTGGCCTACACTGCTGCAGTCCCGATGTGAGCTTTCAGTGTCGTCGTCTGTCGTCAGTCATCACTCATGCACTCAGTATGTACTCAGATTATTCGACCGAAGTTGACTAGGCATTTAATTAACATACATAATCATGCCAAGATTACTGTGGTCGTTAGTTACCGGAGAGGGGCGATAGACGGCAAGCGATTTCAAGAAACCCAATCATAAAAAGCAGCAAGTACCTTTACTCATCATTTTTTAATAATAATAATAATAGCAGCTTTATTCCAAACGGTATTTGTGGTACAGCGTGCATTACAGTATATTGCATCTAATTACCTCATGAATTATGTAAGATTTTTGAAATCAAAAATTAAATAAATATAAATAAATAAAAACCAACGCCAAAAAAATAAAAGATAAATAAAAATAAAAAACAAACAGCGTAGAGTTTACATTTCAAACAATGCACCACAGGATATGAAATATAAAGTTGATGTGTGGTAGTAGATGAGAACAACAGTGTAATAGTAACAAGGAAATGAAAACAAAAACTATTGGGACTATTTGTTAGAGTGCCGCAGTAAGTTGATCGTGTCATACCTAACGGATTTCTCATCACATAACAGCTGTGCCAGATATGGTATTGTGGAGTTTTTGTATTTGGTAGTCCTAGCATATAGCCGCCTATAGCTGCTTCTAGTTCTACCAGATGAAATGCAAGGAGACAGCTGCGTATAGAGAGGATGCTCGGGGACCGACAACATTGTATTCGCTAGTTTCTTATATGACATAATGTCTATCTACAATAGTGTTAACCAGTTGGTTTAACGATATCCCACTTTCCCTACTAACGGCTTTTAGTGCCTACCCTTCTCAGCAAAGCAAAGTCTTTCTTAAGTAGTCCAGGAAAGATTAATGGGGAGCAGTAAAGGGGGATGGGTAGAATACAAGAATTTACAAACTGAGAAAGTAAAGACTGCTTTATGCCAGACTGCCTAAATTTCCTAATGTAGAACGTTAAGCGAAACATCTTTCTAGTAACTAGCAAGATGTGGGAAGACCAGGAAAGATCGGTGGAAAAACTCAGCCCAAGGTACTTGACATTAGATGTATTTTCAACCTCTGTGCCGTCAATGAGAGTGGGGCCATGTGAGCTAACTAGTTGCTGTAGGTCACATTTACGTCTGAAACTGAAATTGATTACCTGACATTTAGACCGATTTAGCTTACGTCCGTTTGAAGAGGACCACTGACTAATTTCCGACAGAAAGTTATTTAATTTGGAACAATCTGACTGAGAGTTGACAGGCATAGGAACCGAGAGGTCATCGGCATACTTAACAAAAGTGGCTACATCAGAATGAGGCAAGTCATGTAAGAAAAACGAAAACAGAAAGGGAGAAAGAAACAGCACCTTGAGGAACACCAGCTAAATTAAGTGAGGTAGTGGAGGACTTTCCATTGTAGACGGTGTACTGCTTCCTATCAGAAAAATAGGAATGCAACCACTTATTTGTCAGGCTCTCAGCCCGTGTTACAGCAAGCTTACTTAGCAAGAGAGACCTGGGAACAGAGTCAAATGCAAGTGTGTAATCAAGGAAGGCACACCGAACATATTTAGCTCCTTTATCTAAACTAGAGACTATACTATGATGTAGGACAACAGCGGCATCTAACGTACACCTGTGTTTATAGGGTCGTTGAAAGGCTTTAAAGAGGGTTCAAGATTAAGTGAAATAAGTCTTTTCATAACTTACAAAAAGGTGAAGTAATAGCAATGGGTCTAAACTTAATATTAGGTCCACTTGTTGATTTATGCACTGGAACGACCTTGATATTTTTCCATGATTCAGGTATAATACTTTTGGAAAACGATTAGTTGAAAATGTCAGTTAATGGGGAACACAAGATGTCGGCCCACTTCTTAAGGATAACAGCAGGAACACCATCAGGACCAAGGGACTGAGTAGGCTTGAGAGATTGAAGACACTTGAGGACATCATTCGTGTTAAAGCATGAGAAGCAGTCATTATTTACACTATTTGAAGACATTTTGTAAGTTCACCCACTTTATCTGTACTTCCTGATGGACTAGTATCTGTGCTGGGATCTGGCTCGGTTGCAGTAACAGATACACTTATTTTGTTTACAGCAACCTGTTTAAGATGGAATTAATGATAGCCATCAAAACGCAAGAGAAGTTTGACCTACACACTGAGGCATTACCAAAGTTCAGGCAAATACTCCAGAAGGAAGAACAACTTTGAATACACCGACTCCATATGATTGCGGTGTAGTCTATGCAAGTCCAAGAGATTAACAGTCAGAAGATACCAAGTAGCAATGGCTATGCCGAAGGGTGGTTCTACTTAGAAATTATTATGTATTCACAGCTATAGAAGATCTTGATGTTTTATTTGATGTGTAATGATCTAGTCTCACATAAGCCAGCCGACTGTGAAACTAGGTCTCTGATTAAAAATTAATGTTTTCTTTTAAGACATGTGTATAGGAGGTGTTCATCACTGTGCATTTTCGCCAGCAATAAATTCACTCATGCTGCAAACTATGTGATAACAGTTTAATATTTCATTTTGGTTATCTTATAATAATTTTTTGTCGTAGTCAAAACTTCACATCACTAATTTCACTCCCGTATAGTAAAGATCTTATTGTTTATAATGTGTCTTACTGTCAGTGCTAACTTTTGGTAGCGGTGAGTCGGATTTGATTTTCCACACTAAGACTGTGAGCATTCATCTTCATTTATGCAAATAAATTTTTAATTGTGAGTAATATAATGGCTAGCAAAGACGTACTAGTTAACCCTTTTGATGACTGGTCCAGAATACTAAACCTCGAGCGTTTTGTCATCGTTCAGAAGTTGGCTATGCTGTGTGTGTACTTTCGTTTTGTTGCCTATTAGTTAGGTCTTACTGATAGACGAAAAAGCAACCTGTTTTAGCCATGATTAATATATCTGGATATGCAGCTTTCAATGATAGGATCATTGTCTGTCTGTCTGTTTACGACATAGAACTTTGCACCGATGTGCGGTAGGTCAATTTGCCACACTCCCTCCATGTAGCACACAAAGCAAGAGAAGAAAGTAGAAGAAATGCATAATAGAGACAGTAAACAGAGGTGTGAGACAAAGGAATAGTAATAACGAAGAACAGTATAGTGTTATTGGAAATCATAAATCACAGCCATTGAGAACGATTTTGAACCATATCACCACTTGTTTCCAGCCATTGATTTTTACCGTCCCGAGGACCCCAACTCGAAAGTCTACACCTTCCTACGTGGCTTAAACTAACTGCTGTACATTTCATTCTTTTCTAGCCTGACCCTATGTCAGCTAACATTGCCCGTCGAGGAAGGACTATATCGTCTGCATATTATAAGTCAACGAGATTATTCCCTGGTAGCAAGTCAATCCCCGAGTCTCTGAAGTGAGTTAGGGTTAAGTCCATTAGTACACCTATGATGAAATTGATTAGAAATGAGGATAATGGGCATGCCTTACGAACACCACTAGTCGTCATCACTTCATGGGACAACTCGCCGTAAGCTCTCATCCGACTGACTGCATGAGTTCGAGTAGAGTGCCTTGATCAGTGCAATGTATTTTCTCGTCATTCCCTTTACAGCCAAGCAACGCCAGAGTTCCTCTCGGTCGACAGAATCGAATTCCGCCTTTATGTCAAGAAATATAACGACTGTTGGACGCCGGTAGGAATGCCAATGTTCTAGAATTTGTCGAAGGGTGGAGATATGACCAATACACCCTCTTCCTGGTCTAAATCCTGCCTGGCTCTCGTGTTTGTGCCTCCCGAGCACCACTTAGTCTACGCAATATTATTGCGCCTAGGACTAGGTACTATATTGGTCAAGCTAATCCCTCTGTGATTATCACAGGAAGACTACTCAGTTGCTTCGGTTGAACTAAATTAGGCAGGACCCTCTGACTGGAAGATGACTGATTGAGTCAACTAGTCACTTTTACACATGTTGATAAAGGGTTACATGTCCGTTAAGCTTTTGCATTCCTTCATCTGATACTTTAAACTTGGTTTCTGTGGTTCTACTACACACAAGCGATAGTATTTAGATCATGCTCCATTATGAATAAGATTTTATTTTGATAAATCACACAGTGTTGTACAGTTATATTAACTGTTAATATAACTGTACAACACTGTGATTTATCAAGATAAAATCTTATAATGGGGTTATACTCTACCATAGTGCCCAAGTTTTATACTTATATTTAGATGATGGTTTTCAGATTCCTAAGATCTAATTATTTCTAGCTTTTCAAGTGGACTTGATGTACCTATGCTTGATAACACGAAGTAGATTCAATGGTTTTCAGGTATTTAGATATCTGATTGCTACTCGGTAGCTTAAATTAGTCGATATTTGATATCCACGTCAATGAAAATTTTAAGAAAGTGATGCAGTCGTCATGCTCTATAAGCTGACTGTATGTTGTTAGATGCGCGGTGCTGATTAAGATTAGCCTTGAAACGACACTTTATACTTTGAAGATGAAAAAAATATCTGAAATATGCATGCTGTTACAATTTATGATGATTCCACCGTCATCAAGAGTCTGTTGTCTTGTAATAAGGTAGGTTAATCAGACTTTTCTGAGTTCGGTTATAAAATGAAGATAATAAAAATGTGTTTCATAAGGAAAATCACTTAGGAGAGTTATCTAGAAACTCATTCCAAAAAAGAGGGTGTATTGATCACATCACTCTCCGACAGATTCTGGAACATAGGCATGGTTACTGGCGTCGAAAAATTGTCATTTTCTTTGACCCGAAATCGGCATTCCACTCCGTCTACCGAGAGGTACTATGCTTGTGAAGGGAATGACGAGAAAGTACATTACACTGACCAAGGCACTCTACTCGAACTCATCCAGTCAGCCGGGTGAGAGCTTACGGAGATTTCTTATCTGAAGTGGTGACAACCAGTAGTGTCCGTCAGGGATGTCCACTATCCCCATTTCTGTTTAATTTCATCATAGATGTAATAATGGACGTAATCCTAACTGGCTTCAGTGGCTCAGGGATTGACTTGTTACCATCAGGGAATAACCTCGTGGACTTAGAATACGCTGATGATATAGTCGTTATAAGTGAAGACGCTGACAAAATGCAGAGTCTTCTGAACACTTTGAGGAGCAGCAATGTTCGAATGTGTGGCTTGTGATTCGCTCCTGTCAAATGGGAGATAATCAGGCTACAGGACTGGATTACACTGACTCCTAGCTTAGAGATAGGGAGTGAAGGGGTAGTGTGTTGACCACTTCACTTATTTGGTGAGTTGCATCAGCCAGTGCCAACGGGTTGATCTCTGATGAAATCTCAGCAAGGATACAGAAGGCTCGTTTGGCATGTGCCTGCCAACTTACGCCATCTCTTGCTCAGTAGACGTGATATCTGGTTATCGAACAAAGGACGTGTGTACCTCTCAGCAGTTCGCTCTGTCCTCTTGTATGGCTGTAAGGCATGACCATTGAAAGTGGAACACAGGAAAAAGTCGGCTAGCTGTCTTTGATCATAGGTGTCTGCGTTTTGTCTTCCGTGTTAAGAGGTATATCAGGGTGAGAAATATTGAGGTTAAGCGTCCAGTGCTAGACAAGGAGGGAAAATCAATCAACGAGGTGGTTGTGAAGTTACACCAATTGAGATAGTTAGGACATGTATTACGCATGCATGTCTAGCCATCGTTTTCCTCAAGGAGATATGTTAACTGACATTAGATTAATTCGGAAAAGGGAGTTAGTGGTGATCAAAGTCATTGACAGTTATATTAAGTCAGTCACGTAGGGAGGTGTAGACTTCCTGGCTGGGGTACCCGCGATCCAATAAAGTCCTATTGTTCCTCCATATTACGATTCTTTTTGTCTCATTTCTGTTTATTATTTCTCTTTTGAATTTCTCGTAGCTGTCTTCTCTTCGGTGGCACAGTGGTTTGGACTCTCACCGACCATGCACATGGTCCGAGGTTCGATCCCCTGCCGACGCACACCTGATATCTATGGTCGGCCTGCAAAATTTGGGCTACCGATATCCATGCTGAAAATTCCATACTTGTACCGAAAATACAGTGTGGAATCAAGCTGTAAATCAAAAATTAAAAATAATTCTTTTGTGTGCCACATAGAGTATGGTAGTTTGAACTGCTGCACATTTGTGCAAAGTTCTACATTCGTAAGCAGCCAGTCAGTCAGTCAGTCATTCGAAATACCCCACAATATTGGCTAAAACATATTTTGACACTACCATCGAACTAACAGTTTGAATGCCGGTGACTCACGTCTGCAAGTGCCTAACAGTTCACAATACAAGTAAATAATCTTCCAATGTTATTAGTAGACATCTGTTCTCATACCCCAACTAGTCTTCTCATTGGGAAGCTGAAAAATTCATTTTAAAGGAATTCACAACTGTGTTCTTATTACTATTCATTTGTATTCAGTATCAAACCTAGATTGAGTAGCATTGTGTTATTCTGCTTCAGTAAACTCATTTAACTCTTTGTAATCACTATCAACTCCCAATAAAGAGGTTTATGGGATATTGGTTAACTCCAAAGCAGTTATTTTGTCTCAGGTCAACATCAGTCAGTCATCTGTTTACACTCAGCTAACTGTTGGTAATTGCTTTTTCTCAACGTAAAATGTTTCCCAGTTAAGTGATTTACCTCTAAGTAGATTTCATCTAGCCCCCCCCCTCCTGAACACACAACCTCTAATGTAAAATAGGCCAGAAATCTTAAATCTATGGAAAGTTATTCTGCAGAGATCATGGAGGCTTACTATAATATGCATCTCGAACAGGCGGTGTGTGTCGTAGACCTTCAGTGTAATGAAGTTCGAGTCAGCATGCAACTTGATGACATTATCCGGTATGATGAAGAATCTAAGGCATTTTCTTCGGATATACCTTGTAGATCTAATTAATAGACTATTTTGTCTCTTTCCTGTCACTACGATGCGACGATGTTTTTCTGTGCTATGTCCATGCTATAAATAATTTTAAGAAATTCTAAGCACAATTTAAATCGTAATATGGTATTGATCAATCACTTTTCTTTGTTTTTTTTTCCAGTGGAGTATTGTTTCCACAGCTCTGCAAGAAGGCCGACATGAACTTGTAGTCTCTGGAAAGGAATTTTGTCAACTGATTGAAAAATCTGGATTAGATCAAAGAATTTATAATTTGAAAAGGCTAAATTTCCTGGAAATTTCACATACTTGTCTGGAGTCTTTGTCTGAAGATATATCGAAACTGTCCAGCTTGGCTCAATTATGCCTTACAACAAATATGTTGAAATCTGTGCCTGTCGGTCTAGGCTGTCTTCACTCGCTGCGTTCTTTAGATTTATCTTTTAATAAACTTACAAAGATTCCTGATATTTTTGATAAATTGTCTAGTTTATCGTGTCTTATTTTATCTGGTAATGAAATACAAAGTCTACCGTCTGTTAAAGGGTTGACTTCGCTGCATGAGTTCTTAGCTTCGAAGAATAAGCTGAATGTAAGTTAGTTTTTGTCCTCTCGTATTAATTATTCCACTCTAATGCACTTGTGTTTAGTTACTGCCGGATGGAATAGAATCGCTTACCAGTCTGACAGTCTTGGATGTTTCCTACAATCAGATTGCCACTTTGCCTAAAGATATTTGTAATCTAAGCAGTTTGAAGAATGCCAACTTTTCAGAGAATTCGTTAACTGATTTCCCGTCAAACATCCATCGGTGTCGTAAATTAAATATGTTGAAAATTCATGGTAATCCGTTTAAAGATAATCGTTTGAAGAGATTATCTGTTGACGATCATTCACCAACTGCTCTATTGGCGTATCTACGTCGGTTGGATGAAAGTGGTGGCGGGGGAGGAGGAAAAGCAAAGAAGGCTAATGACAAACACCCACCACCAGCAGCAGCAGCATCTAAAGTATCCAATGGAAGCGATAGTACAGATGTTCCCAGTCCCCAGTCAGAAGAACCTGCGGAAACTTTAGTCGCACATATTGTTATTCAACGTCCAGCTGAAGAAGAAGTGGGTTATTATCGTTATATTTAGTATTCAATGTTCTTTGTTATAGGAAAAGTAAATTTGTTGGTATAACTTCTTTACAGTTATAGGTTAGATAGTAGTGTTCATTAGCGCGTTGTTCAAGTTGGCGCATGGTACGACCGATGTACCCAGCTCCACCGGAGCAAGTAAACTGGCATATGTGCGTTGAAGTGGCCCAGTGCGACAGCTTGTCTTCCGTGCTCTGGCTGAACAGTTGCTTGCAGGAAAACGTTAGGTCGTAGGCTTGCGACGATGTATGCCTTCCTCAGAGATTTGGAGAGGCGTTTACGAAATATTTCTGCTTCAATGTCACCTTTGAATTTTAGATTAAGCAGAAGTATCTTCTTCGGGATGGATTGAACTTGTTCAGAAGTCTTTTTTGATTTGAGGTTCTTGTTTATGAACCTAGGCGGAAAACCCTTTTCCATTAGCGTTCTTCGGAGAATACGCAGTTCTTCATCAATCACTTCCTCGCTGCATATCTTCCGAATCCTTGAGGAAAGAGCGTACCTTCAAAGTCTACTTCAGATTCAACAATGAAATCTACAGGCAAACAGATGGTATAACAATGGGCTCTCCACTCGGACTCCTCTTGAAATGGCTATTAAGTTTCCATACGAATAACAATGATTTAGGGTGGTTAGGCTTAATGATTCATTGTGAAATCGTTTTGTTTTTCTTTACTGTCTGAAAACACAATCTCTTTGAATTCGAAATATGATCAATATTTTCTTTTTGGCTTTTTATTTTCTTCAAAAAAATAATAATCGATTCAGCAATATCAAATCAATCAAATGCACTCAGTCAAGTCTGGCCCTCGTCCATTCATTGTCGCTTGTAGTATACATGGTGTCAACTTCGCCTCTGAGGGTAAATTAAAAGCATTTTTACGTGCTCAAGAAGACTGGCATCGTGATATCGGTCAAATGCGTCGTCAAGCCACTTTAGCTACTCATGATTTAAGAGAAGTTGTCTTTCCATTGACATACAGCCTAGAAGAAGCCCAATCATTTGAGGTGAGTTTTCTTTGTTTGTTTTTTAATTGTGCAAACGAATGTGGCTACACTTGAGTTTCTCAGAGAACTACAGTCTTTATTTAGTTCGGCATTGTCAATTTAGATATTTTGTTTTTCCCGAGACACTACGTTCTGCGCCACTGAAATAAATCAAGCGTCAAGTTAATGACTGAATTGCTAACGTCTCCATCTTGTTCTGATGGGACTTACAATTAATAATAATAATTTGCTTTATTCCAGATACAGTACTAGTGGTACAGTGTGGAATTTTCAGCACTTATCTACAATATTGCATCTAATTTTATCAAACATTTAAAAGGAGTATTTCAGAAAAATAAATATAAAAACAACAACCACAAAAAAACAAAAATAATAAAAACATGCGAAAAAAATACCAAGAAGTAGAAAGGAAAATAAACAATATAATAAATAAAATCTCAGTATTGGCTAGTGGAAGCTATGATATGTTTATGCGTGGTGAACAGTAACAGCTATAATCATACAAGGAGTTATGAAATGATATTAAGAATGTTTATCGCCAAGATGATCAGTTAATTTGATTGAACAACACTAAACAATCATAAAATAAACATTTCAGGCTTTTTTTATTGTCAGCTCTAATGCAGTGTTTGTTGTGGTATAGTGTGAGTAATCCTGCATAATACAAAATTTTTTAAGATGATGATAACGGCGTTCACAACCAAGATTGTCAGTTAAATATTGCCGAACAAAAAAACAAACACAAAACTAATATTACATGATGGTTAGTGACAGGACAATTTTGTAATACTCATAGTGCTAATATAGTCGGAACCAGTAGATACACAAAAGAAGGAATAGAATAAAGTACAAAATCTTAATCCAATGTTATTAATTTAGGTAGCTAAGTATGTTTAAGAAGGTGTTCACTGTAGGATACAAATAAGAGAGAAATAAAAGAGCCAAAATTATGTTATTCACAACAAAGCAAGTCATAAGTTTCGCGCTTAACATTGTCTGTGTCACTTAGAACATGGGCCAAATATTATGGGGTCGTTGTGTTCCTATACTTAGTTGTACCAGCATATATTATTTTGTACTGATTTCTTGTTCTACCTGATGAGATACAAGAAGGGAGTTGGAAATAGAGGGGGTGCTGGGGGTCGGAGAGTATGGTTATAGACCATTTTTCGCATGTATTCAGATGCCTTTCTACTAATGTAGTGACGAGCTGACTGAGTTTTACACCACTAGTTCTACTAACTACCATCAACATCCTTCTCAGGATGGTATAGTCCTTTTTCAGTAGCCCAGGAAAGACTAGTGGGGAGCAGTAAAGTAGAATAGGTAAGATACGAGAGTTGACAAATTGTGAAAGTAGAGATGGCTTGATTCCAGATAGTCTAAGTTTCTTAATGTAGTAGGCTAGACGGAACACTTTCTTAGAAATCGTTAGGATATGAGATGACCAAGTAAGGTCGGAAGATAGAACTAGTCCGAGGCACTTTGCGTTAGACTTAGTTTCAGTTTTAGTCCCATCAATGCTACAGGTTTCATTAGTACTTACTAGTGTTTGTAAATCTCGTTTATGTCTAAAGGAGAAGTCAGTAGTCTGGCATTTTGAGGGATGCCAGACTATCCAGCAAAAGTAAAAAGTAATTGTTATTTTTTTTATTATTTCCTTAAGGTTCGAGTGGAACATAGGGCTCCAAAGACACTTCTCCGTATCATCCTGTTCTCTGCAGTCTTATTCAACCATTTCCACGATTATCCACAAACTCTCACCTATTCCCTATACGATCTCCTCCATGTTACCCTCTCGGGCACTTGACTCGCCGTTTCACACTCGGTTTCCACTTGAGGGCTTGGCGCGTGATGTCAATCAACCGTCTCCTCAGTATGTGTCCTATCCACCATCATTTCCTTCATATTTGTTGGGGAATAGGCTTTTGATTGGCTTGGTGTCCAGAGTTCTTTGTTGCTTGCCCTTTTTAGCCGTCTAATCTTCGGTATGGAGCCAGCACAGGCAACTGTTGATGAAAGTCAGCAGTAGCCTGTTCGGAGGATCCTTTTGCTAATATGCGTTCCAAGTCTCAGAACCATATAGAGAGGCACTGATTTGACATCAGTGCTCTAAAAATAAGCTGATCTATATTCAGACATCGTTGGTTCATCACTTTATACCAGCTAAAGTTACTGTTTGGTTTCACATTGAGAAACTCCCACGTCTTGTTGTATTCGCCAAGGCTGCTGAAGAAAGGTTCATCATGCTTCGAGAAATTACTTCTATCGATGATTCGTGCGTCGGTGGTATAGCGGTTAGGACGCTCGCCGACCATCCATATGGTCCGGGGTTCGACCCCGGCCGGCGCACTCCTTTACCTCACTGAGCCAGAAATAATGCTGGTAAAGAGGAAAGGTTGGGCATGAGGCTAGCAACCCCATCCTGTAAAAATTAAACACTGCTACAGAAACTTCAAGCCACTAGCTTGGAGCCCTATGTTCCACTGGGAACGTAAAGGAAAAATTATTATTATTATCATTATTAAAGCGCTAAATTTTTGGAGAACTAAGTATGTTGTGATGTGAGAGCTGGCTGCGAACATGCCGAAATTGTAGACAACAATTTACGTTTATGCTCACGCCCCGAATCCGGGTCATGAGGAAAAACAAGAATAAAGCCTAAACTTGAGGATCTCAACGACCAATCACGAAAGACTTAGAGTGTCCAAATACGATTCACAGATATATATATATGGATAAGTTTGTAAACAACGGTCACAAGCAGTACAGAATAATAATCTTCAGTAGGAAAAACCAATCAGAAGGCGTTGTTTCTCTGCTAAAATAACGATTAATAATAATGTTCTCACGAGAGTATCTGTTGCCTAGGCCTTGTATACTGTCGTTACAATTGGGCGTAACGTTGATTTCTCACATAGTAGACAATGTCTATCATAACTTTATGTCCAAACCATCCATCATCCATCCATCCACCTATACCAGTTGGCATGATGGTACATTGACATCTTATCATATTAGAAAAGTCATTTTCATTTTCTCATACCTTCCTGATTTAAAGTCTCACCGCCACGACATTTAAAAATAGCTGAGAGTAAGTTGTCTGCGCCTTGTGCGAAATAGTGTTGTAGGCCTAGTGTGGTGGTGTGATACAGAAAATGTGTGCCAACGGAATATTATTCTCACATGTTCCCACAGTTCAATTCGGCATTAGCAACAGAATACGATATATCTATTTGAACACTCTATTTGATATTAGAGTCAAAGTAATTTCCCACAGTTGAATACTGCATTGGTAACAGAATACTATGTATAGTTGAACATCCTATTTTTTGTCGCTTGATATAAACCGAAATCACACGCTCATTGATTGGTCAACGAATATAAACTGTAGATATATAAACAGCGGTTTGATCGATGGAAAATATACTTTGGCCTCCATGTCTTGCCTTCTATTACACTAGGTGTCCCCTCTGGGCCTCGGCTTCGTTTGGTGGGTCGGTACGAACCGACCATGGAGCACTATAATTATATTGGGTACTGGTGCTGTTGGCCACCTGACCTATTTCTCAAAGTTCTGTCTCTACCCACCGTTCCAGCAGTCTTCTTGCGTTGTTAATCAGCGAACTCACTGCCTCTCAGACTGTCTCACTGACGTCATGCTTGTTAAATTGTAAATTTTCATTATTTTGTGTGCTACATGGGACAGCACTGGTTTCTAGGTAGAATTTAAGTTACCTAGTATATAGTCTCATCATGAAATCTGCACATTCTCGAGAACTAGTTTTTATAATTTCATTCCTTTCCCTAAAGAGAAAATTAGCTGTCGAGTTTGATCATGAATTGAGGACCACTAAAAACCAGGGAATACTGGATAACCGTTTCTTCCTAGTTTGGGACACCTCAGTGACAGGTAGCTACAACTCCACCAAGGGGTCGAACCTACGACCTTCAGGTTACGAAGCAAAGCTCGTTGACCATTCAGCCGCTTGGTCCTAGACTCCAATGATCCATGGAATTTGATTTCTTCCAACTAGCGACTTTAGCGCGGCCACCAGTCAATGCCCTCATTTGACCTGGCGGACTTCACTGGTCACGACTTTTCACTAGAACTCCAAGCAATTTCGTCTTGTACTACATCTAGTCGCTAGCAAACATCCGAATAATTTTTAGGAGTTGAGGACAAAATCGGTTGGAGTTGTAGTGAGAAGTCTTGACCAGCGGAGTCCACCAGGTCGAGTGTGGGGAGGACAAACACTCGCCTAAGACACTGACTGGTGATAACGCTAAAATTGCGAATTGAAAGGAATCAGATTCTTTGGACCATTGGATTCTGGTCCAAAAGGTCGAGTTGTCAGTGAGCTCTTTGCCTTGTAACTTCGAGGTCATAAGTTCCACTCCCTCGGTGGGGTTATGGACCGAAGAGTCACTGAAGAGTGCCAAACTGGTGCGAAACGGCTGTCTAGTACTCTCAGAAGGTTTTCCATAATTCTTTGATTGGTATCAGTTCGTCGCTGAACTTGAAAGAAGTTAAATCCGTGCAAATTCACTCTTGAAAATGAGGGCTTTGTTGACATGGAGAATAGATGGTCGACAAATTCTGCTGCATTTGTTCAATATGCAGTTAATGTTGTTTGTGATTAAGTTTCTTATTAAATAGCTACTGTGCTTGGCAGACATACTGTGTTATCGATAATTCCTCTGTCTCTGCTAAAGTGTCTTTCCGGAACTTATTGAAGTCAACATCAACTTATTGAATAGTCAACATCGTCTATCAAAAAAGGTGCATTATCATTTGATTGTCTGTATGTCAGTCTAACTGGTTGGTTGCCGAGTTCGCATACTTCGGTGCAAGTTCTTGTCCTCTATGCCTGTTGATCTGAATCTGGTCTTTTCAATTCACAGAAGTTAAGCCAATTCCTGTGTTTAATCATTTTTGTCCACAGAACTGATCTTATCTGTCAGTAAGGTTATATGAGTAATTATATAGTCCAGAGGTACTTGTTACGACCATATTAGATGTTGTGTTACTCAGTTACACTTGATCTTGGGGAACTGTCAGTTAGTGAATGGGACATACTGCTCACTTTCTGCACACTCTGAGATCGGCTGAAGTATGGAATGAGTTAAACGCAGTATACAATGCTGCATATTTAATGCCTATCAATATCTCTCCTATCTGGAAGTTAGCATCAACGCTGATGCACTGAATACACGTCAGAAATGCCGAAGATAAATTTTTTCCAAACAACGCAATCTAATACTTCTGTGAAATATCCCGATACACCTGTCAGATGACTGTATTTTGAAGCCGTTCATATTTTGTTCAGAGTGTGTAAAATTTTCCGTGTATTTAATTATAACGATCTTCGTCGTAATATCGTTCATATGTCATAATATACCAGTGAGGATAAGTCAGTTGATATTATTTTGAAATTGCACCCTTATGAACGAAAGTACTCTTCACATCGATTAGAATCCCACGTAAAGTTAAACTTTAAGCACCACTAACTACCAATCAGCGAACAACCTTCAACGTACCAATCACACGAAAGAAGGACTTTTGATAAAAGGAAACTTTTGAAAACGTTTTGAAAAAAAGTATAAAAACCGTATATATATATATTCATCCAAATGACTATAAATGAGATCCTTTTGCGATCCGTTTATAGCCCTAATCCTATTTTTCAATCTTCCCCGAAATCATTCTATAGAATTTGTGTGCGTCCCCATAATGGGATCCACGAAATTACTGCAATGGTTCACTATATGATATATCCAAGAGATGACAGCGAGTTATAACCTTTGCATTCGTCAGTATGTACTGCAGATCCCTGTTTCACAAGTCTAGTAGTAAAGTAAGTATTAAAGTAGTTGACTTTCTGTCTGATATTTTCTCCACGAATCCTTTCCGTAGTGATATGCCATATAAACCAATCACCCAAACATTGTTGGCTAGCTCATGACCACGGTTGTATTTTTTCTTCAGTAACACGGTTTCGTCCACGTGTATGACGACACCTTCTCCGCCTAACAACGAAGTAACTCTTGCCATTTTCCGTGAGGCGATGTCTCTACAGTGCTGTTACCGCTGAACTGTTGACACGAGGCTATTTTCACTTTCAGCGGCTGCGCCTCTCACAGGGTGTTTTAAAACCCAGTAGGTACAAATACACAAAATCTGGGTCAGGAAGAGATGCTACCTAGCAAAAAATGTCCTTACGAAGTAATGAAATTATCAGCTTACCTTCTCGAATACTAACTATAGACATATCCATCAATTGACCTGCTAAAGCTTTAAACTCATAACACTACAATATGAACAAATCCTCTCCTTCCTAAGCCACCCCAAATCCAGGCAATACTGCAAAATCTTATTCTCCTCTAACTGCAAGCGTAAGTTTGTTAGAGCACGTATTTGAATCGAATCAAGCGCTATACAACCTTGAACTCACATGCATGATCCTCATTGGACAATCCGAGGTCGTTTGCTTATTGGTAGTTAGTAGTGCTTAAAGTTTAACTTGGCCGCGTTCCTATAATAAAATGTGATGTTTGATTTGATAAAAGAAATACATACTACTTATTTTACCTTTTGTTTTATACAGATTCATCCGTTAAATCGAGCTAGTGTATGCACAGGAGAAGCATTTCTTAAACAATTAGTTCATGAAGCCCAGATGGATAGAAAATCTCGTAAACAGGCAAAATTCAGTCAAATCTACCGCTACTTAAATGTATTGAATATTGAAGGTGCAATGGCAGCAAATATATTTAGCAAAGTCATGGTTCCTGTTGTAGTAGACAAAAAGCTGACAGTTATCTCTGTTCCCCCACTGACTAATAGTCATAGTACACGTGTAAGTAATGCATATGTATATGACCTCATTTTTATTTCATTTCTTTATGTTCCGAGTGAAAGATAGGGCTTCAAACTGCAACTGTAAAATTTCGGTAGCAGTAGTTGTTATTTTTACGGGTGGGAGGTTGCTAGCCTCACGCCAAGCAGTCTCTCTTAACCGGCCTTACTACCATTTTAGCGAGGTTTAGGAGTGCGTCGGCGCGAGGATTGATCCAAGAACCACGTGCGTGGTTGGCAAGCGTTCTACTGCTGAACCGTCGACGCATATATATATATATATATATATTTCTAGCATTGGCTTTTGTAGGGATTTAGTTTGATTGGTTGGGGGTTTCACTGTGAGCTGACATCAGTTACAGAATCATTAGAAAACCTGAGAGCACTAGACAGCTGTTTCATCCTAGTTTGGGACTGTTATGTACTGCTGCTGAGTGAGTTATTAGTTTGTTTATTAGATGTATCACACAGTGATGAAACAGTATTATTTACTGGATGACAAGGTTTCGAACACAATGTATTGTTCATAATCATATCAATTTTTTTATTTTAGTTAGTTTGAGTTATTAGTAGTTTTCCCCGTCGCCAATTATGTTATGTACTCGTCGAGTAGCTAATAGTCCTGACGCGGAAAGAGGGAAATCAGAAAACCACCAAGTTTACGATGATACTTGTATTTTCCAGACAAGGAAAATAAATGTCACACAAGAGTGTGAGTGAAATGGTACGTAGTGTACGAAACGTGGGGACAAGTATGAACAAGTATACAAAGCAAAAGTATGCATGAAAATGGCTAATACACATGAACCAATAAGACAGTCTTAACATGATTGGTTGTGATGTCACATGACAACAAGGTCATACATGTTTATTTAGTTAGTGGACAGACAAAAGCATATTGTCAGTTATAATGAAATATCGATCCATATACACATAGCAAAATATAATAGACTGTCAAAAACAAAACAGACATCATGTGGATACATATCAGGGACTTCTCATCAGTATTCATCCATCGACAGCTTTCGAACCCAGGACCTTCTGGTTATAAGGCGAGCTGGCTCATAGACCATTAAGCCACTGGGATTTGATCCAATTTCCAGCCAGTCCATGAATTCTAACTTCTGCCAATTCATGACATTGTGCAACTACTTCGCAATGTTTTCTTCGAAGAGTTACTGCCTCACCTGCAACTTGTTGCACCCAACTGGTCATGATTTCCCAGTAGAATCCCAGGTCGCTACCTGAATAGAGCCAGTCACTAGTGAGCATTAGATCAATTTTCAAGTATTGGTTTTTGCAGGGATTCATTTGGTTAATCAGCATATTTAGAGTTCGGGTAGTTGCATTCAACAAATTAATGCAGGGAACAAGATGTTAAATCAAATTCGCGATTTGCAGTTTAATTCGTAATTTTGCAGTTCGCCCAAATAACTAGCTAGAAATGTTTGATTCGGCTCTCTAGACTGAGTCAAACGAGGTACATTTCTGGTAAGCTCGGCTCCAAAGGAGCGAAACCGCCGTTCAGTGTTCTATCTGACTGGCTAGCGCATACCACCGGTTGATTTGGGTGCTATACAACCACTCATTTCAGGCAATCAGTAGTGTGCGTTCTATGAAGCAGAACTTTATATGTGCAAAGTTGTATGTCGAAAACAGACCTACAGACAGATGAAGCAGAACATTCATCGAAGGTATTTTTGGCGGTGTTTTCCGTTGCATCCATCAGATGTACAATAACTGAATACATCTCCAAAACTTATTATAACGTCGAAACTGACTTCAAGTTCCAATTAGTCCACAACATGAAGAGAAATTGGCCAAAGATAGTCTGTTTCCAACTTTACACTGATGAAGCTCTTCTTACGTATTCCTTGTATATAGGGCTTCAAACATTTTGAAGTTTGACGACATCCTGGACTTTTTCAACAGCTGTCATCATTCAGTCCAGTTCATATTAGAGGAGTCCGACACAAAAATACATTTTCTGGGCGTTCAATTAAGAAGACGTAAACAACATGGAACGCTAAATGGATCCATCTACATAAAGCTGAAATGAAACGGATAACTCATTAACTTTCATAGTTGGTTACTCAGAATGTTTCATCACGAAATCTAGGAAACCTAAACCACTTAAACCGCCTACACTTTCTGCTCCCAAAAAGCGTCTCTACTTGAAACTTCAATTCAACAGAGACTCACCAGCAGATATACTGAGAAACCTCCTGTCCCGTTCATTGAAGAAAACGTTCTTGGAGGCTGAACTTCAAATAACTTTCTCTAGGAAACCAATGATTCGCATGCACTTGAAAGATAAGCTACCACTGCTGGCCTCATCAATGTGCATCTATCAGTTCACCTGTTCGTATGGAGCTGGGTATATCGACAGTACCCAGCGTTTGCTGTGCAGACGTATAATCGAATACTTACTGTCATGATTGTATAAAGGCAAAAGAAAGACTCCCGCACAGCTCTTTCGGCGAACAGGTGATCATATATATGAACATCAAGCTTAACCCATAAGCCAAATTCAAAGTTATCAACCTTCTATCTTTTTCGGTAGTAGTAGCAACCAATAAAACTAAGTGAGTTTTAGATCTGTGTCAGCTGGGAGTCGAACCCAGCCGACTTGTGTGTTTGGCGAGTGGTGTTTAACTAAGCCACAGATAAGGATAAACTGAAGCATGACTGGTCTGCGCTGGTTGCCAGTTTAGAGATAGAGGATAAAATGGTCGAGCGTGTTGATCACTTCATTTATTTGCAAAGTGATATCTCAGCACAGATATAGAGAAGCTCGTGTGGCACTCACTTGGTGTATATGTGATACCTGACAATCGATATCCAGTGTCTATGTGCTTTAATTTGATCAAATCAAATTGAACTGCATGCCATTTCTCTCCAACTGTAATCGCTCAAAATTTGTCTAAATGTGGCTTGTACTACTGATAAGATATACCAGTAGTATATACATGCAAATTGCCAGAAAGCCACCAAATTGGAAATCAACCTTTTGAGACAATGGCTTCAGAGGAAGGGGTGTTTATTCCTCAAATCTCGATCCAGTTTACATTGTGGACATGAAATAATCTCATTGGATAGCCTTTCGCCTCATTCATTATAATAAAGGTTTTTGTATTTCCCAATGGATGAAAAACAAAACGATATTACTGTTTTTACTGACGTTTCGCTATTTAATGCTAATAGCTTTCTCAAAGTATTATTAAACCGGAATTTACAAAATCTCAGCATATATATAACAAAGAGTTAAGGGGTAAGAAAATAGACTTAGGTCAAGTTAAAAGGACATACTGAAAGTCAGAATAGCAATGAAGATCACTAAACCAAATATCAAACTTAATAGTACATCTGTTATGATATCAAAACAAAGTTTACTAACTTGATCATCGTTCGTCAGTCTGGGGGCATTTTTCGTTGTCAAGTTGGTGAATTGGTAAAGATAAGAAAACTAAGTGTAGATTGTTGGATTTTATCAGTGTGTAAAATTTTGAAAGTAGTGTGTGTTTACATAGTGAACTTGCTTATCACATTTGTGTTGATTTTGCCACTTCATGGGGGGAGGGGGGTGTTGTAACCAGGTCAGATTCTGTTTTAGTCCATCATCATTCCTATTCAGGCAATTTGGATTCCACTTAATATGAAGTGCTTCTGATGATATTAGACGTTCTTTGTGATTTCTGAAGTTTTTCTGGATTATTTGAACATTATCAAAATCAATATTGTGGCCTGATTCTACTTTGAGAAAGCTATTGGCATTAAATAGCGAAACGTCAGTAAAAACCACATCGTTTTGTTTTTCATTCATTGGGAAATACAAAAAACTTTATTATAATGAATACCATATACCCAATGCCCAAATTTTTTCAAACCGTTAAAAGTGAACTTGTTTTGGATATATATAACTTTCGTATCATTGTTTAACCTTAGGCCAATCGTCGACCAATCAGAACGCTTTATTGTCTTCTGGCCTAGCCGACTTTTAATATAGTTTAAAAATATTTGTTTACTTTACTAAAAGGTTTGTTTGTTAGCATTTCTTCTGTCTTCTGCGTTACATAATTGTCTAATTATGTCTAAATTTCTTATTCCAGTTGAAGGTTGATACACGTGACATCTTGATTGAAGTTACCGGTATTAATCTGCCTTTATGCCAAAAATTCGCTGAGTTGGTCATTGCTTGGTTACTAGAAAATACTTGCTGCCAGACAGCAGCAGTACAGGCCACCGGTGGTGCCGCTGGCAGTGGTGGTGATAAGACTGCTGACAACGCAACATCACAACAATCTCAACTGGTCAACGAAGTGAACTCCAAGTTAACTGTAAACAACACTGGTGTCGTCGTCCCTACAAATTCCTTGGTTGTCCGTCCTATTCGTGTTGTCGGCATCGATGCTGACTCAAATCTGAGTTTCTTATTCCCATCTCGAACTGATTTGACTGATGCAAAGTTCCATACTATTCGTTAGGCCATTAATTAAAGCATGATAACAATTATTTACATAATTATTATTTTATTCTGTGACACAGAGTGGTATTGGTTGGATTGCCATGGCAATTTTCTTCATTACATTTTTGCTTATGGTGTATATGAGTATTACCAAACTGTCATTGTTTATCATCATTCATTTTGTAATATTCTTACTATCCTTTTTATACATAAGCACTGACAGACATATTGTTATCATTTTTTAAGGAGGAACTCAAACAGAGATGTTACTGTTTTACATCTAACTTTCACAATAAACCTGATAATTATTATACTAAGAAGTGGAAGTGCTTTTAGAAGTGTGTGGGCGGTTGTTACTTCCCGGCTGCCCCACACCGTGGAAGTTGATTGATTCTTCGGGTACCTGAAACAGAAAGAAGATTAGTGTTGCGTGACCGCAGAGCCCAGGCGACAACTGCTTGAGGCCGGCCGGTCACACATGGCTTGTGTGGACTGATTTCTGGGATTGGTTCCGTATTAGTAAACTTACCCCAGGTTACGGATCACCTTAGGGTAAGTCGGGATGTAAAAGTTTCTAACCCCTTCTCTCCGGAATGGAGAGACAGCATAGCTGGCACGCTGGTCATCGTAGGTGGACATTCTAATATGGTTACTGGCTCTACTACCTCACGTTTATGTACTTTAGAGCCGACACGATCAACCTCACGTACGATGTGTGTCATTCCTGCTTTATATCCCATGAAAGCTGTTAGATGGGGTGGGAGGGACCTTCTATCTCGTGGGAAAGCCTTACACTTTCCTCGAATGCGTCGGCTGCGCCTTTTGGGTGTGAACCCAAGCGAACCATGACGTGGGGCCGAGAACTTTCTATGCGACATGGTGCGAAACACGTGAGGGCTTACGGCGAGTTGTCATCTAAAGTGGTGACGACCAGTGGTGTCCGTGAAGGATGCCCATTATCCCCATTTCTATTCAACTTCATCATAGATGTACTAATGGACTTAACCCTAAGTGACTTCAGCGACTCAGGGATTGACTTGCTACCAAGGAATAATCTCGTTGCCTTAGAATATGCAGACGATATAGTCTTTCTAGGCGAGGACGCTGAAAAAATGCAGAGTCTTCTAAACACCTTGAGCTGCAATCTACGAATGTTTGGCGTGCGATTCGCTTCCGCCAAATGCAAGATGATGTTACAGGACTGGACTACATCGACGCCTAGTTTAAAAATAGGAAGTGAAGTGGTAGAGCACGTTGACCGCTTCACTTATTTGGGAAGTACCATCAGCCAGTATCAACGGTTGATCTCTGACGAAATCTCAGCACAGATACAGGGGGCTCGTTTCGCATATGCCAGTTTACGCCGTCTCTGGCCTAGTAGGCGTGATATCCGGCTGGCTATCGACCAAAGGGCGAGTGTACTACTCAGCAGTACGCTCCGTCCTCCTTTATGGCTGTGGGTAAGACATGGCCATTGAGAGTGGAAGACATGAAAAGATTAGCTGTCTTTGGTCATAGGTGCCTGCGTTCTATTTCCCGTGTGAAGTGGTTTAACAATAAGGTGAGCAATATTGACGTTAGGCCTCGGTCGAGTGCTAGGTAAGGAGGGGAAATCAATCGACGAGGTTGTGAAGCTACATTGACTGAGATGGTTAGGAGATGTGTTACGTATGCCTAGTCATCGCCTTCCTCGACAATGAGCAATTTTAGCGGATATAGCGTCAGGCTGGAAAGGAGCTAGCGGCGGTCAAACAAAACTTGGCACCAGTCAATGAAATCTACAACAGTTAGTTTAAGCCATCCACGTAGGAAGGTGTAGACTTCCTGGTTGGGGTCCTCGGGACGGTAAAAATCAATGGTTAGAAACAATTGGTGACATGGCTCATAATCGTTCTCAGTGGCGCAGTTGCATCCACTCCTTGTGACTTATGATTTCCAATGAAACTATATTGTTCTTCGTTATTACTATTCCTTTGTCTCACACCTCTCTTTACTGTCTCTATTATGCATTTCTTGTACTTTCTTCTCTTGCTTTGTGTGCTACAAGGAGTGGAGTGTGGCGACTTGAACTGCTGTACATTGGTGCAAAGTTCCATGTTGATAACAGACAGACAGATAGTCTTCTCTCTGTCTCCACCGATCACTCTGTAGCGTTATTTCTATGTCAATTCTATTCCCCCGGCATAGTGTAAGAAAGATTCTTAGACAATCCCAGTAACTGCTTTTAGTCTAATCGCTATCCTAACAACTTTCCTGGCATGGTAGACCTGCGGGAATATTGGTTCCAGCCAGTGCAGCTTGTTGGGTCATCACGATGTGCAAGCTTGACCACCACGTGAAGGTAGCAGCTATCGGTCGGGATTATACTAAGAAAATTGGATGTGAGTGTACTGTGATTGCTAGTGGGTTGGTAGTTGTGAATGACCCAATGGCTTAATTTTTATCCTATGACTGTGATTGAGGCAGTTCTTTTCTTTATGACAAAGGAGAGGGTGCGAACAGCGTAGATATTAAGTCACACTTTCTGTTATTCCCCTTTAAATAATATTGTCAAACACATTAGTGTGTAGAGAAAATCAGTTAAGGATGTAGGATGTGGGTTCAAGAAAGAGAAAGACAGTGAATGTACTTGCTTATGCGTCTGTCACAAACTCGTCGCCAATATGTTATGGTGTCGTTGCCAATATTATGATGTGACCAAGTGTAAATATGCGGTAATGAGATATAACCGACGATAACGTACAGACTGGTACTGCTGAGTACTTAATTTGTCCTGACGCAAAGAGTAAAATCAGAAGACTACCATGTTCACGAATGGATACGTGTATTTCCCAACAAGGAAAGTTAACTGTCACACAAGAGAGTGAGTGGTAAGGTACTAAAGAGGACGGGAGAGTGTGAAAGTGTACAAAAAGAGAGTATCAACTGTACAATACAAGAGTATATATGAAAATGACTAATTTACATGAACCAGTAAGATAGACAGTAGTTTTTTTTTACCACCATTGGGTTCTGATTGGTAGTAATCTCATGTGACAAAAAGGTCATACATTGTTTATTTAGTTAATGGACAGACAAAATATATTGTGAGTTATAATGGAATAACGATCCATAGACATATAGCAAAATATATCACTGTTAAAACAAAGCAGACATGTGACTACATATCAGAGTCATACTTCTTTTGTGAAAGAACTGATCCGATCATCCAAGCTGATGTAAATGAAATGGGATTTAAATTTTGGGCTGGCAAAGTTCAACAATAGCGCACGAGTGACCTTCAGCTGACCAATCATAAAAATGAGGAATATTTGCCCAAAAATATGATGTATATTGACAAGAAAACGCTTGAAATTGCATTAAACAAGTTATCTTTCTCTGACATGGCTTAAAAATACGTCCTAGTTATATCGAGGAGTGTCGGTGGCTAAGTTAAACTAGTTTCTGTACATGTGTATTCACCGAGATGACTACAGATAAACTGTTTTTGTGAATTGTTTCTCTCTCTCTCAGCCTGCTTGCAGTCTTCCAAAAAAGCCTTCGGTTGAACCTTTATGTGGTTTCCAGTAAGAGGATAGACGACTACTTACCAGGAAAACGTGGATAATAGAACAAATTAAAATAAATGACATCGGCTATAAATCTATGCCTAATCGTAACCCGTAAGCTTAATCCTGACCCTAACACTAACCCTAACCTTAATCATAACCCTTATCCAAACGGTAATACTAGTTGTAACCCTGATCTAACCCTAAGCCCTAATCCTAACCCTAAGGAGCTATTCATACATTGTCCAAACAGTACTTAAAAGCGTGATCTGGGTGAAATTTACTTCTAAGTTGGTGAATAGCGTTGATATTTCAGTTATGATAATGACAGATGTTGTTAGCCAACGACTAGCATGTGTTCAAGGTCATTGGAGCGTTTACACTTCTGGGACGCTATTGTTGAACTTCGCCCTTGGACTTTATTATGACTGAAAATGAAGTATTAATATGACAGTTCCATATCTTCGCATTATTATACTGCCGCGATAGCCACTGATTTTGCGTTCTGCTACGACTCCATATGCCTTAAGGCTGAAACGGGTTGTCCTGTGAAGTTATACTGTACTAGAAAGGCTCTCTGATTAGCGGTAGATTCATAGACAGTTGTCTCAGTGGTGTGGTATTAATAAGAAGTTGGGCTGCAAGCCGAAATGAAATCCAGAACAACATCAGGAAGGAACCACTATGAACATTAGATTCGGAGGAAATAAAATGGTAGATAAATCTGGGAAATGATTGGGCAAAGTAATGAGGGAAACTTTTTCCTGTCAAATGTGAGTCGACAAGTAATTCGAAAATCTGGGGTAGAAAAACTGCCTCTTTGGAACAATTCTTTTTTTGTCTACTAATTTGGATGGACGAACAGGTATTATTATTATTATTGTTTCCTTTAGTTCCTAGAGGGGCATAGGGTTTCAGCCGCACGTCTCTATTGCGTTCCTTTCTCCTCCAACGTTTCCACCTGGCTCCACGTCTGCCCCCAGATGCTTTCATCTCCTCTTCACATGACCTCCTTCATGTCACCCTCGCACTGACGACCAACTCGCCACTTTCCTTTTTGGGTTCCACTCGAGCGATGGCCTGGCTTGTATTGTCACTTGATGATTTGTTTTCTTAGAGTATAGCCAATCCGATCCATCTCCCATTTCTTCCTGCATATTTGTTTCACAGTTGGTTCCTACTTCCCGGTTTGTCCGCTCCCAGAGATCCCTCACTATTGCTGATCTTTTCTGGCCGGCCATCTGATCTTGAGTAGTATTGAGCGAAGACAGCTGTTGATGAAGGTGTGTAGTTTGTTCGAAGTGCCCTTCGGACGAACAGGTAATGGTGGTAATCTTCTATAATTGCCAATGACTAGTACTTACTTCACGCATGAGTGGAATCCAGTAGAGGGAATGCGTCATGTTGTTTTATATCGCCTTTAGAGCATGGTGAAACATTGCCTTTGTTTAAATAAGCTGCTCTTGAACCGTTTATTGTTCAGCTCACAGATGATGTGTAGATTAACTTAACATTTTACTTGAACGTAATAATTGTCTGCCTCTAAAAAATCTGGCACTATATATATATATCCCGACCGAAAGCTGCTACCTTGACGTGGTGGTCGGGCTTGAACACCGCAATGACCTAATCAAGCTATACTGGCTGAGACTTATGTCTCTTGAGGTTCTACCATGCCAGGCAGGTTGTTTGGATAGCGGTTAAACAAAAAGCAGCTACCCAATCCAACATCATGTCCAATACAAAATTACAAAATTTCATGCCGGATCGGCCGTGGCCCGGATTAACAACGACCGCGCTTCCTGCTGCCGTGTCACAGGGCAGGAGTGATAAATCTGCTACTGAGACACACCAAACAAAAAAGAACGAACAAAAACAGGCCGCGTGTGACCGGCCTCAAGCAGTTGTCCCCTGGGCTCTGCGGTCACGCAACCAACTTCCACGGTGTGGGCAGCCGGGAAGTAACAATCGCCCTCACAATCCGAAATGCACACGAAACCTCTCTATTACTCACTCATCTTTGTCTTCATCTTCATCTCTATCATCTTGCCTTCCTTCCACTGATGCAACTCCTCGACTTGATAGCTCTCCACTTCCTCTCCACTCTGCGTCCACTAAAAACGATGGAAGCCAAAAAACCACCACCGACAGCCTCTTAAAGCCGCGCCACCAATTTCATATAGGAGCTCTTAATGTTAGGACACTTTGCCAAATAGGACAACAAGCATCACTAGCCAAGACCCTGGCATCACGAGCCATTGATGTATGCTGTGTTTCAGAAACACGCATACAAGACCCAAGTGTGGTTATTCACCTAACCCCACCTGGCCAACAGGTTGAATCTGCAAAATTCACCTTGAGGGTGTCAGGAGATGCCACAGCTAGTTCACGAGGATTAGCTGGCGTAGGGATAGCTTTGAGTACTAGGGCAGAAAAGACATTGCTTGACTGGATCCCGGTAGATAGCCGAATGTGTGCTGTCCGCCTGAACGGATCAGTAAGAAGGAGGAAGGACTGCACTACTCGCCGATGCCTTTTCGTAATCTCCGCCTACGCCCCCACTGACTGCAGTTCAGATGAAACGAAGGATGAGTTCTACCAAAAGCTGTCTAGTTTGGTGGAAAGGCTAAACGCTCAGACATAGTCGTTCTAGCTGGTGACTTTAACGCTCAAGTAGGGAAATTGTGTCAATCTGAGAAGGATGTCGGTGGCACCTATGGAGTTCCGTGCCAGCGAACCGACAACGGTGACCGTCTCCTACAGTTCTGCTCTGATAATCATTTGTTTCTTGTAAGCACTAACTTTAAACACAAGGAGAGACACTGTTTGACTTGGAGACCCCCTTCATCAAACCAACGCTGGACACAAATAGACCACATAGCAATAAGCTATCGTTGGCGTGGGTCGGTAGGAGATTGTCGCTCCTTCTGGAACACGTGCGTAGATACCGACCATGCACTGGTCCGCGCTCGGGTGTGCTTACGACTGAACGGACGTAGGAAACAGCTGGCGGTAAAACCATCACGTCCCCAGCTCGATCAGGAAACTAAATCCGTATTTGAGGAAGAACTAGCTAAACACATATCTGTGTTCGACAGCTGTGCTCACCCTGAAGAAGCTTGGAAAAATATCCAGGCAGCCATAGATACAGCTGTAAAAGCTGTGAATAAGGTAAACCCAAAGGTGAGTAAAAACCACTGGATCTCCACCGCCTCATCCGAACTGATAGATGCTAGAAGACTTATTCCGGCGAGCTCCGAATTCAATGAGGAGCGAAAGCTGCACAAGAGGAAACTTACGAAAAGTCTCCGCAAGGACCGTGAACAGTGGTGGGCGACAAAAGCCAAAGAGATGGAGAAAGCTTCGAGGATAGGCAACACCAGGCAACTCTTTGGACTCATCAGGGAAACGGGTGGGAGAAGACAAATCATCAGTGAGACAATCTCGGAAAAAAATGGCACTATAATTAGCTCCAGGATAGACGACTGGATCGTTGGAAAGAGCATTATGAGGAGCAGTTTAATTTGCCCACAGCCACGCTCAACCTTCCGAGCATCCAACACCTCCCTGAATGGGATATAGACACAGGTCCTCCGTCACTAACTGAGGTTACTAAAGCTGTCACCAATCTGAAACTAGGCAAAGCAGCGGGACCTGATGGAATGACTCCAGAGGTATTTAAGTACGGTGGAGACAGCTTACTGTCCGGATTAACTGAGGTACTAGGCAGCGTCTGGGAATCAGAAGAAGTCCCATCGGGTTGGTGTAAGTCACTGATTATCCCCATATACAAGAAGGGAGACAAGTCTTCCTGTGATAATCACAGAGGGATTAGCTTGACTAATATAGTATCTAAAGTCTTAGGCTCAATAATCATGCGTAGACTGAGTGGTGCTCGGGAAGCACAAACACGAGAGAGCCAGGCAGGCTTTAGACCAGGAAGAGGGTGTATTGATCATATCTTCACCCTCCGACAGATTCTAGAACATAGGCATTCCTACCGGCGTCCAACAGTCATTATATTTCTTGACCTAAAGGCAGCATTCGACTCTGTCGATCGGGAAGTTCTCTGGAGATGCTTGGCTGTAAAGGGAATTCCAAGAAAATATATTGCACTGATTAAGGCACTCTACTCGTACTCATACAGCCAGGTGAGGGCTTACGGCGAGCTGTCATCTGAACTGATGACGACCAGTGGTGTCCGTCAAGGATGCCCATTATCTCCTTTTCTATTCAACTTCATCATAGATGTGTTAATGGACTTAACCCTAGGTGACTTCAGCGACTCAGGGATTGACTTGCTACCGGGAATAATCTCGTTGACTTGGAATATGCAGACGATATAGTCCTTCTAGGCGAAGACGCTGACGAAATGCAGAGTCTTCTAAACACCTTGAGCCGCAATCTACGAATGTTTGGCATGCGATTCGCTCCCGCCAAATGCAAGATGATGTTACAGGACTGGACTACATCGACGCCTAGTTTAAAAATAGGAAGTGAAGTGGTAGAGCACGTTGACCGCTTCACTTATTTGGGAAGTACCATCAGCCCCAACGGGCTGATCTCTGACGAAATCTCAGCACGAATACAAGGGGCTCGTTTCGCATTTGTTAGTTTACGCCGACTCTGGCGTAGACGAGATGTTCGACTATCGACCAAAGGGCGGGTGTACTGCTCATCAGTCCGCTCCGTCCTCCTTTATGGTTGTGAGACCTGGCCACTGAGAGTGGAAGACATGAAAAGACTAGCTGTCTTTGATCATAGGTGCCTGCGTTCTATTTCCCGTGTAAAGTGGCATAATAAGGTGAGCAACATGGAGGTTAGGCGTAGAGTTCTAGGTAAACAGGGGAAATCAATCGACGAAGTCGTGAAGCTACAAAGACTGAGATGGTTAGGACATGTGTTACGTATGCCAAGCCATCGCCTCCCTCGACGAGCTATGTTAGCGGATATAGGGTCAGGCTGGAAAAAAGCTAGCGGCGGTCAAACAAAAACTTGGCATCAGTCAATGAAATCCACAACAGTTGGTCTAAGCCACGTAGGAAGGTGTAGACTTCCAGGCTGGGGTCCTCGGGACGGTAAAAATCTATGGTTGGAAACAATTGGTGACATGGCTCAAAATCGTTCTCAGTGGCGCAGATGCATCCACTCCCTGTGACTTATGATCTTCAATGAAACTGTTTTGTATTTCTTTATTACTCCTTTGTCTCACACCTCTGCTCACTGTTTCTATTATGCTTTTCTTGTACTTTCTTCTCTTGCTTCGCGTGCTACACGGAATGTGGCGACTTGAACTTCCGCACATTTGTGCAAAGTTCTATGTCGAAAACAGACATATATATATATATATATATTGATTTACAGCTTGATTCCACACTGTATTTACGGTACAAGTATGGAATTTTCAGCATGGATATCGGCAGCCCAAATTTTGCAGCCCCACCATTGATATCAGGTGTGCGTCGGTGCGGGCTCGAACCCCCGACCATGTGCATGGTCGGCGAGAGTCCTGACCACTGTGCCACCGACGCACTGTTGTTGAGATAGATGTAAGGAATTCAATAACTTGCAACCGTAGATTGATAAAATCCCACGTCAACTGATTAGTGCAGTAGGTTTGATGATTTCATCTAGCTTTGGACTGAAGATGCGAAACTGAAAAGTTCTTATGATGACCACTAGTATAAGTATGGATGGTCAGACCGGAATACCTAGAAAAGGTTTTGCTTAGTCCTCGATTTTTCATGCACAAGGGTTAGTTCGTAGTAAATTGATTTGTTCCAAATTTGGTCACAGATTGATGTCACCTAAAAGAATTATTGGAAACCAAAGAGTGCTAGATGGTTGTTTCATCCACCGGGATTGGGACCCATGACCTCTTTGTTACAAAGCAAGCTGATAGACCACCACCCTGTCGAATATCCCATGAATTCCAACATCTACCAGTTCTTGATTTCAGCGTGAGACTACCGGCCAATGTAATTGGCGAGTATATGTCCTCATTCTTTGCAAATTCTCGGAAAATGACAGATATTGAACGAAAAGCTATAAGGAGCGGTTAAACTAGCCTTAGCTCAATTATCGGGGACAAACTTTTCATATGCCAGAGTAAGAGCTAGGCAAGAGTGGATCAGGATTCGGCCCCCCTCTGATGGAGAGCCGGGAGCTTCAGGCAATGAACAAGATTCCCACTAGTTTGAATTTCTGCTACGATTATGTACCACCCAACTTCGGTGTTATAACTGTAGGGAATTCAAGGAAGACGTTTTCACCTTGCTCTATCTGCGCCTGAACTAATCTGCCTATCTGCTTGTCGTACCTTCCGATTTAGTAAAGCACGCAAATATCAAAAGACAAAGGCTGGACTGTGACTGTGTATTGAAGTGCCACAACGACAAAGAAAGCCATGGTATTTATACATTTTACAACAATATGGACAGCTGACAGCATTTGAAATAATTGATCTTAATAGCCAATAACAAAGTGCGTGAGAGATGATAATATACCATATGTGCGAGATTGACAGTCAATAACAAATGTGTGGGAATGATAATATACCATATATGCAAGATTAACAGTCAATACCAAAATGTGTGAGAATGATAATATACCATATATACAAGATTAACAGTCAATACCAAAATGTGTGAGAATGATAATATACCATATATACAAGATTAACAGTCAATACAAAATTGTGGATCCTATCTTCGGCCTAAATAGGACATTGGTATTGGTTTTTCCACTTTGCCTTGTTCAGAGAGGTGTTTTTAGTTTGAAATGTCTATCTGGTAGGACTTCAGAAAGGCCTAAGATTGGTGATAAGAGTATTGTTATTCGTGTGTTGTGTTCTGAGGGGAACATAAGGCTTCAGTAGCACATCTCTGTTGCACTTAGTTTTGTGGATGATCTCCATATCACACTAGTTCCACTAACCCACTTCACTTCCCATTCGCGCTCCACGGAAGCGTCTGGCTGTTTATGTCTCACAAGCGTACTTACAACAGTTGGTTGCCTTTTCAGTCTATATTTGTTAGTTTTCTCGTGTAAATTTCCGAGTTTGTGCAACACATTGGGCATAAATCATCGTTGAAATCCACATATTTTAGGATATTTTCGTCGTTCTACCTGTTCGCCCATCGTCTGTGACACGGTCCAATGCACAACAGTCAGGAAGATCATTAATGATCGTGAGCAACCTTTTCTCACCGCTTTCTTTACTTCTAAGTCCTCAGTGGGCTTTCCATTGTAAAGTGCTCGACATTCAACATCATTATAAAGCTGTTGAATGTGACTTATAAATGTTTGCAGTACAGCAGTTGATAAATTACTTCCCCGTTTAAGGCCTTTTCAAAGTTGATGAAATTGAAGTAGGTAGTTGACTGCCATTCTATTCTGTTTTCGATCACGTTGTGGGACACTGCAATTTGGTTCATGCATGCCTGAAACCCAGCCTGTTCTGGGCGTTGTTTTTCATTCACGAGACTGTCTAGTTTCTCTAGGATAATGTGGCATAATACTTTGCACGGTATGGACTGGATTATGATACCACGCTTAAGTTACCTTTCTTAGGTAATTTGAAAAGCACTTGTTTTCTCATTCATTGTCGGTGTGTACCTTTCCTTCCTTCCAAACCTTCTATAATAGTCCTATGAGCATAACCGCTGTGGGTCCGTTTTCTGGGCTTCTAAGGGATTCCATCTTGTACTTTTGCTTTCACGGCTTTTACCAACTTTATGACTTTTTACTTTTGTCGGAGGGTTGATGTTAACTGGCGGTTCTGCCTTTGCTGTCGATGGTATTTCTGGACGCATTGTAAACCTGGCAACTGCCTCAAGAGACGTTTGAAGTGATAGGCACTGTGTTATCGTTGTTTTTCCTCTTTGCTAATTAGGTTTTTTTCATTACCTCTCGCTGGTTTCATCTGTGTTGATCTCTTTTTGCGGATAATGACCTGATCGTTTAATGAATTGTTTTGAGATGTCTTACCTGCAGTCTGTTCTAGTCCAGCTACGCCAGTGTGTTGTAGGTGTCTTGTGTCCTTCATAGCACTTTTCTCCACTCCTTCGTTCAGTGCCCTGTAGGCTGTACTCAGCTTTTCCTCTCGTTGTCTACACTAATAACGTATGTGGTCGTGTGATACGGACAATGTGTTCCAACGAAATATTATTCTCACTGTAAGAATCGTTGTATTTGTTGGTGTTAACGTCTGAATACTGTTCCCACAGTTCATTAGTGCATCAGCAACAGACTACTATATATATGTAATATTTGGAACATAGAAACAAAGAACTTGTTACGTGGCTAATGATACGGGAGTGAGAAGGATAATCCATCTATGAGAGTACCGATTAGTTCGTTCCCAGACTAGGCCTTGATCACTAGATCATTTTAATTCTACATCTTTTCACTATTCTACATGGGTTTCCTCAGTGATTTAGTTTAATGTCTCCCCACCTATCTCGAACACTTCTGGAGCCATGATGACGTCATCCCCTTGTTGGTTGCCCAAAATCTGCCTTCCTATCATCCGTTAGAATGTTGATGTCTTATCCACTACTACTTGCAGAAGTCTTCCTTCTTCTCCATCGGATCTACGTTGTTTTTTAGGTGCGTAAGATTATATAATTGCAATTTTCCTTCGTTTTGAGTCGAATCCTACTGTCAGGATTCTGGATAATACTGATCGTCATTCTATGAGACACGAAATTAAGATGAGGTGCATATTAGAGGAATTTAACTAACCTCATCCAACCTTAACTTTTAATACAGAAGAAAAATCAAACTGTTTCTATCTCGTTTCTGGATGTTCTGTTGACAAAATTAGTAGTAAGAGGAATAATAAGTAGAAGCGTAGACTGCAGGTCTACAACAACTGGAAAATATTTTGGTTTAGTTATGTTCTTGTAAGCTGGTTGATTTAATTGCACAGCTGTAGGTTTTAATATAATATGAACTTATTCTCCATGAATGATATAATTGTGTGTGAATGAAACTGTGTTCAGACACTGTTTCAAAGAGTTGAAAACACAGTAGCACTCGAGAATTGAAAAGAATGGAAGATAAATACCTACAAACAGTCTCCAAAAAGAATGGTCATCCTCACAATTTCATCGAAAAGTGTTCAAACTCGAGTCATAACATCAACATCAAAGGCTACAAGCAAATTGATCCTACCAAATATTAAAAAATATATATATATATATATATATATATATATATATATATTAGCCAGCTAGCGAAATCACTTCATTCGATATTGTGTAAACCAAAAGACACAACACAAAAGGAGATAAAATTAACAACATTTACAAAATAAACTGTATGAACTGCAATAAACGTTACATAGGTCACAGTGGGCATCGCCTTCGAATCCTCATCCAAGAACACAAATTAGCTGTAAAAAGATAAAAAATATATTTTACGAGTTGATCACGGATTGATATCAGTTAGAGAACCATTGAAAACCAGGGAGTACTGGACAGCTGCTGTTTCATCCTAGTTTGGGAATCATCGGCAGTACGCACCCACTGGGATTCGAACCCGGGACCTTCCGGTTACAAGGCAAGCTCGTATACCATTCAGCCATTGGGACCCGATTCAATGGCTCGAGAATTCTAACTTCTACCAATTCGTGATTTAGCGCGACCCCAGTACTCCCTGGTTTTCAATGGTTCTCTAACTGATATCAATCCGTGATCATCTCGTAAAACATAACTATTCCTTACAGACCAAACTATAGAAAATAAAATATATAATCTTTTGGATCCATGCATGCGATTAATTACGGACACAAATTCGATTGGAATAATGTAGAAATTTTAAATAGAGGGAACGCCAGGAAATTCCTAGAAGCCTGATACTTAAGTGAATCAACCAGCACACATTATTACAGACCAAATTTACCAGCTCATGAAAAGTAAATCATATGACAAGGAAGTTCGAATTTCAAGTCAATAAAAATATGAACAATATAGAGATGTAAATTAATAATCAGTGGTTGCTAGGAGATGCACTTCTATCATTCATGACGAATTCGAATGAATTCATTTTGTATTAAAACCTGAGTTGAAGTTGTTGTCTAAATGATGGACGACAAAAGCTTCTCAATTAAATTAATAACCAGCTGAGAGAATACAACTGTACCAAAATCGTTATTTCAAAACTGGACAATTACTCGTTTTCTGATTTGACGCCTTCCACAGTACAAACGATATCTAATTAAATGTTTGCTTCACCCTGCATGAATTATTTGTTCGGTCCAAATACTAGGTAGTATATTTATAATGTAACAATAGAGGGCAAGACACGCAAGCCAAAGTATATTTTTCATTAATCAAACTGCTGTTTATATATCTACAGTTTATACGCGTTAACCAATCACTGAGCGTGTGATTTCGGCTTACATCAAACGACATGAAATAATAGAATGTTCAAATATACACAGTATTCTGTTACCAATGCAGTAGGGAACTGTGGGAATAACGTTTCGGCTCTAACATCCAATCGAATGTTCAAATAGATATATCTTATTTTGTTATTAATGCCAAATTGAGTTGTGAGAACATGTGAGAATAATATTCCGTTGGCACACATTGCCTGTATCACACCACCATGGATATTCCATGACATTTTTGAATAAACACTATTGAATTTGTCAAGAACAAAGTCCATGGCGCTTATATTTCTGAAAAAAAATATATATATATCAGTGTTTCTAAGATGACAATTTACGCGAGATGTTATTGGTGAAATTCGATTACACAGGGTCTGAGAAGTGCCTTCAAAAGTATTTTTAATGTGGTTAAGTTCTGCTGTTTATATTCGCCATCCAGTCAATATATTTATTTGACGAAATAAAGAGAACTGCTTAATTTCACCTCTTCCATATGTACTTATCAATGTAACTATTCTGTTACAGCTAGTCATATTTTATTTGCGGCTAGTCAGATTCCTCGTGAAGTATCTGAACAATATTGATTTCTTACAGCACGAAACCTAGGTCCATGGCTTCCTGCCGATTGCCTCCAACCATCTAACACCATCAAATCAATGTGCACCGTGATGGCCAGCTAGCTAGAATGGTGGTCACATTACAACCTGACTGATAGAATTCAGTCTACACCAATCAGAGGACTAGACGCATCACACTAGTTACTAGTGTCAAATCAAAATATTCATTTCTGTTGGACAAAGAAGTGAATAAAGACATTCGCAACTGAATACTGGTTCATCTTGTCAAGGAAAGACTGACAGGGCTTTTGAAGTTATTTATGATATTTCACCAAACGATCTTACGCCCTACATACATACATACATACATACATACATACATACATACATACATACATACATACATACATACATACATACATACATACATACATACATACATACATACATACATACATACATACATACATACATACATACATACATACATACATACATACATACATACATACATACATACATACATACATACATACATACATACATACATACATACATACATACATACATACATACATACATACATACATACATACATACATACATACATACATACATACATACATACATACATACATACATACATACATACATACATACATACATACATACATACATACATACATACATACATACATACATACATACATACATACATACATACATACATACATACATACATACATACATACATACATACATACATACATACATACATACATACATACATAAATTAAGGTTTTAGATTCTTAAAACATCCGTGTAGTCCCTACCTTTCTTAGCTGTGACTATCCACAAAATGTGCATAGTATCTTACAAATGGTTTTTCTCTTATCCTAATAGATATCATTCGATATTTTTATTTTACTATGCTTGCGTCAGACAGTGGGAAACGAGAAGACAGGGATATCCTGCACCGACGTAAAGAACCTAGAAGACCTGGATTTCGCTGATGATTTATGTTTGATGTCACACAAAATCGAAGACATACATGCGGAAACCAACAAACTGGTCTAGGGAGCAGCAAAGACAGGACTCCAGGTGAACACAGACAAGACGGAGGTTATGAAAATAACCAACCAACAGCAACATCCAGCGTCAATCACCATCAACGGGAGGGATTTGAAAGAGGCTTCTTCATTCACTTACTTATCTAAGGAGCATTGTCTCAACGACGGGCAGTCGGAACGGACGAGGATGTCAAATCGAGCGAGAATCGGGAAGGGGGGCGAGAAACACACTCATCAACCTGAAATCAATCTGGAAATCTTCGTCACTCAGCCAGCATCAACAACAAAATTCGGATTTTCAATACAAACGCATCAAGTCAGTTCTTTTATACGGATCAGAAACTTGGTGGGCGGGTCACAAAGAATATTTCCAACAGCCTGTTGCAGACGTTACCTTTCTCAACAACTGTCTTCGCTCCATACTAAAAATCAGATGGCCGGGCCGGAAAGAATCACCAACAAGAGACTGTGGCTGGGAACAAACAAACAAGAACCAATCGCCAACCAACAAATATGCAGGAGAAAGTGGGAGATGGATTGGACACTCGCTCGCTGAGGAGGCCGCTGGGTGACATCGCGCGCGCGTCAGGCCATTGCTCGAGTGGAACCAGGCCGAAAGGGAAGCGGCTAGTGGGACGTCAGTGCAAGGGTGACATGGAGGAGATCGTGTGAAGATGAGTTGAAACAGTATAGAGTAAGATGGCTGCAGGTAAAAAGTACGGCAGAGGACAGAAGCAAGTGGAGACGTGCAGTTGAAGCCCTATGTTCCACTAGAAATCCAAGGGAATAATAATAATAACGCCTGCTATTTTAGCTAAATCAGTTAACTTGTTATTCGTATTTTGGTATTGTTAAATATTGAGCCTGTGGTGGTGCTGTTGTAGACCACCGACTGGACTCGTGTTCTGTGGTTCGATTCCTCGTCGACGAGGCCCTTCCAAACCTCGCTTAGCCGGTGATGGGACCAGTAAGGCGTTAAGGTTGGACATGAAACTACCAACCCCCTCTCACTGCTTCTGAAACCTCATAGCTTAAAGCTTGAAGTCCTTCCTGTGTTTAACCCAGGAAGCAAAGGAATGCTCTTACTTAACTCACACCCCCATTATTCTTAATCGTCATTACCCTACAATTTTTTAATCATGTAATAATAACTTGCTGCTAACTTGTACAAACTGACTGATTTTCAATCCTGTAATTACTACCACTCTTTTGTATTACCTCAAAGTTAATATTTCTTATTGGCTAACTAACTATCTGTAGCTAACTTCTGCAAATTAACTGTTAATTAATTTCCGAAGTTAATTATTTTCACCCTACGTATAGCTTAAAACGAATAATAATGCCTATTAACTAATATTACCACGTTAATTGTATTAGTTTTGTAATACAACAATGCATACTAGTGTATCACCGTTTATGCGAAACTAAATATGCAAGAATGATAATCAAGTATTGATCGGCGGGGATTTGATTGGCCTCAGGATCGATGACGAGCTGAAATTATACACAGCGTCACTGGAAAACCTGGAAGTGTGCTGGATAGCTGTTTCATCAGCCTAGTTTGAGAATTTTCATCTGCACTCGCCCACTAGGGTTCGAATCCAAACTAGACTGACGAAACAGCTGTGTAACGACAGAAGACAAGGGCCAGGCAACAGATCGTTTATTAAAGAAATCAACACATATTTATAGATTATTGTAATCAAATAAACAACATCTTCTGTTTGGTGGTTTCTCGCTGAACGTTAATCTTTCATCTTTTTGTGGCCGTTTATTGAAGTTCAGATTGTCTATCTGCAAATTGTATCAGCCTACGCAAAGTCTGCTGTGATTAGTTGTTCAATCAGTCTTTGTTCATATTTTTCTCATGAACCAATATTGAGGATGTAAATTACTGTCTACCGATTTGGCTAGCAGCCAGTTCTCACCACAACTCTCCAGTACTCTTAGCTGGTTTTCCAATGGTTCAGCTCATGACTAAATCCTCCAGACAATCAAACTAAATCCCTACAAAAACCAATACTTGAAAATTTAATTATTCGCGTAATGCGAAGCATCATAAATGAAATGCCTGTAATAAATTTGAAAAGTGGTGGAACATATACTCATACAGATTATAATGGATCGAGTTCACTACGTCGGTTCATAACAGCTGTTTGATAAGACAGGTCATAATACAATTTTAACACACATTTTGTTTACCATCGCGAATCACTCCTCCAGTAAGAATTGCTGTGAGAAAATCATTGTGAAATGAGGCATGAAGATGATAGGATTATCTCATATTATTAGTATCTGACCGACTGATTGTCTGTCTGTCTGGATTCAACATAGAACTTGGCACCGAAGTCCAGCAGTTCGAGTTGCCACGTTCCAAATAGCACACAGAGGTAGACAAGAAGATGAGTGGAGAGAATCAATACAGTCTGACAAGTATAAGAGTGAAACAGAATGGGTAATGGTAGGAAGGAATATGAAAGATTACAGAGACTGAATACATCTGCGCCATTGACAACGATTTTGAGCCATGTCACCTATTGTCTCCAGCCATTGATTCTTAGAGAGTCCCGAGGGCCCCAACCCGGGAGTCTGCATCTCCCTACCTGACTCAGTTTAACTGTCAAGGATTTCATGGATTGATGCCATGTTTTTGTTTGGCCACCACTGGCTCTTTTCCAACCCGCATCTATTTCAGCTAGCAATGCCCGTCGGGGGAGGCGGTGGTTAGGCATGCGCAGCACGTGACCTAGCCATCTTAGTCTATGTAACTTTATAGCCTCGTCGATTGATTTTCCCTCTTTGCCCAACACTCTACGCCTAACGTCAACATTACTTATCTTGTGAAACCACCTAACGTGAGACAGGGATCGCAGACATCTATGATCGAAAGCAGTTAACCTTTTCATGTCTTCAACGCGTATTGGCCATGTTTCAGAGCCATAGAGAAGGACGGAGCGAACTGATGAGCAGTACACACGTCCCTTGGTTGATAACCGGATGTCACGTGACCGACTGATTGGTTTCAACACAGAACTTTGCACTGATCTGCAGCAGTTCGAGTTGCCACACTCTTGCCATGTCGCACACAAAGCAAGAGAAAGTAAAAAGAAATGCAAAATAGAGATAGTAAACTGAGATATGAAGCAAAAAGAATAGTAATATGGAAGAACAACACAGTTTTATTGAATATTATAGATCACAAGGAGTGAATACATTTGCTTTAACCATTAAGAACGTTTTTGAACCATATCACCAATTGTCTCAAGCCTTCGTTGGTTTTGCCGTCACAACGACCCCAACCAGGAAGTCTACACCTCCCTAAATGGCTAGCTGAAACTAACTGTTGTGAATTTCATTGACTGGTGAGGTGATGTTTTGATTCGACCACCACTAGCCAACTCTTTTCCAACCTGGACCTATGCTAGTCAGCTAGCATTGCTCGTCGAGGAAGGCGATGTTTAGGGATGCATGCATAACACATATCCTAACCATCTCAGTCGATGTAACTTCACAGCGTCGTCTGTTGATTTCCCCTCCCTACCTAGCACTCGACCGATGCCTAACCTCAATATTGCTTACCTTATTATACGACTTCACACGGGAGATAGAACGCAGGCACCTATGATCAAAGACAACTGGCTAGTCTTTTCATGTGCTCCTTTTTCAATGGCTGCGCATCACTCACAGCGGACTGCTGGGTAGTACACATGCCTTTCGGTTGTTGTTAGAGTGCTAATAAATCAGTAATAAATGCGTAATCAGAGATAATAAAATTCAGATATGATAGAGAAGATTTGTAGCTCAGTTGGATGATTTTGATGTGGTTATGTTCTCTGAGCTGGGTGGTTAATTTGCGAAGCTTTCTTCCCCACACCACTAGGCGACATCTTCAGCGCATACTTCAATTCGTTGAAGTGAGCTTTTAGATTTCTCCACAAGTTTATTAGTCATCTCTCCTGGTGAATGAACTTGGACGTGATTGATTGTTTTTGTATGTTTTCACACCCTCTAGGTTACTTGTATTGGAACTGATTGTTTCCTTGACTTGAACTTTGACTCTTTGTGTGCGACGTTTCTTTCTTATCGGTTGATAAATTTCGTCTATCTCGACGTGTCTATTGATTGATGATTCACTGGAATACCAGGCTGGCTTCTAAAAATTCTCAAGCATTCTTGTTGTTTCCTCTGTCTAATATTTGAACATTGTCCCAGTCGAATTGAAGTCGGTGGTTGTCTGTATGTAGTAATATCAAATCATATCATTGTTTCTTTCAATCAGTTCCAACAAAAGTAACCTAAAAGGTGTGAAAACACACAAAAACAATCAATCACGTCCAAGTTCATTCACCAGGAGAAATGACTAATTAACTGTGGAGAAATCTAAAAGCTCACTTCAACGAATTGAAGTATGCACTGAAGATGTCGCCTAGTGGTGTGGGGATGAAAGCTTCACAAATTAACTATTCAGCTCACAGAACACAACCACATCAAAATAATAAAATTCAGCGAATAGAACTGAAGACTTGCAAGTCGATTGAATGGGTGATGATGTAATACAGTGAGTAGAATCCAAAAGATGAAGTGTAGTATGAAAGTCAAGTGAAAAATGAGCTTAGGGGATCAAAAACAAAATGCTGAAATCAGAAGGTAGTGAGTTATCAAGGAGAAAGTTATATCAGGGTGATTGACTAATTGCTTTTGAACTATCAGTTATCCACTCGGTGTCCTGTGTCTATCGAGCGTTGGTTAACTGACCATTTCAAACTATACTATGCTTTTATTCAAAGGCTTCTTGGTTCACATTCAAGGAATCTGATATAGCCCGGCCGACAACTGCTGCATTTTCGTGGTGTTCGGGCTTGAATACCGCAGTGACCCGACAAGCTAAACTGACTGGGACTCATGTCCCTGCAGGTCCTACCATGTCAGGAAGATTGTTTGGATAGCGGTTAGACAAAAAACAGTTACCATGGGGTACATGGGCTCCAGGATCCAATGGGATCAAATGGCGTATGAATCCATATGGGTCACCGGAAACCATGGGAATGCAGCTCCTGACGCTGCTCCACTGCCTTGCGGATTAGACTCCAAGTCAAAGGCTCGGGGGTGGTCCCTTAAGAAAACCACCTACTTCGGTCTCGAGCCCGGGCAGTATCTCAACCCTCACACAATGAATGAAATAAAACAACAAACTATCATTGAAAATCACCGCGCGCTCGTAAAAATGATTTCAAGTAATAATTATGCCTCAAGCAACTTATGTCCTTCCAACCTTATTTTTACTTTATTACATCGATTCCTGTATTTTACCTTTGTTATCCTTGACTTCTTAACCTTTCACAGCCTTTCGCTTTTGTCTGGATTCCCAGCCTGTCTGTGTCGTTTCGAGATATTAGTGAGTAACCCTGAAGATGGTTGTCTCCAATGTGATATCTAACACAGAACTTCTTTTAGGGTGGCACACACCAACTTGAGCCACCTATGGCGACGTCGCGACGTTAGCATGGCTGTCAAAGGTCGGGTATACAATGCTTCGGTGCGGGCTGTCTTGCTCTACGCCTGTGAAACCTGGCCTCTCCGAGTGGGCTGAGGATGTGCGGCGACTCTGCGTGTTCGATCATCGCCGTCTCCGCAGGATTGCTTGCGCTCAATGGCATCATCGCGTGGGGGTAATTCTGAGGTTCAGCAGCGTGTGTTTGAGCACGGTGGAGGCCACTATTCATTGAGTGTCGCCATCTGGAAACGCCGACTCCGGTGGCTTGGATATGGGATGCGAATGCCATCCCAAAGTCTTCCGTACAGGTCTCTGTTTGCTAGCCCTGCGACGGGATGGAAAAGGCGGAGGGGTGGTCAGTCCATGACGTGGCGTCGTGGGATGAAGGATTTTTGTGCCAGATTAGCATTGGTTGGTATGTCACGACTTCCTGGTTGGGGTCCGCGAGATAGCTCGAATCGGTGGCTCGAGACGTTATCGGATATGGCCAAGAATCGTAGTCATGCATGGCGAAGGTGCTGCAATTTCCTTCTTTCTTCCCTTCCTGATGATAGTTAACGAATACTGTTTGAACTTGTGACGCATGACTGTTTTCCTTCCAGATGAAGTTCTTCATCCATTCTCTACTTATATATTTTTACTTTTGATCTATGTTGTTTTATTATTATTGTGTGGTGCATCTTTCTTGGTTCCTTATTGTACCAAGTTTTTCTGGTGTTTAAATAAATAATGATAAATAAATCTGATATAAACGCTTCTTCGTCTTCTCCACAGGTGCAGGTAACGTATAAGGAAGGCTTATCGATTTTTAACTGTACCGACGAGCAGGCTGTTCAGAGTAGAGCGACTAATCTTACTATCCGATAATTCTTTGTCATTGATGTACTAAATCGTTTATTTATCATTCTTATACTATCATCACCTTTTTGACGCCTAGTTGAATGGAAATTGGTTTCTTTTACTGACTGTCATTATATTTGGATTTATACATTCTTTCTTGAGTATCAATTTTCTTTCAGACATTTTTCAAGTAACATGAATTCACTGTGCAATTTATGTCTGTTGAATATATTCGTTTTACTCTACAGAATAGTGAGTGTCTTTACCAGCCTTCGTTAAACGATAAACTATATTACTTACTTACTTACTTACTACATTGTGAAGTATCGATCCAGTCGTGTTTAAATTAATAATTTGTACAACAGTAATGCCGTAAATAGTATTCACTTTTTACGCTGACTGATAATTATGCTAAAGCTTTTTTCACTTTGCGCGTTTATTTATGTGTGTGTATGAGAGAGAGAGAATTTTTCGTCTACACTGAGAAAAACTGCTATCTATATTACATAATGATGTGATCAATATTAAAGTTCTTGTCCTACATTGTTATCTTGCATAGTATTCACATTTTTTTAAAAGAAATATTTTACTATATGTCAATACATGAGCAATTATAATGTTATTGTCAAGCAACCAAAATCTTTCCGAATTCTGATGTTTCAACATGGATATAAAACGAAAGCTGTACACACTGACAACAAAGAACAGCTTACTGGACCATGGGGTCAACTGTGTAGTAGTAATGTACACAATTCAACCCAACCAACTGATTCCCATGATGATGATGATGATGGCGAAGATACCGAAAGCAGTGAGGATAGCGATAATGATGAGGATGGGGATGATGAAGATGATGGTGAGTATGATACAACCACATCGAGATCCGATTCCACTGATCTTCGATGTTGTCTACTATCAGCGTGTTGTGAAACGTGTACCTGTTGTAATATGCCGAAAAAATGTGATGTCTTGTATAATCATTTACAAATTATGACAAAAGCTTGTCCTGGTGGTTGTCCTACTATTGTACCGAAACAAGAAGAAGAAGAATGGAAATATCCAAGGTATAAAGGTGCTAGTGAATTTGCAATATGTCAGTGTTGTTATTCTCCTGGTGGAATCATATGCATGAAGTATTTAGATATTTTATGCTGTCCACTATGTCCTCTATGGGATTTATGCAAAGGTTTTGATTATGGTTATCGTCGTTTTCGTATTCAAGTGATATTGGATCGGTATAAAGATTCACAAAAACGACATTATATTACTTTCATATAGTTAAGAAAATAAGTAGTATGTTGAGTATTTTCCCATTTTTTTAAATAGTCCTGTTTTGAAATTGAGGAAGACAAAAGCTTAATTTACATGTTTACATAACTGCTTCAAATATACATTTGTTCACTATTTTCAGAGAACTTTTATATGAATTAAAGTCTTTGTTTTTTCTATAGTTGATTTGTAAGGATTAGTTTTGTTTTTACGAGTTGGTCACGGAATGATATCGGTTACAGAACCATTGAAAACCAGCTGCCAGTAATGGACAGCTGCTGTTTCATCCTAGTTTGGGAATCATCGGCAGTACCTCTCATCAAAGGATCTGTTGCCTGGCCTTTGTCTTCTGTCGTTACAGTAGGTTGTGAGTTTGGCAACACAGTCTTTAGAATCAACATCACAACTACTGAAACTTTTAAAACGCTTCTAAGCCCCTAACTGAACTCAGCGTACTGTCGATGATTCCCATACTAGGATAAAACAGCTGGTTTTCAATGGTTCTCTAACTTATATCAATCGTGATCAACTCGTAAAAAAAAACTAACCCTTACAAAACGGCTATAGAAGATATTCATAGATTTTTATGTACATTATTTTCAACGTTATTGTTAGCGGAAAAGCAACGTCTTCTGATCAGTTGTTTTCTTGCTGAAGGTTATTCTGTACTGTTTGTGACCGTTTCTTTGAAATTTAAGCCATATGTCTGTGAATCGTATTTGCACAAGTTAAGTCTGCTGTGATTGGTTGATGAGTTCCTCAAGGTTAATCCTTGTTATTGTTTTTTTCATGACGCTGAACCGGGACGTAAACATTGACGTAAATTGTTGTCTACAATTTTTGCTTGCAGACAGCTATCACCACACTACCACCTAACCTGTCTTCCAGGCTTACTATCTGCCAGTAATCTAGTTGTGGTTTAGGAGAGAGATTGCCGCGAATCGCATGTGGACCTACCGCATATTTGCCGACAGTGTCATTCTACTAATAAATTTATGAAGCGTGCATTTTGGGTTATGAAACTGGTCAATCGGGTAGTACGGCGATAATATTAAGGTCATTCCGGGTTATAAGTCTTTTTATTATTATTATTACTAGTGAAGTATCAGTTTGGGCAAAATGGGCACCAAGAAATGAGCCGCACAAAATCTTGTTATTTGTGCGAAGGCTGGGATAATGTCCGAATTTACCCAGACTGAAGTAGGTAGTTGTTTTAAAGCGTCATGCTTATCCGAACATTTGACTCGAAGTGTGATCCACAAGACAATTCAGTAGTCCCGAGAGTTGCGTTCCAATGGTTTCCGGTGACAGAAACAATCCGTGCAGATTCCGTAGCACATGTACATCATAGGTTTGGAATAAAGGTTTTACAGTCCCTCTAGGTGGACATGCATGTCCATCAGTCCGGTTATAAGCGCCAGGAGTTTCTTATGTGCCGTTTCATTTTTGTGGGGAATACCTGTGCGGCGCGCGAAGGCAGTTAGTAGGACTTATATGACACAGGTAAATGATGATCAAAGTTTACCGTCTCGTGTCTGCGCCAGATCGTTAATGTAGGCAAGTGGAGGGTGAGAAGACACGCACTTCCGCCGAGAACAGATGGACACACCCAAAATGGGACTGGAGCTCATGACTGTGGAATTAAATCTTTAAATTGACAGGTTAATAAGTAGTATTTGATAAATATTGATGCTGATATATTAGTTTTAAAAAGAGAAGATGAAATTTGGTGGGTTTAATTGATTAAGTCCCTAATTTATGGGATCTTTTGAAGTATCATACCTCTACTAATATGAGGAAAGAAAATAGCTGGGCTCTTTAAGCAGAGTTTTTATGTGGTTATGTAATTGTTCAGATTTTCTTCCAGAAAAATGACCCACTGTTTGATTTAGATGAACATGCAATTTTCCTGAACAATGGTATGAACAGTAATGATTCCAGCCTATTTTTTCATTCTTAAGCCATAATCTAACAGTTCAGCTCACTCTTTGTCTTTGCTACCGCAAGCTTGACGGAGTAACGCAGGAAACCATCCAGCTACTTCTTCTTCTCTTTTTGATATGACTCAATGGGGATTTTCAAGCTAATCTAACAGTTCCTTAGCTGTCATGACTACAGTAGTACAGAAGTAACCTGAAATTCGGAGATATGAAACTAGGGTCTCACCTGTGGGTAAAATTTATTTTGATAAAGTCTCACAGTTTTATACAGTAATGTATACTTATGATCACGTTTCGAGCACAAATTATTGCTACTCATAATCATATCAAGTTAAACAACTTCCAACTTCGTTTATACGGTTCCACTATTTCTCATCTCTTAACTTGATTCGTAGTAATTTTTTTTCATATTTCTGGAAGGAGTGATGAGTCATTCCTACTGCACCTGTTGGGTGTTGACTCTATGAACCAGGATTCAGTAATCAACCTCTCTCCACCTATCTAGTTTACTTTTAAGAATTTTAACCCTCTCCTACCCTATGGTGTGGTTGTGTTTTAATGCATGCAGTACAATGTAGTGCTGAGCTTTTTTCTAAATTACTTATCTTCGCGGGGTCAATTATTCTAACCTTATCTAAATTCTTATGTTCTGAAAATCTGACTACTCCTGACCTACTAGTCTGACCTATGTACTTGACCTAACTCACAGCCATTTCAAGGTATTTTGTAAATTATATTATTTTGTCTAATTGGGTCAACTGGGTCCTTTAACCTACACAGCTTGTCCTACCTGAGTGAGTTTGTAGGTTTGAATGCCACCCTGGTTCTTGCATTATTAAGAATCCTACGACGTAGGGTCTCAGATGTCCCCTCCTTATATAGTAAAACTGTAGATGGCTTATATTTTTTGTTGTTTATGTCATCATTATTAGTTTCACCATTATTTTTAGATTTTTTCCACAATGGAATTATATTGTACCACAGTGCATAAGTTATATTCTTATATCAGTGACAACTAAGGACGTCAACGAAATCTGATATTCTCTGCTCAGACAATACCACCGAAGACTGATGGATTCTCTTTTATACTCTCTACGTACCTAGAAACGTCTTCAGATGACAACAGTGCAGGAGATCGATAGAAATGTTCTTCGTACGATTCGTTTAGCTTAACTAGCTCAACATAGACCTACAGACAAACTTCCTAAAATGGCCGATGCTTAGGAACAACAGCATAAGTTTTGCGGCGTATGTTGCAAGAGGAAGAGAGATTCACGACTAACATGAGATCTTCTTTTGGCTTTATCTTATCTGAATTTAACATAATAACTGAGTCAAAAGTGCTAATTGCTATAATTTGGTAGATGGTAACTTGCGGTGGAATCCACGATGCCTATTTCTCCGCATTTAAAAACTCGTCATCCGGATGTACCTGCGATCTCCAAGATATAACTTGCCGAGGAGTCCTAAATGGGTCGAAATGTGCATAATGGATTCCACTCATCAAATAACATTGATTTTGATCTTCGGACAATCTAGAAGTGTTCATACTAACAGTCGACTTGTCAACGCAGTGATCAAACGTGTTGGTCCAATATAACAAACAAAGGTAAATACAAAATTATATTCTGGATTTCCTAATAGAGCATACAACCTCGGCGACATATCACCACATTACTTTGTTTAGTTGGGCCATACTCAGCTGGCTTCACGACTGTCTTTCACCTCTTCGCCACACGACCTCCTTCATGTTACTTTTGGACGGTGAATTTGTCGTTCCCCGCTACAGTGGTGACACAGTGGTTAGGACTCTCGCCGACCATGCACATAGTCCGAGGTTCAATCTCCTGCTGACGCACAGCCGATATCTATGGTCAGCCTGTAAAATTTGGGCTACCGATATCACATGCTGAAAATTCCATGCTTGTACTGAAAATACGGTGTGTCATCAAGCTGCAATCAAAATTAACAAGAAATCAAAAGATACAAAATTAAAATTAATTGCAATTTAGGTTTACCTGATATTTTACTTCACTCGACAGTCTTCATAGCATATGTGTCCAGCGCATTTCCATTTCATTTGGCATACTTTTTAGGCAACAGGTTCCAGGTTAATTGGTGGATGGTGACTAGCAGTGGAATCCAGGACGCGCATTTCGTCCTATTTAGGACTCGTCATCTGGATGTGCCTGCATTTCTCAGTGAGTGATGATGTTCCCAACGAGGCTCCAGGTGACGAGTCTCAAATAGGACGAAATGGGCATCCTCGATTCCACTGCTGGTCACAATCCACCAGTTAAATACTAAATACCCTGAAATCGTCGAAGCATCTGCACAAGAAGCCGACATGTCAACCTGAGACCGAGCACTTCGGTCCAATCAATCGACGGGAAAATCAAAAATTCGACTACAGGTCCAGGTTAGTTTGTTGTCTTCCAGGGTTCATGGTTGTTTTTATCCTTTCAGGAAAGCTATCTGGATTTCAGAATAGAGAGAAGACAGCCGTTGATTGGGGCCTACTTTGGCTTTTTGGAAGGGTCAAGCCTCTAAGCCACATAGAAACTCTAACTGACTTAACATTTTGTGGTGAAGATCCGCCTACAATCGATTCCACTCAGATTTCAGTGTGATGAAGTTCTCTCTGAATAATGCCATAAATTCCACGATACTACTGAATAGTAGTATAAATAAATTAATGAAAAATGTTGGCGATCATCAATGCCAAATCCTAATTGTTTCAAATTCTGTTTTAATGTTTGACATAAACCAGGATAGAATGTCAACTGTGTAATATAATGTTGATATTTTTTGGTTGATTGACTGGTTAAGTGGTTAGTTAGGATAAAATATAAGGTTAATCAAAAGAATAAGACGAAGGGTTAAATGTTATTTTTGGATGTCTGTTTATTCAAAGGTTCATCTGTCAGCTATTTATTATTATTCTTATTATTACCGAGCGATATTAAATACAAGTATTGGTAAAGCAGTTATAAATATGCGTGTTTGTCTGTGTGAAATAAGAGTCGAAAGTTGTTCTATCTTCTTTTCTTTTTGATTTGATATCAACAATCAACTGGATACTGACATGTCATTGATATGAACATACTTACTTTGTTTTTATTACTTCAACTTTGGTAGTCTGAAATGTATTCATACAAACAAATGTGTTTATTTTTATGTTGTGTTGTTCCATCAACAGTCAAATGAGTTTGTGTATTTGTAAACAAAGCGAAAAGCTAGAAAAAAAATTGCAACCTAAACTGAATTCAAGACAAAAATCTAACACTAAAGTTTACAACAACGAAACGTCAAACAGAATTTTCACTTCAACTGGTTACTATCATAATAATAGACCCTTTCTTTTGTTTTGTTAAGAGAGAAATCGGCAATATTTTAGGTTAGCATAGGGATATACGTGAAGTCAGATTATACTTTTGTATGTCAAGATGAAAGGAAGAGAAAGAGAGGGTGAGGAAGAGTTTGACGGCATGCTTCTAGAACAAACTGTCTGTCAGATATATAATTAGACAAGGGGAAGAGTGACTTAGAAAACATATAAGTTTGTGGTATTGATATAATGTGTTAAGATGTATATTGTTGACTTTCGGAACACTAGATAGCTATGCAAACATGCGATGATTCTCCAGTTAGCCAGCTAGCACACCTTAGAAAAGTCAATTTCGGACTTTGTTGATTCAAATTTGTGCGTTGTGGGAAGAATTCATGTTGGCATTATTGCATCCCTCGAAAGACATGTGGTATAACTTTTCATGGAGTGTTAAATAAATAAAGATAAATGTTATTTGGATGGTAGAAAACACCCATATGGACATTAGAAATAAGAGAACACGAAGTTCAGTAAACAGATATCTGCCTTTTCGGAGATTTCATTTTCAAAAGCAGCTGTACAATCGCATTTAAATACATAATTTTGCATGGATACATTTTCTTGTTTGAATACACATTATTACGACAGCGAATAAGAGGTGATAATTATTTTCAACTAGATATGGTTTTTACGAGAGGTTTAGAAACAAAACTACACAGGATTAGAACGGATAACAAGTGTGTAAAAATGAGCATGGAAACAAAATCGAAATAATAATTCTCAACTTGAGATCAGAGTAAGGAGGTGTGATGATAGATTAGATAGATAGATATAGATGTCACTAGCAATTGACATGAAGCCTTGAACTTAGGTTTCGTGCTTGTCGGCACTCATTAGCAAGGCATGTCTGAAATCTTCGAGAAACTTACATTCCTTTATGAGCCTTGAACCTTCTGACCCAGAGCTGCAGTCATATGTATTAAGATACATTTTGTAACGAATCAGTAACACTAAGACAAATAGATACCAGTAACTGTTTCGTCCTAGCGTTGGGCTCTTCATCAGTACAAACGCATGACCCTATTGTAACAACAGAAGACAAGGACCGGCAACAGATCGTTTTATTACGGAAATCAGCACGTATATATATATATATATATATATATATATTTCATGTACATTATTATAGCTTATTCAAGCAGACAAACACAGTCTTTTGATTGTTTGTTTCTGGTTTTCGGAAAGTTAAGCCATATATTCGCGAATCTTATTTGCCCACGTTAAGTTTGCTGTGATTGGTTGTTGGATCAGCCTTGTTCGTATTTTCTCACGCCATTATTAGTGACCTAGACATTGACGTAAATTAATGTCTACCAATTGCCTAGCAGCCTGCTGTCACCACACTATCATCAGAGATTTTAACTCAGAGCGCTCAAATTACGAGGTAAGTACATTTGTAGGGGACTGTTATGAGAGCTCATTAACATTAAAAATACGAGAATGAGATGTTGAGTAACAATATATTATCAAAAAATGCAGTAACGAGTTATAGTAATAAAAATGATTACTTGGATATAATGTTTAAGTCCTCTGCTACAAATTATTTATATAATCCACGGGAGCGTTCACTGTTGGAATTGCGTCTGCTGGTAGATGCTGTGTGCCGGTTGTAGAGTTGTCTTCGGATGAGGATAGTAGACTCCTACAATAAATCCAAAGTACAAAACACGGTGTGAGTGGAGCAAGTAAGCAGTGGCGGCCAGAGAGACAGTGAAGTTCCCAACAGTAAAGTGTATTTCCAGTTGTATTTTAACAAGAATCATGTACGATGTCTCTAATTTCTACAACTAACAAAAAGTGTACAATCATATTGTGAGGTACTCCATGCATTACCTTATAGCCGATGGATTCTAGCTCTTATAATTTGCGCATTGCTAACTGGGACTAACCACCACTGCTTGCTTTTCATTGTTTGCATCAACTCCAACGAGTTGACCGCTGACGAATCTCGGCACGGATACAGGAGGCTCATTTGGTATTTGCCAGATTATACCATCTCTAGCGTAGACGTGATATCCGATTGGCTATCGACCATAAAGCGTGTGTACTGCTTATCAGTTAACTCTGTCCTCCTTAATGACCGGTAGACATGGCCTCTGGAAGTAGAAGACATGAAAAGACCAGCCAGCTGTTTTTGGTCATAGGTGCCTGCATTCTGTCCACATCTCGTCTTAGGTGGTATAACAGGGCGACCAGTATTGAGGTTACACTTTGATCGAGTGCTAGGTAAAGAGGGAAAATCCATCGACTAGGCTGTAAAGTTACATGTCTGCTTAGTCATTACTTTTATCGATGGCCGATGTTAGTTGACATAGGATAGATCAGGCTGGAAAGGAATTACCTATTAATGATCAGTTCAAAACATAGTTTCATCAGTCAATGAAATCCACAACAGTTAGTTTAAGCGAGTCATATAGGGAGGTGTAGACTGTTAACTGGTTGGGGTCCTTGGTATAGTAAAAACCAAGTAATACTGGATAGTTTTCAACTGGTGGTGCAGATTTATTCACTCTTTGTGATTAATTTTACCTAATAACATTCTATTGTTCTTTCATATTACTATTCTTTTTGTCTCGCACTTCTGTTGATTATCTCTGTTTTGAATCTCTCTTCTATATGGAGAGTGAGTGACATCTCGAACTGCTGCACATCTCTGCAAAGTTCTACGTTGTAACCCGCCAGTCAGTCAGTCAAAATCTTAGCAATGCATCAGGTCAAATGATGATTAGACATATTATGAACACACAAAGGCGTATGCTTCTGTTTTATACAGCCACATAAATTAAGTCTTGAAGGATAGGTAGGAAGGCATTAAAATAAATCAGATGGGTCATTTACACAAATTTTTTTTCTTTTAATAGAATCTTGACCACAAGCATTTTATTTTGTACTGTTTGTTAATTACTCTGTAAAAGCAGTTATTGGTGGTGTTGTGTAATGTAATGTAATGAATGAAATTCCACTTTATAACGCTTATTTAACGTGATGAAGCATGCGCATACAGACTTGCATACCAAGTGGCAAAGTGTACGACCACACTTTATTAATCACTGTAATGTGTAGATCATTTACGATTGATATAGAAGTGAATTCCAGAGATGAATCTTAACTGAATATATATATATATATATATATATATATATATATATATATATATATATATACAATTAAAGTTAATCAGGTCAAATTTATTCATAAATTTTCTTGAACAAAAATATGAAGCTACTAAATGTCAGGAATTTGTAAACACAATTAGGTCATACAATAGTAAAATTATTACAGTCATAAATAGTTGATAGTATGTATGAAATTATAATGGAATCTTAAGTAATGCATAGCTTGCTTGCTTGTTCCGCTATAAAGGAAGTTCAGTTAAGTTACTGATTACCGTATAGGTCCATTATTGTCATTTGATGGTTAGTAACTTTCAATGGATGCTCATTTCATCCTTTTTAGGACTCGTCAGCTAAATGATACTGTTCCTACTGAGAGTCGAGACCAGCATCCATAATCTTTCCAAAGAGCAGAACTTTTTTCACTAGGCGATATGTCAGTAGGCGCGAAATACAGAATTGAATTTATATATATATATATATATATATATATATATATATATATATAGGTACTTCACTGTGACACTAATCTTAACCTCTCTCTACTTAACTTTGTGAATCAAATTATTTCACGCGATTTACTTGTTGAATTCTACTTTAGTTTCTAGCTGATTAACACATTCTGTAAAACATAATTGTCAGCAAAAACTTACAATTTTAGTGGCAAATCTTTGGAAATATTCCTTTTGTTGACATGAAAATGTACTGTATTTATGTGGAACTATACAGCCCCAAAATGAGTCTTCGCTCAGCACCTCTTCTTCTAGTTTCTTGATGTTCAACTCTTTAGAAAGAATGATAACAAAAGGCCTGCTTGAAATGGACAGTTTATCATTTGCTTTTAAGGTTCTGCACTCCCCTAAACAGAAAGAGGAATCTCATCTGTTCACTTTCTCAAAGCATTTAGAAGACATACATCGAGGAATCTGTTGACAAAATTAGTGTAACAACAGAAGACAAGGGCCGGCAACTGATCATTTTATTACAGAAATCAACACGTATTTATATATATTTCCTGTACATTAATGTAGCTTATTCAAGTAGACAAACTCAGTCTTCTGAATGGTTAATTCTCGGAAGTTAAGCAGACAAACGCAGGCTTCTGATTGGTTGTTTCGGTTAACCTCGGAAAGTGAAGCCATCTGTCTGCGAATTATGTTTGCCCACGTTAAGTCTGCTGTGATTGGTTGTTGAATCAGCCTTGTTCATATTTTCTCACGGCCATTATTAGTGACCTAGACATTGACGTAAATTAATGTCTACCAATTGCCTAGCAGTCTGCTTTCACCACAGTAGCACCATCTCTTGAGAATATTGATGGAATATAATTTCCCACTTAGATTCATAAATTATTATTATATTATTATCCTTTAATTCCTAGAGGAATATAGGGTTTCAGCCGCGCGTTTCCATTGCCTTCGGCTTTCTGCCAACTTTATCACTCCGCTCCAAGTCTGCTCACATGCTTTCATCTCCTCTTCACATGAACTCCTCCAAGTCACCCTCGCACTGACGACCAACTTGCCGCTTCCCTTCCGGGTTCCACTCCAGCGATGGCTTGTCTAGTAATGTCACTTGCTGGTTTCCTCAGAGTATGGCCAATCCATCTCCATTTATTCCTGCATATGTTTTTCAAAATCGGCTCCCAGTTGGTTCGCTCCCAGAGATCCCTGTTTCTGATCTTTTCTGGCTAACCATCTGATCTTGAGTATTGAGCGAAGACAACTGTAAATGAAGGTCTGTAGTTTGTTTGAGATGCTCTTTATGACTCTCCAAGTCTCGGATCCATGTAGTAGCACTGACTCCACATTTGAGTTGTAAATCCGGATCTTATTTTTGACGGTGAGTGCTGTTGACCTCCACACGGATTTGAGAGTAATGAAAGCTTGTCTTGCTTTTCCGATCCCCGCTGCTCTGATATCCTCGTCAGTTCCGTTTGCCTGTATTTGAAACGATGCTTCCGAGGTAGGTAGGTGAAGGAGGTTGTTTCTTTCAGGTTCCTCCATTTTATACCCGCTGATTGTTGTCTGTTGTGGTTGCTGTAGCTGTTGCTGTTCGCCACGAATCTTCATAACCTCTGTTTTCTCTATGTTCACCTGAAGGCCTATCTTCTCTGGATGGTTCTTCTGCCAACTTGTTGCTTTTCACTTGCATATCTTCCAGTTTGTGGTTAATCAAACATATATCATCGGCGAAGTCCATATCATCCAAGCTTTGTGTGTGTGTGGGTCCATTTTATGCCTGTTTCCTCATTACCCGTTGTCTGTCGCATTATCCAATCTACTGAAGTCACGGAAATCACTGGCGATAGTAGGCAGCCTTGCCTCACTCCCGTCGTCACTTCGAAGGATTCTGTAATTTGCCTGTTGTGGATTACTTGGCATGCAGATTGCCGTACAAATGTTGGATGAGATGTATAATTGTCGGCGGCACCCCGTAGTAGAGAAGTAGTTACCAAATCACCTCTCGATCGACGCTGCGCTATCGAAGGCCTTTTCAAATTCGACGAAGTTGAGATATAGATGTGACTACCATTCTAAGCTTTGTTAAATGATGGTCCATAGTGTGGCGATTTGATCAATACACGACTTGTTTCTCCTGAATCCAGGTTGTTCCGGTCGAAGTTTTTCATCTAGGGCTTGTTTGATTCTCTTCAGGATGACGTGGCTTAGTATTTTGCCTGGGATAGACAGGAGCATAAATCCGCGCCAGTTTTTGCATTGACTTAAGTCTTCTTTCTTTGGTAGTTTGAATAAGTATCCTTTCTTCCAATCCTCAGGTACTTCGCCTTCTTTCCACACCTTCTTCAGTAGTGGTGTTGTTATGAAGTCTGCTGTTGTCTCTGGGCCCATTTTCAGTGCTTCTGCTGGGATTTCATCTGGTCCTGCTGCTTTTCCAGCTTATGGCATCTTGGTTGTATTCAGGAATTCTGATTTAGTCGGGGCGTCGATGTTCACTGGTAGATCTGCTTCCGTTGTTGGTATTGTTGGGCGCGTTGTAGGTGGCAGTCGATTAAGAAGTCTTTTGAATTGTTCAACCCAGTGTTTTCTTCGCTCTACTTCTTTGATGATTGACTTTCCATAGTCATCCTTGACTGGCTTAATATGTGCCAAAGGTTTTCCTGATAGATGCCTAGTTGTTTGGTAGAATGTGGCGATGTCTCCCTCGCCTGCAGCTTGTACTGCTTCACTTACCATAGCTTTGTAATATTTTCTCCTTTACTCTTTTGTTCAGTGTATTGTAATTTGCATTCAAATCCTGTTTTTGTTGCTCGTCGATGCACTGGATAATCTTTTGTTTCACCATCCTTCTCATTTCCATTAGTCTTCGAGTGTTCATAGTGAGCCACTGCTTGTCCTATCTCTTCTTTCTGCCTAGAACTTCCATGTAGGTTTGACTCCACACTGTTTTCAAGTTGTCCCAGTGCTTATCGACACTGATCTTTTCGGTGCTGTTGATTTGTGTCTCGGCTTTGTCCCTTATGCTTGCAATGATGATGTCCTTTGTATCCTGGTCCTTCAGTCTTTGAGTGTTGAACTTGACTTGTGGTCTATCTCCAGCTCCTCCTTCTCTGAAAGCTTTTAATTTGATTTGGATTGCCCCTTGTACGAGATAGTGGTCTGAACTAACGTCTGCTCCTCTTCTTACTTTCGTGTCTAGTAGGCTGCGCCTCCACTTCCTTGAGACTGAGGTGAAGTCAGTTTGGTTCTTAGTTCGCTGAGAGGTTTCAGGTTACCATCAAAAAGTCATCAGTTTAAAAGTGAGACTGGAGAGGAATTCTTCTCTAGATGACTTTCAAAATCTCTTAGTAAAGTACACCTCTATGCCAGCCCAAGAGCAACCTTTCCTAACAAGAAACTGTTTGCTCGGCATATGAAAGACAAGCTGTTGTACTGGGACACATTAGAATCCATAAACTAGTTCACTTGCTTCTATGGGGCAGTGTAAATTCGCCGTACAATGCGCTCATTCGCAAACTGAGCTCGAGAACATTCATCAACAAACGAAGGACAGAAGTCTGTCTCTAGTTCGATAGCAGAGTATCTCTTGACATCAGGACACTCTGCCCTACTCGTGAATCCTTTCAAAGTCATATACTCAATTGGATCAATCCTCTCAAAAAGGCTGAGATCAAGACACATGAGTGTACCTGAAGCACTATCGATTTAAAAATTCAGGCTAATTCTGTGTATCCAAAATACCTCTGTTCAAACTTTCTCTTTACCATGATCATCGTAAATATTATATTTTTCAAAAGAAAGTCAGTATTGTCGGAATATGTTTTTCTGTCGAGACTTCCTGTTTTGATTTTCCTCATATCAGCATTACTGTTATGACTCCTTTTTTAATCCCTATATGTGACCTCACTAGACAAGCACTCGAGTGGAACCCGAAAGGGAGGCGGCGAGTTGGTCGTCAGTGTGAGAGTGACTTGGAGGAGGTCATGCGAAGAGGAGATGAAATCATGTGGACAGACCTGGAGCGGGGTGAAAAAGTTGTTAGAAAACAGAAGGCAATAGAGATGCGCAGCTGAAGCCCTATGTTCCTCTAGGAACTAAAGGATACAATAATAATAATAATATGTATTACGCCGTTTTATCTTATTGTTGGGTAAATTTTGACATTTGATAGGAATTATGGTAGTACTTTCGCTTCCTTTATATATATAACAACAATACCAACTATCTTGACGAATGTGCCACCTAGCTGTTGAATTCCTCTAAAGCAAAGTTTTCCTCCTCATTGAAACCATCTTTCCGCCTTTTCCTTTCTGTGGTTTCAATCTCCAATGGGAGTACGGTAGGTGTTTGGATAAGCTTTTCAGCTTCCTATTTTGCCTAGTAAGTGACTAAACGTAGAATTGATTCAGTCCTATGATTTTTGTAATATTCACGGTACTGTGACAAGGAATAAATCGAATGTTTCGTATTTGGGTATTTAGTTTCTCTTCGAATCTTTGTTGGTCATCTCATATCCTGTTGATTTTTAAGAATGCCAAATTTTTTGTTTGACTTATTACACAAAGAAGTTGAAACTGTCTGTTGGCATAACCAAACCTCACCTCTTCTCTTACAGTTTACTAATTCATGTATTCTGACCATTCTACATCTTTATTGTTCGCCCCACTTATTCTTCCCTGGACTTCTCAGAAAAGACCATGTCAAATTGCGTAGAAAACTGAAGACTGTAATTATGTTTAGTAGTTGACCTTTTGATATGTATCCATATAATATGTGTGTTTGTTTGACGGTCTGTTATATTTTGCTATGTATATATGGATCGATATTCCATCATAATTAGCAATCATGTTAAGACTGTCTATTGATTCGTTCATTTTTGAACATTCGCTCATACACTTGTGTTCACACACTTGTTCGGACATTAATACTATTTTCACTCACACACTTGTGTGACATTGATTTTTCCTAGTGTTTGAAAAATACAAGTATCATCGTGAACCTGGTGGTCTTCTGATTTCCACCTTCTTGCGTCAGGACTATTAACTACTCGACGAGTACATAACACCTTTAACTCAGTTAACTGACATTATTGTCAATAGACACTTCAAATCTTGCAAGTAGTTGTCAAAAGTTATCTTGTTGGATTGCCGAACATCTTCTTAATTCACAACTTTCTCCTTGTTTCTCTTCGGGTAAAAGCAACAGAAACTCCATAAGAATCTACGATTGTACAGCTAAATATAAAAATTCTACCATACTACCATATTTAGCGTGAGCATTTTGTGAAGAGTCAGGTGTCAGAATAGAACTTATAAACCTTGTAACTGAACTGCAAAGTATAGGCAAAGGTCCTCATCACATGTATTATCTATGGTACTATCCACTTATACTTAATTATGATTCCACCAACATTCTGTTTACAGTGGTTTCATTTCAGAGCCTATCCTGCAGCTAATTTGGTTCCCGTCCATCGAACAACATGGTCTTTGGTGCAGTTAAAAGTCGTTAGATACTCTTCTCATGTTAACTTCAACTGTGTATACAAATTTATGTGTATCTGCGGGAGTAGTTACATTGGGAGAACAAAAAGAAGGGCACACATCCGACTTTCTAAACATGTGCCGAAAAGCCTACGTCTCAAGGGAACAAACTCTCATATTAGCGCTATTACCATACATCTCCTCGACATGGGTCACGAGGTGTAAATCGAGAAATCCTTCAAAATTATCGATAGACAAAGGAGCTCCATTCTCCTCAAGTTTGCCGAAGCAATTTCTATCTAACACTTGAAACCAGATTTATGTGTTCAGAAAGAAGCAGTTATTAGTCTTTCCTTGCCCTGGTAACTGGATGTCTTTTTTCTCTCATCTGATTACGTAATCTTTGTCTTTAGCCTCACGCTCCTTTTATAGTCTGTAATTTGCTTGTCTCTTGTTTCTGTGATTTGAGTTCAACTCAGTACAATGTTACCTAACTTATTAGTCACTGTGCATCTAACGCACATCTCATCTTTATTACGTAACTCCTTTACCATTATATACATACATTTATTTTGTTTTAACATGAACTGTCTATGTAAAAACTATATAAGCGCAATTTTCCGAGCACTGTTCACTTATTGTGGAAGTTTTTGTCAACTGACAACATGTAAAATTTGCAAGTATGTTAAAACTTTTCTGTACTTAAACCTCATAATTTATTTAGGCTGTAAGCAGCTGATGAGAAACCAACGCAATAAATGATGTCAGCATATTATTCTGCACAAACCACACTGTTGTTCTTGCTTTATTCAAATTCATCAAGGGGAATAAATGCATGAAGAGATCTGTTAAAGTTGTCAGCTCGCAAAAACAGACTGTTAAAGTAGCGCTCGTTCTACCAGTGACCTAGCAGTATGCTTTTATTTTCAAGCATATAGAAATCCTCAGTGCTTTTCGATGAAACTTAATGTGTCTTATATTAGAAGTGATAGTTCAGAAAGACTAAACTCGCTGCCTTGTAGTTAGAGACATTCTATTATAAGCCGTTCGGCATTTAAAAACACTGCGGTCTGTTATTATTATTATTATTATTATTATTATTGCTTTAGATTTAGGCATGAACAATAGGATTACTTAATTGGTTGTAATTTGTTTTGATAATTATTCTGTCAGTAGTCTCCCCATGTTTTGTTTTGTTTTGCTTTCTTTCTTAAATGTTGTTTTCCTTTTCTATTGCCGAAGAAAGGACAAGGCTTGTTATTTACATCATATTTAGAGCATCTAAAAACTAGGATAAATCATCATCTTTAATACAAAATGATGTAATGTTGTTTCCGCTTCTCGTCATCTTCGATTTCCCTGTTTAATTCACACTCCTTCTTCTATACACTAAAGCGCACAGAAATGTATCTATGCTGCTAATGGGTCTTCTAACACAATAACATTGTTAAATTTTCCCCACTGTACATATATGTGTTTCCATGTATAAAAATATGGAAATGTCTATCAGCAGTAAAAAAAAACACTTTGAATAGATTGCCTTTTTGTTGTTTTATGTTACTATTGTTATAAAATTGTGTTTATTATTTCATTCATTCATTCAATCAAACAACAGCACTTATTCAATGTTTCAATTTTTGTCATTCAGCAATCAAGGTACACATTTGTATAACAGTAGAAAAAGCCTGTTATTAGTGACTAACAAACACATCATTATCCAACAATTAGTTAAATTAAAGTGTCTACTCTGTTAGTTGTTTTAATTGAAATGGGTTTTTTGTGTTAAATGTTCAACACCACTTTAAATACAACTCTTATTCTTTTCTAAGTGAAATGTTTTTTTTTGTTTTTTCTAAGAAGCTCATATTTTGAAGAGTTCATCTGTGTGTGTCGGGGTTTGATTTGTTTATGGTTTGAGCACGGATTGATGTTAGTTAGAGAACCATTGATGCTGGCTAGTGACTAGCTACAGAAAGACGTTACCTGGAGTCCTAGTCAGAGGACGTGAACAGTGGGGGCCGCATGGTAGGAGGTGAGGACAAATACGTACCGTTAAGTTTAGCTGGTAATCTCCTCAGGTTCCTTATATTCCACTCAGAGCACAAGGAATGAACAGAAATACTTTCACCACCAGTCTCAGGCTTTTCTGAAGTCAAAGAAATACGTCATTTCAAGCTTAAGATTGCTCATTGAACAATATAAGGTGGAAAAACGGATACTAATATCTTATATGGACCTAAATTGCATGATACGTAATCGTAGTGGAGCTTCAGGCTAGCGCCCGGCTTTCCATTAGAGGACCCAGGTTCGAATCCAGCTCCATTTACTTTAGCCTGCATTGTGCTATCAGGCTTCATATAAAATATGTCTGCTTCTTAACACTACCATGTGACAAGTCTGTTCCAGATAACTGAAGTCAGACTAGTTTAACTGCTCTCCATAGCTTTTCGTCCAACATCTTCCGTTTTCTGAGGTCTTTCGTATATCTGCCTCTTCAAAAAGAATGACGAAACATACTCTCCAATGACGCTAACTATTGGACATGCTCAAATCAAGAACTGCCGGAAGTTGGAATTCATGAGCCATTGGACAGGGTCGAGTGACTGAGTGGTCTACGAGTTTGCCTTCTAACAAGAAAATCACGGGCTTGGAAACAAGTGCATGTGTCCTGCAGACAAATCCCAAACTACGACTGAACAGCTGTTCAGCATTCCCTGGTTGTCAGTCGTTCTCGAACTGATTTCAGTCCATGATCAAATTTGATGCTCGTATTCGTTAAATCTCTCTTTGTTGATGTTGCTAATCAATATATTAAATCGTCTGATCCACAGTTTGCACTATTGTTATAAAGATCATCAGACAGCGTGAATAAATTTAATCGACAACTAATCTTCTGTTATTTTTCCTACCAGACAGAAGATTAGGAGTTGTGATAATGGATATAGGTAGCTATTTCCGAAAAATGAAATTAGAATTAGAACTGATCGTTCAAAAAATTACAAAATTGAATCTACGGAAAGATGAATCATTAGGAGTTGCCAAGAGAACTCTTGAAAAAATTAGTCAATATAATGAATGACAGCTTAGATTATCTTACAAAATACGGTTTAACAAGGATGATAAAGCTTTCCCGAAATTTCTATGAGATCAGTTCTCTCTGTGTGGTTAATCCATAGTTTCACAAAACAGCCAGGTAGCTGACGAAACCTCCGGAATCAACAAGTGTCAAGCTGACTGTCCTCAAGTGACAAGATACCTTTCTGTTTCCTAAAATGTTTGGGAATTTGAAAATACCAAATAAACTCACAGTTTTATTCGGTGCATCATCCTGATATACAAAAATCCCACTAGAATAAACAACCAGATTATGTGTCAGTACTGCACATCCAATTCAACAGCTTTCCATGTCGTTAAATTTATGAAGCGTCTAAGAGCAGTCCGTTAGTTCCATTTCTGGTAGATGCATTTCTAGATAGCTTGGAGCAACTATGAATGACGTTTGCAGTCAGTCAGTCAGCAGACAGACGTCAAACTCCGGGATTCTGAGTAACACTTTAGCCATTTGTGAATACTTTAATTGTACTGCATAGGAGTAAATCCAACCATCCCAACAGAAAGTTTACGACGAAGTATGACTATCACAGTGAGTTTAATTCCCTCGACTTTGGTATCCAGCGTAACACAGATGGTAATGTCGTAATATGCATCGTCAGGAAATAAAATTGGAGGTCACTTTATTTGAGCTTTAAAAGCTTTCTCCCCACAAGTTACAAAAGTAGATTGATAAAAAAACTGTCTGATTGTTGGTAAGGTTTTCTCAGAGGAATAATTCAGTTGAAAGTCATCCCCTTTGGTGATATATCTGAGAGATAAAGTTTACCCACAGGAGTTCATCGACAAACGAAAAATGTGAGTAGCAGTACAGTGGAGAAAAGGCCTATCTTTCCACAGCTTGCTTTCATCGGTGATGCTGTTGCTGGTAGAATAAAGTGTCGCTTGAATACTGCACTGAAAATAGCACGAACAGTCATCAAACGAACAGTTATTCAAGGCAGTGAAAGTTGGCGAATTCTCATCTCACACGTCTTCCAATTACGTCCACCGATTTGCATTCGTGAGTTAAATCTCATCCACCGAAAAGGACAGACAGATGGAGTACTTATTTTCCACATTTTTGTGCATATGACAAACCACATGACACTAAGGGATCACATGGCGGCTGTACGCCGTATATTCGATGCTGGTTATATTCGGGAGAATCTGAAGGCGTTCAAAATAATTGACAGACAAAGGAAACCTAACTTGTCTGCAATCGACACATGCAGTCGCCCTCAAGCAGTTAAAATCAAATCTATTTATGAGCAGAGAGAAACAGTGGTGAACCTTGTACTACCTCGCTAATTCTATTTAGAGAACAAGTTGGACAATTACATAAAGTCGAAATGATAAGATTCCTATAAAATTATGTTTAAACCTATTTCGCATCTTGTATCTTTTGTACTGCTTAGATTGTCAGTAGTTGGGAATAATCCACAAAGTACTTAAAACGATCTCATATGATCCTGCTACACTTATAGTTCATTTTTTGTTCAAGTTTATTAAACGGCGAAGACTACGGTTGCTCTGTCGAAATAATTACCATAGCTTCGGCTATGTGTAAGAGGTGGGTTCGAATTCTGTTCGAAGGGCACGATGGAATGCGATAGATATCTTTGAAGGCACTACTTCTGTCAGCCTGGTGACCACTTGTTATGTACTGCTGCTGAGTGGTTAATCGTAGTTTACTCAGCTAGAAATAATGCTGGTAAAGAGAAAAGGTTGGACATGAGACTAGCAAGCCCATCCTGTAAAAATAAACACTGCTACAGAAACTTCATGCCACTAGCTTAAAGCCCTATGTTCCACTGGGAACTTGAAGGGAAAAAAAAGTGACGACAGTGAAAGTCAGCCAAAAACTGTATCTCCCTGAAATGACCAATACTTCGAAAACATTAACAACTAGAAATTTTTCTTTATCCATTTCAGAGTAATTCACCCTTCACATACACTTATATAATTAACGCCAATATATTTCAAAAGAAAGATATTTTTACGGCAAACATCAAATGTCTCATCAGAAAACAGAACTTGAAAAAAAATTGTGTTTATCTCGCAAGTAGAAAACAAGCTGTGCGACTTTTCACATCAATTTGTCATGCATACACTAAAATGGATATACATATATAAATATATAAACACCTAATGAAGGTTGATGGCAATTTGACGTCAGCATCACACCTAACTTTCTCTATTAGGTTACTTGAGTGATTTTGACAAAATGAGGAAAACAAAACATCCTGTCAACAAACACATTCTAGGCGACTGAGTTACCGACTGGCACAAAATGATGATGATGATGATGATGATCAGTAAGACCACATGTTTTCAGGAGTTACGGCCTAGATGTTAGATTCCTGTTGAGTGTAGAATGAATGAAAAATAAGAGTTCTACCAAGAAGTTGTTACACACGGACATTTATTAAATTGCTATTTATGCAGTACGCTCAGTATTAACATAAATAAGGTGAAAATTTGCGCTGTATCATGATAGAGCAGAATTCCATATTAGGCGTGATTCTTCAGTGGAATACACACTGACTGATCCAGTTTTACTGACTGGATGGTGTGTTTTGTAGATAATTCATTCATTATATTTGAACAAACATGGTGCAGAATAATTTGCATCCTTTTCTTTGATTTCATCACTTCTCATCAGATACGAATATCCAGTAATATTAATTAACATTATCTTCGTGAATCATGATTGTGAATCCAGTAAGGATTGTTGTAGGCAGGTGGTGGGGAAACGTAAACATAAGGATAATGAGGTCATCTCAGATTAATGGTATACATATATGTATATATTACGTGGTCGGAACCAATCGTCAGGAAGCCTTATCTGACCTAGGTTTCGTGCTAGTTGGCACTCAACATTCGGTCAACAAGGCATATCTGAGTATCTACCTTGAGAGGAACTCATATCCCTTCTGAGATTCGAACCCGCGTCACCTAGTGCTGCAGTCAGAGATGTTACTACTGAGCCATTCAGGCTCGCGATTGACCTCCTGAAGGACTGTATTGGATAATCTTGATCGGACACTAGTTAGTAACTCGTGTGACGTGTCTAGTCCTCTGTTTTGATAAAGACTGAATTCTATCTTCCGTCAGGTTTGCAATGTGGCCACCATTCTGGGTGGCTTGTCATAGCTGTCCAAGGTTTCCTGTGGCCGATTGCCTCCAACCATGCAAAACAGACAATTCAAAGTGTACCATAATTGGCGAGCTATCAAGAATGGTGGCCACATTGCAAACGTGACTGACGATAGAATTCAGTTTTCACTAAAACAGAGAACTGAACACGTCATTCTATTTAGTAACTGGTGTCCAATCAACATATATACATATATATGTATTAAGCGAGCTAAGCTTCTTGTAAAAAATGAGCAGTTTTTTCAATAATAATAGTATGCTTTATTCCAAAACAGTATTTGCGAATACAGAATGAAATTCTCAGCATTTTACTACAGTATTTCGCATCCAGTTAGTGCATTATCAATAAAGAAAATTCTACATAGATTAAGGAAGTACCAGTTTATTTTTGACAACAACTTATTAGCATGTCGGCAAAGCCAAAATTGAACAGTATTTGAAGGTGTTAGAAAAGTAGATGCTGACATATTTACTGGCGTAAGCGGAAGAAAGAAACAAAGCAGAACATAACAGAAAAGAAGGGAGAGAGAGAGAGAGAAAAGGAAGAGAAAGACAGAAAACGTTGTACCTATAAATGATATGAGTTGGAAAGATGAGATCCAATTGTTCTAATGACTACTTAATAAGTTATAGGTTTCACGCCTAATTCTCTCGTTATCGCACAGAACACGAGCCAAGTAGGGTATGGTTGAGTTTTTTTTACTTGCTAGTGCGAGCATATAGTTCTCTATATAGGCTTCTGGTCTAGTTTGCCTGATGAGATACAAGGAGAGAGTTGTAAATGAAGAGGGTGATGTGAGTTAGATAGAATAGATTGAGCCCATTTTTCACATAAGTCCATGTGCCTGTCGACCAGACTATTAACATGCTGGTTAAGTGGCACGTTGCTTACCGTGCAGACAACCTTAAACATCCTGCGTAATAAGGTATAGTCTTTCTTCAGTAGCCCAGGAAAAACTAAGGGGGAACAATAGAGAATAATATGCAGAATACGAGAATTAATGAATTGTAGGAGTAAGGCCTGGGTTATACTATTATGTCGTAACTTCTTGACGTAGAAGGTAGGAGAGTGGAAATAATTAGGTAATGATTCGGTAATCCAAATTAAAACACAGTGATTAGAATTCATAGGATCGGAAAACTAAAATTTCATGTTTACAAAGTGGAATGAGAAGGGGAGTAAAAATCAAGAGACCAAAGATTAAATTTAAATGTGAAAGTCAAGCAAAAAGTGGGTTGTGACTGAAGTAAAAAGATTAACTGAGAGGACAAAGAGTTACTAACGCGAGGATAGCCAGATTAATTGAAGTTTTAAAACGGATTCTTTCCAAACAAATTGGTCAGGTTTTAGGCATTACATATATATTGTGATAGATTAAGCGAATCGAAAAAGAATTACACCGGGTTTTATCTGTACTTTTTGATGAAATTTTGTGGATAGCGCTATTTTTCTCAGTTATTTTTCAAGTAACGTAAGTTCAAAATACAATTTTTCTGATACACATTGTTGAACAACTCAAAAAAATACGATATATATGTATATATATGTATGCGTCGGTGGCACAGTGGTTAGTACTCTCGCCGACCATGCACATGGTCCGAGGTTTGATCCCCTGCCGACGCACACCTGATGTGTATGGTCGGCCTGCAAAATTTGGGCTACCAGTATCCATGCTGAAAATTCCATACTGTACCAAAAATACAGTGTGGAATCAAGCTGTAATCAAAAATAAAAAAATAAATCATTGGATACAATGAATGCGTCGTCTAAATGGTAGGCTATTATTTCATCACTTTTAAATGAAAGAACTGTTTATTCAGGGATATCAATTGCTCATAATCATATCAAAATGTGTATAGCCTTTATACGACCTTACTCTTTGCTGTTTTTTTATTAGAGTTTTGTATAAATCTAGAATAGGTTTGGTGCACAGATATGTTCACTACGGAATCCCTGTTCATCGAATCAACACCAAACAAATGCCCCTGAAATGACTCAACACCTTTACAAGATGTGTGTATGGAAAATGAATTAAAAAACAGCAGGGAGTAAGACTATGTATAAAACCAGTCAGATAGTTATGTGAATACACTGATGTGATTATGGACAGATAAAAATTGTACCAGCAACATCATCCAGTCATTAACACTGTCCAACTCACTGTGTACTTTATTATTATTATTCCCTTGCGTTCTGAGTGGATCATAGGGCTTCAACAACACATCCCATTTTGTTTTGTTTTCTGCCGTCCTCTACAGCTGGCTCCACAACTGACCCAACTCTCTCATCTCTTTCTCACACGATCTCTTCCATGTCACCTTCACACCGACGACCCACTCTTTGCTTCCCATTTAGACTCCACTTGAGCTATGGCCTGGCAGGCGATGTATTTCGGCAACCTCCCCAATGTGTGCCCAATCAATCCATCTCAACTTTATTTTACATATTTGTTGAGTAATCGGCTCATGGTTCTTTCGTCGCCAGCCAGAGTTTCTTGTTGCTTATCCTTTCTGGCCATTTGACAGTATGGAGTGAAGGCAGCTGTCGATTAAAGACTGCAACCTGTTGGAAATCGTTTTCGTTACACGCTGGGCACGTTTCTGACGCGTATAGAAGGATCGACTTGACTGACGCTGATGTTAAAATGCAAATCTTGTTCTTTACGCCGAGTTACAGCAGAAGATTTCCAAACAGTTTGAGGTTGATGAAGGCGTATCTTGCCTTTCCGATTGTGGTGTCTTCGATGTCTTCATACATTCCGCTAGCCTGTAGTTGAGAAGATGTTTCCTGGCTGAATAAGTGAAGGAGGCGACCCCTATCAAATCTCTCCTGGTGATGGTGATTGGTGTCGGTTGTTGTTGCTGTTGGTTGGTTTGTTGGTTATCTTCATCACCTCCGTCCTGTTCACCTGAAATCCTGTTTTCGCTACCAGCCTCTTCTGCCAGTTTGTTAGTTCTCGCTTGCAAGTATTCAAGGTGGGGGACACTGCGAAATCCAGATCTTCCAAAGTCTTCTTTTCAGTGGTCCAGCGTAAAATTGACCCCTCGCCCCCAACATTCTGACGCATAATCCAGTCCACCACAATTAAGAGTATCATCGGTGATAATAGGCAGGCAGCCTTGTCTTATCCCTGTATTCATTTTGATCGCCTCACTGAGTTTCCTGTTGTAGATCACTTGAAACACGGCACTGTCATTTGGCTGTTGAATGAGGTTGATGAACAGTTTAATTTTACTCACTCATCTAGAAAATACCTCTTGTAATGAAGATTTATACCTGATGAAGTATTAGAGAACAGCTGGAGTGAAAGGCAACAATTTCGATGAAAGTTTGTAGTATTACATCGTTTTCAGTGATATATTCCCTGGTGTTTAAATGAGAAAGGAGAGTCTCTATGACACTGAATTACTGCTAATCACACCGCTGAATTTTTCAAAGATGGCGATAGAACTGATCCATTTTATCCCTACACAGATGCGAATGGTAAGTTGTTCTACAGCAAAAGCTCTACTGCATAACGTCGTCTTTTGAAGATAGATATATTCCCAAGGTTCTCTTTCTAGCTGTCAGCATGTACAACCAAAAGCGAGTATCATTCTCATTTACAGAACTGCTTTTTACTTCTCCCTTTCTATGACTGATTCTATTCCTTTTTATGAACTGACACTCCCATGTAAGCGCAAGCAGTCATTACATTAGAAAACATAAAAATACATTCACAGGTTGAAAATGTACACGCTATAAGTACAGGTGTTGATTGTGTAGCTTCGGCAGTGACATGATTGCGTAAGTCTGATTGACTGAAATGTGCATTAGAATAACATTCACATCAGGCATTCGTGCTTGCTAGCAGTATCGAAGTGATTTAAACAACAGTCGGCTGTCTCTCTTGTTTACGGCCAAGATTATCAGCGGTGTTCACGGTTTTGATTCACTCCATAAAGACAGATCTGTTCAAACCACCTGAATTCTAGCTAGCTTCTTTAGCAAACCAGTACTACCATGAAGTGAAATCGCGATTTATAAATGAATTCACCACTGGTTGATGTGAGCGATATTCAGCTGGTGAAATTATTCACCCAGTAGTTTATAGAGCCATGCATTGATGCTTTCTATCCCAACTGCTATTTATAGTATCAGGTAGATCACATATTTTGTGTGATTTGAATAAATTTGCTTTCGTAAAGGAAAGTGTGGTTAAATTTTATCGATTCGCAGTATTTTTTTCAACTACAGGTGGCAACAAAGGTAGGATCGGAGAGGCGAAATAGATCTACATTAATCTGAAATCACTGTGGAAATCCTCTGAACTCAGCATAATAAACAACATCGGGATCTTCAACACTAATGTCATGTCAGTGCTTCTGTATATTTCAGAGACAAGGCGTGCACACCATGATAGGCACTTCCAACAGGTAATTGAAGACTTTTATCAACAGCTGCCTTCGTAATGAAGGACAGAAAAGATTAGCACCAAGGAAGTCTGAGAAAAAACTAATCAACAAAATAGAGATGGATTAGATATAAGCTATGGAAGGCAGTGAGTGACATTACGCGCAAAGCTTACCGCTGTGTAGAACCCAACTGGGAAGAGCTGCAGCAGATTCTGTGGGTATCACGGATGCAGTTGTGTGAGGAGAAAATGAAAATTTATGGTCAACTGTGGAGCCAAGTGAAGGAGAGTGAAGAAGACAAAGCGAAAAGGAGATTTGTTACTGAAGCCCTGTGCTGCATGTGAACTCCAGAATAATAAAAATAATAACAACTTTTCTGTTTTACAAACAACTGTGAAGCCATCGATTCTCATGACAGTAGTAAGATTGACGACAATGATGTAGGAATTAAATCAGAAATCAAGTATCTTGGACTTATTCTCTTTCTTCTGATCGCTCCTGGTCTTCTCATGTCTCAGCGATCATCAGTAAAATATTTTGCCTGGCATTTTACATTAAGAAGTTAAGGCACTCGGGTACAACTCAACCTCCCCTCTCACATCATAAACTCTTGCACCCTACCTATTCTTCTTCATTGTTCACCCTTATTCTTTCCTGGTTTGCTTAAAAAGGACTATGTCACAATTCGTAGAATGCTGAAGAATGTCAGTAGGGTGTGTGGTGTCCCATTAGACGACATAGTTACCGTCGTTGTCGATAGGCACTTGACTTCGTGCAATAAATTTGCTAAAAGGATTTTGTCTGACTTGGAGCATTCACTTTATCCTCAGCTTTCACCTTGCATCTCCTCAGGTAGAACAAGAAGTAACTTCAGAAAACTGTATGGTCGCACGTCTAAGTGTAAAAGTTCTATGATACCATACTTGTCACGTATTTTATGTGATGAAAATAGTGTCAGGCAAGAATTAACTAACCTCTTCTCATCTAGTAAATAAACAATTTCTTCCATCCATCCATCCTTATATACCTTCAAGTTTTACTTTTATTATTTCTATTATATTTATGGTCCTGTCGCTTGTTTGTTTTACTCTCATAACTGCAAACACCAACTTATCTCTATGACTGCTGTAATCTTTGTTTTCCCCTCACCATATCATGTAAAGCGAACATTATATTCAATATTTTTAAACATGCTAGGATTTCTCTACCTCATCGACAATACTGTGTGAAACAAGCCCATGGCAATTAATGCTGAAAATCCCATTCTGTATCACAAGTAATGTTTTGGGAATAAAGTAAATCATTATATGATTATTATTATTGCAGAATCACGTAGAGTTTAACAGTTTTAGGTGTCATGATCAAAACGAGAATAATTTAGTGCAGTTCAGTGATGGCAGTATAATCAACTCAAAATAGGCATTTTCACATATTTCAAGTTTTGGTTTATAATTTATCTCAAGTTTAATCAATAAGTGACTTAAGTTAGTGAACCAGCAAGTAGTGGACAGCTATTTCGTACTTGTTTTAGGCTCATCAGTAAGATGCATCTATCAGCCTACTACTAAGTATCGAGACCAGGGCTTTTAGATTAAGATTCAAGGTCGTTGATCATTCATTCAGTGATCTGAAATCCAGTAGCTTATGGATTCCATCTTATGTCAATTCATGATTGACAACACCGTCGTCAGCCGGTGTCACCAGAGAGTATTTAACTTCACACTTAATTTGGTGGACTCCATTGGTCATTATTTTTGACTAAAGCTACATAAAAGTTAATGGTGTAGTTAGTCACTAGTGAGTACTAGATTAATGTTCAAGTATTCGTGCGCAGGGATTTGATTAATTTCCAGTTTGATTTAGATAGAATTAATTTCACTTAGAGCTTATAAAGGCAAATAATCACCACTAATATTGACTGGCTATTGCATTGTAAATCGCAATTTGTCAGAAGTTAGAATCCATGAATCATTAGATCCCATCTCAACAGCTGAATGATCGGGCGGAATTGACGCAACAACTGAAGATGTTGGTTCATATCTTTAATAATGGAGTGATAGATGAGAACTACCGACTAGTTCCGAAATAAAATTACCAAATAATAAATGAATGGTGGAAAGTGTTAGGTAAACAATGTTCAGGTATGATAGAATCATGGAACAAATAATAAAATAGTAAATAAAGAAACAAAGAAGTTACCTGGGCAACGCAAAGTGAACGTCAGAATCCTTCTGCAAGCATAAATTAGGCTTCAGTCGTCAAGCGGTGTCTATACACTGCTGACAATTTTTGTGAGTAGCATACGCCACTGCACTACAATATGCGTTATACTGCATGCTTGCTTTGACCATCACTGGCTCTTTTCGAACCTGATCCTATGCCAGTCAGCTAAGATTGCCGGTTGACGAATGCGATGGACGGCTAGGCATGCGTAACACGTATCCTAAACATCTCCGTCGACGTAACTGCACAGTGGCGTCTATTTATTTCCCCTCCTTACCTAGCACTCACCTGATGTCTAACCTCAGTATTGCTCACCTTATTATACCGTCCAACATGGGATGTAGATAGAACGCAGGCACCTATGATCAAAGACAGCTAGCCTTTTCATATCTTCCACACTCAATGACCAGGTCGCACAGCCATAAAGGGGGATGGAGCAAATTGCTGAGCGGTGCACATGCCCTTTGGTCCACAGCCATTCAGACGTCACGTCTAGGACAGAGATGGTGTAAACTGGCATATACGAAAGTTGCCTTCTGTACCCTTTCGGAGATTTCTTCAGCGATCAACTCACTGGCTGTTGCAACTCCATAAATAATTGAAGTGGTCGACACGCTCTACCACTTCACTTCTACCTATTTTTAAACTACAAGTTAGTCGATGTAGTCCAGTCCTGTAGCCTGATCATCTCACATTCGACAGGAGCGGTTGAATCGCATGTGAAACATTAGAAGATTGCTGCTCCTCAAAGTGTTCAGAGAACTCTGCATTTTGTCAACGTCTTGACCTAGGAAGGAGGACTATATCATCTGCATATTCTAAGTCAATGGAATTATTCCTTGATGTTAACAATTCGATCCCTGAGTCACTGAAGTCGGTTAGAATTACGCCATTAGTACATCTATGATAAAACTTTACAGAAATGGGGACATTGGACATCCCTGATGGACGCCACTGTTGTCACCACTTCAGATGACAACTTTCCATATACTCTTACCCGGCTGACTGCATGAGTTCGAGTAGAGCGCCTTGGTCAGTGTGATGTATTTTCTCGTCATTCCATTCACAGTCAAACATCGCCATAGTACCTCTCGGTCGACAGAATCGAATGCCGCCTTTAGTTCAAGAAATATAATGATTGTTGGACGCTGGTAAATATGCCTATGTTCCAGAATCTACCGAAGGGTTGAGATATGATCAACAAACCCTCTTCCTGGTCTAAAGCTGCTGGTTCTCTCGTGTTTGTTCCTTCCGAGCACTACTAAGTCTACGAATTTTTATTGAGCCTAGGACTTTAGATACTATATTAGTCAAGCTAATCCCTCTGTGATTATCACAGGAAGACTTGTCTCCCTTCTTGTATATGGGAGTGGTAATCAGTGATTTACACCAACCCGACGGGACCTCCTCTGATTCCCAGACGCTGACTAATACCTCAGTTAATGCAGACAGCAAACTGTCTCCACTGTACTTAAATGCCGCTCGAGTGATTCCATCAGGCCCTGCTGTTCTGCCCTATTTCAGACTAATGACAGTTTTAGTAAACTCAGTTAGGGACGGAGGACCTGTGTCTATATCCCATTCAGGGAGGTGTTGGATGTTCGACAAGTCGAGCGTAACCAAAGGTAATGATAATAACGCTATCATGAAAACTGTGGGACTATCCTAAAGCAAGGCATTATGAGCTTCGAGTAGCCGAATGACTTCTCTCGACTTCATACAACCAGTTTACAGTGGTTCAGATCGACTAAGGGAAACAACTAACAGGCTAAGCGTCTACCAACGACATATCAAACAGTTTGGGTAACATTCTAATACCTGATTAACAAAACTGACTTCAACAGTATATACGCCAAAATACGAACAAATCCATCTATCAGCTGTAACCAAACTTAAATATGAAAATTTGTGCGGATTATAAATAAAGAAAAGACCTCAGAGATAGAATAGCGAAAAATCGATGCAACACATTCGTAAATGTTTCAACCGGTTAGCTTGTATTCATTATATACTGATTATGAGATTTTGTTAAACCTAATTGAAATTTCCTACAATGCAACAGGTGTATATTTCAATTAAAATGTTCAATCAGACATCTGTTGGGTGTCTAAAAGTTGATTCATGGGCAGAAACAGAAGAAGACTGAGTCACAGGCAATCAACCTTAATACCTATACACCGAAACATTAAAAACTATTTTCCTTGAATTACGTGAATTTGCTTTCATAAAAAGAATACTGAATAACTATGGGTTATTTCCTTGAAAACTCTGGGTTATTTTAATATCTGTCTTATTCAGAATTCATGATACACTACTGGAGATAATTTTCAAATGAATTACTGTACCATTTTTTAAAATATGTGCTTCTTATTATTTTCGTTCGCCTGTTACCTTCTGACTAAAAAATGGGACTTTAGCTGACCATCTCAGTTGCACTTGTTTTTGTTAATCACTTCTGTCCCATCTTCATATGATTTCATCAGGGTAACCCTTGGATGCTCAGCCTGTTGCAACTCGTCACGGTCTATCTTGACTAGCATTCATTTCGTCGACGTGAACTTATCAAGGAGGACCGATGGAACTCTGAAGAGATCGATTTATAGAAAACTGTCACGGAATGGTTAACTGACAAGTTTGTACGGCTGGGTACTCACTGGTCAATAATGAAACCTCATCAAGTCTCTCGTTACTTGCATTCGGCGTATATGTAGTCCTGATACATCAGAGAAAGAGTTAAATCTTTTAAGAAAAATCCTAATAGATAACGGATTTCCGTCACGTTTTATAGACCTTGACATACACTAAAATCCTATGAAATGGAATTTATCATCCGTATCCAAGAAAATACTGTACATGAGTTAGGAATTCAAAGGTGACTTAGCTTCCGATTTCATTAATAAAAAGATCTCACAGTCCCTGCTGCATAGTTAAGAAACAGTGTTTGCCAGTCGACTATTACTATTCAACAATCTGATGGACAAGGTCCCGCAGTCGACTAACTCTATGTGCGTTTATCAATTTACCTGCTAGTGTGGAGCTAGACATATCAGTCGTTCGACTCGAGTTTTGTCCAAGAGGGTGTTACAACACAAACCAGCATAGTTACGAAGAGGTGGAAGTGGGGCTATGAGAATTTTATTTTATTTTTTAAAATATTTTTTGATTACAGCTTGATTCCATACTGTATTTTTGGTACAAGTATGGACATTTTCAGCGTGGATATCGGTAGCCCAAAATTCGCAGGCCGACCATACATATCAGGTGTGCATCGGCGTGGGCTCGAACCCCGGACCATGTGCATGGTCGGCGAGAGTCCTAACCACTGTGCCACCGATGCAATCGTGATCATTCAATATCTGGTCGATAATAACCACACTCTCTACAACCTCCGCCTTTAAAGTCATCTACAAGGCGAAAATTAATTTGCCCAAATCGCTTATTACCCGACTCATCTGTATTGCTGAAGCTGTGGCCATCGAAACAGAAAAGCCAGATCTCTGTGTACAGAAAAAGTTCGTGTAACCACTCCAAATTTCAATATTTTTAATCTCTCTATGCTAAAGTATGGTAATCGCTAATCACATTTTGGATCCACCTGTTTTTCGTTTTCTTTATTCACTTTGTATACTCTTCCTTTATTACATCGATTGTTATCATTGTTATTCTCACGTTGAACTGTCCTTGGTGTTATTTTACTCGTTCCACCTATCATTCTAAATCATTTTGTTTTGTTCTATGTTATCAAATTTCACATGACATTACGTAACTTTTTCATGTTTATGCTATTTGCCTACTAATCCTATAATTGCACACACTATGCAAGTTCTATACATCTTATGAATTATTCCATACATATGACATTAATTTGCTTAGCCACTTCACACTTAACCATGATTATAATCACAAACTATTTAATTGCATTTCGTGCTACTGTTATTATTTTATGCATTCACACCTATGATTCAATTCCCTCACCGGTTATAAATTCTTAAAAACCATATATATATATATATATTCGACTGTATAGATTAAAAAGAGTTTCTTCCCTGAATCATTTGTTTTGATTTTCTGTATCAATGTAAGTCTCAGATTAGTTCCGTTGACTGGCACCCGAATTCTTTGAATCACGGAGAAGCAGTTAGGCAATATTAGTGTTTCAAATTCAGGTCTTGTTGCATATGTGGAGAGCTATAGACGATACGGCCGCTGAGATCCTGAAGAATCGCTGCTTATGCAGATCACTGAGGAAAACCTTCTGTATGGCTGAGCTGCGTATCGATTTCTACAGCCGACAAATGACCAACGGATGTGTGAAGGATAAACTGCCGCTTTGGGCCCCCTCAATGTGTGTTTATAAATTCACCTGCTTGTGTGGAGCTAGTTATATTGGCCAGACAAAGCGCACGCTTTCCAAACGCATCTTTGAACATTATCTGGCATGGTTAGCAAAGGGACAATGCGAGACAATCGCTAGCTCAATTCTCCAGCATTTGGTAAAATGAGACCACGTAGCTCCACCAGAGTCATCTATCAAGATCATCTACAAAGTGAAGCCAAATGGTACAAAGGGCGTCAGGTTTCGGCTTTTGTGTATGACGGAGGCGCTGGCAATTCATCAATACAACCCTAAACTCTGTACACAGTAAAAGTTTGTCCAGTCTCTTATTCTACCCTGGATTTAACCTCTTCACCAATCGTTCCCTGTAAAATAAAATTTTGATTTTTTCTTTTGTTTTTAATTTTTCATCTTACTTTTAGTTTGCTTTTGCCTTAATAATTAATTCACTATTATCAATCTCATATGATCCTTCTGTATATTTTCACACCCTCTTCACACTTGTTAAATTGACACTCAAATACCACCTTTATTCTCACTCAAGAGCAATTTTAACCTTATCAAACTTCTATCTTTGTGCCGTTGAGGAGTACCACGTAATTTACAACTTTTAATTTTCACTTCTGAAGCCACTTATGATTAATTATATCAATTATGTAACCCCCTATTACTCAATAATAGGTATAAATACGACTGTACAGCCTCTGAATATGATTTCGTCGATAAAGAAAATTTTCTTCGCTGAATCTGTTTTTATTTTCTTCAGAGCTATAGGCCTCCACACTAATTTCAGAGTAAGGCGCACATTTTGTGCCTTACAATCTGGCTCTGACTGGCTTTGAAATCCTTATCTGTGCCACCGCCGAGTTTGAGTTAAACAGACAACTTTCTTTTAGATTTCCGCCTTATGATGGTTATTGGTATTCGTTGCAGTTGGTCAGTTGGTCATTTTAGCGACCAAAACTGACATGTGGTGCTCTGAAATCTGGAAACTAATTTTCACCTTCTCCTATGTAGCTAACCAAAACTCAGAATCTCTAATTTCGTCTACGACAGCAAAAAGACAGTTAGTTGAGATAAAGTCTAGAGTAATATTTAAAAATAATAACATCAAAAACTCAAAAGTGAAGTCAAGCAGCTGAACAGATCAAATCACCTCTCTGGTAACAAAAGTGGTCAATAAAACAGAGTTGGTTAACCAAAACTCAAACGTAATAAGTACTTGAGAATCCAGAAGAATATATTCTCGAAAAGATAGGATCAAATTTGGATCAGCAAGTTTTACAAATCAAAGATTACGCCCAGGCGGTTCAAGAACACAATAACCTTGACTCCACTTAACCGAAATTACAACAACATTATCAAGATCACCACACAACCATCAAGAGACTCATTAAAATTAAGGATAAAACAAGAGCAAACAAAAATAACCAGGATTAACTTAACAGGTGATATTCAAACGTTAGAACAGAGACATACAGCATGAGAGAAATTATCATTATTTTTCCCTTAGGTTCCAAGTGGAATATAGGGCTTCAACAACACATCTCCATTTCGGTCTACTTTCTGCTGTCGTCTTCAGCTGGGCACACGATTGACTGTAAACTCTCATCTCCTCCTCTCCACACAATATCTTCCATGTCGCCCTCGCAGCGATGACCCACTTGTCGCTTCCTATTGCGATTTGACTCCAGCTATGGCCTGAATCGTGCGCCATGTCATTCCCCGGCCTCCTCAGTCTGTACCCGATCCATCTCCATTTTTTCTACACATTTATTGAGCGTTTGGCTCTTGGTTGGTTTGTTGCCAGCCTGGGTTCCTTGTTGCTTGTCACTGCTGACCAGCCTGTCATTAGATTTGCCAGCGAAGGAGGCAGCTGTTGACAAAAGTTTTTAACTTGTTAGAAATCCTTTTCGTGACAGATAGTCAAGTTTCTGATCTGAATAGAAGAATTGACTGACTGACTGACTGACTTAACATTTGTGCTGAAAATCTGAATATTGTTTGTAAATCCTGAGGTGGAGGGCAGATTTCAAAACTGGGCTTGTTTGAGGAAGGCGTATCTTGCCTTTCTGATTTTGAGTAGCTGGCTGAGTAGCTTTGACATCTTCATCCTTTCCTCCTGTAGTTAGACGATGCTTCCTAGATAAGTGAAGGAGGTAACCTCTTTTAGATCTCTCCCGTTGATGATGATTGTTGTTATGGTTATTGTTATGGTTACTGTTGGTTGGTTATCTTCATCAGCTCCGTCTTCTCTGTGTTCACCTGAAGTCCTGTCTTTGCTGCTTATTTCTTTTGCCAGTTTGTTGATTTTTGTCTGCCATTCTTTGAGTTTGTGTGACATTAAACACATATCATCCACACGCGAAAGCCAGATCTTCTGAAGACTTCTTATTGGTGGTCCAGCATATTCCTGTCTCCTAGCTCCCAACAGTCTAACGCATAATCCAGTCCACCACAATTAAGAATATCATCGGTGATAATAGGCAGGCAGCCTTGTCTTACCCCTGTATTCACTTCGAAAGCCTCGCCAATTTTCCTGTCGTAGATTACCTGACACGTGACACTGTCATTTAGCCAGCTATGGAATGAGTTTGATGCCGACTTTAGCACCGGAAGCTGTGTTGTTGAAGTAGTTTCCAAATAACGTCTTGGTTTACGCTGTCGAAGGCATTTTATAAAATACCTGAAGTTGAGGTAGAGGTTTTACTATCATTCTATGGTTTGTTCTGTGATAACGATGCTCTGGGTTGCGATTTGATCAGCACATGGTTCACCTTTCCTGAATACAGCTTGTTCTTGCTGGTGGAGTTCTGCATCCACTGGATCTCTTATTCTCTCCAGGGTAATACAACTTAGTATTTTTCTTAATATGGACGAGAATTTGTATCCCTCGCCATTGCTTGCAGAGGACTTAGTTGTTTGATAAGGTGGCCTTTCTCCCAATCGGTAAGGTACCTTTCCTTTCTTCGAAACCCTTTGCAATAATAGTATGAGTATGTCTACTGTAGTCTCTGGGTTCGTTTTCAGTGCTTCAAGAAGGTGGGGAATTCCATCTGGTCTTGCTCCCTTCCCAGGCTTCAGTAGCTTGATTGTATTCAAGATTTCCGTTTTTGTCGGAGGACTGGTGTCCACTGACAGGTAGTGCTGTGCACGCTGTTGTTGCTATTTTGAGGCGAGCTACAACAGTCAAATTGCTAAACAAAAGTAGCACGAAAACAGCTGACAGAAAAGAGGAGAACATTAAACAAGGCTAACTGAAACATCCAAATAAGAAGGAATATCGTAAACACATCGTTGCGGATGTATCTTTCAAACAGTTATCAAACAATTAACATTCATCACCTATGGCCTCTTTATATGTTTATCTACTTATTAGTTTTTTTTTGTCTTGTGAATCTCTGAGGTTGTAGGACATGAGACATACATCACCCTAATTTTGTTACTTCAACCTCTGTCTTTTTACTGGCTTAATTTTCAGCAAATAGCTTGCAGAATGACGCAAAACTCAGAAAGTTAACAAACTGAATTCACATTATTCATTCATCTTGTTCATATTGTTTGAAGAATTAACTATTTTCAAGTATTGGTTTTGTAGGGATTTTGTTTGATTGCATGGAGGATTTAATCATGAGCTGACATCAGTTAGAGAACCACTGGAATAATTAATTATTTGTCGAAAATTATGACTGTAAAACTAAGTAACTTAATTAATTACGCAATCAACACACAACTGTACCTAGTCATTCGGTAATAAATCCACAACTATTCGTGTTTAGTGATTTTATCTTTATTTAACCAGTTTTAGGTGGTGAAGACAATATACATATATATATATACCACTTTAATGACATCCCTTCATAATTGCTTTATGCCATATTCACTGCAAAACAACGAGAGAGTAAAAAGATAAGCCATTTAATTTCTAATTGACTATTGAAAGAAGTTTGATTACAGAACGTTGTACAGTGAAACAGAATGCTTTTATTGTATTTAATTACGTAGGTATATTTAAACGCCTGTCTGCCTTAAAACAAGTAGGCATACAACTAAACGTCCAACTTGTTGCCTTTCTTATTTATGCCTTAACTACTTTAAGTGGTTAGCGATTTTGCGTAGAATTACTTTCCCGTCAGGTTTGCATTTCTCTATTCCTATGTGTGTAGATATAGCCTTGACTTTAGTTAACTGTTTATCTGACATTGTGTCCACAATATCTCACCTATTTTCATCTCAATTGTGAAGCCAGTTTGTCAATGATTTTAACTGAAACTAGTGTATCATTATTTCCGCTTGAATTATTTCCTTCAGTTATATTCAATACATCCAGTAGTTATACTCAGTTGTTAATTTGCCTAGTCCTTAGCGATTTAGTGACAACTAATTGGCTTTACGATTATTATTGTTGTTATTTTGCTTCAGCAGTACGTCGGCTTTTCACTTTGTTATCTGCAGGTCTTTCTTTTGCCTAACTTCACGATTCCAATCAAGCGCTCGTCTTCCCCGCCGCCCTCCATCTCCGCACATGACCACCTCCATGTCACACTCTTTTTAGACAAACATCCAATCCGTTGTTTTCAACTTGGCTTCCGCTGGAGACATCATTCAATGGTCTCCTCAGCATACTTCTACTTGATAACTTGATAGCTCAAGAAATTTTGAAATTATACAAGAATTTATGCACTAATGGTGAAAATTGGAATCGACGATTCAGTAGATCACTTCTGGAGAAGCATATACCTCTTTCACTTTCCACATAGTTTATTTGCATAGTTTCATGAATTTTCAGTAGAAATAAATTCAAAAAACTTGTCGTGGCAGTGAGATTTCAGATTTTCTAGACTTGTTTCAAAGAATTTGATTATACAGATATCAAAATCCGTACCAGTAAGTCAATAACACAAACAGCATTATCACAATGTCTTATTATTGTTGCTACCTTAGGTCCCTAGTGGAACATAGGGCTTCAACTGCACTACTCAACTTGCTTCTGTCTTCTGCTGAACTTTTCACCTGCATTCATCCTAGTCCATACTATTTCAACTCTTCTTCACACGATCTCCTCCATGTCACCCTTGCACTGACGTCCCACTCGCCGTTTCCCTTTCGGCCTGGTTCCACTCGAGCAATGGCCTGACGCGCGCGCGATGTCACCCAGCGGCCTCCTCCTCAGCGAGTGTCCAATCCATCTCCACTTTCTCCTGCATATTTGTTGGTTGGCGATTGGTTCTTGTTTCGTTTGTTCCCAGCCAGAGTTTCTCGTTGGTGATTCTTTCCGGCCCGGCCATTTGGTCTTCAGTATAGAGCGAAGACAGTGTTGTTGATAAAGGTCTGCAACAGGCTGTTGGAAATATTCTTTGTGACCCACTAGCCGAGTTTCTGATCCGTATAGAAGAACTGACTTGACGTCGTTTGTATTGAAAATCCGACTGAATTTTGTTGTTGATGGTAGCTGAGTGACGAAGATTTCCAGATTGGTTTCAGGTTGATGAATGTGTTTCTCGCCTTCCCGATTCTTGCTCGATTTGACATCCTCGTCCGTTCCGACTGCCAGTCGTTGAGACAATGCTCCCTAGATAAGTGAATGAATGAAGTAACCTCTTTCAAATCCCTCCCGTTGATGGTGACTGGCGCTGGATGTTGCTGCTGTTGCTGTTGGTGGTGGTCTTTTATTTTCATGACCTCGATCTTGTCTATGTTCCCCTGGAGTCCTGTCTTCGCCGGATGCTTCTTCGACCAGTTTGTTGATCGGTTTTCGCTTGTAAGTCTTCGACTTTGTGTGACATCAAACATAAATCATCCACTCGCGAAATCCAGGTCTTCTAGGTTCTTCACGTCTGTCTGTCCATGATATCCCTGTCTTCTCCTTTCCAACTGTCTGACGCATAATCCAGTCCACCACAATTAGGAATATCATTGGTGATAATAAGCACCCTTGTCTCACCTTTACCTGTATTTACTCCAAACGCCTCGCTGAGTTTTCCGTTGTGGATCACCTGATGACATGTGCCGTTGTCGTACAGCTGTTGAATAAGGTTGATGAATATTTGGAGTACGCCGTAGTACTTGAGTAGTTTCCAAATTACTTCGCGGTCGACGCTGTCGAAGGCCTTCTCAAAGTCTATAAAGTTGAGGTAGAGGTTTGATTGCCATTCCATACTTTGTTCGATGATGACGTGTAGAGTTGCACACAATGTCTTGGTTGACTCATTTCCATAATTTCAAATCTGGGAGACGACACTGACATTTTAAGTGACTTCATTTCTTCATATAATACTTGATGTTTGGATTGCTTGTCAACGCCTGTCCTTCTGTCACTGGTTTGTCCTCTCGGTGACGTATGAATCTTTCACCACATGAATTAACTATGCTGTTATACGACTAGTTATGATCATGAATATTATATCTTCCTGCGGTTTGAAGTCACGTCAAGGTTCCTGAGGCAACAGCTGTAGTATGTTTGTAATTTCACCTAGAATCAAATTTGTCATTTACAAATTATACAATGCGAGGAAGTGAAATTTCAGCACAGTTTCCTTTGGGAACTGAAATTTTTCAAGGCACACGAAATCCATGATCTGCTTGACAGTGTATATGAAAATCAAGAAAGCAAGAACTGGTTGGGGGGGGGTTCATCATGAGCTGGCTGGAAAACCTGGGAGTTCTGGACAGCTGTTTCATCGTCTTTTGGGACTCTCAGTACGCATCCATCGGGGTTTGAACTGGAGCTTACCTTGTAACCAGAAGGTTCTGGGTTCAAACACAATCCCTACAAAATCTATACCTGAAAAGCAAGAATTATTAAATGGGGTTGTATACCGTAATGGAGTATTGTTCAGGAAATTCCTCCTCAAAGATTTATTTACAATTAGATTGGATATTAGATATTTCAACTAACTTTTGTAATTATCATCCTCTTTTCTCCCCGACTATATGTCATTGTTCCGAATTTTGAATATTACCTATTAGCTTAATCGTTATTATTTGTCTTTATCACGGATTAATCTTTAATTTTAATGTGTCTATTTTTGGTTGTGTGATGATCATGATAGTGTGCCGTTTCACGACTGCGATTTCGTATCAGTGAAGTGGTGGTTGTTTTGACCCTTGACTGTCGACAAGAAGTGTTTCACGTGTTATTCTTTCTGACAGAGTCTTAATTCCACCTAGTTGGGAAGATTCCACTTGACTGTCAGGTACCTTTTAAAGCTGATTTTGGTTAACCACTTCAGTTGTACAACACTTGTTTTGTATCTTAGAGATGATATATTCTGGAAGCTGTCTAACGGTAATGTTGAGGTGATTTTCTTGTTTTCTGACATGTTCCTAATAGTGAACAGTACCACAGATTTCATCGCATATAACTGTCTTTTTGCTGCCATCGGAGCATTTTGTCATCATGTGTACCTCAGAGGAATTCAGACTACCTACTGGAGCATGAAGATAGGTTTCCAACGTGTGGATCACTACACATCGGTTTCGGTCTTTATATTTAATCCTGACTGGTTGAGATGAGTAGTTGCTGGCCTATTCGAAGTGATCTAAACTCTGGTGAGCTAACTGACTTATTTGAGGACGATCTTATTAGCAGTATACGTGATTTTGACTCGTCTCTCGGTTGCGAATCAGTTCCAACTACCTGAATTCTCACTAGCTACTCGGACGAAGATGTCAGACATTGTGTTAATTCGGAGTTAGCAATTTGCAAAAATCGAAGGGAAATTTCACTGCAATTTACTTTGGACAATGAGTTATCCCTAACAGAATATATGATCTACTTGATACCATGCCATTCAGGTAGGCAGACATAATTCTGTGGTGTTATAAGCTACTGATTGGTTGCCATAAGTAGTTGGAAAACATTTACGAAAAAATGGTAGCACTGGCGTCAATCGAATCATTTCAGTCTGGCTAACAAGTACTATTGGGTTAAATCCTTCACAGCTATATATATATATATATATATATATATATATATATATATATATATATATGCTTCCCGATCAAACAACAGTATGTACTGTCATGTAGTTGTCTTCATAACCACTTCAATTACCTTTAAATAAAGACGAATGGAAAGCTCCACTGACGTAACTTTTGATTAGGTTCTACAGTTTATGTTTAAAATAATTAGAAAATTGTCGTTATTATTTAACATTAAATTTTCAAATGACACTGAATCAACACTGTCGACGATTTCACTTTGAAAGCATCTATGACTGACAGTATGACTGAAAATGTAGGCGACAGTGGCAATAGTCTCTAGGCCTTTTCCTGTTGTACACAGGGCCCCGGTTTATTTAAACGAATTGCTATGGCCTTTTTATGCTTGGAATGTTTGGTATTTGGAGAGGCTTAGCAGTGTATTTGTATTCGAAAGATGATAGTGAAAGACTATTCAATGCTAGCTTTGTGACCTGTTTAGATGAGGTGGCCTATTACAGAACTGGTGATTATTTTAACTACACCGCTATTTAGCCATACTGGTGGTTGTTCTCGAGTAAGTAAACTTTAGTTCCTATAGAAAGGGTCAATATAACAGGCTGTAGAGGAGCAATTGAACTGATAGATAGAAGAAAAGAGATGATTAGCCTAAACACTTCATGTGAGTTGCAGTTGTTTAGTGGTGAACATTTAATTGGTAGCCGCCTTCAATTAACGTGTCGCATACAACCTCAAGTTCATCTTTAATCTCATCTTCTGAAAAAGTAGCTCTGATCCTGTAGCTGAGGGTCTTTACCGAATTTCTTTCATACTGGAGTAGAACAAAGCTGTGAAAATGTGTATACTAACTGGTGCAACTACTTTTCCAATGCGCATTCCATTTTATATTACTGTCCGGTGTTCTGGTGTGTAGGAAATCTAAAAAGACTATTCTTCTTTGGGATTCTTGTTTATACGTGAATTATGAGTTTGACTACGGATTGATATCAGTTAGAGAAACATTTAAAACCAAGGATCTGGACTCCGCCGATGATATATGTCTGATTTCCCACAAACTGGAAGATATGCAAGTGAAAAGCAACAAGCTGGCAGAAGAAGCATCAAAGATAGGACTTCAAGTGAACATAGAGAAAACAGAGGTGATGAAGATTCCTGGCCAACACCAACAGCAGCAACAACAACAGACAACAATCAGCCACTATGAATGGGAGGAACCTGAAAGAAACAACCTCCTTCACCTGCCTACCTGAGAAGCATCTTTTCAACTACAGGCCGACGGAACTGACGTGGATATCAAAGCCAGAATCGGAAAAGCAAGACAAGCTTTCATTACTCTCAAATCTGTGTGGAGGTCAACAGCATTCAACATGGAAAATAACATCCACATTTTCAACTCCAATGTGAAGGCAGTGTTAATATACGGATCACAGACTTGGTGCGTTATAAAGAGCATCTCAAACAAACTTCAGACCTTCATTAACAGTTGTCTTCGCTCGATACTCAAGATCAGATGGCAGGCCAGAAAAGATCAGCAACAGGGATCTCTGAAAGGAGTGAACCAATCAGGAACCGATTGTGAAACAAATATGCAGGAAGAAATGTAGGTCGATTGGCAATACTTTGAGGAAACAAACCATCAAGTGATATCATATGACAGGCAATCACTGGAATGGAACTCAAAAGGGAAGCGGCGAATTGGTCAGCATTGCCAGGATGACTTGGAGGAGGTCATGTGAATCGGAGATGAAAGCATGTGGGCAGACGTGGAGCGGGGTGAAGAAGTTGGCAGCAAACCAAAGGCAATGGAGACGCTTGGCTGAAGCCCTATGTTACTCTAGGAATTAAAGGATTTAATAATAATAATTAAAGCCAGGGAGTACTGGACAGTCGTTTCATCAGCCTAGTTTGGGAGTCATAGTCAGTACGCACCCACCACCAGAGTTCGAACCCAGGACCTTCCAGTAACAAGGCAAGCTTGTATACCATTCAGCCACTGGTACCCGTTTCAGTGGCTAACGAATTCTAACTTCTATCAATTCGTGATTTGCCGTGATCACCGACGATTGAATCGGGTGCCAGTGACTGAACGATATACAAGCTTGCCTTGTTACCGGAAGGTCTTTGGTTCAAACTCTGGTGGTGAGTGCGTACTGCCGATGGTTAGCATTAGAAACATAAGTCAAGCTTCAATCGTCTTATTGCTATAGCTTCAGCAAACATGAGAAGACTTGAGGTTAACAGGCAAAGTACCTCAAGTTTTCTCAGGTTTGCTGAAGCCATAGCAATAAGACGATTGATGCCTGACTTATGTGTCTCAAAAGAATCCGTTGCTGGACTTCAGTTACCCTGGTAACTCACATCTTAGTAACTCTTTGTTTTCTTATTTTGTTAATTTTGTTAGCTTATCTTTTCATTCCACCCCTCCCTTTATTTTTCGCTTGACTCTCTTAAGAGATAATTTTTCTTGATCTTCTGAATTCCGCTCACTGTATTGCATCATTAACTTCTCATCTGACCTCATGTGCACGGAAATTTAAAAATTTCGATCTTCCCCTATCTAATGATGTAACTATTGCTAATTTTCTTTTATAACCACCCCAACAACACAACCGTTAATAAAATTTTTTCCAAGAAACTTCTCTCTACCAAGAATATATATATATATATATATATGTCGTAACACTTTAGACACCCTGTAAATCTCAACGCTTTATTTTACTATGACACTCTGAGAGTATGCGTGCTAATAGACAAAGGTTTTTGTTAAAATTGTACACTATTTATTATTATTTTATTTTAAAAAAATCAGGTTGTACGCAGCTGATGAGAACCAACGAAATCAAATGGATCCAGATTATTCTGTGCCAATGTTTCTTCTATCAATGTTCAAATAATTCTTTACTTGTAATGAACACTGATGAAGATGTATTTATCGAAACCGAATACTCTCTGTTCACTAATATCAGTCTTTCCAAAGCATTAACTAATTTTAGTGGACATCTTTATTCAGCTACTATGAGAGAGAGAGAGAGCTTGCTAATAACTATGGATGTACTCTTGTTTCGAATTAGTCAAGTTTCTGTCGCAAAAAAAAAAGAATCATAAACGCCTAACAGCCAAATGAATTACAAGAATAGGAAGAAGAAGACGATGTAACTGCATGCTTCATTACGCTGTCATTAACACTAAAATCAATAAGAACAAGAAGAGATAGTATGTACTTTTCATATTATTAGTAGTAGTACAGATTTTTATTATCAGCATTATTATTATTGTTATCGTTAATATATGAATAAATAAAATCTTTGGTTAATGCATACCAATAACAAGCATTTCTGTACAGAAGAGATTGTGTTCAGAAGAAGAAAGATAGAATCTGAGAAATAATTAATTCAAATGTTGACTTGTATTCATTCAATGAAAGATTGGAAAAGGGGTGAGAAAGCAAGGAATTCAGAGCAAAATACTTTACATAAATGCAACAGAAGAGTCATATATAATCAGATCAAATACACCAGGAAAGGTGACACTAATTCCATTATGCTAGCCGTCTGTTGTACTGTAGAAATTTACCAGTTTACAAGTAGAATTTAAGTAGGTATAATATAGTGTATAACTGTGCTTGTATATTTGCTTTTGAAGATGGAACAAAGAAAGTTATTTAAAAGAGGGTACTTCATTGTTGCATATTTTCATTTAATATATATTTGATTGGAATGTGAGTTGTTGTCGATAACTTATTACTAGAATTAATCGAAGAATAGTACTGTGAAACAAGATGCTTAATGTACCAAGAAGTGAAGTCGAGAAGGTCTGGATGTATTTTGCCTTCTAAAGTATAAGTTTCTTCAAATTAAGTGTATATATATATATATATTATTTACATATCAAAGTGGACAGACAGTTTATTTAGATCCACGTGGAGAAAATTGGCAGTAACATACTCAAGTTCCTATTCTTTTTCGAATAATCATTCTAAAGCAGATGAAAAAAAAGCGAAATTGAGAGTTTTGATAATTCTCTGAACTTTGTCGTTGTTGTTGTTTACCACTTTTGGTTCTTTTTATTCTTCTATTCCTCGGTTGCATTTAAATTTGTTTTGTTGACCATGTTTTACATATACGATAAGATTTGTTATTTGTAAATTTGCATCGGTTATTATTATTACGTTTCTGGGAGAAGTGACATAACGAGAATTTATCTCTACACATTAATTCATTTGAATTTGGACTGATCGGTACATAACATGTATTTGGATCACGATGGTAGACAGGATTCACATAGAGGACTCTTTGTAACTGGAAAACAAAGTAGTAGAAATAGTATTATGAGGTGAGGGTTGATTACGATAGGTTTATGTTTCGAAAAAGTTGTTTAAGTATCCGATGAATGCAAAAATAAAATGATACTGCTTTAACTGACGTTTCGGTATTTAGTGCCGCTAATAGATGTATCTATGCGTTGGTGGTAAAGTGGTTAGGACACTCGCCTATCATGCAAATGGTCCAGGATTCCATCCCCTGCCGATGCACTCCTTTACTTCGTTGAGCCAGAAATAATTCTGGTAAAGAGGAAACGTTAGGCATGAGGCTAGCAACCCCATCCTGTAAAATAAACACTTCTACAGAAACTTCAAGCCACTAGCTTGAAGCCCTGTGTTTCACTGGGGAACGTGAAGGAAAAAAGAAAGATTTATCAGATTTACACACAATACACAATTTTCATCATAGTTAACTGCGTAATATTTTCGTTCCATCCACGATCTTTAAGTAAAATAGCAATCGATATAAGGATATAACTTCGACGCCGTGGTAGAGTATAACTCCACTATGGATAAAATTTTATTTTGATAAAGTGTAACACAGTGTCTGTTATACAGTAATATTTACTGATGACCGCGCTTCGAACACAGTTTATTGCTGCTCATAATCATATCAAGACATCCCTTACACAACTTTTTCGCTTCATTTACATACATGAGTAAACATTAATTAGACATTCCACAAAAACCAGTATAAGATAAAGTACATTCAGAAATAATATTAGTGCTATCAATCTTAAACAGTCAGATGCGAAATAAGATGTTTTTAGAGTAAAAATAAGTAACCTGTTAGAATGCTATAAATTTTTTATTTTTTATTTTATTTTTGATTACAGCTTGATTCCACACTGTATTTTTGGTACAAGTATGGAATTTTCAGCATGTGATATGAGTAGCCCAAATTTTGCAGGCCGACCATAGATATCAGGTGTGCATCAGCGAGGGCTCGAACCTCGGATCATGTGCATGGTCGACGAGAGTCCTAACCACTGTGCCACCGACGCACACAATGTAAATTGAATACATTTTAACATTATTTATTATCTTCCATATCTCTGGTATTTGCGTTTGATCACTTCTATTGTATGTGTTGGGTGTAGATTCGATGAATCAGGATTCACTAATCAATCTCTCTCTCCATCTATATATGTTAATTATATATGTTAATGTTTAGAATTTTGACTTTTTCCCAACCCTATTATGTGGTTGTGTGTTAATGCATGCAATGCAATGCAGTGCTGAGCTTTTTTCTAAATTACTCATCTTCTCGGGGTCAATCATTCTTACCTTAGCTAAATTCTTATGTTCCGACAATCTGACTACCCCTGACCTACTAGTTTGACCTATGTAGTTGACCTCACACTCATTGCAGGATATCTTGTTAATTATATTATTTTGTCTGATTGGGTCAATAAGGTGCTTTATCCTACAGAGGTTGTTTATGAGTGAGTTTTCAGGAGTCTACAGTACTTCATGCGACGCAATTATGTTCGATCTGAAGAATACGTTAAGTAATCAGTTACTGTACTTTCTGTCATCGTCAAGATATGCGTAGCAGTAGGTTGAAAGCCAATTAAAAATGTTCAAGAATACAGCTGATGACCCAAAGACATAAGAGAATGGCGAAGACAAACAGACGATGTACAGTCTTACAGCAGTCCAATGGTGACCCCAAATAGTTCAGTGGTAATTTCTGTGACTGCAGTACTGGGTGACGCAGTTTCGAATCTCAGAAGGGACATGAATTCCATCAAGATTACAAATACGCCTTCATGACTTCCGATTGCCAATGTCTAGGCCTTTCGGCTGGTCGTCTATCAATCATCTAATAACAACAATTCGGAATGCACCGTGTTGGTGAGCTACATATCATGGTGGCTATATTGCAGACCTGCTTGATTGATAGAATTCAGTCTGCACCAAACTAAGCACTAATTGCATGAAACTGACTACCACGTAGTGTCCAATCAAAATAAAAATTTTTAGGGTGAACAGGTGTTTTCAGTACACTCTTCTTCAGGCTATGCAACTGTAAATCCAGTTCTATTCATATATATATTTATATATACATATATATCACAGAATTAGTGAATTTGACTTTACATCATGTACTCACTGATTAAACATTTTTCTGTGTAGATTTAGGTGCTTTTCAAAACCCACCCCTATTCTGCCACCTTTCTGTCGTAATTCTAATTCGCCTTTACTGACTGACAATCTACATGATAAATATCAACTGACTTATACTTGTAGAACCTGAAGAAGAATTTGTTAAAATCAAAATTTACAAGTTTTAGTTTGCAGGGATTTGATTGGTTACAGGTTTGATAACAAGCTGATATCATTTAGAGAATCAATGAAAGACTTGAGAGCTCTAGACATATATTTCGGCCTTCCTTGGGACTCTCCAACACTGCACAACCACCGGAATTGGAGACCAGGATTTTCCGGTCGCAAGTGGCACCCACCAATTCAGTCATATATAGAGTTAAAATTTATGGGCCATAGTGGCTGAATAGTCTACCATTTCGTCTTGTAACCTGAAAGTCCTGGGTTTGAAACCAAGTGAATTGTCTGAAAATGGGACCAAACAGCTATCTAGTAGTCTCTGGTTTTCCAGTGGTTCACTAATAGATATCAGGTCGTACGTAGCCAAATCTGAAACCGAAATTATTTTCCCTAATTAAGTTTTGTTGTGTTTACACATATATATATATATATATATATATATAATATACATTATGGGATTTTTGAATTTTTTTTAGTATAATTGAATTTGTTCCACTTGTCACATATTTCATACTTGTTTCTGCAAAAATAACAACTCTTACATTCATTCGACTGAAAATGTCATTTTCTTGGTCAAGTAAACATAAGGCTGTACCTGGTATACTTACAACATGCTGTTTTTGTTGTATTTTTGCGGTCACTTCATAAACTACTTAATACTTTTGTTATTATTGTTGTTGTAATTATTAATTTTCACTTAATCTTTTGTATCTTCTATGTTACACTGTCTTGCTTCTCATGGTATTACAGTATAAAAAAGGGGAAAAGACAGATGGAGGGCAATATTTTGTGTGTTCTTTATGTAAACTGTTTATTGCCTATGCGTTTTTATTTAAACACCTATCAATTTCTTCTCGTACGTAGTCTTAGTGTCCGAAATCCCATCCCATCCCCTACGCACACACATACACACAAACGAACATATACATTTTGTCTACTGAATAACGATGACTACTTGTTTCCATATGGAACTGTTGTTGAACAGATATCTGAAATTGAACAATACGCCTGTCTTTTCACTCCTGACTTTAACTCTTCTTGTGGACACCTCAGTTTATGGTACATATAAATACTTCTGTATATACACATTTGTTTAATAGTAGGTAGGTATAAATAGTCGCATATATGACTAAGTGTTGACTTTATTTTTGGTTAGTGTTCACACCGATGAAAGTGACACCAATGATAACAACACTTACGTGTAATTGAAAAATTCTGTTCATTATATACTGTCAACAAACATTACAGGTAGGTAGGTAGGTGGGTAGTATGTAAAAAAGAAGTATTGAACCAGCTGACAGGAACATGAATTTGCTTTCCCAAGTACACCAAACAACACCACCATCAACTACCACAGTTTACACAGGGTGTCGATGTAATAAATCAAGGAAGCTTGATAAATTACATTGTAAAAAAACAGGAAAGAGTTTATGGCATTTTCAAAACAACGATCATTAAACAGTTTCCCAAAGTTGGTTTGCGGAGATTGTTCGATTCAGTGACTGCAGAGGTTATTTCGCCTTTGTTTAAGACTCCTCATCAGTTCTTACCTTTGACTCCACCAGAGATAAGTAATCTGGTGTGGTCAGGGCGTGTATATAAAAAGTGCTGGGAGTGATCAGCCCCTTCTAACCCCAGTCTGAGAATATAAACTACACTACATGAATTCATTCCTATGAGTACAATATCAACAAGTGTGAAGATCGATTTGACTGAAAAAAAATTATTATTATATTCTTTAAATCCTAGAGGAACATAGGGTTTCAGCTGCGCGTCTCCATTGCCTTCTGTTTTCTGCCAGCTTCTTCACCCCGCTCCATGTCTGCCCATATGCTTTCATCTCCTCTTCGCATGACCTCCTCCAAGTCACCCTTGCACTGACGACCAACTCGCCGCTTCCCTTTCGGGTTCCACTCGAGTGATTGCCTGTCTTGTGATGTCACTTGATGGTTTGTTTCCTCAAATTATGGCCAATCCATCTGCATTTCTTCCTGCCTCTTTGTTTCACAATCGGTTTCTGATTGGTTCACTCATTTTCAGAGATCCCTGTTGCTGATCTTTTCTGGCCTGCCATCCAATCTTGAGTATTGGGCGAAGACAACTGTTAATGAAGGAAACACTAAACATCTCATGGGAACCTTAGAATCCGGGTACTCAGACACATTATTGTACTTCACATTTATAAACTATGAAATAAAATCACACGATAAAAGTGTCAAATTCCAAATCGAATAAAACGATAAGTTCCAATACAAATTAACAACTAACTACAGCGAAAGTTGTTCGACGATACAATTACATCCTTCATGGATAGTTAAAATCACTTCACTTCATACAGACAGACGCTTGCGCTGGAACATATATGTTTAGAAAGTCAATCAAAGGCTCTCAATAAAACCATCTAGCTCATAAAAAACAACCGCATCAAAAAGGATAATAAACTGCTTTGAAATATATCAGGAGTGAATTCAATTCCATCCTAGTGATTGAATGTGCTAACTTGTTTCCTCCTAACCTCTAGGTACTTCGTTCGATCACTCACGATGTGGTAATCAGTGCGAAACAGCTGTACACTGGTGTTGTCGATGGTTCTCTACTTGATATCATTGTGTCAACTGACATAAAATGCATCAGATTCCTGCAAAGCAGCACTTAAAAATAAGTAGATCTCTTTATAGATATTCTAGTGGCAAACATCGCCAGACGGTTAAATACTTTCAAGGATAAGCATTTCCTCTGATAAATAGATCTTTTTTAGTAAAACACGGACGTGACACAACGCTGATTACATAAATGACCACCTAGTGCTAAAGGTTATTTAAGGTGAAATAAAGATATCAAGAATGTGACGTATTTGAACTTATGACAGAGTTGAAAAAAGTTAAAACCTTTGGCTTTACAGTAAATGGGGTCATTGTGATGAATCTGACAGACGTAATGATGGATAGTCGTTATATTACCTTAACACTTATGTGGTATCTGAAGGGAAAATACTTCAAACCATCGATAGTGTTTATCTTTCTCTTGCCATATATTAGGCTGTTTTTCTAAAATAGACTAAATGTAAATAATATGATGGTTTAAATGTGGGTGAATAGTTAGGGATTATGTGATTTAAAGCACGCCCGCTCCTCCAGAAAATGTTTTATACACTTTTCAGACGAAATATGAGCACGTACCTTGCATTTTTAAAATACAGTGTGCCTATTAATGTGCATATATATGTAGTGATACGGTTGTTCTAACCTATTCGACCATCGAAACCACTATTTAGGTGAAGCGATTTTCAGAATGAAGGTAATTTAGGAAATGGTTAGTGTTAGCTTAATGAGATTCGGAACTGACCTTTCAGGTAATCGACTTTTTGTCTGACCTAGATGGTCCTTTATAAATTTATTGAATATAACCCTTAGGGTAGTACGATTCAATGATTGGGTCGGGGCGGTTGTTAACTATGGTCACTCGTACTTTTATTCAAAGCTTAACAGTTTGTTAACATTTTTGTGGTACGAAAGTGATTATATCATAACTTCATTCCGCATCACTGGTTCAATAGTAGAAGGTTCGTCAAACATGCGATTATTCTGGGCTGCGATTTCCGCAGAAGCATCTCTAAAGCTCATTTAGTTCAATAGCATATAGCAGGCTGAGGATAAACGGGAAGATTAGCCTGAGGATGGAGACCTCACTCCGTAAAGCTACTGAAATCTTAGAGCTTGTAACTACGCTTTGAAGACACACAAAAAATGTAGTATACCTCCTGAATATCCTATGAAAGTTTCTCTTAGAAGCTCACACTGAACCCATAGTACGCATACAACCAAGGTTAAGTTTGCTTTATGTGGCAATATATAATGAGGAAGACTTAGCTTCACTGTATCCTCAGTTTGCTATAGATCACAGAACACATTTTTGTTGTTAACTTACCCTACATGTACCACAGTGTAAAGCGTATCGTTTGCGTAGATACCGTTTTTGCTCCTTTGTTACTTGACTCCACGGTGACTTCCAAGAACAGGAATCAACATGGGGAACATCTGATACATAAATACCTTAAAGAAAGTAAAAAACAAAACAAAAAAGGAGTCATCTTCAATTCTAGAATTCAAAGTAAAATTAAATTAATTAATACTTTTTTTCTGGTTACTTCTTCTTCTTTTATTCCCTCACGTCCCCAGTGAAACATAAAGCTTCAAGCTAGAGGCTTGAAGTTTCTGTAGCCGCGTTTTCTTAACAGGATGGGGTTGCTAGCCTCACACCTAACCTTCCCTCTCCACCAGTCTTACTACTGGCTTAGCGAGGTAAAGGAGTGCGTCAGCCGGTATCAAAACCCGGACCGTGTTCATGGTCGACGAGCGTCCTAACCGCTATGCCCCCGACGCACGATTTCTGGTTACAGTGGTACACAATTTATACTGAGTTGATAGCACTCCACGTTTCCATACTTCTTATTAGTATAACGACTAAATCTAGTAAGGCACTGAATCAAACATCGCAGGATTATAACGTCAGGTTATGTTTGTGAATGTTTTCTTATTTCAATAGATACAGCCACAATGCTTCAAGTCACTGGTCTTTACAAATGAGTTTCGACTAGTTCGAGTGTATTTCTAACCTCATGAACACATCACTGTTGATATGTGTTTAGAACTTTGACCGGTAAAACCAGTATAGGTTACTGGTAGTTTCAAAAGAAGTAAATATGCTGGAGTTTTATGAACACGAAACATAAAATGAAAAAAAACTTCTTGTGTTCTTATAATGACAAACCATCGTAGAGTTTCATAGTGATTTTGATTCGGCACAAGTAACCACTGTAACATGTCTGAATTCTATCAGTCAGGTTTGTAATGTGGTCACCATTCTAGGCAGCTCGCCATCAAGGTTCACATTGATTTGATGATATTAGACAGTTGAAGGCAGTCGGCTACAGGAAGCCTTGGACGTAGGTTTCGTGCTAGTTGGCACTTGTCAGCTAACTCCAACTATCTAATCTCATCAAAAGAGTAAGTCATTATTATTCTTTTTACCCTTTCCTTCATTTTACTGGAATAAAAGGCCTGAATCTTCTGATGTTTCAGCAACTGTGGTGTTACCTTTGCAGGATGGGATCGGTGGCCTCAAGCCTAAGCGTTTTCTTCTTACTGGAATTATTGTCGGCTGATAAACCAAGCTAGATTGAGGACTGAGTTGGTCTGAAATTGAACTCGGATCTACCATCAATTTGACAGGTACTAATCATTATACGAAAGGGTATGTAAAATGACCTATTTTCTTTTTATGTTATTATTGTATTAATAATTACCACAATACCCACTGGAATGCAAAAAGGCGCTTATTTCCATCATACACTGGATGGCTTCAATTCTGTGGGAAAAACATATTAAAACCAAGGTTTATTCCTTATTTATCATGCTGACTAGTGTTAAAAGTCTAATATCTGAATTTTATGATGTCCACAACTTTGCATGTTCCAAAAGTCTTCGAAAGAAAAAAGGATCTATGAAATGGAAACGATCGGCAGTGTTTTAATACCCTGTTAAATGTTGTACAATTCATTAGGTGTATCGGCTTTGGGTATCTGGCTTTCTCATTGAAAATGAAGTCATTGCTACCCTAGATTGACTTATAAGTCTGCTGGATGAGCGCATTTAATGCAAAGGATATATCCGCTGCTCCCATTTATTGGTGGCGAAGCTCTAACTAGCAGTGTAAGTCGTGATAGAAATGGTTACGTTTGAACTGGTTGTGTAAATGATCAAATTTCTGAAATCACAAAATACAAACTAATGTTTCTTCATTTGCCGTCTACCTGTGGTTAATTTACTCCAGTTACACTGTGGGTTATGTGTTACTTCCGACTGAAAGTTAGCAGTTTACATGTACGTACCAAAGCGTATACATTAGTGGAAAGGAAAGAAGAATTTCTTATCGCATACCTGAGCATATTCCAAGAAAATTGTATATGAAAGGTACAAAACCAGTTAGCAGTGCAACTGGTCAACACCTGTTAGACAACAGTTAAGAAATCGATGCATTCAAATCTTCTAAAATAAGGAGAGTTCTAAACAGCTCCGACATTCAACACATCACTGGAGAGATTGCCACTGAATGGTTGAAATGGAATTTATGCATCCAGAAGCAGGCCGCTGTTAATCTTCTCTTATCTTGGTAGATTTACTTTAGGTTGTTTAATTGCTATATTTGTTAGCGTTATTGTTTTAATTTTCCTTTCTTTTGACAATATAATTTCCTACTCTAATTTTATCTTTATCTATATTTATGACCAGAAACTTTTTTGGCCTCTGTTTAACTAAGTTATTTGACCCCTATACAGGTATATTCTTGAACTTACATCTCTGTTTGATTCGCATTATTTGTTTGTAATTCTAGAAGATTTATTTAATTATTAATACACATACTACTAACGAGCATTACAACAGCTTTTATTCCTTTCTACTAGGCTACTTAATCATGTAATATTGATATCCATCACCTTTACGATCAATAACTTCACTATTATAATTTTTCCCTAGGGTTACGAGTGGAAAATACGGCTTGCAACAACATATCTCCACTTTTTTCTATTTTTAATGTTTTCCTCTTCACCTGGGTCCACAACTGCCCATAATCTCTCATCTCCCCCCCTCCCCGAACTCACACAATCTCCCCATGTCACCCTCGCACGGACCACCCACTCTTCGCTTCTCATATGGAGGCACGCAATGTCGATCGACAGTCACCTTAGAGATTGACCAATCCAACTCCACTTTCTCCTCCTTCTTTGTTGAACGACAAATTTTCGGTTGGATTGTTCCCAGTCAGAGCTTCTTGTTGCCAGTTCTTTCTGACCGGCTAGCCATTTGAATTTAAATATAAAGCCAGCGAAGACAACTGTTGATAAATGTCTCCAGTAGCCTGTTGTAAATGTTGTGCGTGTCGTGCTTGTTAAGTTTCTGACCCGTATAGAAAAACTGTATGACTTAACATTTGTGTTGAAAATTCGAATTATGTTCTTTTCACCGCGGAGTGCAGAAGATTTCCAGAACGATTTGATAGTGTTGAAGGTATGTATATCTCACCTTTCGATTCTGACTTAGAAATCTTCATCTGCTCAGCGCATGATGCCAAAGGAACTTGTCTTACTCCTGTGTTCACTTAAAAGTCTTCTTCGAGTTATATGTTGTGGATTACCTGACATGTGTCAGTGTCAGATAGTTTCTGAATGAGGTTGTTGAAGTAGTTTCTATATTAACTCTATGTCAACACTGTCGAAGGCCTTTACAAAGTCGATGAAGTTGAGGTGGTGGCGGAGTTAACTGTCATTCTCTACTTTATTCTGTGATGACGATAAGAAGAGTTGAATTTCTTGAATTCAGGTTGTTCTGTTTTCAGTGATGTCACTACTTCTGAACCAGTCAATGTACACATCTTCACAGTTTTGTTCTACGCCAGTATTAAAGAAATCGGATAAAGACTCGCAGTTAAATTGGCGGAGGTATTTATTCAGAAGATATATGACTGAGGACGAAAATGAAGGTTGTATACGATATGTTAATTGAAAACAGCTACCTTGAAAACTTGATCACTAAATACATGGCCAGGAGTGTAGAAAAGAATTCTTCTGTATCCGTTGAGGATAAGCCTCTAGCATATGCGACTACAATACAAAGGGGATATACTGAGTTGCGAAAATCGATTTTAAAGAATGTTTGATGCTGCAACTCACACTTGACACACAGCCAGTTACGATCTCAAAAACTGAAAGATAAAATAAACAGGCTAGTCACCTGTAACTGCAAACTGTCATTTCAATTTCTTCTGTGGAGTCGTTAATATATTGGTCGTTGCTGTAGGAACTAAAGTTTTCGTACTTGAGAATACTTACCGGTGGGAATAAATAAAGGCCAGAAAGAGAGCCTTGAAAAGTCTTTATTATTTATCGGGTATTGAGAAAATTACCAAAGGCCTCTAGATAACTAACAGTGCAAATAGCAGACGCTATTGTTATTCTCTGAAATCAACCAAAGCTATGCACGCAAAAGAGACAGGTCCAGACACGGCTGCTACCTTAGCCAGCTATGGAACCTATAAATTCATAAATTCTTTAATTTTCCTAACTTATCTGATATTCAGTATAGATTTACTCTACTTCATAGTATCACACCTGTTGAGACTGTTGAAATGTCATCTGTTGATCCTGCTAACAAAATGAATTTTAAAGCATTAACGTTATTATTAACAGTAATTCTCTAATTCAAGTATTGGTTTGCAGGGATTTCATTGATTGGTTACAGGGTTTCACCAGGAACTGACATTGGTGACATCGTGAATTGGCAGGAGTTGTAATTAATGGACTAGAGGATTAGGTCTAAGAGACAAACGATCTACGAGCTCAACTTGTGACCGGGAGGTCCTGGGCTCGAACTACGTTGGGTGCAAACCGATGAATAGTCTCAAACTAGGATGGAGGAAACAACTGTTCAGTACTCCCAGCTGGTTTTCCAAGGGTTCTCTAACCAATTTCACCTCATAATGAAATCCCGTCACCAAAAATTCTTTAATTGCTGGGGTCATTATAAATATTGAACCTGTGTGACGTATATATATAAAGGATTCTTACCATCTTAGATAAGGCAGCTGTTTTCAATTACCTCTACGTGTACAACCCTTAATTTTTCGTCTTCAGTGGCATTTTCTAAACGAGTAACCCTGACTCTAGAGCTGAAGGTCTTCACCAAGCTTCTTCAGTATGCGAGAGGAACATTCCTGTGAAAATGTGTTTATTGACGGATCCAAATACTTTTTTTGTGCATATTCCTACTTATACTACCGTCTGCTCTTCTTATCACAGTAGGACACGTAGAAAGTCCATTTTACTCTAAGGTCCTTCTTGACACGTATATTATTAATATTACGACCGTATAAATGTAGAAACTGATGATGAAAAAAACATTCTTTATCCACTATTCTGGATTAATTAGGAATATTTTTTGAGGTGGCTGAATAGTATACGAGCTTGCCTTGTAACCAAAAGGTCCTGGGTTCGAATCCCAGTGGGTTCGTACTGCCGATGATTCCCAAACTAGGATGGAACAGCAGCTGTCCCGTACTCCCTGGTTTTCAATGGTTCTCTAACTGATATCAATCCGTGATCAACTCGTAAAAGCATAACTAACCCTTACAAACCAAACTATAGAATATACAAAAAAAAACTTATAAATATAACAAAGGATACATCTTCAGCCAAACAAATATTGAGGTTTCATTTAGCGCCGTGTTAAGATTTGAAAGTAATAATTGCCGCACACAAATGCCTAACTTACCTCGAACATAAAGTTTCTTCCAAATTACAACTCTGTGTAACATATGTTATCAATAAAATGTGTAGCGATGAGTTGTTGATATGTCACAACAGGAAAACACTTAGTAATTATGATTTTTTGGTAATATAAAGCCTTAACTTGGGTATAAATAATCCTAAAATATCCCGTGGATGAACAGGGTAGACTGCTTAACATGCTAGTCTGGATATAGTCGATCAGTCTACTAGTCTTATAATGCATACTGGAGATTACATGCCGGCATAATAATAAAATAATAATAACATGGGGCGGAATGGATATGATTTTAATTGGAATAATAGCTTCTCCATAAGATAGACAATTTACATGCTATGACCGACAAATTATATTCTTTTTTTTCACGCTACTTTTGACGAGTAAAAAAATAAATATGGCGGAGATTTTTATGTCCAATTAATTTTTATTTATCATTTATGCCGATTTCTAGTTAAGATTGACATTAAAGTAAGAAAAGAAATGCTTAATTTCGCTGAAGTAAGCTTTATTAAGTAGTCTTATGTCACTCCAGCAGAAGGCGGACAGCATTACTTTATGACTACTTTATTGAGACTGCTTATTCAAGTTTAGTAGGTCAAGTAAACAGCTACTTTCTGTGGAAGGCTCTGTGTTGTGATAGGTTCCATCGATAGTCTATAACATGTGAATAACATGTTCACATGTTTGTGAATATGCTATGAAAAGTGTGCTTTTTTGTATAAGATTATCGAACCACACTCGAAACATTTACTTGACGTTAGTGTTAAGAATTTTCCTCTTATTGAACTTATTACCTGTCTTCTAACTCCCCACTGTTGGTCACATTATCCAGTCTACCATAATAAGATCACCGGTAACAGTATGTAGCCTTGTCTTACTCGTATCTCCACTTACATGGCGTGTAGGATCACGGCATAGCGAATAAATTAGGTAAATAAATGTTTGTGGCAGAGAATTCTGTAGTTTTGAGACATTTGGTAAATCACTTTATAGTCGAAAGCCTTTTCAAAGTTGATGAATTTGAAATACACATTTGACTATCATTTCAGCTCCTTTTCGATGCAGACGTTTACTTCTACAGTCTGATCTGAGCATGGTTTGTATCTCCTGAATTCAAGCTTCCCCTGGTCGACATCTTCCATCGAGGGGATGGTTTAGTGTTTCCGTTATGAAGTGGCCAAACATTTTGCTTCGGGTACAAAGAAGCTGGATTCCACTCCCAATCCTCTATATGCGTAAGATGTACTTCTTTGACAGCTTGACAAGACAGCTCCTCTTTTATTCGGTACTCTACCTTCATTTCGCACCATTTGCAACAGTATCGTGAGCTTATTCGCCAAGGTCTCTAGGTCTGATCTGTTTTCAGTGCTTCCGAGTGCATTCTGTCCGGTCTTGATACTTTTCCAGCTCTCAGTAGCGCTGTGACTTTCAAGGTTTTGCTTTTGTCTGACAGGTTGGTGTTCACTGGCAGTTCTGTATCTATTGGCCGTATTTTTGTAGAAGTTATTTTTTGGTGGTTGATTCAATTTTTTCGAATATTCACCATGGCGTTTTCTCCATCACAACCCTTCGGTAATTGGGTTTCCATCAGTATCTTTCACTTGTTTCAAATGAGTTGATCTTGCCTTGATTTAGTCCTTCGGTATAGTGTTCTGGAATCTCTGCTCTTATTTATTACTGAACTGGTTGGTTTGAGTTGTTCCTAGGACCTGAGTTTCAGATAAGCGTTGCCTTTCACTCCTTTTGAGCTAAAATACTGCTGTCATTTTCTTAGAGGAGATTGGTTCTTATTGACTGAATGCCTTGAATGTTATTCTTTGATATGTTAATAACTAACTTCTCTGTGTGCTCGTATATATCATCTGGGTGACCGGAGTGCATTATTTACTTCCCAGTTAACAGTCCAGAAAGTCTACTTTCATTTCATAGTCGCTCAAAAAGTGGCAGCACTTCTTTACGTTGTCTTCACATTTTGTATGCTATCCGAACAGCTTTTCTAGACTCACGCATGATGCACACATGAGATATGTCTAAATGCTTATTTTTACTTTTATGGGTCGACTAGCTCTGCAAATAATTTTATCCACCGACGGCATCTCTCCCCGAATCCAGAACTATTCCCGATTCTAGCTAGCTACCAAAACGTTTAATGTTACTGTTCTTTGCTGTTTCAGTCATGGTGGTATTTTAAGTAGTGGTATTGTGAGTGCTAGATGGTACAAACTTCAGGACCAACTTTCGTTTTTCCTTTCCGAACTTGGGTTTCATTTTATTTCAATTTTTGTTCCTTTACGTCTCCAAATGAACATAGGGCGGCTTCAAGCTAGAGCTTTGAAATTTCAGTAGCAGTGGCATTTATTTTCACGGGATAGAATTACCAGCCTCATGCTCAACCTCCCCACTTTACCAGTCTTATTACTAACCTATCGAGGTAAGGGAGTGCGTCGGTGGCCGAGGATCGAAACCTGAACCACCTGCGTGGTTGGCTAGCATTCTACCCTTGTGTCAACGACGCACAAGATTGGTTTTAGGCACATATATACATACATATGAATGTGTGCGATAAAACTGGCGCCAAATGAATTTAGCTGTCTGTTAGATTTTATCATTTTATCTGCGTCAAAGGTACATCATTATTTCTGTGGAAATACACTGTTTTACATTTCCTTCGACAATATGAAATATATTACTAGTTCATTTATCCTATTTTTATGTTCACAGACAGTTATCTTTTCAAGAAGAATTTCTTCGTGAATTTATGTTTAGTAATATTTCATTGATACATTTTTGAGTGACAAGGGAAATTAACTTTTACTGGAGGCAAAGTTTAAATAGAACATTAAGAGGCTTTATTAAATATTTCTACAATTTACTGAAAGCGGCTTTGGTGTAGAAAAAATTGCGTAATATACATGACTTTCATTGAGTGGTTAAGTTTGACAAGGGAACATAATTTACTTGGACTATTAATAAAGATATTTTCCAGGTTCTACAGTTAAAAAATCTTTAGTTCTAGGATCAATGCATTTCTTTGTTAAAGTTGAAGTGGGTATTATCCCATGCAACTAAAGTATATTGGTTGATATATTGGTATTTTACCTTGTAAACATTGGATAAGATTTGTAGCTCAGGTGGATAACACTGAATTACTTGTGTTCTCTGAGCTGACTGATTTAAATACAAAGCTTCCGTCGTCTACCTTGTAGACAACATATTTTAAGAGTAGGTTTTGGTATAAAATGCACTTATTTAAATTCTTCGTGAACGATGTAATTGAACAAAGCTAGAACAACAGTGATTCGTGCAGAATAACAATATGGTACCATCACTGCTTACTGTTGTTGGTTTCTCATCAGCTATCGCTTAAAGTCTAAACAAATTATTATTAAATTTATGTACAGAAAAGTTTTAACATAACTGGCGTTTCATAGAAATTGCTTAGGCAAACTTGAAAAGAGTCGAGCTCCTTTTTCTATTGATAGTTTTAAAGGATTCGGCGATTTCCACCTCATGACTCTTATTTGTATTCTCCGTCAATGATGTAGTTGTATCTACTGGCAACCACTGTCGAGACTGGATATTAATTTACGTCTCCACTGATCATATTTTTATCGACTTGTAATTCAAAATTTCTTATCATGTGATTTGCTTTTGATTAGCTGGTAAATTCGGTCTGTATTAATGTGTATGTTATTGGCTAATTCACTTGAGTATCCAGCTTCCAAGAATTCCCTGGCATTTCTGATGTCACAACAGTGGTCGCCAGGAGATACAACTACATCATTCATGGGGAATTTAAATAAACCCACTTCTATGCAAAAAACTGCCCTGAAGATGTTGTCTAGAAGGTGGACGACGAAAGCTTCGCAGTTAAATCAACCAACTGAGAGAACACAACTAACTATGTATTTCACCTTATTAGGACAGAAGGATATATATTATAACTTATTGGTAGCGTACCATTAAACCTTATGCAGGTGATGGCATATCTATTTATTCAAATCTAATCCGAATCCCATAGGATCTCCGAATGTTAAGTCTAGCAGCCTAACACAAATAAGTGGCTCCATGATGAACAGATATTGTGGTGCTGGAAATACAAGTCTATAAAATGTAAGAAAAGTGGATATAAATAAGGCGTTTGTTAGCCTAGCGTTGATAATACTCGTCCAAGTCGGCCTGTTCCTTGGCGACCTGTTTGACATCTGGGCTACCTTTTCCTGCATCTACATATTGCATCTAATAAGTCATGTTTTCATTCCTAATTTTAATAAAATATGATCACAAATCGCATAAAATACAGTAATTCATTCATTAAACGTTTTAAACCATATGACTTTCATGCATCTAATAAATCTAAGAGAAAACATCACGCTGGCTGGCAGCGTGCACTTAAACAGACACCTTTATATCGTACAACCATTCCTGTTATTGTCACTTCAAACTGCCGTTCACTTCCCAACAAAATTATGCATCTCCAGTCTCTCTTATCATCTGATACTTATCACAATACGGCGATTGTTGCATTACAAGAAACATGGCTCCATGAACTCTATGATGACAATCTGGTTTCCCTAAATGGTTTTACATTGTTTAGACAAGATCGACTATGCTCCAGAAAGAAAAGAGGTGGAGGTGTTGCAACTTTCATTCATTCTCAATGGTCAACTTCAAATAATGTATGTTTTTCTTACTCTAATGACTTTATTGATTGTATAACGGTCAAATGCCGCCCGAAACACTTATCCAAGTTTAAATACGTCTTCATCTCTAACATTTATGTTACTCCTGGCTGTTCTGCATCTGATCTATCTGATTTTGCTGATGAATTCACTGAATTCGCCGTTACACATCTTGAAAACTCTTTATCAGTTGTCACAGGAGATTTTAACTGCTGTGATTGTTCTTTCCTCGTATCATTAGGTCATGCCAATATTGTTAAATTCCCTACTCGACTTGATAAAACTCTTGACCTAGTGTTCATTAATGATGAGGAAATATATGAAGTACGCCGACGTGCTCCTATCATGAACTCAGATCATTGTATTATTCGGATATTACCTAAGATATACAGCAGATCTCACTTTAATATCTTCTCAAATCTGTCCAAGAAAACACAGCAAAGGTGTTACTCACAAGAAAATATGCTCAAACTAAGATGTATGCTAAATGACACTAACTGGGAACTTTTCAACGAACACAAACTGGATGATACTATTTCCAATTTGACTGACTATCTTAAATTCTGTCTTGATATATGCTGTCCAAAACAGATAATTTTCAAAAGAATGGATCGTTTTTCTTCCCCTCATCTCAAAAAACTTCGTAGAGAAAAAGAGAAGCTGTACAAGACAAAGAATAAATCTGGTCTTAAGAAGATAAACACCCAAATTAAATCTGAAATCAAGAGACTAAACAACATTTATAATCAAACAATACTATCTTGTAAAACCTCAGAAAACATATGGAAGCTTTTTAGAGAAATTACTGGTTGTGGTAAGCATAATAATTTTGCCTCTTCTATTGATGTAAATACTCTCAATAGATCTTTCATCCGCCCTCCAAATGTCCCTTCTGCCTTCAATTTAACTAATAACACGACCAGTGACTTTCATAGTTTCAATACTTCTGATGTTCTTAAATGTATGTCCGTTGTACTTTCCTTGATTACACATCTGCTTTTGACTCTGTACCTAGAGGCCTTTTGTTAAACAAGCTTAGCCTTACACAAACTGAGTCCTGGGCTATCAACTGGCTGCACTCTTACTTCTCCAATAGGATGCAGTACACGGTATATAATGGTGTAGCTTCCTCTCCTTTGCTTACTGAAGCTGGTGTTCCTCAGGGTGCTGTTCTCTCGCCGTTTCTCTTTTCCTTCTTCTTACATGACTTACCTCTCTCAGACGAAATCAACTTCGTCAAATATGCAGATGACCTGACTGTTTCGCTTCCCGTTAAGTCTCAGTCAGACTGCTTCAAATTAAATAGCTTCCTGTCGGACATCAGTCAGTGGTCTAAACTAAATGGCCTCATGCTGAATCCCTCAAAATGCCAGACTGTCGACTTCTCCTTTAGGCATAAACGAGATCTACAAACACTAGTAAGCACTCATGATGCCTGTAGCATTGAGGGGACTATAATTGAAACAAAGTCTAATGCAAAATACCTCGGATTAGTTATATCTTCCGACCTTACCTGGTCATCTCATATCCAAATGATTTCCAAGAAAGTGTTTCGTCTAACCTACTACATTAAGAAACTCAGACTAACTGGAGTCCCTCAACCTCTGCTTTCACAATTTGTCAACTCTCGTATCCTACCTATTCTACTTTACTGCTCCCCGTTAGTCTTTCCTGGGTTACTGAAAAAGGACTATACCATCCTGAGAAGGATGTTGAAGGTAGTTAGTAGGACTAGCGGTGTAAAACTCAGTCAGCTCGTCACAACATTAGTGGATAAGCATCTGAATACATGCGAGAAATGGTCTAAAACCATACTCTCTGACCCCCAACACCCCCTCTATTCCCAACTCTCTCCTTGCATCTCATCAGGTAGAACCAGAAATCAGTACAAAATAATATATGCTCGTACAACCAAGTATAGGAACTCAACGATACCATATTTGGCCCGTGTTCTAAGTGACAGAGACAATGTTAAGCGTGAAACTTATGACTTGCTTTGTTGTTAATAACATAATTTTGGCCCTTGTTATTTCCCCCTTATACTCTCTTATTTGTACTCTATAGTGAACAACCTTCTTAAACATACTTAGCTACTTAATATTATTATCATTGGCTTACTTTTTTGTACTTTACTCTATTCCTTCTTTTGTATATCTACTGGGTCCGACTATATTATCACTATGATTATTAAAAATTGTCCTGTCATTAACCATCATGTAATATTAGTTTTGTGGTTGTTCTTTGTTCGGCACTATTTAACTGACAATCTTGTTTGTGAACGCCACTATCACCATCTTAAAAATTTTGTATTATGCATGATTCCTCACACTACCACTACAAACACCGCATTAGTGCTGACAATAAAAAAACACAACCTGAAATGTTTATTTTATGATTGTTTAGTGTTGTTCAATCAAATTAACTGATCATCTTGGCTATAAACATTCTTAAGAACATCTCATAATTTCTTGTATGATTATAGCTGTCCACTGTTCACCACGCATACACATATCATAGCTTCCACTACCCAGTACTGAAATATTTTTTCATCATTGGTGTTTATCTTCCTTTCTACTTGGTATTTTTATTTGCATTTTTTCTTTTGTTATTTCTGTTTCTTTTTTGGTTTTTTACTGCTTTTTTATATTTACTTATTTTTTTGTAATACTCCTTTTAAATGTACGATGAAATTAGATGCAATATTGTAGATATGTGCTGAAAATTCCAGACTGTACCACAAGTACTGTTTCTGGAATAAAGCGAAATTGTTATGCTCTGTTAAAAAAAATTCTATCCGATAAATTATTAACGGCCATTTCCAGGAAATACGACTAAGATAAGCCTTATAGTCTTCGATGCTCAAGAGTTGATTGAACGATCACCCAGTTCGGTTTAACTCCCCACTGTTTTAGGCATAACTTTGATCACCTGAAGAAACCTGAAATTCTTCACTTTCTCTGACATACCATGCTGCTAATATTGCCTAAAGAGATATTTTAAAACTTGTTTCGAAAACTGTTTGTGATGTTAAGTATAGATTAAAGAACCTTAAAATGAATTGAAGAATGGATTAAATTGACAAAGTCTCCCTTTGAGGAACATCCATTAAATTGAGTCTGCTCACAAATCTAGGCCTGTCCCCTTAATATCTGTTGATGGACGTGTTACTAACTTGTTTAATGTTTCATGCACCTGTGGAAAATATGCCGAGGTGACTACGCTACCGTTAAAACTTGAATTACAGTCAGTAGCGCTACCAAAATCTCCGATAATATGAAGACCCACCAAGTATCTTTAGGTGATCCCAAAACCAAATACTCTTACTTCAAAAAGAAACAGAAGGAAGAGATGAAGTGCAACTTAGAGATTGCATGTCTTTAACGTTGATTAAGGCTCAAGTCAATGAATTTTTAGTGGTAAATGTCAGTCGGTTGAAACACAGTTATCAGCTGTTTAAGAAAACTGTTTAAATAGGTGCAATTTCTAGTGAAATTTTTTTCTGTACGGAGAAGTAAATATTCGATTTCTTACTTAGTCTTTTTGGTCTTCTCAGTGTAGGCATATAAACGAGTTCTTATCCATATAATATGATAATCATTTTATTGTCTTTTTTATTTCCTAGAGGAATAAAGGACTTCAGCGGCCCGTCTTCACTGAGTTCGACTCTCTGAAAACATTTTCACCTGGCTCCACGTGTGCTCACATTTTTTCATCTCCTCTTCACATGACTTCCTCCTCCATGTCACCCTTCTGATGACCAACTCACTGCTTCCGATTTGGGTCTGTCGTGTGATATCACTTGATGGTTTGTTTTATCAGAGTATGGCCAATCCACCGCCATTTATTCCTGCAAATTTGTTTCACAGTCGGTTCCTGATTGGTTTGTTATCAGATCTGGTATTGAGTATTGAGCAAAAGCAGCTGTTGGTGAAGGTCTGTAATTTTTTAGAAGTGCCCTTCGTGACGCAGCGCCGTCTCTGATACGTATAGTAGCATTGCTTTCACATTGGAGTTGAAAATCCAGATCTTACTTTTCATGCTGAGCGGTTTATTTGAAACAATTGGCGAACATATAGTACAAGAAGTTTCAGCGCATTTAATTCCAAAATACCTTTTTTCTTCATACAGGATTTACATGTAAAGTGAAAATCTGAAGTATATCTTCATTTCGTTGAAGAATTGCACAGCGTTTACTTGGAAGCAAGTTAAATCAACTCGCAAATTCATGTATAGGTCAGTTGATATATCCGGATGATTAAAACATTGATAAATCCAGATGAATTTAAACATTTTTGTAGAAAGCAATTTCGGTAGCCGAGTGATTTAAACAGGCCGCCATTCTTTGCTTGTTTTGTAATCCTAGCGAGAGCTGAAGTTCCCATGACAACACACTTACACACATAATCCTAGGCTGTTTAATTTTAGACATTTTATTTTATACAAGGCTTTTTGAAACAGTCTTAAACACTTATTGAATTGAATTTTTTGAATTGAATTTTTGCACAAGAGGTGGCTCTCGTGGCCCAAGTGGTCTAGTGGATAACGCTTTGGTGTTTGAAACTATGGGTACTGGGTTCGAGCCTCAGTGGGAAAACCATCACTCACTGAGAAATGCAGGTACATCCAGATGACGAGTCCCAAATAGGACGAAATGCGCATCCTGGATTCCACTGCTAGCCACCATTCACTAATTGTATACTAGTCTTTAACACTTTATCTATGCTAAAGGATCAGACACCTGAGAAATATACTTATTCATCAATGAACTGAAGTTTATGTATACTTCTCTCAGGAACATTATTACCATAAAAGAATGAACTTATTTACAAATATATGAATTCATATGTGTAAGCGATTAATTAATTTGGAAAAATGCATTTCAAATGTCATCAAATGAAATGTCTTATAATGATGACATTTATGCACCTGATTGCTTTTTTCGTAGTAACATCTTCAAGAGGGTCAGAAGAGATAATCACAGGAACAGAAAAATATGCGAATAAAGATGTTAACTAATGAATGAATGAAAGAGTAATTCAAGCGTAAAAATTACTGTTTTATATTTCTTCTTTGCTAAAATGGTTTACCCATTTTTAACTGTTTTTTAATATTAGGCAGCACTTAAATTTCCATGGATTCATTCACTCTATAGGGGAAAAAAAGGCTAAACGTCATTCAACTGTGAATTAGGCACCTAGTAGAGCAAATGCCTCTATCTTAATAGATACACAATTTGACCTTAAACTACACAGTAATGTGTTAACTCTAAGTCACGTATTACGTTATAGACAAAGTGAATGGCTGAAATTTTTCAGCAAGGCTTTTAAACTTCTTTTTTTAAATATATAAACAATGTTTTTATATTCATAAAATGATTTTGGAAAATTAAACGAGCAGTTGAATAATGGAGTCGACTGGAATCATGATGAATATTTTGCTTTTAAGATTTCAGTTCCTATGATTAGCTAAATTCCCTCTTGATCAACTTAACATAATTTATAATTGCCTTATGGCTGACAGAGTTACTCTGTGGAAAATTTCGTTAAGAGACAGTATTGGTTTGGGAACAAGTGGAAAGCAGTGGATGCGGGAACATTCCGCTGTACGTGCACACAACCTCAATGACGATCCACGCGAGGAACTTCAGGTTATAACGACAACTGAGTTGGTTATTCGTCCATTTGAGCCGGAACTTAGCGACTTGTGGACAGGATGCCTGTTGAAGTTATTTGTTGAGTGCTGTCTTATGTCATGAATTGATAGAATTTAGAGTTCACGGGTTACTGAAGTCCTGCCACAGTGGATGAGTGATCAAGCAGGATTGTCGTCTTTGCTGACAGACCTTAAACTTTAAACAAACAATTTTCCAGCGCCTGTCTGTTTTCACTGATTTTGGTTTGTGATGAAATCTATACTGAAAGTGATCGGAATCGCTAGAAAATTCAGTAACGTATTTTATTATTGTCTAGAATAGACACCAGTGTGTGTCAGAGGGAATTTCAGTCTATAATAACACTGATCTGCCAGATAAAAATGGTGGTAAGAAGTTGAAAAAGTATTTTAAGCTACAAGGAAAAGAATAATGGTTGTCTCTTTATGCCAGTCATCTGTTTAGTACTAGAATTTCAACGGTCACCGCTAATGATATAACTCTTATTTCTGTTTATGTAAGTCTCTCATATCGCGAAGAGATTTAAGCAGGTTGAACAATTACGTTTTGATCAAGGGTTAGAACTAACTAACTATAGCTGCAGAAACACTAGAAACCAAGTAGCACTGAACACCTGTTTCGTCCTACCTTGGGAGTCTTCAGAAGTACACAAGTACACATCACTCCACTAAAAGTATCATCCATAATGCTTAAGTTAAGAGGTGAGTTTGTGGATCATTTAGCTACTTCGACGGAATTCAGTGGCTAGCTCATGAATTTCGACTTTCTGTAAATTCGCGATTTATAGTGACACTGCCAGCTATAGTCATCGGTCAGTATTAGTCCTCCCATTCGACTTGGTTACTCCTAGGGATCACGACTTCTTAATAAGAATTCAGGAAACGTCATCGTGCAGTCAGTCATTGATGGGTATTAGATTATTTTCAAGTGTTGCTGTCGGTGACAGACTGACATGAGTTAGAGAACTAGAGAAAGCTATGAGGTACTGGACACCTACTTTGTCCTCGTTTGGGGCTGTTCAGCAATAAGTACTCAAAACCCCACTGACAGTAGATAATTTGTGACAGTCAGTAGTGTAGGAATAATACTTTTGGAAAATTTATTAACTTCAGCTAGCTTTTAAATTATGGCGAACAACAGCATAAGTGACAATAATATATTTTGGAATGTAAGGCAGTTAGGCAACCTTCTAGATAACTCGAGATAGGTAAGATGTAAAACTAAGCTGTTTGTTCAAGAGTGACATAGAGGCGACCCTAATGGGAGGAGATGAGAGCTTGTGGACAGTTGTGGAGCCAGTAAACTAGGGTTTGCTGCCAACTTTTTCACCCCGCTCCACGTCTGCCCACATGCTTTCATCTCCAATTCACATGACCTCCTCCAAGTCACCCTGGCAATGCCGACCAACTCGCCGCCTCCCTTTCGAGTTCCACTCGAGTGATTGCCTGTCATGTGATATCACTTGATGGTTTGTTTCCTCAAAGTATTGCCAATCGACCTACATTTCTTCCTGCATATTTGTTTAACAATCGGTTTCTGGTTGGTTCGCTCACGAAGATCCCTGTCGCTGATCTTCTCTGGCCGGCCATCTGATCTTGAGTATCGAGCGAAGACAACTGTTGGTGAAGGTCTGAAGTTTGTTTGGGATGCTCTTTATGACGCACCAAGTCTCTGATCCGTACGGTAGCGCTGACTTCACATTGGAGTTGAAAATGTGGATGTTATTTTCCATGCTGAATGCTGTTGACCTTCACATAGATTTGAGAGTAATGAAAGCTTTTCTTGCTTTTCGGATCCCGCTGCTTTGATATCCTCGTCAGTTCCGTCGGCCTGTAGTTGAAACGATGCTTCCCAGGTCGGTAGATAAAAGAGGTTGTTTCTTTGAGGTTCCTCCCATTTATGCTGGCTGATTGTTGTCTGTTGTTGGTGGTGGTGGTGTTGGCCAGGAATCTTCATCACCTCTGTTTTCTCTATGTTCGCCTGTAGTCCTATCTTTGATGCTTCTTCTGCCAGCTTGTTGCTTTTCACTTGCATATCTTCCAGTTTGTGAGAAACCAGACATATATCGTCGGCAAAGTCCAGATCCTCCAAGTTTTTTGTGTGTGTGAGTCCATTTTATGCCTGTTTCCTTGTTGCCCGTTGTCTGTCTCATTATCCAGTCTACTGCAATCAGGAAGATCATTGGCGATAATAGACATCCTTGCCTCACTCCCGTCCTCACTTCGAAGGCTTCTGTAAGTTTCCCGTCGTGGATTACTTGGCATGCAGCTTTCGCGTATAACTGTTGGATGAGATGTATAATTGTCGATGACATATCGTTGTAGCGCAGTAGTTTCCAAATCACCTATCGGTCGACGCTCTGCTATCGAAGGTCTTTTCAAAGTCGATGAAGTTGTGTGAGGTATAGAGGTGACTACCATTCCAAGCTTTGTTCAATGATGATCCGTAGAGTGGCGATTTGATCAATACATGAATTGTTTCTCCGTAATCCGGCCTGTTCCGGTCGAAGTTTTTCATCTAGTGCTTGTCTGATTCTCTCCAGGATGATGCGGCTTAGTATTTCGCTTGGAATGGACAGAAGCATAATTCCACGCCAGTTTTTGCATTGACTTAAGTCTCCTTTCTTCGGTAGTTTGAATAATTATCCTCTCTTCCAATCCTCGGGTACTTTGCCTTGTTTCCACACCTACTGTTAAAGAGTCTGAATTAGGAAAAAATAGCTTTACAATGATTCCTAATTGTCGATGTTTGTCTAATTGATGTTGCCTTGTAACAAGATCTACCCTATTCATCAATATGTTACCATTTTGTTATTTAAGTTTACTTTTTATATTGATTTTTCCTGCAAACTAGATGGTTTGATTACAAATACTTTACTGAACTTACAGGCAACATCTTCAGTGTTAACTCCCAGATATTAGCGAAAATTCATTCTGAACTTCTGGTGGAGTTAGACAAAGCAGAACCTAGTTTTAATCTTTAATCTCTTAGCAACCAAGACGCGTCAAATATAAAAGAAGTTTCATCAGTTGATATATATATATATATATCATTCCCACCATGTCAGAATAACACTTTTTGCTTATTATGTATGTATCCTTCTGCTGAAGAAATAATAATTAAGTAGCACCTTTTTGCTGTACTAAATAGACACAATTTATGACAATGTCCAACCTATATTTAAGACTTAAGATTTATGTGTTCTAAATTACGAAGAAAATAGTGTGTTTTTTCTGTGAAGAAATTAAAGCTACACACAAGTTTGTTAAAGGTGTTTAAGATTGAATTTTTCTACCGTATTACCTATCTCCAATCAGCAGTACTGGCTTTAATTACGCTTAAGTTTAAGAGGTTTTTTAATGTATACCAGGCGAATTTAACTTTATGATTTTTAAGTAATTAAGGCATGCAGATTTTATTGCACTATTACGTGAAATAAAAAAAATCCTGTATACCTAGATTTTATCAAAAAGTACTGGTACTGATCACGAGATGATTCGGTTGTCACAAATCAGT